>OY796893.1:26707265-27444333 GCA_963680785.1 Diplosoma virens
TATCATCAACGTACCGGAAGTACACCAACGGTCTTTTGGCGATGTTGAAAAGTTTCGCTTCTTGGTAGCCAACAAAAATGTTTGCTAAAGCTGGACCAAGCGGTGAGCCCATAGCGACGCCGTCGATTTGTCGATGCATGTTGTTATTGAAGCTAAATTCCACAGAGGAGGTGGCTAGCTGCATTAATTCGACAAAGATGTTGCGTGGAAAGGATCTCAACGGCGCCATCAAACTAATCACTCTCTCCCTTTCCTTGACGTGTTAGTAGAAAGGCATGATTCAGAATTTCTCACTTCAGTATACAGGAAACCTACCTTCACTGGCCAATATCTACGTTGGAACTCTTTTAGTCCACAGAAACGGAAAATCAATCTAATTGGTACTCTCGTTCACAGAGCTTTTATGATTTGTTCTAAAAGCAAACTGGACCAAGAGCTTGGCAAAATTCGTTCAATTCTTTTGGAAAATGGCTACCCGGAACGTGTAATCAATTCGGCTTTCAAGCGAAAACTTCAACAAATAAATTCTAACCCGGTCCACACAGTAAAAAAGTGCCCTGTCTACCTACACATCCCATGGATTGGAAGCGTTTCGATGAAGTTCGAAAAGCAGATTACGTCTGCTGTGAAACGCTGCTTTTTCTCCGTCGAACCACGTGTTATTTTCAACACCCGACAGCTCCTTCCAGCGATTAAGAAAGACGTGCTACCTTCCCATCATCACAGCAATGTTATTTACCAGTTTTTGTGCCACTGCGATAGTCGGTACGTTGGTCGCACGTCTCAACGGCTAGAAGAGCGAATTAAACAACACGTTCCTAAATCCATCACCAATCCTCGTACCTCGGCCAACCGCCAAAGTCTTTCCCGCTCTTGCAAAAACAACATACGCCCACAACAATTTCACGAATCCGCTATTGGTCAACATCTTCTTGACAACGCCCAATGTGCCCTCCATTACAGCAACGAAAAATTTTCTATTCTCGCTCGAGGTCGCTCTTCCTTTCACCTTTCTGCTCTTGAAGCGACTTTCATTAAATCTCTCAATCCCTTTCTGTGTAAGCAAAAAGAATTCGTATACTCTTTGAAAATTTCTTAATCTTTTCTCTCATTGGTTGACTCTTTCAGCCAATGAGAACTCTACTTTCTTCCTTTATAAATTAGTTCGGTTTCAATTCTACTTCATTCTGAGGATTTCCCCTGAAGAGTGTCAGATGAAAAGCTTTGGGAAGAAAAATCTTTTACTTCAAACTACGTCCTTTATTTAATTTCTGTGCATAAATGAGGAATTACATAAAATGTTAAATCTGATTATGTTAAATATAAAACTAGATTAAGATGCTAAAGATGGAGAACTTTGACTGGCAAAATTTTTGTGAACTTGAAATATCTAAAAATATTTCGAGTTTGCATCTTGCATAAAATTGGAAGTTTTTTTAAACTACCGTTACTAATCATATTGTTTCGTTGTTATATTCTACTAATTACACACTTTACACAAACCTTAATAAAATTTAAGTTACTGAATGTGTTTTATTTGGTCAACTGCAAACGAAACTATTAATAATAAAAAATATATTGCCTGACAAACGTTTCTTTAAAGGTTATAATATTTATTACACTTGGTAATCTGACAAGACTGACATGTTTACGTAGTTTCCACGTTCCTTTTTTTATTTCTTTTTCAAAAGGGTTTTGAACCCCTAAAGATTTCTCGCTCACACAGTTGGCGTGATTGTTACAACTTTTTTAAGCTTATTTTAACACAGACTTTTAATCAATAATGATGTGGCATTTATTGTTCTTCAAGAGTCTCATATAGACTTGACCCTACATTCACTTTGGTTAATCCTACCAAAAATTAGCGCCGTAGAACGAAGTTTTAAATCTTTGGGCAAAACTTGAATAAATTTGAAGAAATGTGTGGTTAGTAATTCAAGTAATCAAATTTCCGCTGAACAATTGGTAATATAGTTCATTTATTTTCTTTTCTGAATTATTGATTTGATAAAAGTTTAAAATAATTGTTCGGACAATACGCGAAACTTTGAAGTATAAAATTCAGTGGTTAAAAATGTTTTAGTTGATTTTGAGTAACCATTTTAGCCATATCAGCGTATGTTAAAAATATAATATTTGAAAAAATGAATAACCCTATTTGCTGTGGATCAATATTTTCAACCTTGTTTTAAACACAAGAGATTTCTTATAATAAAAAAATCTTGCTAAATATCAAACTAAATTAAAATTAACATAAATTAAAGCTATAATTTCAATTTTTATTAATATTTTAGTCTGATTGCAGGTGCTTTTTGACAAGTATAAATCCAGCATTTGGGTAGAAAGTAAACAAATATTCGTTTCTTCCTTTATAGCTTTACACTTTTCTCGTTTTTTTAAGTTAAGAACAATTAAGTTTCAAACTAAGTTTTGAAAAATAAGAGCTAAGTAAAGACAATTCAATTTTTTGAAATAGAAATTTGATCTAAAGTTTTAAACCAAAAGTTTTTCGAAGAGAGATTCAAAATTCTAAACTATTTCATAATTCATTTTTATCCATGCAATAAATACACTGTAAATAAATAAAAAAAGAAAAAGTATTTACATGTATATTGAAGTCTTTTTTGTAAAATGTAAATAAAAGTTTTGGCTGTAAAAAAGATTGTAAAAAAAAATTTCAAGCAAAAATGCAAATTAATATTTAAAACTTACGTGTTAAGCTCTTCCAACAATAATCCGTGAAAGAAATCAGAGAAAAATCTATAGTAGCTACAGTAAAACATTAAAACCAAACATGGATTTAATGATTTATTAATTTTGACGGAAGTCAGATTGATAGTTTTTATTGTCTCTTCTAGAACGTTCCAAGTGACGTTGTTTAAATTCTTTCCTGTTTGTATTTTTATAAAGTTTCGAACATCATCGATGCAAATATCTTCTATCAAACTTTGGTTGCAAAAGCTTCCATTATATATAGTAATAAAATTTATTCCTAAGGCTTCTAATTCTTTTAATTGTTTTGATTCTTTTATTTGTAACAACCAACCCTCTTCATCAATCAAGATTTGGAATGCAAAAAGAATTGATGGGCAGGGATTTTCATAAGATCTCCAACAGTCTCTATCTTGGTTTATGCTAAAAATATTACTCTTTTGATGAAATTTGTTATGCAATACATCCGACAATGTTTTACTTAGTACAGGTTTAGTAAATTCCCAAATTAACAATATAAGCAAAACAAATAAACTCTTTAAACCAAACATTTTTAACCTAAAACTAGCAACATAAATAAATTTTTAGTACTTCTTGGATTTGTTTCTCATTTTCAAGAAAAACGATGCTTTTAACTCAAATCTCTTAAAAACGAAAAGATTACTAGATTATTTTTCATTCAATTGCAAAAAAATTGTTTCTTTACCAATGAAACTTTTTTAAGATTTCAATTCCATGGGGTTATAAAAATGAATTCAATCTTTAACAAAATTGATTTTCATGTTATTCTTTTACCACAAAATAAGACCTAACTAAAGATAATCTAAATTTACTTAACTGAAAATTTTCATAAGTGTCGAGCTTATTTTTAAAAAAGTCTTTGATTTTAAAACCGTTGAATAATATAATTTTTACCAGAAAAAGTTTTAAAACTATAAACTAAGCATGCTTCTAGTTTTTATTGGTCAAAGTTTGATGATCTTTTGAAAACTGCATTAGGAAACAATAGCTCGAAAATAGGTTAAGAAGAAAAAAGATAACGGCTAGTTAAAAAATTTGTCAATATCAACTTTCCTCGGATTATTAATTATCTTCAAGGTTTGCAAAAGTTTTTGTTGAAATGTTTCCAAAAAATTGTCTAAATAATGTATCGCTGTCACAAATTTCTGTACCACTCTTTTCTAAAAAAAGTTTAACAATGGAACTTTAATGCTGCACTTTTCAACCTTTTTATCCTTTCGATGAACTTTTGAGGCTTGTTTCCACTACGAACGTGGAATAAAGCATTCTTTGTTTGTTTTATTAAGTTTTTTTTATTTTTTCTGCGCTTAAGCACTAAGCGAAGCAAAAAAATCAAAAAAGAAACAAAGAATACTCCATTCCACGCTCGTAGTGGAAACGAACATTTACCGAGAACTTATTATAAACTCATAATGAACCATCGCGGCAAAGAAAAATCGAAAAATTAAATTCTAATACTAGACTTTGAGCTTGCTTGTTTGACTTGATGAGATCAAATTGAGATTTAATGGGAGCAAAGCCTACATGGAAAGTAGCATTTATGTAATCAGTTTTAAGACTGTTTCGTTCATTTGACTTCTTTATAGTTAATGTTGAGAGACCGATTTTCAGATATTACATATTTTTATTCCAATATTTTTGTACATGATAACATCACAAGAATTTTCTAGTTTAACTTTTATCAGTGCAACAATTTATTTGTTTTAATTTTAAATCATTCCAGTTAGTAAAAGGCAGTGATGTAGTTGAGACCACAAACGTCGAGGCCGGGACCGAGACCGAGACCCGATAATTTTTCTGAGACCAAGACGGGGATCGCGACCGCCAAATTTTGAGACCTAAGGCTCGAGACCGAGACCAGAAACAATCGAGACCAGGACCGAGACCGAGACCAAACCGAAATATTTAACAAAATTGTAGTCCATTTTCAATTATTCCAAAAACAATAAATTTTTTCAAAACATTTTAAACAAACAGTCATCTCTGAGATGTAGAAAAGAACTTTGCTCTGTGTGGTTGTATCATTAAACAAACTACTTCAAAAACCCGCTCAACTAAAACAGAAGAAAGCTGAAACGCAAAAGACAGCTGATTAACAATGTTGTAAAAAGTAATCAAAAAAATTTTTAATGAATATTTATTAAATTGTTTTTATGACTCAAAAATGCTGAAGGCTGGTCATCACAAGAATGGCTGAAACTTCATCTAATTATTTAATTAGCTCGGTTATTTGTGTTGGCTTGTTGCAGTTGTTGGATATATTGGCTATGTTTGTTTTAGCTTTGTTTAATTAATCACCTTAAAAAGATTAGAAACAATGACAAATTGTACAAACGATTAAAAACTGCTGTACAACTTGCAGGTTTTTTTTTGTAATACCCCTGTCTATTTTTTGTCCATCTTTAGGTAGGTAATTTGGAGTAGTTTTTAGGACGTACTGAATTCATGACAATAACATCAAATAACAAAATCATCAAAAAATGTCCGGACTCAAGACCAATTTATAAACACGAGACCGAGACCACATCAACTCGAGACCAAGACCGAGACCATTAGCACAAGGGTGAGTTCGAGACGAGACCGAGACCACAAAAAATCGGTATCGAGACATCAATAGTAAAAGGCATAGCTTGTGTTTTAAAGTAATTTTGTGTGCATATTTCGAGATTTTAAATTTAAAAGCCAAAAATTATTACAGTTAAAGTTAATACTAGAAATATTTTAAAAACCTGTTGAGGGATTAAATAACCCAAAACCGTTATTTGTTTGTAAAATGATTTTAGATTTTTAAAAATGTTTTAAGCATGCCACAAGCACAAAAAGGTTGCTAAGCACTAATCTAGAGGTTAAAAGCACCGTTTTTGCGACCGTAATCGACTTGGTTTACGTTCAAGCTATTTCTCTAGCGTCATTGCTGCATTTGTTAGAAAGGTAATTGACGAGGAATGCTATTACTTGGCGGTCTTAGCAAGCAGCCTTGTCTGTATTGCAATATTTTTGCCAAATAAATGAAAACTAGAGAAAAGTTTATTTAATACCATTAAAAATTTTAATTACCTTTTTCAATATTGCATATAATTGTTTACTACCCAAGAAAGTTCGTAAAGACTTCAAAAAAAAACAGTAAGATGCTTTTCTAGAAATTTTGATATTTTTAGAAGGTAAAAGCGAAAATACATTAGTGACCATCCATCTTTTTATGATGACATCTAACTTTGCTCATCGCTTCCCGGTAGAAATTAATAAAAATAATTGATGCTTCACCTATGAAATGTATAAAAACACACTGGCGATAAAGGCGAAAAAGATATCGTGTTGAATAATTAGTTTTATTAACACGTTAAATTTTTTGGAGCAAAAAAACTTTGACGATTTCTTAGTTCATCATTAATTTATATAAGGCAATTATTTAAGTCTTTTATAAACTAATTTTTAAATTTTATTAGCTTTATATTTCCTCGTTTCTCCTGCTTGTTAATCAAATTAATTTGGCAATTTAAAAAATCTAAATCATAACTTTTATAATCCAGCTTAATTGTCGGAATACTTTTCAAAAAATATACTTTGTTTGGCAGTGTGCTAAATTTTTTACAAAAACTTGATTTCCCAAACTAAAACTTTAGCAGTATAATTAATTTGTTTACTATTTTGAATACGTTTTTGTACAAGACGATGGTATAACTCTTTTTGACAAAAAATATTCTTGAAAAAAACTATTTTTTAAAAAATCTATTTGGTCAACATTAATTAAAGGAAATTGTTGATAATGATCAAAAAACGAGCTCGATATCATATTTATATGCGTCGTGTGAATTTAAAAAAAATTAGCCGACTTATTCGATTGGACAAAAAAACTACCACAGTTTGTGATTGGTTGCGGCAAAATTCAAAGTTATTCTGCTTGATTCCGTGTTATAAAACAATATTTGGACAAAATTTTGAACAAAAAAGTTTAACGTAACAAAGTAAAATCTAAAAAATTTTTGCTTTAATTTAGATTTAGCGATAAAAAGACAAGCTAGATATGACGAAGCAAAGCCAGACAGCCGTATGTCCAAATGGCTAATATTGATCAATTTCTTGTGTATATCACGCATTGCTCTACTCTGAAAGAAGTCCCTGTGTAGCGTCGCCAAGACGCGAACCAGGTCCGTGTTCGCGCGCTAATTAAAGTTCGCGCATGGCGCTGCTGCTGCCTTCCCTTTGGCGGTCTCTGTTATTGTAACGGTAGCACGAGATAGTTCTAGTCTTTTTGGTTTGACCTTCGTACAAGAAGGTTACTTAGTAGAGCCTGCTGACCCCTTATATCTATCCCATTGGAATTTTAAATAGCCTATTGGCTGAAGTGTTCGGAAAGAAACAAATTTGTTAAAACCTAATCTAATTTGGTGAATCTAATTTGATGTTTTTATATCTAATCTGGAATAAATTAATATTATTTGTCCAAGTTCTATTCATTTTTACTTCCGAACTAACACCCTGTCTAACTGAATATTTATTTCAAATACAATAAATATGGGTTTGACTCGCAAAATTTAAAGTTTACGAGCACTATTTAAATAAGATGTTAAAAAAGGAATCTTTAATTTTTATCAGCAGTTGCAGATTTTGTGCTTCTCAGCAAAATTAAATCTCTCATATCTTTATTTAGCTTTGCAATTATACATTTTTTCTTTATTTTAACTCATTAAATTAAAGTTCAAAAAAAAAAAGTTTAGAATCTAAAAAGCGAAAGAGCAATTCTTTTCACCTTTAATTGGCTTACAAAAAACCTGTCAAAAATTTTAGAAGGCATAACAATGACTGTTTTAAAATCACATTCTCAGCATGTTAGATCGGGTTCACAAAATAATCAACAAAATGATTGATATAACTAAGCAAATAATAGATGGTAGAGATGATAAAAATAAAGAAAAAAATAATAATAATAATAATTTTATCCGTTCCTTACTTTTGGACATTTTTAAACATGTGAAAAACTTAATCAAATCTGGTGTAGATTTATGTTTACCAAGTGTTCATTCTGTTAAAACTCTTACATTGCACTGACTTGATTCTAATCAAAATTTTATTTGTTTTTGGCACATAAAAACAATGGAAAAAATTTTTTTAATAAACAAGTATTTCTATTTTGAGGTCTTAATTTCATTTTCCGCTTGTTTTCAAAAACATGTTTTTTCTGCCATTAATTCAAGACAAGATCTTGTTTTTGTTCAGCGCATAAACACGGTGAAAAACTCCCTTTATACGCAATTTGTTTTAGTTAAAATCTTATTTTTATTAAACGGGTGTTTTAAAATAAATCTCGCATTTCCTTTATTCAATTCTATTAACGATTGCATTGTTTGTTTTGCACAAAACCTCGTTTCTTTTCCAGAGAATGCTTTAATTTGATTATGAATAGAGCATATAACGTAAAAAAAAATTTTGTTTTTAATATAATTAAGGGCAAGAAAATCCACTAAAACCTCAAAAATTTGTTTTGAAGATAACATCGTTAATTTTTTACCGTATATTCAAAATGAGGTAGTACGTTTATTTTGCTTTCATCTAACTATTTCAAAGAATTTTTACTTAACTAGGTTCATTAGTTCAATTAATGTTATTTTTATCATAAAATAACATTATTTTTTCACAAACCTTTGTCGCTTTTTTTCGTTCTTCCTCCATCTTTGGTCCCTAACAGCGTAATTCATTACGTTAACCGATATGTTATTGTCGTCCGCGAATTTCAACGCTCGAGAAAAACATTAATAAAAATATTGTTCTGTTGAATTATGTAAGTTACGCCAAGTATCAAAAAAATTTCGGCATCAGTTTAACGTGGTAATAGAAATAATTTGTGATTTAAATTATTTAAAAAATAATGTGATTTGTGGCTGGAAGCTTTAGCTTTTGATTTAATCTAGAAAAAGATTTTAACAATGTCAAATGTGGACCTTTTTTAATAAACTGCATGGGACCGCATAGGATCTGACGACCTACTCAGATAGCTCACTCAAAACCCGCATAACTCCTGCATACTAAACTGTACAGGACCTGCACAGTTCCGCACATGATTTCAACTTGCAAACTTTTATTTCAAATTTTAAAATAATTTTAGAATTTTATCTGATAAATTGTAAAGGACTTGTACGATTCGGGCACGGGCTTTGCACTCGTATTGGGTTTCAAAAACTTTATTCAGACAAGGTGACAAACTGAACGAGACCCACACAAGACCTGTACCTCGAGTTTGCAGCTCTAATTGCCCACTCGAACTCTGCATAACGCCTTCATAACAAACTGTACAAGATCCGCACAAGTCCTGCACATAATTACTATATAAAAATTCCCCTGAAACATTTGGCACTTGCTATTTACCAAATTGTACCGGAACCGCACGGTTGCTGCACATTGCTGCTATTGACAATAGCCAACTTGAAAACTGCACTTTACCCTCGTGAAAACTGCACGGGACCTGTACCGGGCCTTTACGGTTTTGGCTTGCCCGCAAGAGCTTGCACTGCCCACATTTTACCCTAAAGGGCCCTGTGCGGGCATGTTGGCTGGGCACTGGTACATGAAACTGTGCAAAAAATAACTACTCATAAAACAGCAAGTGTAATGGCTCTTGTTTGCCACAGCCAGTTTTGATTGTTCTCAGTATAGCAGACCACACTATTTTTTCTCAACGTTATTTATGCCATTTGAGTGAAGAAACAAAAAAAGATACTGCAGTTCAAAACAATTTTGTGGCTTTTAACATGAGAAAAATCTTGTTTAAAATATCTGTAAGTTTTAGTTTAGTTAAGGAGCTTGTTTTAAATCACAAACCTTTAAACCAGGGATTTCTAAACTGGGGTATATTTTGACCTTTCAAGGGGTACGTAATAGGTGAAAGAATATCTTTATTTAACTTTTTTGTTGTGAAGGTAATTCATTAAATTTGGATCTAGTATATTTTCCATATATTCTTGCTACTTTCCAATGATTTATAAAAATTCAACAGACTCATACAGTGAGTCCTAGTAATCCATCAAGGAAGAAATCTTCAAACAAAAATTTTTGAGTCAAATTTTACATTTTGAGGCCAAAAGCTTCACATAAATGATCACCAAACACTTTAAGAAGTTCAAAAAAATTGATGGTTTTACCAAGATTTGGAAAATACCCGTGACCATTTTTCAAGTCTAGGTAAAGATGAGTTTGCATACGTTAGAAATCCTTTTACTGCAAGAACTTAGATCCTGCAGCAGGAACAGGTGCGCAAAAAAAACTGTTTAAAAATCCAACATGATGGTTTTGCACGCGACGAGCGTTTTGAAAAAATTTATAAGAATTTGTATTTTATGATGTGCAACTCTTTGAAAAAAATTTCTGCACCTACTATTCACGCATTGTTGTTGTTTTCATCATACGGTTATATGAATGGACATTTTCAGTGCTTGTAGAAATCAAATCGAAATTCACTCAAAACATTAGAACATGATCTTCGTTGGGCTGTTGCTAATGTTTCACCTCATATTCATAGCCTTGCTGCTAAAATCAGGCTCCTCTATATAGCTAGTTTTGCTGGTTTATTTATTAATACATTACATTTTAGCTTATGCTTTTTATTATTTTGTTCATTTAAAATTTATTTCAATTAATCTTCGTCACATTTTTCATATTAAACTAAATTTTACCATCTAAAAATCATGATTTGATGGCCAAAAGTATAATTTTATATTTTACACGAAGTCTAACTGTAGTTATTATAATATTTATGAAATTGTGTTTACAATTTAACTTTCTTATGCTCTTTTTATACTATATCTTCATATTTTACATCCTGTCGTTTTATATCGCATGATCACGTGATAATACGCCCACTTTTAAACTGCCCCTAATCACTGTAAACTACAGATATTTAAGTTTTTTGAAGGATTTCTATGAATTGCTTAGCTATAAAATGTAAGTTATGTATTAAAGCAAGTTCAGCTTAACTCTAAATATGTGACAAAATTTTGGGGCTACATGCCAAACTATAAAGTGTCCAAAAGGTACCGATCAAAAAAAAGTTTGGGAAATCCTGATTTAAACAAACCTTACAAAATTTCGGAAAGCTTCCTGACTCATGACTAGCTTCTAAATCCAGAAGTAAAAAAATATTTTTAAGATATGTGATGCACTGAATTTGTCAAATCAGTCATGCTGAAAGTGTCCAAAACAGTTTTAAAAAAGTTTTTGAATTTAACTGAAAAGATTTTAACTGTATTAATTAGTTGCACTTTTTTAAGAATTACCATGAAGAAATTTTTTTGCTGTAAAAATTCTTTACTAGTGTAATGATGTAGGCCTACTTTGAAAACATATAATAAAAAGCAGCAGTTTCGTATGGTTAGAAACTAACAGAATGAAAAAATTTTGCAATATGAATATATTCATACTTAAATCGGTTACTTTAAAATTGATAAAAAAATCAGCATGAAAAAAATGCATATATAAAGATTTTTACTGTTCTGCAAAAAAAATAGCAAACAATAGCAACTCGATGAATTTTATTTTAGAAAGTTTTAAATTTCTTGAAATATTTTGCACGGCAGAATAGCTCTGTTTTTTTTTGCATTCTTAAAAAAAACAATTCTTAAAGGCTTCCTTATATCTACGTACGGTAGCTCCGCCTAACGTCAATACATTCAAAATTTTGTAATGGCTTAGTTACATTGTAAAACTTACACAACAGTAGTTTAGGTTACTCAGAAGCCTTTTTATTGAGTTTTTAGGTAATAATAAGATAAAAATTTGAATAAATAAATAAATAAAATAAGGTAGAACATGTTTTACAATATTTTTCCAAATTTGAGCCTTTTCTGAAGACTTTTGGCATAGTCCATCTTGAGATGCGCAATTTTCAGTTTAAGAACAACTAATCAAAATGGAAAAAAGTTTACCCGTTTAAAATTCAATAAAAATCAAATATTATCCTCGTGTAAGTAAAAAAAGTGTCAGTAATTGCGTGTTTGTTTTGAGGAGTCAGCAGCGTTGCTGATTGGTTGAGAGCTCCATATTGATGGTAGACACGGTCGCGGTTCAAAATCTCATTCGATCATGTCCTTTACAAAGACATTTTAAGACACTCTCCTTTGGTTGGGAGTCTTAGTAAGCAGCTTTAAATTTCATTCATGTCTCTAACGAAAGCTAAAAAAGAAAACGAATATTTAACCGGACATCGCAATATTTTGGCATTTCTTAATACAAGTCAGGGTAATCGGTTGACAGCAGACCTAATTATAGCGCCTCCAACGCTTTTTTGAGAGTTAAAGGAATAGATAAAAGTGAAAAAAAATAAAATAAAAAAAGCATTTACATCATATTTACAATTGCGGTTGCATGAATTTACTTTTCTAAATTCATGTTGAATTTTTTATATGCATTAATTGTTACGCGGAAAATACATTTTAGTAATGTTTTTAAGTGTGTATCTTTTTTTAAGCGTGTATCCTACTAATGATTACCAACTAATGTTTAAGATAAGTTGGCACTTCTTTCTCTCTTTAGACGAAAAAATACAATAATACATTTCTAAACTATAATTTCGGAAAGGAATAAATTTTCTTTAACCACAATGTTACGATACTAAGCAACAGAACTAAGTTTATTAAATTTTATTTTCGAACGTTTTCGGCTCTTAAGCCTTTTTTGAGAAAAACTTAAATCTAAAATAAAATTAACTATAATGCGTGAAAACAAAAAATTTCCATTGTTTTCATTTTGTTTTCTTTGTTTTTTACGTAAATAATTAATTTTCCTTGTTTTCACGCATTATTGTTTTATTCACTTTAAGTTTAAATTTTTAATGAAAAGGATTTAAGAAGTCAAAAACCTTTGAAAATTAATTTTTATAAATTTAGTTTGCTGCTTAGCATCGCAGCATTTCTAAATTGATGAAAATAAGCGTTTCAGCAACAATTTATGCGAAATTTCTTCGTAAAAACTTTTATAAAAGTTCAAAATTTTTCAAAGAAAATAAAAAGATTTTAAGAAAAATCGCCCTAATTACAGTTAAAAAAATATGGTTTGCTTCTCATTAATGTGTTCATTAGTTTTCTTTTTGCTTTTAAATACGTTGTGCATTGTGTGTTGTTTTTACTTGAAGAAGTCCGCCCGATGTAACGGACGAAACGTTGCCTTACAAGTTTTTTTTAAACAGTGTATATATTACGCCTTTTGTTTTATTTGTTAAACTTTAACTTGCCTCTGATTGCATCATGCGAACTAACGAATTTTAAACTAAGTAATATCCCTGGTCACAGTGTTCACATTAAAAAATATTGTTATCTTAATGGTTGCAAGAAAAGTAAGTACCATGACGTAGGACTTCATCCGTTTGTACAGTAGGATTAATTTAGATCTTTTGAAATATATTTAATAAACATCTTCTTCTTGCATAATGTTTTTACATGTATTTCTGTTTTCTGCCTGTGCTTTTATTTCTGTTGTGTGTTTGCACTAATTGATCACATACTATAGGTTGCTGCAATTTAATTGCAAGTTCAAGCATTAAAAAAGAATACAATCTCAATACCATTAATCTTTTTCAACAAGTAAAACTTAAAAAAAGCGTAATTACATAATAGTTAAGCTTAAAAGATTTTGAAAGCGTCAATAACAGTGGACAGTATCACTGTTATGCATTAACTTTTTATTTAAAATACACTTGATAAGAAAAAACATTATCCAAAAAATTGTATAATCTAGTTGCCTTGCACCGATTTAGCTTAGTTCACCAAACAAATGTTGCTTCTACTCGCATAAGTAAAAGTAAATAAGTAGTTGCTATCAGCTCTGCTATATTTTTAAGAAATATCATCAAAATAGGTGCGGTGTTCAATGAATTTAAACGAAATAAAAAATACAAACTCAAGAATACTTTTTTTTATCATAGAGGTGGATGACACTTGCATTAGCAAACGTTGTAGCCACTGCTGATATTCCACATACGACAAAGAAGATGATGTCCTTTATTTGGGTTCTATAAATAAACGCTAATACTCTAAATATGGTCAAAGCTATGACATCATCCGTGTCTATTATATGATCTGTGCTAGAACCTCAGCACGACAAGCAAGATTTGTTGTAATTTCTAGATTACTATTGCGATTATTACTATTGCGATTATTAAAATTAAAATATTGCGATTAGAAATTACTATAGCAATTATTAAAAAGTAATTTAGTAAATTTTTGTTTTTTATCTAATAAAAAAATTCGTGAAACCAAATTAAATTCTTTAAAAAATTCTTTAAAACGATTCTTCAAAAACCAACAAGCAGGGAGCTGCAGAGCTCTCTCTCAAAAAGTTTCCAGGTTTATGGTTCCTTTTTTCAGGAACAATTTTTTCTGAGTTTATATTTAACCCTAATAACGTGGAATTTTCCATGATCTCTAAATTTTTTGGCGTTTCTCGCAGTCTCTATCTCCGGCATCTGAGCCGGTCTCTCTCAGCGATTCTCGTCATGTGTGTCACGAGAAGCAGGAAGATGCAAATACATTTGCGGCGAGCGACTTTGGCGGACGAACAAAGCAAAATGAAAAAATAAAATAAAATAAAGCTGAGCTTCAATATCCAAAAATCAGAATAAGACACAAAGCAATTCACCAAATACCAAGAGCGATTGTTATCATAATCAAATTGCATGCAATTAGCTTTAATTTCGCGATACTTTAGAACAAGGGTTTTCAATCTTTTTAACACCGTGTCCCAAAAACCTTGAAACGCAATTTTTGTGGCTTAATGTGTTTAGTTTTTACATTCATTTCGCACCCAATTTCACGAAATCGTTTCCAAATTATAGGTGAAGACCAAAAAAAGTCTTCATTTAGAATTTGTCTCTGATTTCTTGATTTTCATCCCAAAAAGTATTGATCTCTAAAAAAGAGTCTTCACTTTCATTTTACACCCAGTTTCACCAAATTATTCCTTGTCAACAAAAACCAGCCTTTGAACATATAATTTTAACACTTTTTGACACCATCTCTGTGTGGCCTACCATTGGGCTATGGTCACCGTTTGAGAACCTATGATTTAGACAGTTTGTGTCTCGTGTTGTACCTATAGCTTAGCTTTAAGATCTATTTCCACTACGAGCGTGAAATGCCGCATTTTTTATTTGTTTGATTGATTTTTTACTTTTTTCACGCTAAGGCGCTAAGCGAAGCAAAAAAATAAATAGTAGAAACAAAAAAACACTCCATTCCACCCTCGTAGTGTAAACGAGCCCTTAGCGTGCGAACTGACAAAAGGGTAGAAAAAATGTTTGATTGAATCGCTCCCAGAATTTCAGATGTTATAACTATGTAGATTTAAAATATTGATTACTCAAATTTTTTTTTGTGTATTTTCTTTTTTGTCTATTTGTTTGGATTTGTATTTTGCTTGCATCCAACGTTCCTTCTAAGGTGCGCTATATGCACAATGTGTAGTGCCACGATCCATTTGCGCAACAAAGCCGTGGATTTGTGCTCTAAAGAAAAGTTCAATTTTATCACTTATTTAGAGATCACTACTGTTAGGGACGAAAATCAAGAAATCCGAGTCAGATTCAAATTGAAGACCATTTTTTTAATGTACTGTTCTACTTTAAAAAAAACTTTGAATCTGACTCGGCAACCCTACACAAGTATTGCTCTATTTTTTCATAGTAGCACCAGGATGCTTGAAATGTCAAATATGAAATAAATTTTTTTTATTTTTAAAAAAAAACTTTCTTTTGAGATACTAAAAAGTGGCCCCTACTAAAACAATGGCTATTTTTTTACAGACCACACTGATTTCAACACAGTTGACAGTTGACAGTGGACCCCTAAAATGAAAACCTTTTTTTAAAGATAAATTTGTTTTGAGACACCAAAAAGTGGCCCTCCAAATCAAACGACGACTGTTTTTAGAGATGATAAAGCTTTGGATCACTCAACAGTGGCCCTTTTTGAATTGAAGTCCTTTTTTTTTTAGAAATCCCTTTGTTTTTATGCACTGAAAATGACTCCCGCTGTGACAATAATCTTTTCTTAGAGTTTGTTTTGATTTGGAACACTAAATAGTGGCCCCCTTTACTTTTCTTGCATCAAGCCCCCCTTTTTGTAAGGCCATCACTGACGCCAAATCAATGCACTAATTGCACTAAACAAAGGCAAAATCCAAGACAAGGGAACTCTTATGATTTTGGGCATGAAACTGCCAATAGCCCTAATTCAACCGCACGTTAAAAGAAGCTTACAATTTGATGTTAGACAAAAAATTTTTTTACAAAATGTCATAAATTTATTTAAGCATTAAAAACAAATGTTATAAAACTTTAGATTTAAATAATGAAGTAACACAATTGTGACGATGTAAAAAAAATATTTTATAAATTCTTGTTTGTTTTATTATGATATATTATACATCAGAGTTGAGAACTCAATGCAGTTTAATCGAGTTCAAGTTTGAGTGCAAAAAAAACTAGCAACACTGAGTTCGAGTTCTTCATTTTCAATTTTTCTTGGTCAGGTTTAAATTTGAGAAATGATTTTAGCTAAAAATAACAAGAATATGAAATTAAAATGAAACACAACTGCCATTAAAAGGTGTCCAAGTGAAATTCTGTAATAGCAAAAAAAACAAAAATTAACATTTTATCCGTATTAATATTAACAAAATTTTTCAAAGAATTCAAATTTAAGTTCGAGTTTAAGTTCAGAAATTTTGATTTTTTAAGTTCAGGTGTGAGTTCGACAAAAAAACTGAGTTCTACCAGATGTACATTTTAAGCTGGAAAATTGCAAACAGAAACTATACAAATTTTAAACAATAAAATAAAAACTGAAATGCGGTTCCTATTTTTATCTTGCATTTGCAACCTAACTAAGTTTACTTCAATTACTGGTAGTTATTGCGAGTTTCATAATTTTTTCTCGAACAGATTTTCACCATCAAATTTTTAGATAAGAAAGCATTCGAAATACATTGATCTTTAATCATAACAAGCTTGTAATGCAGTTTCAAGTGAACACGATCGTTTTGAACAACAACATAATTTTTGCTATAATTTTTTCAAGGATATTCGAAACGCTTTGTTTCTTGCACTGTAAATAAAAAAATTCCAAAGACTGTTTGATGTTAATATTACAAATATATAAACAGAAACTTGTGCAGCAACTTTTCCTGCCAAGTAAATACCAAAAAATTTTGAAATTGAATTAAATGCAGTCGGTAATAAACAAATAGTAAATACCGCAACCATAATACTAAGCGTAAACAAAAGTCGTATTTGCTTATTAATTTCTTGTTTTTTTTACTGTTCTAAAAAGTCTTCGACGTTGATTGGAATATTTTCGGTAAACCACAAACGTCAAGATTGTCAATATCCACATTATCAATACAGGAGTTAACAGGAGTTAAAACAACTATGGCATAGATATGAAAATTATAAAAGCTATCGAATAGCAAAGAAATTATAATTGCTTTATTAGAAATTCCATATCTAATTTTTTTACTGAAGCCAATTGGCGCAATTGCAAGTAAAACTGATATTGTCCACAATACTACACAAGTTTTCCAAGCAATTGCTATGGTTGATTTAATGTTATATGTTAATGGACGATAAACAGCTTTAAATCTATCGATTGCAGCTGCTATCAACGTATATATCGAAACATGCAAGTTTAACATTGTAAAAAACCCAATAACATCTATATACGTTTGTGAAGCATATGTATTGATATATATAAACCCATTTTCGAAAATCTTTAAAACAAAGTTAAAATTCGTATAAATGCAAGTCGGAAAAACTATGATTCCAGCAAAAACATCTGACATAGCCAGAGATATTCGATAAACTGCTTGTCCATTCATCAACTTTTTATTCGTCAAGAGAATAATGAGAACTGTGATATTAGAGAGTGTTGTAGCCACAGCTAATATTCCACATATGTTGTAGTGTTGTAGCCACACCAATATTCCAAATACAACCAGGAATATAAGGTTCTCTATTTAATTTCTGTAAATTGGGTCATTATTTTTACTTGTTAGTTTTGTATTGAATAATGAACGAATACTGTTTTAACAATTATAAGGTTAGGGGTAGGAGAAAATAATTTTCGGATCATTTTTTTTACTTGATCAAATTAGGAAGTAATTTTTTCACTTGTTCAAGTTTAGGGACATTTTTTACTTAATCAATTTAGAATCTTTTTTTTTTAATTTGATCCAAAATTTCTTTATGGTAATTTTAAAAAATGTAATTTAATTCTGTTAAAATCTTTTCAGTAAAATTCAAACGGTTTTTTAAAACTTTTTTGGACATTTTCAGCATGACCAAATTGATTCATTTAGTGTTGCAAATATCTTAAGGTATTTTTTTATTTTTGGAACTAGAAACTAGTCATTAGGCCAGGAAACTCTCCGAAGTTTTTTTAAAGTTTCGTTAAAGTTTTGTGAATAAAAATAAGCTACTTAGTTAAATAGAACCTCACAGATTTTTTTAACAAAATTTTTTTGTGGTAAAACTCACAAAATTGCTTTTAACAACAACATTTCTCAATTTTTTTCTTAAATGCTATAAATAAAGTTAGGCAAAAATAGTGTGATCTGCTGTACTGAGAACAATCAAAACTGGCAGTTGCAAACACGGAGTTATTGTACTAGCAGTTTTATGAATACTTCTTCTTTACACCGTTTCATCGAGACGAGATCGAGACGAGACCGAGACCACAAAAATTGATATCGAGACATCACTGGTAAAAGGCATAACTGGGGTTTTTTAAATAATTTTGTGTACTCATTTCGAGACTTTTAAATTAAAAAAGCAAAAAATATTACAGTTTAAGTTAACACTAGAAATATTTTGAAAACCTGTTGAGAGATTAATTAAGCCAAAACCGTTATTTGTTTGTAAAATGATTTTAGATTTTTGAAAGTGTTTTAAGGATGCCGCAAGCACAAAAAGGTTGCTGAGCACTGATCTAGAGGTCAAAAGCGTGGTTTTTGCGACCTGATCGATTTGGATTACGTTCAAACTGTTCAAACATTCGCAGCACTGCTTTGTTTGGAAGAAAGGTAATTGATGAGGAGTGCTACTACTGGCGGTCTTAGCAAGCAGCTTTGTCTATATTGCAATATTTTTGCAAAATATATGAAAACTAGAGAAAAGTTTATTTAATACCATTATAAGTTTTAATTGCCTTTTTCAATATTGCATATAATTGTTTACTATGCAAAAAAGTTTATAAAGACTTCAAAAAAGAAACCGTAAGATACATTTCTAGAAATTTTGATACTTTCAGAAGGCAAAAGCAAAAATATATTTGTGACCGTCCATCTTTTTATAATGACATCTAAATTTGCTCATCGCTTCCCGGTAGAAATTAAAAAAAATTAATTGATGCTTCGCCTATCAAATGTATAAAAACACATTGGCAGTAAAGGCGAAGGAGATACATGTTATTGAATTATTAGTTTTATTAAAACGTTAAATTTTTCCAGTAAACAAACTTTGACGATTTCTTAGTTCATGATTAATTTTTTAGGGCAATTATTTAAGACTTTTGTTCAGTACTTTTTAAATTTTATTAGCTTTAAATTGCCGCGTTTTTCCTGTTTGTTACTCAAATTAATTTGGCAGTTTAAAAAATCTAAATCATAACTTTTGTAATCCAGCTTAATTTTCGGAATACTTTCCAAAAAATATACTTTGTTTTGCAGTGTGCTAAATTTTTTACAAGAAATTGAATTTCCAAACTAAAACTTTAGCAGCATAATTGATTTGTTTACGAATTAGAAAACGTTTTTGTACAAAACGATAATACAACTCTTTTTGACAAAAAAAATTTTTGAAAAAAACTATTTTTTAAAAAATCTATTTGGTCAACATTAATCAAAGGAAATCGTTGGCAATGATCGAAAAATAGCTCGATGTCGTATTTATATGCGTCGTGTGAATCGAAAAAAATCAACCGACTTATTCGATTGGACAAAAAAGCTACCAAAGTTTGTGATTGGTTGCGGCAAAATTCAAAAGTATGTTGCTTAATTTCGCTTAATTGCTTAAGTAATTTAATATTTGGACAACAAATAATAAAAAAAATTTTGAACAAAAAAGTTTAATGTAATACAATATTTGGACAAAATTTTGAACAAAAAAGTTTAATGTAACAAAGTAAAATCTAAAAAATTTTTACTTTAATTCAGATTTAGCGATAAAAAGACAAGCTAGATACGACGACGCAAAGCCAGACAGCTGTATGTCCAAATGGCCAATATTGATCAACTTCTTGTATATATCACGCATTGCTCTACTCTGAAAGACGTCTCTTTCTAACTGAATATTTATTATATATATTTATATAATATTTATTTTAAATACTATAAATATGGGTTTGACTCACAAAATTTAAACTATTTAAATAAAATGTTAAAAAAGGAATCTTTAATTTCAATTACCAGTTACAGAGCTTGTACTTCTCAGCAAAATCAAATGTCTTGTATCTTTATTTAGCTTTGTAATTATGCATTTTTTCTTTATTTTAACTCATTAAATTAAGATTCAAAATAAAAAAATATAAAAAAGTTTTTTCATCCAAATTGTTAGAATCTAAAAAGCCAAAGAGCAATTTTTTCCACGTTTAATTGACTTACAAAAAACCTATTGAAAATTCTAGAAGGCATGACAATGACTGTTTTGAAATCGCATTCTCAACATGTTTGATCGGGTTCACAAAATAATCAACTCGATGATGATGTGACTAAGCAAATTATAGATGGTAGAGATGATAAAAATAAAGATAATACTAATAATAATTTTATCCGTTTGGGACTTTTGACATTTTTAAACATGTAAAAAAATCAATCAAATCTAATGTAGATCTATGTTTACCAAGTGTTCATTCTGCTAAAATTCCTATTTTGCACTGACTTGATTTTAATCAAAGTTTTATTTGTTTTTGGCACATAAAAACAATGGAAAAATTTTCTTTATAAACAAGTAATTCTATTTTAAGGTTTTATTTCATTTCCTGCTTGTTTTGAAAAACATGTTTTTTCTGCCATTAATTCAAGTCAAGATCTTGTTTTTGTTCAGCACAAAAATATGGTGAAAAACTCCCTTTATACGGAATTAGTTTTAGTCAATATCTTATTTTTATCAAACGCGTGTTTTGGAATAAATCTCGCATTTCCTTCATTTAATTCTATTAACGATCTCATTGTTTGTTTTGCGCAAAGCTTCTTTTCTTTTTCAGAGAATGCTTTAATTTGATTATGAATAGAGTATATTAACATGAAAAAAAATTTTATTTTTAATATAATTAAGGGCAAGAAAATTCACTGAATCCTTAAAAAATTTGTTTTGAAAATAACATCGCTAATTCAATTTTTTTTTATATTCAAAATGAGGTTGGCGTTTATTTTGCATTCATCAAATTATTTCATTACAGATTTTCACTTAACTAGGTTTATTAGTTCAAGTCATACTATCTCTGTCATAACGGAATAAATTTTTCACAAACCTTTGTAGCTTTTTTTTGTTCTTCTTTCATCTTCGCGTCTTTTATAAAGAAGGACCCTGACAGCGTAATTCAGCACGTGATACAATTATTTTTTGTCTTCCGCGCATTTCAACGCTCGACAAAAATATTAATAAAAAATTATTATATTGACTTATACACGTTAGGCCTACTATCCAAAAAATTTTGGCATCAGTTTTATATAGTAATGGAAATAGTTGTGATTTAAATTATTTATGAAAAATACTGTGATTTGTGGCTGGACTGTTTAAACTTTAGTTTTTGAGGTAATCTAAAAAGAGATTTTATACCAATGTCAAATATAGACCTTTTATAACAATTAACTAGCTACAAGTGTTCTTTTTTTAAAATAGCAAGAACCCTCTGAACTCAACGAGACAGACAACCGAACGCTGTTTTTTATTGAGTAATTTTTGCAAAATATTTTAACCGTTTTTAACTTTTGCAATTTAGGATTAAAAATTGCAATATTTCATTATGCTCAAACCACAGACAAGCCAGGGGCAGAAATTTCTGATGTCTTTGCAGAAAACTTTTTTTATTTTCAAAAAAATCTTAGAAAAATAATTCGCAGTCCCTAACAGCAGTTGTCACAAACTTTCTCGGAAATTTTAAAGCTAAAAACAATTGGCGGCGTGGTCAAGCGTCGAGTGAGCGTAGAGCGTCATGATTGTGCTCGACATAATCTCGCGCCATTCTGTTGTGCTCTTGGTGAAACCGCCCTTTCCGTTGTTTGGTTGTCTTAGCAAGCAGTTCTAAATTGCAGTCATATTTCTATAAAACTAAATGAAAAATTTCAACCGGACAGCAATATCTTGGCATTTCTGTAACCAGATCGGGGTAATTGCCTGCCCTATGTATTAGTGCCCCCGCGCTTTCTCGCAAGTGAGAAGGATAAATACATATAAAGATAAAATTGGTTAAAATAAAAAAGAATTTAAATAAAGATAATCACAACCTAGTGAAACAGCTGTTGAAGTATTATAAACACATACAGTATTATGCAGAATATGTGTGTGTGAAGTTAAATTTGAACAAGTGATTTGTCGTACAGAATTTGAAGATGGCCAACAAATAATTTATCTTTAAGCTTTTCGTCCGACACTTGTCAGAAGATAACGTCGGAATGAAAAAAATAAAAATCCAATTGATTTTGTAATAAAGCTGAACGAAGATGATTGGATGTTTGAGAAAAGCGTCACAACACGTGATCAACGCAAGAGTTTCAAGTTGTAAACAAACTCTTTTTGGCGGCATAAATTTGCCTTGCATAATTTGATGTAAATGGCTTCCAAAGCAGATAAATAAAAAAACGAACGGCCAAATGAAAGAATAGTAAATTTTTCATCGCTGTAATTTTTGGCACACTGAGGGTTATCTAAAAGGTGTTGACCAATCGCAGATTCACTAAACATGACTGGGGTTGAAGATTTGCCAGAACAAGTGGAGATGTTGCGAGAGTTTAGAATTTGGCCGGTTCTAATAAATTTTGACACGTGTTGACGAATTCTGTCCTGTAATCGTTGAGATGTGCGGCCTACATACCGACTATCAAAGTGGCACGAAAAATTATAAACTACATTGCTTAAAAGCGAAGCAGGCAACACATTCTTTTTGATTACAGGAAGAAGTTTGTGACATGTAAAAATAACACGTTGTTCTACTGTAAAGAAGCATTTTTTCAAATTGTTTTTGATTTTATTTTCAAGTCCTACCAAAGAAGTTCCCAATCAGGGCAGATGAAGATAGACAAAGGATTTCTGATATAGTGAAGAATCTTGAAACTCTCGCATCATCGCAAAACTCTCACAACATCTCCACTCGTTTTAGCAAATTTTTATTTTACTTTATTTTATTTCTATTTTTTCCTCCTTATTCGCAGAAAGCGACGGAGGCGCTAATACATAGGCCAAGCAATTACCCCAACCTGCTTCTGGAGATACCAAGATATTGCTGTCTGCTTGAAATTTAATAGAAATATGACTTTAATTTAGAACTGCTTGCCAAGACCACCAAGAAAGGGAAATGGCCGTAAGTGCCTTTCCGAAGGACACAACAGAATGGCGCGAGTGGGTTCTGAACTGCGACCATGTCGATCATAATCCCGGCGCTCTAACCACTCGACCACGCTGCCGACGACCACTCGACCGCGTCAAATTTTCAAACCAGTAATGTTTAGTGAATCTGTGATTGGTTAACATCTTTTAGAAAACCCCATGTGCGCCAAAATTTCAGTGATGAAAAATTTACTATTCTTTCATTTGGCCCTTGGTTTTTTTATTTATGTGCTTTATAAGTCTGTACAAAGAAGAATTACTCATAAAACTGCAAGTATAATGGTTCTTGTTTGCAACAGCCAGTTTTTATTGTTCTCAGTATAGCAGACCACACTATTTTTGCTCGACGTTATTTATGACATCTGAGAGAAGAAACTAAGAAATACTGCAGTTAAAAACAATTTTGTGGCTTTTAACATAAGAAAAATCTTGTTTAAAATATCTGTAAGTTTCAGTTTAGCTGAAGAGCTTATTTTTAATCACAACCTAAACGAACCTTACGAAACTTTGGAAAGTTTCCTGACTCATAATTAACTTCTAAATCCAAAAATAAAAAAATACCTTAAGATATGTGAGGCACTGAATGATTCAAATCAGTCAGGCGAAAGTGTTCGAAACAGTTTTAAAAAACGTTTAAATTTTACGAAAAAGATTTTAACTGCATTAATTACTTGCACTTTTTTTAAAATTACAATGAAAAAATTTTTTGCTGTAAAATTCTTTACTACTGTAATGATGTAGGCCCACTTTGAAAACTCATATCATAAAAGCAGCAATTTTGTATGGTTAGAAACCAGCAGAATGAGAAAAATTCTACAATATCAATATATTCCGACCTGAATTGGATATTTTAAAATTGATAGGAAAATCAGCATAAAAAAAAAAATATACTGTATATAAAGGTTTCTTCTGTTCTGCGAAAATAATAGCTAACTATTGCAGCTTGATAAATTATATTTTAGAAAGTTTTGAAATTCTTGAAATATTTTGCACGACATAACAGCTTTGTTTTGTTTTTTTCGCATTTTTGAGAAAAACAATTGTTAAACATTTTCTTATAACTAGCTCCGGCTAACGTCAATACAGTCAAAAATTTTTAAGGGATTAGTTACATTACAAAGCTTACCCAACAGTAGTTTAAGTTGTTCAGAAACCTTTTTATTGAGTTTTCTAGGTGGAAATAAGATAAAAATTTTGAATAATTGAATAAAGAAAATATGGTAAAACATGTTTAACAGTATTCCTCCAACTTTGAGCCCTTTCTGAAAACTTTTAGCATAGACCGCTTGGGGTCCGCAATTTTCAGTTTAAGAACCAATAATCACTATAAAAACAAATAAAGAATTTTTATTGTTTTCATTTGTGTTTTTTTGTTTGTTTTGCATAAATAGTAATTAATTTTTTTTTGTTTTCACCCATTATTGTTAATTTTACTTTAAGTTTAAATTTTTAATAAAATGAGCTCAACATGCCAAAATCTTTGAAAATAAATTTTTATAAATTTAATTTGGTAGTTAGTATCGCACGTTTCTAACCTGATTAAAATAAGCGTTTCAGCAACAATTCATTTGAATTTTTTTTTTAGAAACTTTTATAAAAGTTTAAAATTGTTCCGATAATATAAAAAAAATTTTGAGAAAAATAAAGCAAAAAATGGCTCAACATACAATATATTTAAAAAATTATTTTTATCTTAACCCTTATTTACCTAGGCTGTTTTTTTCTGTTGACTACCTAAGGGGGGTCCTCGGAAAACCCTAAGTTTACATGTCCCACACTTTTAACAGAAAATAGCTGCGCAGTTGATTTTTTGATATGTTGGAGAAAATTTATTCTAGTTTAGTCAAATGTCTTGACTTTTAATATATTTGCTATCAGTCTTTTCTTATTTTGCATAAAGTTGAAGGTTCTCAAATTTTCGTTGATTGCTTTGTTTTGCGACATAGTCGGATAAGTCACAGTCTGCTGCAAAAATAAATAACTTTTACGTGAAGCAGTAACCTTAACAAACACAGCCAAGACATCCAAAACGTTTTTTGACTTATCTCATAATTTTTGCACACAAAAAGTATACGAAAATCAAGAGGTAAGTCAAAAAAATAGCCTGCTACACTAAAACTACCCATAGGATTTGCTCAAGTAAAATACCAAAATATTTAGGAATAAATTAGGATATAGGATTAATTATATGATATAGGATATAAGATATAGGATATAGGATATAGGATATATAGGATATAAGATATAGGATATAGGATATAAGAATAAATTAGGATATATAATAAATAGGAATAATTTAGGAAGGTCCTCAAAGGAACCCCCTTAGGTAAATTAGGGTTAATGGTTAAAAGAAAAAAAATTAGCACGACGTAGTACTTCAGCCGTTTGTACAATAGGACTAATTCAGATCTTTTGAAATATATTTAATGAATATCGTCTTTTTGAATAATGTTTTCATTTCTGTTTTGTGCCTGTGCTTTCATTTTTGTTGTTTGTTCGCGCTAATTGACCACATACGGTATGCTGTTGCAATTTAATTGCAAGTTCAAGCATTAAAAAAGAATACAATCTCAATACCATAAATCCATTTCAACAAGTAAAAATTAAAAAAAGGATATTTATAGAGTAGTTAAGATTAAAAGGGTTTGAAAACGTCAATAATAGTAGACAGTGTCATTGTTATGCTATACCTTTTTTATTTAAAATAAGCTTGATAAGAAAAACATTGTCAAAAAGATTGTGTAGTCTTGTAGCCTTAAACCGATTTAGCTCAGTTCACCAAACAAATGATGCTTGTATAAGTAAAAATAAATATCAATAATCGTTGTCGGCAGCGTGGTCGAGTGGTTAAAGCGCCGTGCTTATGATCAACATCGTCTCGGTTCAAAACCCACTCACGCCATTCTGTTGTGTCTTTGGGAAAGACACTTTACGGCACTTTCCCCTGCTTGGTGGTTGTGGCAAGCAGTTCTAAATTACAGTCATATCTCTATAAAATTACAAGCGGACAATAATATCTTGGCATTTCCGGAAGCAGGTCGGGGTAATTGTTTACCCTATGTATTAGCGCCTCCGTCGCTTTCCTGCGAGTCAGGAGGATAAATATAGAGATAAAATAAAAATAATATAAATAAAAATAAGTAGTCGCTATCAGCTCTGCTTTGCCTTTAAGAAGTATCATTAAAAATAGGTGCGGTATTCAATGAATTTAACACTAGAAAGACCAAGCGCGTCAATTGACGCATCTAAATTTTTGCATGCCAATAAATCGCGCTTTCTGAAGTATTATGGCTTCGTACTTTTTGAATTTTATTATTTTATTGGTAGACACTATCAAAACCAATTTCGTGACTTGAAAACCAAAAATTAGCGAAAAAATTATAATACTATCGAGAAGGACCAAGCGCGTCAATTGACGCAAGACGGGGTAACACGTCGAAATACCCATACCAACCGGTTTACCAACTGTTTCTTGGTAGATATCGTTGTATTGTTTTTTTCTAAAGCAATTTTTCCATGGCATCAAAGAACGTAGGAAGCGTATCTTGCTTATGACGTAATAACTGTGTTTTAAGTTTTTTTGTTCTCTAACAAGTTAGTCTTATCCATCGGTCGTTGTGCTGCTACTGTACTGTCCTAATCTATAATATAAAGAAGTATTTTCAATTCGTTGTTACTCTTTTTCTGGTGATTCTTGGCGTCACCAGCTAAGCTAAGATGTGTTATGGAAAATTTACGGCGCATGACTGGGGGGCTGGTGGACAATACGTAGTAATTTTCTCTTTTGCGTTAACTATAAGAAGATCAGGTAAAGACTAGCTTAGTGTAGTGAATATTGCTGCCATAGAAGTTAGTATTATGAGCAATAGGATGCAGAAGAGGATAAGCTGTATTTGAAGGCCATCGTTATTACCTTTATTAGGCTACATATTAATCAGGGAAGCTCCAGATAGATTGTTTCTGAGAATAATATGTTTATTCTTAGCACCACAGGAGCAGCAAGTTTTAAATAATTTGTGCAACGAGCATTTTGCGTAATGTCTAACGATGGATTGTGTTTTCACAGGTCAGAAGCCAAGTAAATTACTGATATAGTATTTTCTTTGCGTGTAAAATGTCTCAAAGGTTTGCTGCTGATGAAGCGTTGCAATTGTTGCAAATTATTCTTTTAGAGTCTCCGATGGTGAGTATTCAGATTCCAAATCTGATGAAGTCAGCAATGTGATTGCAGATATTCAAAATGAGGAGGATTCTTCTGCTTTGGATGACGAATATTAAAACAGGAAGCACCAATCAACACAGATGATGGTGCCCGTGCTCGAAGCAGCAGTGATAATGATGAACAAACCCTTTCGAGCAAAGACGCATCCCACTGGCGGCACTCAGTTTCTTCTCAACTCACTGAAGGACGATTATAAAGCACCACAATATTGTTAGAATCCGTGCAGGGCCTACATCATATTCGACATCCCGCGTCATACGCGGTAGTCCTCTTTTTTCGTTCCGCATCTTTTTTTAACAAGCTCATGCTGAGAAATATTCAGAAGTGCACTACTGCAGAAGCACACCTTGCCACTGGGAACAACAGCTGGAAGGTTGCTTAGATGAACTGGATATATTTGTGGGACTCATTGTGGCATGTGGCGTAATTGGTGAAAGGACTTTGCCCATAAAAATTATGTGGGAGAAATATTGGGGATGCCCTTTATTCAATGTTTCTATGCCACGTTGGAGATTCTTGAAAATCATGAAGTGCTTCAGGTTTGATTTGAAAACTGAAAGGAGGAGGAATTTGGAAGAGGACAAGTACTGCTTGGCATCTTGGCTATAGAATCCGTTTATAGAGAATTGCCTGAAAGCCTACAATCCCAACGTGAATATAACCATCAATGAGCAGCTGCTTCCTTGCAGGGCCCGGTGTAAGTTTATTCAGTATACGCCGAACAAGCCAGATAAGTTCAGCATAAAGTTTTGAATGACGGTCGATGTGGAGAGCAAGTATCTATACAACGAATTTTCTTATCTTAGGAAGGACTTGACGAGAAGTGGATGCCAGTATGCCAACGGATGTGGTGATGAAGCTAATGAGTCCTTTATTCAGGCAAGGTTTCAATGTCACGTGCGGCACGTGTTCTAGTAAATCGTGCAGAAATAGAATAACTGACGTCTGTATAATGTGTCAAATCCCAATATGTGGAAAGTGCTGCAGCAAACGATGCTTGTCGTGTTTGTAATAAAGCTTCGAAAGCGTGCTTATTTTGTTGACATACATACTTGGCAATGTAGTAACTTTTCAAATGTGTTCGGTTTGCGTTTTAGAAGCCTTACAATATAGAGTGAAACACATACAATTTTCAAAAGAAAGCGCGTGCGTCAATTGACGCGCTTGGTTCTTCTAAGTAGTCGCACATTTTGGTCCTTCTAGTGTTAAACGATATAAAAAATACAAACTTAGGAATATTTTTTTATTGTCTCATAGAGGTGAATGACAATTCTGTGCCAAAATTATTATTGTCCATAGGAATGTCATTCTATGTCATTCATTATAAACTCTGTGAATATCAGATTTGTATGTAAGATGAAGATTGTGGATATGGTTTAGGGATTACCTAGATTAACTAAATTATTAGAAACAGTCGATGAGCAGGAAATTGATAGTTTGCTCAATGAGCAGAGTGACTTGGAAATAGAATGAGAGTGTCAGAATGATATTGAATTGTCATACTTAGACTAAACTTTAGAATTTTAAAGTTAATAAAGTCAATAAATTTTGTCGTTTTGCTTGTCTCTTTGTACATGTAGTCCTATTTAGTAGACACTAAACCTAAACTTTCATAAATTTAATAATTTTAATTGAATTGTATTCTATAATAATATTACAATGGGAATCCCGTGGGATGGGATGGGACAGGCATAAAATGCCATGAGATAAGATGAGATGGAACAGAAAAATATGTCTCATGGACAAGCCTGGCAAAAATACAAAGTCTTATTTGATTTTGATAAAATATCACATTGGTACTTTACTGTTTACGACTGCATTATGCTAATTTTGAACAGCCAGTTAGCTGTACTACTTATTAGCCTACTGACTGACTATGTTGCCTAAGCGCCATGTTGCGGGAATGGGTCCCTCGCAATCGTAAAACGCTTCCGCGTAAACGATAGATATTTAAATATCAATAAAATTAATATAAAGTAGTTAAATATTAATATAGAAAGCAGTAGCGGGTGAATAAACCGCTTTTTTTTCAAAAATGAATAACATGCAGGCATCGATCCAAACATAGACAGGCAATAAATTCATAATTGAATTCAAAACAGTATTCCTTTATGTCGATTGCATAAGTCAAAACTGAAATGCTTTAGAAATTTCAGTATGCAAATTATTATCCGTATATTCCATGTTCTGCCTTGATGCTATTGCAACAAATTTCTATTGATTTTTACACGTAAAAAAATACAATCTTTAAGAACAATGCATATCTTAGCGATGTGAGTGTTACGAGAAAGTACAGAACACATAATCTCGTGATCGTATGCGCAATATTAAACCGCTGTGCCATGATCTTGAATCAAATATATAGAAACTCAAAGTCAAAAAAAGTGCAAAATTTACTAATTAAAGAGTCCAAGCATTTACGGAGAGTTACAATTAATTTTTTTATTAATGAACAATATTTATGTTGTTTGTTTCAGAGTCAAAATGAATGATTTAAAACGTTTTTCAGTTTTGATTTTATTGCTTAACATGACGTCAGTCAAATCTATCAAAAAACAAAATGAAAGCGAGCTTTCTATTCATAGCATTAGTGAAGCCAAACCTCTTCTTTGTAACTACCTAAATCCCTGTTTGAAGTTTTTGTTAACAATCAATGCAAGGACCGAAAACACACAAAAAACAATACGTTCTTGCGAACAGGAATTAAATTTGCACGATTCAACATGGATAGAAGCAGTACAAGTTGCAGGATTGAAGTTCATCAAATTGCTTAATGGAAGTTTTTGCAATCAAAGCTCAATAGCATTGAATTATGATGATCAAATACAACATTTTACGATGGAACAATCCGAAAATAACTCAATCAATGCCAGCTTAAAAATTCTTGCAAAAATAATCAAAACAAATTTTCTTAAATACAAAAAAAATTTTAAGTGCTTCTTCAAATTGTGCGCTAATGGTTCTGTCCACAGTCCACAGTTCAAGTCCACAGATTCAAGGATTCAAAATCCCTGTTATAGTGAAACTTTCGAGTACCGGTAAGTCTAAATTTTTAGCTCCCTCTTTGTTTTCAATTGCATAGCTTTTTTTATGCATTAAGATTAAGTAAATCAACAAAAATTTCCGAAAAATATCTTACATTTTGTTTTCGAGAAGGAATGGACCAAACTTGAAAAGATAAAAGTCGCAACTAATTTAACAAATAGACTGCTTGAAGTTTCTATAGCAAGTAAAACATTTAAATTAAATAATTAACGGCTTAGAATTAGACTTATTAAAATTTATTGGGCTAAAACCTAAAACCTATTGAGCTACAGGACATTAGGCCTATACAACTAACACTAAACTTGCTGCTTATGCAAAAAGAAAAACACCTTGTTTATTGATTATGAACTGCGCAACCTGGTGTATACCAAGTGTGTAAAGCTCGGCGTATAAAATTCTATAAACAAACAAAAGTATCCCGAGTCAATAGGTCGGATGTAGACAATTGTAGAAAATTTCATTTGGTTAAATTTTTGGTTAAACCATGCAAGGTAGCTGCTTCATCAACTAAACGTAATTTTATTTACATTTCAAAAGATATTGGACAAAATTTTCAAAAATGCAATTCACAAGTTTCTCTCTAGACTAAGCACAGCTTTGATTATATTTATAAAAATATCGTTTAATTATAGAATGCAAACAAAGATAGAAATAAAGACCATCATCTTCTTCGCCGTATGTGGAATATTAGCAGTTGCTACTACGCTTACTAATGCCACTATTCTGATGGTGTTCTCAACCAAGAAGAAGTTAATAAATGGTCAAGAAGTTTATCGAATATCTCTGGCTATGTCTGACTTTTTGGCTGGAATCATAGTTTTTCCAACTTTTATTTATTCATATTTTACTTATGGCTGTGGAAAGTATGATCAAATCTATGTTAATGTGGTTGGATTTTTTACAATGCTTAACTTGCATGTTTCTATATCTACCTTAGTAGCAGCTGCCATTGATCGATTTAAAGCTGTTTATCGTCCATTAACATACAATGCCAAAACACACATAAAAATTGCTCGAAAAACTTGTCTTGGATTATGGTTAATATCGATTCTAGCTGCTATGGCACCAACTGGTATTTTTAACAAAAATTTTACATTTGTAGTTGTTAATGCGACTTACGTCTTACCTAGTCTGTCAAATGATTTCAAAGCTTTTTACATATATGCTGTAACTCTAATTATTTTACCTGTAGCAATAATGTGGGTATTTACGATTTTGACATTTTGTGTATACAAAAAGTCTTTAAAGAAACGAAAAAAAATTTTTATAACTGAAAGACAAAAATTAAAATCGGAAAAAGAAATACAATTTGTTTTGACAGTTGGTATTATGGTCGGTGTTTTCAGCATCTGCTTGTTTCCCGCAGCTATGTTATTGATTACTGCTATAAGTAGTGGAATAATTTATTGGTCAACTGCTACTACTTCAGTCGTTATATTAACGTCCAACAGTCTTTGGAATTTTTTTATTTACAGTGCACGAGAAAAGGAATTTCGTTCAGAGTCAAAAAAACTTTACAAAAAATTGCTATTTGTTTTAAAGTGATTATTAAGGACGGATTAGCTGTGTAAGTTCTTTCCTTTGGGGCACGCATTATTAACTACACCCATTGTATTGTTCACTGCTTTTTGTGCTTTAATTACTTAATAATCGTAAAGTCGTTATAGTATTTAGCAAAGACAAGTGTATTTTCATACCTATATGAAGTAAAAAAAATTGTAGTAGCCTACTCTAGACAGGGTCACCAAAATTTTTTTATAAAGGTCCAAGTAACTGTGAGGACTGACGATATCGGGCCCCATGCAAACGAGATACTGTATGAAATTTTATAAATCAAATAATGTCAAGTATAATAAACAAAATCAATTCAAAAAATTAATTTAGTGAGATTTATTAAAATATTGTTTATTTTTGAGTATGTTATCAAGATTTGGTTTGGTATTGGTACATCGGACCAAGAAAATTGCTTTTAAATATTTATCAGTCAATCTCGTTTGATGCCCTGACTTCACGTATTTAGTTTTTAAAAATATTTACTGATCAACATATAAAGTTACTTTAAAAAGATATAATTAAAACAAAACCTTAGTATTGAAAAATGCTATAATTAAATATATCTAACCGTTAAAACTGGTTGCTTGGCTGTTTAGTCTGTCGATGCAGTGATTAACTGAAGAGAGGTTTATTTACTAAAGTTTAAATCACGTTGCTCAACAAAACGCTCTTAAGAAATCGCTTCACTAATTGCTTCAAGGAGCGACAACCTACTATGAAGAATCATCATCTGATTATTCAATAATACACTGCAAAAAATCGTAGTCAAAAACAAAGAATATAAAATCATTGCTACATTTCTCGTGGCCTGACGACTAAAATTTTGATATATATTTCTATATTACTATAAAACAATGCTTTTAGTATAAACTATGTTGTTTTGAGATGGCATGCGGTGGGCCGGAAGAAACAATGCCGCGGGCCTTAATTGGTGACCCCTGCTCTAGAAGAAAGGTTTGCAGCAAACTCAACTTTTGCTAACCGTTCTCAGTGCATGAAAGTGTGTTGAATTAATAAAGTGTAGTGCAAAGTTTTTATTCATACGTTGCATTCGTATTGATTCTGTGAAATATTCGGCAGAGCTTATCCGCTCGCTGCACCGTACATTCGGCGCTCAGTTTGCAAACGTCATTTTCCCAAGCTTAATTTTTGTATATTCATTTTTACTGTCTTTTCTTTGCTACTCCAAAAATAACCTTTGGCTCAGATTAAAATCGAGACCGTTACCGCCTATATTGTGTACTTGATTTACCCGCATATCACAAGGAATTCGCCAGTCAAGTAAGCTGATATCTCCTGATTTTTGCTTAGAAAAAAGACAAACGTCATCAACAAAAATGATAAATAAATCTACTCGTTATATTTGTAAACCGAATAATGACACAGCCAGTTGGCCACTTAGTCTAGGTTTGAAATTCAAACTGCAAATAAACCTGCTCAATCATAAGTGGTTTGTCAAAATTCGATAAGTTTTGTATAGAGTGTGTTAAAATTTTGTTTCTTTCTGATGACGAATTATAATCGAGACTCTTTGTAATAAACGGAATTGATTTTTAACTAGAGTGTCAACGATCTCAGCACAGATTTTTATAAATAACTTTTTCAATGTTTCTAAATAATATTAAACATAAGTAAACATTTTAACATTTAGTTTGCAAACTTTTTTTATTCAAAAACAGAAAGCTGAACGTTTCGACTTTCATAAGGACTTATATGGACATAAGAACTTATGATAGTCGAAAACGTTCAGTTTTTTGTTTTTAAATAAAAAATTTTTGAAAACTAAATGTTAAAATGTTAACTTCTGATTGCTATTGTTTACAAATAAATTTTAAAAATTACCTCTCTTCCTAAATTAGTTTTCAATTTTGTTGCTGTTCTTTAATCTAACTGCAATAAATAAATTAATTAATAAAGTCAATCAAAGTTCAATCGGCCGAATATTTAATGAAGAAATTAAAAACTAAAGCTAAACAACTCATAATGAAAAATCGATCTCAACCTATAAAGCTCAATATCAGCTATGTAAAAAATCAAAAAATCAAAAATTAAAAATCAATATTCATTTTGATAGGGTCCTTACTCAAAAGCAGGGCGTCGAACTGAATCCTAATCGAATCTGTAAACCGGTGTTAACCGATGTTAACCATTGTTTTTTAGAACCTGAACCGGAACTGAACCCTAAAAAATAAAATTTACTGAACCTGAACCGGAGCTAAACCCGTAAAAATTAAATTTGCCGAACCCAAACCTAAACCGGAACTTTATTTTAAACGGATCCGGTTTGACGCCATGATTTTAATCTTATATAGATCGAGATTAATCACAATTTTGTACTTGAAGTTGCTACAATTTGTTTGGTCACTGCTTGTTGTGTGGTAAAACAGAGATGTCAAAAAACAACTTTCTATGGGCGATAAATTGACACATTTCTTGCGATGCGTACCCACATGTGGCTTGCTCCTCACTTTCATTTACTGCAATATGTACCACATGTGGCTCGCGTTTAACCTTATTCTCCTCAACCTTTTTCGAGCTACTGACTCCTCAATGGCCGGGCTTCAGAAGCCCACCAAAGTTACGATTTACGACTCCAAAACTATATAAGCTATCTTTATGAAATTCTAGCAAAATAAGATCATTTATTTAACTTTTGTTAAAAAGTTTTTTAAAATTCATTTGATAAAGTACGTAAAATTGTAATTTAGCAGGATCACTTCAATTTTTACGGTTAGACACTCATTTAATTAGCGTGAAATGCGATTGTAACGGATTCAATGTTGTAGCAGTTGTAAACTTAATTAAAAATTGCACGTAAAGAGTGACGTCAACGTGCACGACAATTACAAACAATGAAAAAGCTAAAAGAAGCTTGCTTCATTGTTTCCGTCGAAGTATGGATATTATTTTCGACTAGTTTCAATAACTAGTTCACATGTTTTGTCCACATGTTTTTGTAGTTACCGATAGTTATTGCTATCTTTTTTTAAAAAAGGATAAAAAAACGAAGATATATATATTTTTTTTTTACTTTAAAAAATTTGATAAATATTGCACGTAAAGAGTGACGTCAACGCGCACGACAATTACAAACAATGAAGAAGCTAAGAGAAGCTTGCTTCATTGTTCTGGTCAAAGTATGAAAATTATTTTCGACTAGTTTCAATTACTTGTTCACATGTTTTTCCGCATGTTTTTGTAGTTACTAATAGTTATTGCTGCCTTTTTTTAAAAAAGGATAAAAAAACAAAGATATATAAATATATTTTTTTTACATAAAAGAATTTGGAATTGGCTATGTTTTGATATTTAGCAGTGTTAAGATATCGACTTACACATATTATAATACCAACAAAACTTTATCTTTTATGTATTATCGTTTATATGCACATCGTTTTGTTTTTTCGCAATCTATTTCACCGCCACAAAAAGAGTTTTTTAATTACCGGAATGGAATTAAAGCTATGCTATTGCATTACATAAAAAAATCATTTGAAAAAAAACGATATTACTCTATATAATTGTTACTGTTAGCCGTGAAACATATCTCGGCATCGTTCAAAGCATGAAGCGCTAATTTGTAAGCACTGCCGAAAGCACGTGAAAGATTGACACTAATTTGATGATTTCTTCAAGTTTTTTTTTGCATTTTCTGGCCTGGTCCAATTTCATTATCATAGCAGAGACAACAACGTTTCCTAAAATTAGACTTTGAAGCATAAATTCAAAGTGCAAAAGTTACAGCACTAGAGTCACTCGCACAGAAATGACCGCGCAAGATCAATTTAATTTTTCGTTGAACATCAAACTGTAAGCCAGTCAAAGGCCTTCTTTTATTGTGCGGTTGCATTAGGGTTGGAGAGAGTTTGGAAGTGTAATTTTGATGGGAACAGATTAAGATCGTATATGTTTGTTTCTTTTCACATTTTATTGTTCTATTAAGAAAAACATTTTACGGCATTTTCTCTACTTGAAAGTCTCTATCAGCAACTCTAAATTACAGTTTATAAAAACTAGAGTGCCTAATAAAAGATTTTTTGAACAACACTATTCCAACATTTGTGAAGATTCACATTTGTTTGTTTGTCACTAAACATTTACAAATATTTGCATACAGTGTAATATATAATTGAGATTAAATGTGGGACAATATGACTGGAAAGTAATCACAAGGTATCTAAGTCAAGCAGTTACTTTTATTATGTCATTTAAAATGGCAAAAATATTATAATAAAATAATAGTTTGAAAAACAAGCAACAATAAGGCAAAAAAGTAATTAACAAGTAAAAACCTAAAAGCAAAACTCAAAAATAAGCAAATCTAGCTAACAAAAATAGACAGATTTTTTTATTTTGCTATATGAAAAGTATCGAATGGAATATTGGATAAAGTAACACACTTTGGCTAAAATATGTTTGATTGAAAAGTGCGTTTTTTGTTTTACGCAGCGAAAGATTAGATTGATCATCTTCAGAACATATTGATTACCACAAGGCCTGTCCAAGATAACTTCGAAAAGGAGATGTTAAGCTGTAAAGGCCCTTTTTTAACATTACGTAAAACAGGGCAAATCTATGCCAAAATTGTAGTAGCATGTAAAAGCAGCCACTTCAACTAAATCATATAAATAGAACTGGCTCTCGTGCTTAATGTTTTTACTGCAAATTGCTATTGTATTGGATGGATTAAATGCTGTTAGCAATGTACCAAGCCACAACCGTTTATTTTTTCATCCAAAACTGTCCAACGTTGTGGTTTTTGTAATTCCCAATGCATATGACACTGGAATACAACGATATATCTCCGGTTTATGCAATGGAGCGCATTTGCAATGAGAGAAAGAAACGAGGCCCCATTTGTCCATGCACAAAAGAAAACGCGAAACTACAGTTTGCAGGCAGAATGGGCCAACTGGCCGCAACCGACTGGGCGCACCCAACTAGACGCAGCCAACTGGTTAATTTAGCTGCGGCCAGTTGTCCTTAACCCGTCTGAAGGCGTTTAAGCATAATTCAAACTGTTCTGAGAACGCTATTTCGAATAGGTAAGGTCAGGAGTTGATAGTGAAAGCACAAGGCCGGATGTACTTTCATAATACTCTGTGTTCGATGTATGATTCATATATTGGATGCCTAATTGATGTACTAGTTTCGTTTCGATCTATAATTTATGTACTGACTCATGTACTGGATCTATGATTTCTGTATTGGATACAGAACGGATGCCTAATTCAGCAAGATTGTTCAAGTTTTTGCGCAGCAGGCACAAACAAGCGTTTAGTCCTTCGTGTTTATCGGCAGGCATTTGATAACTGATGAATAAACCATAATCAGGGTCAAGAGCAGTGCTCTGAAATTCTTGTGCTGCGGAAAAATGACAAACGTACTTTTTGAAATTATTTGTCCTATACGCAGGTAAGTTGCCAGTCTAAAAAGGATCTGATAAATGCTTACACACCAGTATAAAAGTTGATTTTGAATTGCCTGCGCAATGTCGTTCACAGCGAAGCCCTCTAGGTCCCTTGTTCTCTTGCCTGATTCTACTACTATCAATGTGTCGATATAGCTATAAAAGCGGAGTTTTAAGATTCATCTAGCTATGCTTCTTAGCAACTCACTAATGCCTTGTGAAAATCCTCTATTTTTGACAAGATTGTGGTTGTGGCATCAGTGTGCATTGATATAGCGATGCCTGATATAATTGCACATTTAAAATCGCACTTTAGAAAACTTTTTCCTGGCAAAATATAAGAAATTTAAATTGATCGTAGCAAAGTAATTTTAGAGAAGGGGAATAAAGCGAGGCATAAATTTTTTTAGGGGTAAAAACTTTGACAGAAAGTCTCCCTAATTTCAATCACTGACTATGTTTTCGAGGCATAAAATGTACCTGTAAAAATGTTTCTCGGAAGAATCGAAATTATTTTATGGTCTAACAATAGTTTATGTAACGGAGTCGCAATCTGCCTCGTCCTTCCTCCAACTCCTCACAAACGCGCTTCACGACCAGCACCAGATTTATGATTTTATTTTGCAAAACAAAACAATAATGGCGGCGCTAGTCCGAAACGGTTTTCTGAATAAATATAACACAAATTTCAATATGTTTCCATGCGTAGACACTTACAAACTTACAAACTTACCAACGATGTTGGGCGGACGAGCATAGGAAAGAATCAAAATATTAAACTCTCTACCAAAGTAGACAATGTCCAAAGGGACAAAAAATACAGCAGCCAAATCAATCTAAAGGCTCTGTTCAAATGCAAAGTTACATCCAGCTCAAGTCAAAAGACTCACTAAACAACGTGGCATCACTTTATGCCCGACAGCCGCGCGAGAATGCACTAAAAGGTAGCGCTGATTATTCAGCGCTAATACAAAAGGCGCGTTGGCTCGAAACCCGCACCCAGCATCTACTTCTCAAATAATTTACGCGAACGACGTAACAGTTTATTTCAATGTGCTATACAGAGATTCAATCACTCCATTGTCTTTTATGGGTAAAATTGATTATTTCAACGTATAACACTTCTTAATTAATTTTTGGAGGACAAAAAGATTTCGGATACACAAAAAAGTTAATGTATCCTGCTCAGTTATATTTGTTACGTTCGAACTTCTTGGAAAAATCGTTCAAAACTATCACGCGGGCAAAATTGTTTTGCTCCTTTGTAAAAACAAATCTTAGTTATCTTTCTGCATTTCGAAACTTTGTCCTATAGGAGTTTGTTTTCTGTGCACAAAAAAATTTGTTTTTCCCATATAATTCCTTGTCGCTGCCCGAAAAATTCTGATATTACCTAAATTTTTGAGACGTGGGTCTTTCTTCTCCTAACTTGTACGACTATGCTTAAATTGGCCAGTCAAAGTTGGAATATCCATGAATATTAGTAAGTTTAAGTTTTTGGTTCTGAATTTCAAGGCTGCAGTATAGTTATAATGCAGTATAATAAGGCTGCAGTTTTCTAGCAGTTCGGTATTGCCTATAATGTCGTCCAAGAGCTTTTATCTCGCCTTGATTTCAAAATCTATTATAGTGTTTTTCTTGTTTTTATTAGTTTTTTTTTTTATCTCTATATTTATCCTCCTGACTCGCAGGAAAGCGACGGAGGCGCTATACATAGAGTAAGCAATTACCCCGACCTGCTTCCGGAGATGCCAAGATATTGCTGTCCGCTTGTAATTTAGTAGAGATATTACTGCAATTTAGAACTGCTCGTCAAGACCACCAAACAGGGGAAAGTGCCGTAAAGTGTCTTTCCCAAGGACACAACAGAATGGCGCAAGTGGGTTTTGAACCGCAAGACCATGCTGATCATCAGTCCGGTGCTTTAACCACCCGACGTTCTATAGATAATATTAATAATTCAGTAAATAGTAGTTTATAAATTATTAACTTCAAAATGTACGAGGGGCGTTCAAAAAGTAAAACAACTGATTTAATTTCTTGCAGCATTCATTTAAAAGTAGCTGTCACCGTTTTTGAATAATTCAGCTTCAACCTTCAAGTTTGCAAATACGCTAAAAGTGTAGTCATGTCGTCAGTTAAAGTCATCTCCCAGTCCTTCCAGTTTCCAAACGAATGTAACAATGCCAGGTCGTCAGAGCTTGCTTTGCTTGTTTTCCAGTAATTAAGGTGAAACTTTAGTTTCAAAAAGCTCCATAATCTTTTGAATCATGTGTTTATCTAAAATAAATTTTAGAAGCTTGCAGGGTAGGACACCATGCCAGGTTGTGTGATAAGTAACTGTCAAATAAATAAATTGGTTGGCTGCCTGCACCCAACTTGCTCCCTAGAAAGCAATGGATCAATAATTGGCTTGGATCGAGGCCGGACTAGATAAGTCTTTCGAGGATCGTTTAGGGCTCAGAGCGTAGAGATATTGAGTTATAGCTCTTTGGGTCTTTTACTAGTTTCATCGGTTTTGGAATCGCGACTACAAGCGCTTTTCCTCAAATTAATTTTTGGGTCGGTGCAAGCAAGAAGAAAGGAAGTCTGGAAACCAAAACTTAAAAGTAATTTTGAATTGATGGAATTAGAGCAAGGAGCTTTACTTAGTTTTAAGTATTGCATAAAGCAAAAAAATCTTTTTCTAAAAAATTAATTTTTAGAAATGGCTACTGAGTCTGGTGTTGTGGTGATTAGGAGCGTTTTATTCAATTGTTAATTGTTAAAATTTAATTTAGAAGATTAACCACAAACTTGATTCGATTGATTTCTATTTACTTATTCCAATAAAATTTTTTAAAATGAAAACAAAGTAATCACAACATTAAAGAAAAATTATTTTATTATGATTAAAACGGAAGTTTAAGGTTTTCTAACCGATATTTATCGGAAAGTAACTCTATAAATTTCTATAATTATGATCTCTGAAAAAGTCATATCGCTGTAGGAAAGTGGGCGTAATGTCACGTGATCATGCACTATGGAACAACAGGGTGTGAAAAATAGGGCATGAGGAAGATAAATATTTTGTTTGAAAAAAAAACTTTATAAGTAATATAATAACGTTTCTACAGTTTATGACTAGTTGAAATGCAACAACATGAACTGAAATGAAGAAGTGACGAGGGTAATTTTGTGACCTACCAGTAAAGTTTGTTTTAACATACTACATGCTTTTGGACTAGAACATGAATAGTAAATAATCTGATCAAAATTACCGATCCCCGTTTCCTCCCAAATCTGGCCAGTAAAACTGTAGCAGCGAAACTCGAGTTTTATCTCATCTCAAGAGAGTGTAAGAAAGCTGTACACAAATTTTCACACTTTGCATCTCAACACGGTACGCCTTTGTTTTGTTAGCTGCTGGGAATAGCTTTTTTGATTGTTTTTTTGATGACGTTGAGCAAGTCCAGGTAACTATTGTCCACATTAGGTGAATTTAGTGGCAACAAAGTTTTTTCAAATTTCTTTGTCATAGCAATGCCTTGACAAACAATGACAAGATTGCTTTGAAAAACTAATCTAAAAAATTTTGTTGCCATTCGCTTTACTTGGGACTGGGGAAATTTGGTTTTAAATATGTTACATCCGGGTAAATTTTACCCCGGTTACTTACATTCTTAAGTTTAATCAGAAACTGTCAAGTTTCTCTTCCACGACAAAAACACGACACTAACCGTAACCCTAATCCTAGCCCTAGCTCCAATCCTTTTACTGGTGGAATTAACTGGGGTGAAATATATATGTCACCGGAAATTCTATTGTTTAAGTGGCATGCTTAGCTATTGGGAGAAAAAGTTCTTGGAGGTCATGTATTTTTGTATTTATTGGTTAAACCACGGTTGCGGGGCCGGAAAAATTATTAAATTTTAGAATTTCCGTCTCCATCTATTCAAAAATTCAAAAAAGTATTTGCGCTTGCTTTTTTTGGGGTCATTTAGATAGTAAATGTGACTATACGTAATTTACCAAAAAACGGAGTTGCAATTGTCTGTATTGACATCTCCGATTTTAGTTAAATTACATCTTCGGTAAAATACTCCATCGTATCTAAAACATGACTCCGGTTGCGACATGATCCAAAAACATGCGATTCTGACTTCACAATTCTTGCTTATATCAAAGCAACTTACGTAAAGTCTCGTGTCACGTCTCGGTCACGCTACTCTAAGTCTTGTTTTGTCTCGGTCTCGCCAACCCAAAATGCTTGTCTCGTCACGGTCTCCAAGCTCCGTGTCTCGAGTTTAGCTCTGATTGTACTGCTAAGTCATGTTTTGATAAGACTATACTTTAGGATGCCAATAAAATATATGCGTTTGCAGCGTTTAATAAAACTGTTACACTCTTAGTCAAAGCGTATAGTGTGATAGAAACAAATAAGAACGTTTTTAAATTTATAAACCTTTGCTTTTAAAATTAAGTTCATTTCTGGACAAGTCCCAACTATAGCTACAAATACAAACATAGAATGAAAAAAAGCGACTTTATTTGCAATTTTTAAACAATCTAACAGTAACTAACTGAATCTTTAAAATTATCTTACGCAAATAACTTCACAAAACGCTTAGAAAGTGATATTTTTTTGCCCAAGCAAACACTCAATATCAATACTTCTATGGAAGCATACAATTTGAAATATTGATCTTTAACCTTTAAACATGCTTGCTTATCAACTTTCAGTCAGGCCATTCACTTAAAAAAGTAACACATTTTCTTGCACATTTTCTTCAATGAATTTTGGAATGCTTTATCTCGTGCACTGTAGATAAAGAAATTCCAAAGACTGTTTGATGTTGCAATTACGATCATATAAACAGCAACGTCATGATCTCTATCTTTGCGGCAATCCATCGCTATCATTGCGAAAATTACTGCTGATGGTAACAAACAAGCAGTAAACACAACAACCATAATGCCAAGTGTAAACGCAAGTCGTATTTGCTTATTGAATTCTTTCTGTTTGATTGTTTTAAAAAGTTTTTGACGTTTATTTAAATGTTTTTTGTAAACCACAAACGTCAAGACTGTGAATATCCACATCATCAACATAGGTATTAAAAGTATGATTAGGGCGAAAAATGAAATAGATCTTACCTTACCATATAGTATAGGGATTACAAATGCGTCATTGTGAACTTTGTATCTAAAAACTTTTTCCATTAAACCAAGTGGTACTATAGCTAATAAAATTCCTATTACCCACAATACTATACATGTTTTCCGAGCAATTGTCATGGTTGATTTGGCATTGTATGTTAATGGCCGATAAATAGTTTTAAATCTATCGACAGCAGCTGCTATTAAGGTAAATATAGAAACAAGCAAGTTTAACATTGTAAAAAATCCAACCACATTAACATACGTATGTGAAAGATTTATATTGACGTATATAAGCCCATTTTTAAGGAATACCGTAAAACTATTAAAACGAGTATAAATAAAAGTCGGAAAAACTATGATTCCAGCAAAAATATCAGACATAGCCAGAGAGATTCGATAAATTGTTTGTCCATTTATCAACTTTTTATTCGTCAAGAGAACAATCAGAACCGTGATATTAGAAAGTGTTGTAGCCACGGCTAGTATTCCACATAAGGCATAAATGATGAAGTCTTTTATTCGATTTCTGTTAAAAAATGGCAATATGCATCATATATTACTATTATTTATTTCAAATATAAACAAAAGGTAATTTAGATGTAAAGTTTTTATTATTTTATGAAACAACAATTTTTAAGTCTTAAATTTGAAGTTTAACTTTTTAAAACATTTTGTAAATTTTGTTCAATGATGCTATTGACGCACACCAAATTAAAATTAACATGTTTATTGCCATTGATGAGTACATCCTGATTTTCAAGATCATTTTTATTTTGAAAATTTTGTTCTTTTTCTAAGATTATTATATATCTTAAAGATCATTGATCACTCCAGATTTTAAGATGTGCCATTAAGCAGATGTCGCTTTTGTTTTTTTAAATAAAATCTAAATCTGATTTCTACAGTATCTAATTTTTTCAATTTTGCAACTGGACTAGAATAAGATTTGTTTTTATTTGGAATCCTCATAGAACTACTCATTTGAGCTAAATTCTTATCTCGACTAGCTGTGCTCCCATCATCATTACGCACATTATTCATGCACTGGTAATGCAATCTTCTAATATTTTTTGATAATTTTTTTGTAATATTAAACTTTTTGTTTCTTTCTCATTTCTTATATTTTATCTGATTAAGGTAGTGAGGCTATGTTTTCCACCGTTTTGTACTTCCAATTTCAAATTATTATTATTATGCATGTTTTAACATCTGAATTTGTGCTGGTTCTTCCTTTTCTTGATCTTTTTTGTATTTTAAAGATCTTTGGTTTTATGGCAAGCAAGAAATTTACTATAAAAAGATGAGTATAGGGAATCACTCCTAACTCTGCCACTGCTTTAATGAATATAACCAAAATCACTTTTGGCCTGCAATATATTCAATTGATCGAGAAAATGCACACACAGGGGTAATTTGACCTCTTACCATCGAGGCAAATGACACATTACTGTGCAAAAGTACAAAGACTCATTTCGACAATATCACATTGGTACTTCGCTGTTTACGACCGCATTGCGCTAATTTTTAACAGCCAGGACAATTACTGGTGAAAATTGACTTGGTAAAGTGCAAACAATAATCAAGCTAGCTAATTTGGGGATAGATAAAATTTTTTTCCCCAAATTAGCTAGCTTGATTATTGTTTGCACTTTACCAAGTCAATTTTCACCAGTAATTGTCCTGGCTGTTAAAAATTAGCGCAATGCGGTCGTAAACAGCGAAGTACCAATGTGATATTGGTCGAAATCGAATGAGTCTTTGTACTTTTGCACAGTAATGTGTCATTTGCCTTGATGGTAAGAGGTCAAATTACCCCTGTGTGTGCATTTTCTCGATCAATTGAATATATTGCAGGCCAAAAGTGATTTTGGTTATACTCGTATTCATTAAAGCAGTGGCAGAGTTAGGAGTGATTCCCTATACTCATCTTTTTATAGTAAATTTTTTGTATTTATGATTTATTGTGTTAAATTGATTAATAATGATCGAGAATAAAAGTAAATAAATGAATGAATGAATGAATGAATGCTATATCGAGTAAAAACGGCAACCGCAAATAATGTTACAATACTACTGCCAAAATTGTCTTGCAAGAATCTGGGCAGGACAGTGCAGCAATCTCCTGACACAATTTCACAGATCATTAGGATCAGGCAGAAATAATAAATAAATATGGAAAAATTTACATATCGACCACTCTTTTTTAAAAGCTTATTTTACTCTCAACGCATTTGGAATATCTTCGATTGTCGTTTTGAAAGCCTTTCGATTCCAATAAAATTAAGACAAAAGTAAAACCTTTTAAATGCGGCGAGAAAAGCTGACGACGCAACTAATTTAAGAATCAATAAAAATTTTTTTCTTTAAACGAATTTTTGATACAACAAAAATTGTTGCGGTCAGTCGAAAAAAGCAGTTGCAAGTTGGCAACCTGCTTTTGCTATATGTGATGTTTTCTTGGCAATTATATTAATATTAAAAGCAAAAACCTAACTTAAAATCTCAAACTTACTTTTTGAATTCTTGTTTATGATAATCCAAAAGTTCAATGAAAAAGTCGTAATAACTAAAAACAAAATCAACGAAACATTGATTTAATGGTTTGTCAATATTAATGGAAGTCAGATTAATATTTTTTGGAATGTTCTCCAATAAAGTGTTTAAAGCGGTTACGTTTAAACACTTTTTTGTTTGTGTTTTTACAAAAATTCGAACGTCATCACTACAAGTATCTTCCAGCAAAATTTGGTTGCAAAGGCTCCCGTTGAATGAATTGACAAAATTTGACGCAAAAACGTCTAATGCTTGTAACTGCGGTAAATCTTTTAAGTATGACACCCATACCTCTACAAGACTCAATGCAAAAAAGGCAATGGAAAACGTTGGACAGGGATTTTTGTAATTTCTAGAAGTGTATATGCTGCTGTTAAATATGTCGAGATCATGCTGGCTTTGGTAAAGAAATGGTTGATAAAGTTCTTCATTTACTTTGGGGCTAACTAACCCAGCAATTAACAACAGCAAAAGAACAACAAAAATTTTTAAATTAAACATTTCAATTAAAACCTGAAATACCGCAAATAAATTCAATTTTAAAATGATTTTTACTTTAAATGATATGAAAAGAGGGTAAGCACTTGCTTTTTATTGATTGCTAAAGCACACCTCTGTTAGACTAACCTACAGTAGAATAGAAACGACTTTTATGCGTTTGCTTCAACTGCAAAAAAATTGAACAGAAGCAGAGTATCAGATTAAAAAGCATTTGACAATTGTTAAGATCCTGTAAGCTCTTGGTTATGACATCATTATTCTGTTATGATATGTATTTTTTAAACATTGTTTAAAAATTTAAAAATCATTTCAAATTATTGCGTCAATACTTCAATATTTAAAATATAAATATGAAGAAAGATGTTTGTTTCCGTATCATACACAAAAATCTCATAAAAAAATTAAATCAAAATTTTTATGTTAAGTGAATTTTACTGAACTATTTTTGAAAAACATTGTGTCAAGATCAGCAAGCAAAAAACTTTTAAGAAAAACATCTATTTTTTTTTTTTCTTTTTGAATAGAACAAAAAATATTGAATTAATAATCAAGTGATTGCAAGCCTATAGTGCAGGAGTTCTTAAACATTTTAAAACGCGCCCCCTTTCATCATGCTGCCATAATTTGTGCCCCCCTTGATGATATTGAACTGTGTAATCAACTGTGTAACCACACATCTCAATAATGTTTACCGCGCGTTGTACGTATTCTACAACGCGCTAATTCTATCTTTTTTTGTTATTTCAAATTTTGTTACGCTTGAGTTTTATCAGTTACTACTTTTATTAATTGATTAAAAGTAATTTTCAGTTTGCTCTTTAAATTAATACTTATATAGATTTTTCGTTTAGACTTCAAGTGCATTAAAATTTTTGGTTTAAACTTTTATTAAAGTCCTGTGAAACATTATCTGAATGTTGTTATTTCAATTAAACCAAAAATTTTAAAGTTGGAAAGAGAGCTGAACGATGGCTACGTCAAAATTTAGCGAGCCAATTTTGAAACCTAGCCTGTTTGATTCAAAAGATAATCCAAAAGATGTTTTATTGATCCAAAAGCTTCAGAAACTATTAAACCTTTTAAGCATTGGCTTAAAACCTGAAAAAACATTTTAGAATCAGCTGCAATTTATGGTAGAGCACTACAAATCAAAGAGCCAATCAGGTTTAAAGTGTTTTGTATTTATGTCGACGCTAGCTTTTACGAATTGATAGAAGACTGTACGGACTACGATGTGGCCCTGCTTAAACTGCAACGCCACTACGTCAAGGAACTTAATGTCATTTTCTCTAGACATTTGTTAGCTACAAGTAAACAAAAACCATCTTTGCAGGAGTTTTGCATGCCTTAGGCTTCGTTTCCACTACGAGCGTAAAATGGAGTATTCTTTATTTGTTTTATTAATTTTTTTCTTCGCTTAGCGCTAGCTTAGATTTTAAGTGCAGAAAGATCAATAACAGCAACAAAGAATGCTCCATTCAACGTTAGTATTGGAAACGAGGCTTCACAGATTCCTAGTTAAAATTGTAACTTTTGAACTGTTTCTGCGGAAGAAGATAAGCAAGAACTTGTTCGTGATGAATTTGTTAATGGGATGGCTTCGCGTCCTTTTGACAACCGCTTTTGGAAAATACTGCACTTACCGTGGAGAGTGCTTATACAACTGCTATGTTTCTTCATATTACCCAAAAACTCTGAAACTACTCTGAAACCGGAGTAACAGCTACTGTGTTCTCTGAAAATGACCATAGCTGGATAATGTCAATCAAGAAAAGAAAAACGACGAATCCACCGCAACAAAGCAAGCTTTAATTGCGGCGACAAGACGCAAGCGTTTCTTTTTGGCCGAGCTTATTATGATTGTAAATATTGTCCTGTTATAAGTATTTAATACTACTTGTTACTCTTTTGGAAAAATTCAACACTTCTCACCTGCGTAAAGGTAAATAACACCTCTGGAAAAACCCTAAAAGCTACAAATCAAAACGCAACCTTGTCTTTGGCATCACTTACATCTCTCGTATGGCGTGCCCAGGAAATCAGTTAAGGTCTGCATTACCAGTGAATTTATATGGTAAAAATCCTACGGCCCTGATCGATTCCGAGAGTTTAGAAAATTATACTAATTCAAAAATATGTAAAGATCTGGAACTTAAAGTGTAATAGTCTAAAAGTGAAATATAAATGGCAACTTCAGCGATGAAATTGAAATCAAATGGATTTTGCTTTGTTGACGTACAACTGAAAGGTAACAAATACGAATCCACCAGACTTAATGTTTTTGAGAATTTTTGCACTGATGTTATCCTAGGACTAGATTTTCAAGCGGGTACCAACGTTTAATATTTGAATTTATGGTGAATCCGATGACTTGGTAATCCCTGGGAAGTCAACTGGTGCAGTTACAACTGCTTCAACTGATGTTGTATCTTTTTTTTCAAATTTGACTTCAGAAGCAAAGTCTATTGTCACAAAATCCCGCCGATTTAACTAAGAGGACCGAGAGTTTATTCAGAGAACAATAGACAAATGGCTAGAAGCAGGAATTATTCAGCCTCGCTCCTCGCCTTGGCGTGCACTGGTAGTTTTTTAAAAATTTTTTCAATCGGCAGCAAAAGCGTTTATGCATATATTACGCAAAAATTATTGATATTTACAAAAAACCCGTTGTTTATTCTCTCCCTTGATGTGACGATATGATTAATAAACTGTCTCAATACTCTGTTTTCTCGACTTTTGTCCTGCGTACGGTTTACCATCAAATTGAACTAGTTTCATCAAAGCGTAAATACACCAGTTCCGAAACTAATGATAAATTGTATGAATTCACCCTAATAAGTTTTGCTGTGAAAAATGGAATAGCTGCCTTTTAACAAATTATTTTTCAATTTATTAAAAAAGAAAATTTATGCAATATATATGCGTAACTAGATAATGTTACAGTAGCTGGTTTCACTCAACTTGAACATGAACACAATGTGAAAGCATTTATTGATGCAATTCGTCGCCAAAACTTTCGTTTTAACAAAAACAAAGCTGTTTATAACTCTGTTTCTTACATTAAAATTCTTGGGTACGTAGTTGGAACCAAATAAATTAAGACCAATCCTGAACGCATAAAACCGTTGTTAAACTTACCGCGGCCTTGATAACTTTAAAGTCCTCCGTCGAGTGCTAGGCATGTTTTTGCAATATGCAAAATGAATAAGTTTTTTGCTGATAAGGAGCGACGACCTGCAAAGTGAAAAATTTTTCCTTGACAGATAATGCTCCAAAATCTTTTGAATTTTTGAAAACCGAATTGGTTAATGCCGTTTAGCAATCAAATGATGAGTTTTGTCATTCATCGTTGAATGCGATGCATCAAACATAGCAGTTTGGCGACTTTGAATCAAGGAAGTGGGCCAGTAGCGTTCATGTCTTGAATTCTTCAAGGAAATGAGTGCCACTATCTCGCCTTTTAGAAAAAAGCAGTAATTGAAGCTGTTAGAAATTGTTCACATATGTTGTCGCGCAATTCATGAACTTTGGTAACCAATCAACGATCAATATCCTTTATGTTTGACAGTCGGCGCCGTACTAAAAGTAGGAACGAAAAGGTTCAGCAGTGGCGTATACAACTGACTACTTTTTCTTATGTCATACAATATCGTCCGAGACAGTAAAACATCGGACCTAACTGGCTTACTAGAATTGTAAGTGCTACAAATTCAGACAGTTTTAGCAGCCTTTAAGATTTGCACAAAAAGCTTTTTTACCCGGGAATCACAAAAATGCTTCATTTGTTAAGAACAAAAAACTTGCTGTTTTCAACTACTGATGTTAAGCAAGTTGTATCTTTGTGCAAATTATGTGCAGAAGTAAAACCTATAGTTTCCGGTGAGAATCTGGAGTCTTAAATAAATCTACTCAACCATTTGAAAGATTAAGTACTGTCCTAGATGACAGGTGCATTCTCACAGCCTGGGACGTGAGTACATCTGTTATTGCTTTTAAACATGACAAACCAAAACCAAACCTACCGAAACGCAAGGGTATCTACTCATTCCGATGTTCAGCATGGGTCTGCTAATCGGTAAACGTCCTTTCAGTCCTTTTTAGTACACCTTGTCAACAAGTTCCGAAGACCCACTATTCTCCAGCTAAACAACAAAGATCAACTGCAAGCAAGATGAACGTTTTTCATTATCTTGCTCTACAGTCTGAGGTACTCGTCTTCCTACTACTGGAGATTCACTGCAATAATGCAGAGAAGTTGGTACTTCCAAGCTACCAACTAGCTGGGTTTTCTTCAAGCAGGAAGAATGGGCTTGCCACGTTTGTCGACGAGCGATTAATGTGTACGCTTTTGGACCAATCTCCACCAACATTGGAGATTGAGTGGTTGTGCGTGGACGTTGATGGTTATAAAATAGTCAACGTCTACAAACTTCCACCAGCACGACTGTGATCCCTAGATCTCACAATGTTTCCTCACCCTTGCCTTTATGCTGGTGATTTTAACTGTCGTCATGTTGATTGGGGCTATGATAATAACAGTCCGGACGGTGCGTGCTTGGCTGGCTGGGAAAGTATTAATAGTCTTGCCCTCCTAAACAATGCCAAGGACGCCGCCAGTTTTTACTTTCCAGTTAAACAATGCCAAGTTCAAGAACGCCGCCAGTTTACAATGCCAAGGAGGCTGCTATAATACTGGCACCAATCCAGATCTATTTTTCGCTAGCGTAGGTCCTAACAGTTGCTTACCAGATAGATGTGTCCTTGAAAAGTTTCCCAGGTCACAATATCGATCTTTGTTTATTACATCACCAACGTTTGCTTTGTCAGTGCCAAGTATGCCTGTTAAGCGACGGAACTTCAGCAAGCCCAAATAGAGTCATTACATTGCTTTGACAATTAAATTCGCAAAAAATTTGTTTCCGCCTGATTTATTTAATGTGGATGCGGCTTACCAGGACTTCTGTAACATCATTAAGAAAGCAGCCAAGAAGACTATCCCACGCGGGTATCGAAATAACTATATTCCGTGTAGGAATGCAGAGTGTGAATCCCTCTGCAGAGCTTTTCTGCAGTCTCCTCAGTGAGACAACCCTAGTTTGACTTTTACAGCTTTACTTGCCAAACTTGACAGGAAGCAGAGAGATCGATGGTCTGAAGCAGTCCGGAGTATCAACTTTTCACACTCTAGTCGAAAAGCATGGAGTATTTTGAACAACCTTACTGGTAGTTCACGACACTCTCCTCGTCACTGTCCAGTCTTAGTTGATGCTATTGCATCTCAGCTAGTCAGATATGAAAGATACGAGGGTGTTGACCGCAATTCATTTCGACTTGTCTCTCAAGAAGTGTGTGACGTTTGGAGACCCATAACACCAAACCCAGTAAATAACTCTGACACTTTCTCACAGAGAGAATTTGCTGCCATCCTTTAACACTTAAAACCAGGTAAAGCTGAGGGCTTTGATTCCATCTGCCCAGAGCTTGTACTCTACGCTGGAGCTGTTTTAAAGTCCTAATTACGTGACTTTATTTCTTCCTTTTTGCGCCGACTCAAAATTCCCAAGATCTGGAGAAGAGCGCTTTTAGTCGCAATCCCAAAGCCAATGAAGCCCGTGGGGAACCCAAAAAGTTATTGACCGATATCTCTGCTCTGTGTCCCCTACACGATCCTTGAGAGGCTTATCTGCGCCCGCGTCGAGCCAATTATTGATCCAAGGATAAGCACATGATCAGAATGATTATGGAGCTGGTCCGAAACCGACGTTTTACCGTTACTATCGGTGACAGCAAGCAAAGCAGGTTACGCCGTCTGAAAAACGGCGTTCCTCGGGGATCGGTCTTGGCTCCCCTCGTATTCAACAACTATACATGCGATTTATCTTCTACATTTCCAGAAAGTTTGCTTATGCTAATGATTTAGCATTATTAAAGTTTTCTGGGAATTGAAAAGACTTGGAGGGGACTTTAAGCCAAGACATCTCTACACTTTCACCATATCTCCAGAATTGGAGGTTGAAGCTCAGTCACACTAAGACGGTAACGGCAGCCTTTCACTTAAACAACCAAGAGGCCAAACGTGAGCTAAAAGTCCACAACAATAATAAACTTTTATCGTTCTGTCCAACCCCTACTTATCTTGGCCTAAAACCGGACAGATTGCTCACGTTTCGTCATCACGTAGTGACATTGCGCAAAAAGCTATCCTCGTGTGTCGCACTGCTGAGGCGATGAGTAGGCTCAGGATGGAGTGCTGATGCCAAGAGACTATGCACAGCTGCCTTTCTCTGGTCTTTTCAACAGCTGAGTATTCCGCACCAGTCTGGTGTCTCAGTGCTCACACTCGCTTCATAGACAGTGTCTTAAATGACGCCTTGCGCATATAGTCACTAGATACCTGCATTCCTCTCCAACGGACCACTTACTCATACTTTCAGGCATCCAGCCAGCTGAGCTTCGCCGACTGGGAGTGACACTTGGCTCATCGTGGATCTCTGGACCCCGATCATATCTTTTATAGTCTTTTTAGTGGGTCTTCAGATGCTCGCTAAAAGAGACTAAGATCCAGACGCCCGTTTGTGCCAGGTGCACGGAATCTTTTGGACAACCTACCCGGACTTGGCATCTGGGCTTCTGAATGGACAAATCACAAATGAAAAGCGGAGTACTATGAAAATACTTCCATGGTCCGTGTTTTTGTGCACTGGACCAGTGCCAGGCCTGTTGGAATGACCTAGTCTCGAGCAGCTTGGTTTAAGCTAAATCGCCTGCTGGTGTTGGGCGTTTCCATTTGTCCATGTATAAATGGAGTCTCGCTCCTTCACTGAATTGCGTGTGCGGCACCTCTGAACAAACCGCAGACCACGTTCTAATAGTGTGCCTCATACATCGCTAACCACATAGAGCCCGAGGCCTGACGGTTTTGATGACGAAACACGATGCTTTCTTAACAACATTTGCATTAACACAACATTTTCTCAACAACAGCATCTGATCCTGGCAGTACAGCAGCCTGGGTCGTCGTGGCTTGGCTTACGAACGAAGATTTGTCGAACGAAGATTTCATGATGGGGGTTGTCCACTTCGAATGAAGGCACGATCGTGGCTGACAAAGCCAATGCGAGATAGGCAAGTGCGGCCACACCTTCTGTAGTCAAAAGTCACACCGGGTACGGTTGTTGTTGAGGCTTCGCAGTTTTTCTTTCTGTGGCGTTTCTCTCTCAGGTTGTTTTTTCGGAAATCCTCAAAGGAGGAGACAGCCTGGTGGATAATGTGGCGCCAGGTGACGCGGTCAGCAGCCAGAGTAGATCACTGGCAATGGTCAATGTCGCAGGCACCAAGAGACTTCTTCAGGGAGTCCTTGTATCGCTTCTTTGGTGCCCCTCAGTTACGGTGGCCAGTGAAAAGTTCGCCATGCAGGGCTACCTTGGATAGTCGATGATCGTCCATTCTGGAGACGTGCCCAACGTAACTGTGAGTTCAGCAGTATGGCCTCGATGCTGGTGATCTCTGCCTGTTTAAGGACCTCAACATTTGAGACGTAGTTGCTCCAGTGAATGTTAAAAATAATGCGGAGACAGTGCTGATGGAAACGCTCCAGGAGTCGCAGGTGGTGACGGTACGTTACCCACGACTCAGAGCCGTACAGTAAGATGGTGAGTACGACGGCTCTGTACATGCTGATCTTGGTGCCCTTCTTCAAATGCTTGTTTTTCCATACTCTCTTGGACAGTCTGCCAAAAGCGCTGTTTGACTTGGCAGTCTGTTGTCCACTTTCCTGTCGAACTTGGCATCTGATGTGATTGTACACCCCAGGTAGGTAAACTGATAAATAATCTTCAACACAGTCTCGCTAATGGTGATGTGAGGAAGGAAGTACTCTTCCCAGGGTGTAGGCTGGTAGAGGACTTTCGTCTTTTTCAAGCTGACCTCGAGTCCGAAGAGCTGGGCAGCTTTTGCGAAGCAGGATGTCAGGCGCTGCAAGGCACTTTCCGTTTGGGCAACAAGGGCAGCGTCGTCGGCAAAGAGAAGGTCTCGAAACAGCTGCTCAAGAGTCTTTGTGTGGGCCTGCAGTCTCCTGAGGTTGAACAGACTGCCTTCGAGGCGATAGCGGATGTAGACAGCATTGTCACCATCAAGGCCTTCCATGGCCTGCTTGAGCATCACACGGAAGAAGATCCTAAACAGAGTCGGTTCCAGGACGCAACCCAGTTTCACGCCATTGGCAATTGGAAAGAGTAACCTAACTTGACCTTGCTGATCTTTATGCAGCTGGATGACAATACTGAGGAACTTTGGGGGACAGCCGAGGCGCTCCATGATTAGCCAAAGACTCTTTCTGCTCACCGTGTCAAACGCCTAAGTTAGATCAACAAACGTTACATACAGTCCTTTGTTCTGCTCTCGACACTTTACTTGGAGCTGCCTGAGGACGAAGACATGTCTGTGGTTCTCCGGTTTACTCTGAAGCCACACTGGGTTTCTGGGAGGTGGTCTTCTGCAATGATAGCTACTAGCCTCTTCAGAAGCACTTGAGCAATGATTTTTCCTTTGATGGAGAGCAGAGTGATCTCCCGGTAGTTAGAACAGTCGGACTTTTCCCCTTTTTTCTTGCATAAAGTAAAAATGACTGCATCATGAAGGTCTCTTCGCAGTTTTCCCTGCTCCCAACAACAGACAAGGAGTTTGTGAAGCTTGCTGTACAACGCTGGCCTCCACTTTTCCAAAACTCAGGTGGAATTCCGTCAATTCCTGCTGCCTTGCCACTCTTCATCTGCTCTATGGTTTTAATAAGTTCTTGCGTAGAGGGCAGTTCATCCAGTTCCATTTTGACTGGTAGCTGGGGGATGCGGAGGAACGTTGAGTTCTGGACAACTCGATCAGCACTGAAAAGTTTCTGGAAGTGCTCAGACCAACCCTTCAGGATAGATGTTTTGTCTTTGAGGAGTCCCCGTCCATCCGCACTGCGCAAAGAATTCCGTGCCTGGTTTGTCAGGTCATACACTGCCTTGAGAGCCTCATAAAAGCCTCTGAAATCACCAGCATCTGCGTACTGCTGATTTCTAACTGCGAGGTTGGTCCACCATTCGTTTTGCATCACTCGAAGCTTGAGCAGGAGGTTGCTGCAGATGTGGCGAAAAGCAGCCTTCTTCACAGGATAGGACGAGTGGGCCAGGTGGGCCTGGTGGGCTGATCTCTTCTCCGCCGGCAATTTCTGAATCTCTTTATTGTTTTCACCAAACCAGTCTTTATTCCTTTTAGTGGTAAACCCAAGGACTTCTTCAGATGTCTGCAGGATGGTGGTTTTCAGTTTGTCCCAGAGTGTTTCGGGAGAGAGATCTTCTGGGCACCTGTTGTTTCCAAGCTTGGCCTGTAAGTCTGCCTGAAAGTCAGCTTTCACTTCAGCTGACTGTAGCTTGCTGAGCTTGAACTTTTTCTTGGGGGGCCCTCCTTCCTTGGCTTAGGTTGGAAGTGCAACTTGAGTTTGCAGCGCACGAGGCGATGATCAGTATGGCATTCTGCGCTGGGTATCACTGTGGTGTACAGGATGTCTTTCAGGTCTCTTTGGCGCGCTAGGACATAGTCAATTAGGTGCCAGTGTTTAAACCGAGGATGCAGCCAGGTTGTCTTCAGACTGTCTTTTTATTGAAAGATGATGTTGGTGATGACGAGTTGTTGCTCCGTGCAGAACTCCAGCAGTAAGCGCTTGTTGTCGTTGCAGTTTCCAACGCCGTGTCTGCCAAGTATTCCTTTCCAGGTAGCTGCGTCTTGGCCCCCTCCAGCATTGAAGTTGCCAAGAATTAACAGTTTGTCGTCTGCAGGGGTGCTTTGGAGAAGGCTGCAGAGTTCTAAGTAAAAATTATCTTTTTCTGCTGACTCAGCTTGAAGAGTCGGAGCATATACACTAAAAAGCGTTGCATACTGCTTGTTCTTCAGAGGAAGGCGCATGGACATGATGCAATCGAAATGGCCGGTTGGCAGGTCTTCCAGCTTGGAGGGGATGGAGGTTCTGAGCATGAAGCCAACACCAGCGAGACGCCTTTCCATTGCAGGTTTTCCTGGCCAGAATAGAGTGTATTCAGCGCTATGCTCCTGGAGGCTGCTCTCTTCTGGGAAGCGAACTTCACTGAGGGCAGCAATGTCCACATCAAGCCTGGAAAGTTTGTGCGCGATCAAAGCAGAGCGACGTTCCGGTCCATTGCTTTCAGTTTTGTCAAGCATGGTTCCGATGTTCCAGCATGCCAGTTTTAGTGTTTTTACACCCTTACAGGTGGGTGCGTCCCTTCCTTTCTTTGTTGTAGTTTGACCGCATAAGAAGATGCCCGTTGACTGCGGTTAGCCAACTGGGAGATAAGAGACGAGCTTTGGTTAGGCCATCTTTTCTTGGCCCCTTTCCATGTGGAGCAAGCAGTGCTGTCCCTAGATAGCACTGCTTGGTCGTTCAGGGTGCTGCCGAGTGATGCTGTCGTCTCTGGGTCAACATCAGGCAACCAATATCCTGAACCGCCTCCATGCAGAATTGGAACTGAGGCTTTCAGTGACATCTTCCATCTGCTGTTTTTGCCCCTTTTTTGTCGCTACAGGGCTTGCTTAGTTGGTGGCGTCGTGGACGTGAACATGTCCTTCAAGCTTATGCAATGGATTTTTTTAAGGTGGAGTACAGTGTGCGCGGTCCTAGCCCCACCCTTTACACCCGGAGTTCATCTGCCATGGCCTAGTAGGCTGGAACGGTGACAGCAAGGTCCTCGAGTTGTAGGTTTTAGATCAGACTGTCCTTGTTCTAAATGAATGGTCTGTGAAGGCTATACTCTGGTTTTGCTGGATGGCTACTGTTGGCTCTCCTAAGCCAGCGCCCTTGAAGATGGATCTTGCTTTTCATTCCATCAGGTTGTCCAGCCACCCTCTACATCATTATCCGAAAGAAAAAATGGTGGGGGAGACGGTTTAGCTGCCGTCAACCCGATTCGCAGAAGCCGCCTGGAGTAGTAAAAGGATAAACCCTTGGCCCCAGTCTTTTTGTTTCTGACCTGGAGTGGATGCTCCTTCAAACGACGACGACGACGACAAAGTATTGTTTTCAAGTGTCCTTTGCCTTCGTCTTCTGCAAACAAATACTTATTAATTGTTGTCGACGAATACCCTCGTTTTTCCCTCGTTTTTCCTAGTAAGGACATGACCAAATGGAAAGCGACACAGTGCCTACATCAAATGTTCACTCCGTGTGGTACACCGTTGTTTGTGTATTTTCATAATGCTCCTAGTTTTTCTTCTTATGAGTTCAAAATTTACGTAACAACTCGAGGAATATCTTTCAGCAAATCTAGCATATATATATACGATTGGAAAATGGACAAGCTGAAAAGACTGCGCCGATTGTATAAAAAACGTTTCAGCTAGTTCTCTTAAAATCTGCTTATTTAGCGATGGAAGTTGATATTAGCAGAATTATTGCATTCAATCACATCTTTACTGTGCATTAAAATAAATGCCACTCAATATGAACGTTTTTTTTTCTTTTTCAGCTTCATTCTACAACCGGTATGTCACTTTCGTCTTGGATGACGTCGGCATCCAAAGCCTTTCTCAATCAATTTGTGCTTACTTCCAAGTCTAATCCCCTTGTAGACAAGGTGGAAATAATTCTTGATAGCCCAAATTACTCGAAAGTGTGTTGTCTAAACGGTCGAAAAGTAACAGTACTGTTACAAAACTCGGCTACACGCCCACAAGAAGATAGTGCAGATGAGAAGCCTTATTGTCCTTTATCTCCAGTCAACAACCAAAAAGTGTGTAGCCACAATTGTGGTTTACTTAGTGAGCAGGATGAGGTCACTCGGCAAAGCGTCGAAAATTGCGAGAGTCCTGCTTCTCTTAATTTAGTACCTCGGCGTTCATCAAGATTTAATAAAGACATTCCCCCACTTTGTTATGGCGCTTGCAAATAACATTCATTTTCTGTCGCACAGAATCTTTAGTTTTTGTTCATCTGGGCCTAAAATTTTCTTAACACTGAAAAAAGGTTGAGAAACATTAATTTAGATTATTAAATCATGCTTTCTCAAATTCAAACGTAAAAAGATAATTTTTTTCAACAAATAAAATTTTGTCATTAAAAAGCTACCTAGCTGCAAAAGAACAGCTAATTGCACTGTACAGAATTCCGTAGAAACGTTTTGGAGGCTCATACTCCTGAATATTTTAAACTCCTTGCAAAACTTTTTTTAAATAACTATCTTATATATGTGTGAAGGCACCAAGAAATTATATATTCGTTTTGGGCCATTTTTACATCTTTAAACAAGCAAAAGTTAAATTAAATTTAGTGAATATTTATGTCTCTCCAACATACAATCTGATGAACTCCAACATTTTGATGATTTAATTCTAATTAAAATCTATATCTATTAGAAGCACAATTCAATTAAATATTCTTTTACAATCAGTTAAGTCCAGTCAACACCCTAATTTTATACAGCGCTTCTATGACTAAAACATATTTTTTTCTGCATTCAATTCTCGTGTCAATATCTCATATTTATCGGAACGCGCGTTTTTTGGTAAATATATCCCATTTCCTGTATTCAATTCTAGTCAATCCCATTGTTTTTTAAGCTTATTGTAATTTTTATACATATTATGGATTGAATGAGCATATTAACTCAAAATAGAAAGGTAATATTTATTTAAATTTTATGTAACGAAAGTTATAAAAAGCTTTTTAAATTTGTTTTAAAGATAGAATTGTTAAAAATATATTTATAGGCTTATTGCAAAGGTGAGAAACCTTTTATTATTTGAGGACAATTTATATTAGGCAGCAACAAAAGAGACCGCATAAGTAAAATATCCAAAAAAAAAGTGTTATCATTTTGAATCTATCTTGAAATTATTATTTTTTGACCCTTAAAAGCAGTAAACTCTACAAAAAAGTCATCACTTTGAAAGTGTCTCGGATTTCTTGATTTTCGTCTCTAAAATGTAGTAATCTCTAAAAAAAAACATGTCTTTAATTTGAAATTGTCTCGAATTTCTTAGGTTTTGTAATTTCATCAGTAGTCTTTAACATGTACAGTAATTCTGTTACTTTTTAAATTCTTATGGAGGCCTCATAAAAAACTCATGGGGCCCGCAGGTTCCCACCTTTATTTAAACTTAAATTGCAACTATGGGTTCGAATTTATTATAGAATCATGTGTTAATCTAACTACTGTACAATAGGTTTTTAGTACACGAGTAGATTTGTTTTGTTTTTTTGCATTGTCACAGTAGTGAGTTATTGTACGTCTTTTTTGGTTTAACTTTTTTCTTTTTTTAGCAAGTTATTGCACACAAAATTTAGTCCCTCCGTTTTTTTCATCCTTTCCTTCAATCGGTAACTGTGTGGAGATACACATTCGTTGTCGGTAGTTTCAGCCCCGCTGAAAAAAATTTAAAAAACCCATTATTACATGAATATTGAATACATTCAGATTAGGTCGAATGTCAAAATCATTTATTTTTTGATTTAAAAATAATTTTTTATACTTAGCTTTACAACTGTAAGGGTTCGAAAGTCTTGGGCACATTTGAAATCGTCATATCTGCTAAACTATGTGCTAGTAAGATTAAGTGGTACCATTTTAAAGCTAAATATATTAAGTTCTTTATGATAGTAATGATTTTTTCTTATTTTTTTTACCCAGTTGAGGAACTCATTTAACCAAAAAAGGTGTTTTGCGTACTTGAATTTGCAAAAATTAAATTTTGGAGACTTGTTCAACCTGCATTTTACACAAAATTTCAAAAAAAAGGAACAAAAATGAAGTACACACTGAGATGGCATGGTAAATTGATAAAGAATGGGTATTTGTGCCCATCAAAAAAGAAACAATTCTTAACTTCAAATGATACGGTTTCCAAAAAAGTTTTTAATGGGCCGTTTCTTTTCCCAAAAATGAAAAACTTATAACCTCTTTTAACAAACTTATTTTTGTCACTTAACACTTAAAGCCAAACCAAAATATTGTAAAAGACATTTTACATTTTTATGTTAAATGATTTAAGAATTAGGGCTTCAGGGTTCACTCAAAACGTCGAAAAAAATGCAACATTTTTGGCTATATTCTTTAAAATTTTTGAATCGTTCTAACTGAAAGTGTTGTGCACTAGTTTCTATGCAAAGAAAAAATTTAAAATTTGGACAAAATTTAATGGTCGAGAGTTACCTCAAACGTAAAACTGGATTAACTGAAAGAATTTCAATTTTGTTATTAATATTAACAAACTTCTTATAAATCTTCGCCTCCAGTTTTAACTCAAGCCTGCACGCTGACATGGTCTGTAGTAGAGTGCGCCATTGATTGAATGCATTTTGCTTTGGAATATCAGTTAGTGTTTTCCACATGCTAATCAATGAATAGTTTTTTAGTTACCCACAACACAACGCTGGCTGAAACATTTAGGCTACCAAGAATAGGAAAGTGCTAAATACTTGGAACAGTAAAAAACTTAAAGAACTATTAACTATTGCGTAAAAGAAAAAACGTAATTACACGAGCATGAGTGGCGTTTTGGTTCAAGGCATAATCTTAATTGTTATACGCCGCATGATTAATGCAACCCAAAATAATTTATTAGTGTTTTGCTTGCTTTTGCAAAGTCATCTGCAACTACTATTAAATTAAAATTGTCTAACAAGTTGTTATGAATATTTGCCATCTTTCAACTATTGAGGCTGTTGTCAAAGTGCTTCAGAGTTTTGATTTTTCTTATAGCACAGAAACTTTTTTTTGCAGAAGCAAAAACGAGACCTATGCCACAGTAAATTTGAAGCAATTTATGTATTTTCAGAAGACATTTTTTGCTTGTCCACTTTTTGTTTAAAACTTTGCAAACTGTTGATATCTTTGTTACTTTTTTCAGAGGCATGGTACATTCTTTGTTAAATAACTTAATATGAACATGTAGGTTTGAAATGTCTTCTGCAAGCACATCAAAACAAACAAGACTCAACCTGTAAACGCTTAAACTGTTTGATCTTTCCTCATATCTCTTGGGGCGTCTGGCTTCATGCTGAGTGATATTCAGTATTCTCAGTCCATTTATTTTTTTATTGTTTCAAATTTACACTCTGAAAATATTTCACTGATAAAAAGAGCCAGCGAAAAATTCATCTCAAAGCTTTTCGTCCGACACTCGTCAGGAGATAAACGTCGGAATGAAGAAAAAAAATTTCATTGCAAAAACCGACATGGGTAATAGTGCAACTTTTTTTAATAGCTATTCATTTTTTTTGTAGTAAATATTGAAGTATCAAAAACATTAAGTTGAATCAAAAAACACGAAAAGTAGTTCACCCCATCTTTTTTCATAATGTTTGAAGCAAAAAAAAGAAAAAATTAAAAGAGTTCATACTGTTTGAAGCAAAGTCAAAAAAATTTAAAGAAAAAGAGCTAAAAATTGACAACAAAAAAAAGAAAAATAAGAACAATGTCAAGAAAATTACTGGATGGAACAACAGCCGCTAAAACACTGGAAGATTGGTTGGATTTAGAAGATAACACCGGCAATCAAGGCATTGTTGAAAGCGAAGATTCTGAAGATGACCAACCATCGCCTGAAGAGTACGAAGTCGCTTCTTCTTCTACTGTCATTAAAAAAATGTAAGTGCAGGTATTAAATTGCCTGGCAATCGTGAGTGGAAGAGTGAGAGTGAAGACTCCTTTGAGTCTGACAGTGAAATTTTATGCTGTTGACGTCTGTGTAACCGGGGACAAACAAATGATACCATTTTGAGGTTGCTGTAGTTTCAGACAGTACAAGTCCAACAAGCTACAAAAATATGGACTGAAGCTGATTACCACACTAAATAGTAATTACCAAAGGTTAAACTTTTATTAAGGTCATTTACATAAATTGAGAAGAGTAAAGAACCCAATATTGAAACTTGGGGTACACCAAATTCTATTATTTTTGTATCAGAGTAAATGCCATTTACCTCAACCAATTGTTTTTTGTTGTAAAGATAACTGTCAAACCATTTATTTACTACTCCCCTAATTCCATAATGCCTCGATTTCGCCAATAAAATTTTATAATCTATTGTGTCAAATGCTTTAGATAAGTCAAGAAATATACGGAGTACCTGTTCTTTATTTTCAAAAGCATCAGTAATATTTTCAGTTGATAAAGAAATCACATGAAAGAGTTGAGTGATTTTTTTCTAAAGCCAAACTGATACTTACAAAAAAATTTGCTTGTTTAGAAATGAGATTACTCGATTATACACAGTGGCGTATGCGGAAAGTTTCCGAGGGGGAGGCCAAGTTTCGTCACAATCGTGTGACGTCAAAAATAAACTTGGGGAGTGCCGAAGGCACGACCATTATAGGGTGTTCCGGGGCATGACCCGAAAAAATTTTGCAAAATTACACCTAAAAATACCCATTTCGTGCGTTTAGAAGCAAGTTTTAATATAATGTTTTTACGAGACTTATTAGAAGAATGAAATCGTAAGATGAAAATCAAGCATAAAACAAAGTCAATTTATTTTAAATTAAGGCGACGGTTCCCTTTTGCAAATTGGTCAATCACTTGACTATAATCAAGTTTAATGTCGTTGTTCATATACAAAAGAGCCAATGCATTGAGCCGATTTTCTTGCATGCTCGTACGTAAGTACGTTTTGATAAGCTTCTGGGTGCTAAATGACCGTTCGCCCGTAGCCGTTGTAACTGGCAACGTTGCGAAAATTTGCAGCAATGTTTCAGTGATCGAATACGTTTGTGCGGCTGTATATCTTCCCTCTACAAGGCTTTGTCTGCCCTCTACAACTCTTTTTCACTTTCAAGAGCATAACAAAATTTTGATAAGTGTTTTACTATAACCAGATAGTTTAGTTCAGATTTCTACCAGTAAGTGGTGTGAGCGACGAATGTTTTTTTACAGGAAAATCGAAATTCAGGGCGAACCCCGAATACTCGCTAAAAACCAGCTTTGCTTTTGCTAAAACTGCTTGGTTTTGCTTTACAGTTTTTCGTTTTTAGGGACTGAGGGAAACCATGGCACAGTGGTCTCCCCGCTTGGTACGCTAATGATTATACACTAATTTTTCAAGTATTTTAGACGTTGAACATTGTAAACTAATAGGGTGATAATTACTTATATTAATTAGGCTACATTACCTTTTTTATAAATTGGTACAACTTTTGCAGTTTTAAACGAAAATTGATTTCTTATTGGTTTCTATACAAACGATCTTAAATAATTTTATTTTTTAATATGCATTTTGACCTGGGCGGAATAAATTTGTTTCAATAAATTTACATTTCAAAATCCGCATTATTTCATTATTTGCGACGGTGGTGCTATAATTATTCATTATAGCACCACCGTCAGTGCTCTTAATTACCGTGCAGTTTTTCTAAGACATACATAAAATATCTAGAATGTCGAATTGTAATGATTAAAGTTTCGAGCGTCAGTTTTACTATGCTGGCACTAACAGATCCTCGAATTTTTTGTTTAGTTTACTCCTACATACTGTTAAGTGGTTTCGGTGACTATTTAACGGAAACCAATGGATATTCGGTATTAAAAGTTGAAATTTAGATAAAAAATTGTACTGATTGCGTCTGGCATCTGATTGTTGCAAACAGTTACGAAAACCATCAGTGAGTAATAACACAGCACACGATAGTTGGAATACTCGTTTGGCAGTGGTGCGCTATTATGTGACAGTTAACTCGAGGCACTCCGTACTCGCACTTTAGGACAATCACTAACTTCCGCTCTGGAGCTTAGTAAAATCATTAACCTTCGCAATTGACATACTCGATACGAAATGCCGAAAAAGTGGTGAAGTCTAATTCGAAGAAAAACGGGCCCAAAATTTTTCTAATTTTTTAAAATTTGTTAAGATGCTTAAGAAGAACTTAATATCTTTTGAACCATTTACTTTCTCTGAAACTAACTCTGTTTCTCCTTAAAACTAACTCTCACTTCAATCGTTTTTTCTTCGAATTAGACTCGACCCGAAAAAGTCGTATAATAGTGATTCCAGACAAGTTTTGTCGCACAGTAAAGAGCATCATCCGCTGTGGCAACCCCTGATTTAAAGAAAAAGCCGAAAGAGAATGAAAAAGTAAAGTACTAAAATCCACTAGGCCCCTTCTTTATAACAGTTTTAATCCAAAAGCTGACACTGTACCGTAGAAAGTTTTCTGTGAGGTATAATCACACATTTACCTAAGTTCAGCTTCAGTGCGTATCTTTGCTAAATAGTTTAAATGTGCGTTCCCACGATGACAATAGGATGCACCTTTGACTAATATCCGACCCAAAAAGTCAAGCACAAGCCGAAAATAAACTTTGCATTTCACACAAACTACGTTACTATTCTATACTCAAAACACTCTGGTCAATTGAATTTTTTACCTCTTCAAGCGTTAGATAAACACTTTTTCGTTTGGCCATTTCCACAAAAAATATGCTGCTAAGTTATAAGAAAAAATTATCACAGATAATAGCCTACTTGTATTGCGTGCAAACTCTAAGATCTAGATTCACAAAAAGGCCACACCACTCAGATACCTGAATCAATTAAAACTGTGCGTCAAAACCACAATCGATTTGTATGTTAAATCACGTGAGGTTGGATTTTGTGCAGGTTGAATAATTGTGTGCAGGGTAAATTAAGTGAGGTTGAGTTATACCCGAGATGAATTGTGCAACCATCAGTCAAATGATAAACTAAGCCAAAACAACTGTAGGCTACCATATTGCACAAGAAGCCAACTCAACACAAAACTGAAAGGTTTAGCAGGCCAGTTTTTTTGAAAATTTGACATGTTATTTAACGATTTGCAGGATTCATCTCTCTATCAGGTCATTTAAGATTTTTTTGCGTGGACCACTCAAGCAAGTTCCTATCAAATCTGTACAGAATGTGTTAGAAGCCTTGTAGTAGGCCTACACATAAGTTCCCAGCAGTTTGAAAATTTTAACAAAACGTAATTTTAAATTACACTCTTTAGGCTAGATGCCTGGCCCTTGTCTTCCCCTTCTCCACACAACGGCATCATCGCCATCTCAACCTGTTCCCAAGCAAAAAAATTCGAAAACAATATGATTCTTTGGGCACTGAGTGTATAAAATGCACCTGTAAAAATGTTTCGGAAAAGAAAGTTATTTTACGTCAAACTAGTTTAAATTAAGGTGCTTAGAACAGATTCAATCATAAATTTTTTTGGGGGTAAAATTAGTAATTTCAACGCAAAACATTTCTAAATCAATTTTTGGGCTCCAGAAAAAATTAGCCTAAGCTACATAACAAAACTAATGTATTCTGCTCAGTTATACTTTTACGTTTGGGCTTCTTGGTGCAATTGTGCAAAACAATGATCTGTCCCGTCTCAGGGTCCGGAAACAATCTTTAGAAGCAACTTTTTGATAATTTTATTCACCATAACATAAACACCTACTTAACCAAGTTTTCTTCCAATTGAATCAAGCACTTATTCAAGTAGAATCAAAAAAATAAAAGAAGCGATTAATAAAATATAACAGGTCTCGAGAGAATTAAATTCAAATTTTGGAGAAGAATAAATTCAAATTTTGGTACAGAGACCAAATAATACATTCAAATTTTTGTTAGAAACACAACTTATAAATTCAAATTTGTTGATCAGAGAAAGAGATTAAATTCTTGTTAATGAAGGAAAGACTCAATCCGCTCTCCGCCGAAAGGTGCCGGCGTGTCCAACGATGAAAACGGAATTAAATAACTAGAACCGTCCTTGAAATGCTGAGCTTGTCTAAATGAGGTCAGCGAAATCCCTCCAAGTTACAACTACCCTTATTGAAATATGCGTAACTCTATGACGCCCAGTACAGAAAATTATAGTTGCATGAGAGGAAGGACCGAATTTATTCTTTATCTGCAGTTTGCACACACGCAATCAACACTATACAGCAAAAATTAATAATACAATGGTCACCTGACCACTCAGCAAACACTTTCACCGTTCTCTGAGCCAAATTCTAATTACTGTTTCATAAGAGTGATCTCTCACTCTATTTATAACAAATCAGAACTGGGCTACGTGGCCGACGACAAAATTAACAGTAAAATTTGATTCCATTCTATTATACAAGTTACTGCCAAAACGAGGTCACATAGAGATTAATTAAATTAGGACGATGTATTTAGGTTATTTTAGAAGGTGTAGTTAATTTAAAAATCTATAAATTGATTGATCTTTTAAAGGCGTCAATTTTATCACATTTCCTTGCTGTTGGCAGCTGCGACTCACCGCATTTCTAATAGGTCACAAAAAATTAATCTAATTTTCTAAATAGGTCACAAAAATTCACATAGAAGCGATTTGCATTACGTAACAATAACTTATAACAACAATATAATTAACAAAACACTAACATAAATTTACCAAACATAATCCTAATTTAAGTAAACAAAACTAGTGTAATTGAAACATCAGTATATAATTAAAATAAACATAATAGTTAAAATATCATAGTAAACAATACATAAAACATATTTAAAACATCAATCTAAACCTAATATACGCCTACCTAAACTCAACTAACAACGGTTTTTAATTCGGATGAGACAAAACGCATTATGACATTATATTATACAGTGTATAAACATCACGAATCGAGAAAAATTGTTTCACCCCCTTTTCTGAATTTTTTGGTCTGGTATATGCCCACAATCAGCGACTTATATTTTTAGTTTGTAGGCTTGTAACAATGAAAAAAATTGTTTATAAAGTTATGAATTGAACCAAACCCAACTAGAAGTCCATAGGATTATCTTGAAATCGAACCGAAGCTGAACCAAAACTGAACCCCTTAAACTAACTTTTGCTAAACCTGAATCGGAATTGAACCATTCTGAACCCGAGCCTAAACCAGAACATTATTTTAAACGGTTCGACGCCCTGATATACAGGGTGATTCAGCGAAGTGTGCACAAATACTTTTCTTAGTTTTATGTACATGTATTTCGTCCATTATTAACTTTCAATTATTAACATTTCAGTTTCTTATTATTTAAGAGTTAAAATTTAAAATCTGGTATTATTTGAAGTAAAAATAAACGATGAGTAAAACGATCAATGACGTGATAGAAGAGTATTGCAAGAAGAAGCTCCCACCAAGTGAAATTTTCCGGTTGATGAAGGAGGTTGTAAGCCGTAGAGGAGTTTATAAAGCCGTGAAAAGGTTCAAGGACACTGGGATTTGTGCTCCAAGAATCAGGAGTGACCCTGAAAGAACCGTAAGGACGAAGAAACTGATCAAAAAGGTCAGAGAGAAGTTGAGGAGAAATCCTGCAAGAAGTGCCAGACAACTTGCTAAAGACTACTCTGTGAGCGTGTCCAGCATGCAAAGGATTCTCAAGGATGATCTCCAGAGCTACCCATACAAGTTCACCAAAAGACATCCCTTGTCGGAGGCCACTAAGAAGAAAAGGCTCGATAGAGCAAAGGTTTTGGTCAAGAAACTTGTCGATGGCACGCAGCCTCAAGTTTTATGGACAGACGAAAAACTTTTCACTGTTCAAGCTGTCCATAACCATCAAAATGACAGGATTTGGCTTCCAGACATAAACATGGTCCCAGTTGAGCGTCGCAGCTCTTTCAGAAGACAAAAACCCGCCTCCGTAATGGTATGGGCAGGTGCAACATCAAAAGGGCTGAAAACTCCTCTTATATTCATTGAAGAAGGGGTCAAGATAAACCAGACCGTCTATAGGCGAATGCTGGAGGAAAAAGTCCTTCCCTGGGTCCAAGAAGTAGTCGGAGAACAAGGAGTTATTCTTCAACAGGACGGTGCAACCTCCCACACGGCCAACTCAGTTCAAGCTTGGTGTCGATGCAATTTCAAAGGTTTTTGGAAGAAAGAGCTTTGGCCGCCGTCTTCACCAGACTTGAACCCTATGGATTTTGGGTTATGGTCTATTAAGACAATATTATTAATAATGGTCTATTATTACAATATTATTAATTATGGTCTATTAAGACAATATTATTAAGACAAAAGCCTGCCGTACTTCTCATCCAAATCTGGACTCTCTAAAGCAAAAATTGACATCGGCATGGGACGAAATTGACCCAGAAGTGGTGCGTGCCACATGTGCCCAGGTTCTGCCACGACTTCGGAAAGTAATCAAAAACAAAGGGGGTTATATTGAATAACTTGTATATTTTCTGAAAGCTTATTAAATTTACTATCTTCACAGCATATAACTTGTTTTATTTGACCTAATTATAAGTCCGAAAGATGAGTTTTTATTTGTGCACACTTCGCTGAATCACCCTGTAAATCCTTTCAATTATATTTTAAGTATTGTGTTTACTTTTGTTCAAGTTGAGTGAATCTTTTAAAACTGGGCGCGAGTCGTTACAACGCTGCCTTTCATGAACTTATTTTACCAGTAAGAGACTAGAATTGAACAACGATATTTTTGGATTTGTATTTTTCCGAGGCTTTTTATTATTTTTAAGCGTAATAAAGAAGGATTTAAGATTCGGTTGTGTTACTATTGTAATTAACGCGAAAGCAAAAAAGTTCGTAACTGAGTGGTTACTTAAAATTGCAAGTTATTTAGCTTTTTAAGAAATTACTACTATTTTAATTAGCCTTTACTATTTGCATCTTGCATCAGCATTTTATGATTAGGATAAAATTCTCTTGTTTAAAATAAAAAATTGTTTGTGGTTTTAGTCTGGCTTTAGCATACATAGAAACTTTAAAAATAATGTAATTTTTTAAGTTATTTGTAAGATTTCTCTGAGAATTATGACTAAAATATTGGAAAACTCTAATGGGTCTAGCAAAGTTAAAGTTGCTGTTCGAGTTAGACCATTCAACAAAAGAGGTAAAAGTACTTGTCACTGTACTGTTAAACCTTTTATTATTATTATTTATTGTTTTATATGCTACATTTAGTTTATATTCACAGTGTTTTGTTTTTTATTACACTATGTAAACAATAGTCTGCAGGATAGCTCACTGTAATCACACTTTGATTTTCAAGCAAAATAACTCTGGTTTTTAACTTTTTTATTTGAATAATATTCTTGAGTAACTGTAGTATTTAGAAGTGTCACTAAATGGGATGCTGCGTCATTTTCATGACAACTAAAATTAAGATAGTCTCAGTTCTGGTCTTTAAACAAATTTTTTAGCCTTAGAAAAAGCAGATTTTGAGATATATTGCTCTTGCTTAGTAATTTGTACAAATACCTTTAAATTGTATCTGTATTACTTGTTATAGAAGCAATGGCAACTGGAAGAAATTTTTAATATTTTAGCTGTTTATTTTTTATTTAGATTCAGCATATTTTCAATATTTTAGTTAAAGGTGATATTTGGTTGGGTCTCTTCAATAAGTGATTGTGAGCAATTTTTATTATTGAAACTAACCCGGATTCTCCAGTGGTTACTATTATTTTTTGAGAGATTCTTTTTTCTTGATTTCTTTTTTATTGCCTCCTAGTGCTATAAGTGAGATTCTGGGTTAGTTTCACTGACAAACAGCAGTTACAATCTTTTCTTGAAGAGACCCAATTGGTTTAGATTAGGTTTTCAGCTTGGAGTTAGCTTGAGTTTTGGGGTAATCATACAGATTAGATGTGTAAAGTAATTTCAGTAACCAAAAAAGATTTTTATTTATATTTTAGGTATGTAAATTTATATATTTAGGGTTTACATTCCTAAAATATTAATGAAAAGCTTTTTTGGTTAGGCTATTGAAAATGCTTTATGCTTGTAAACTTTAAGATTACCAGTTTTGGTTGCTTCAATTGAAATTTTTTCAAGGGTTTAGAAGTTTATAAAATTATGAATATTAGATATTTAGAATATGTATAAAAAATAAATTTACTTAAAACAAGAAACACCAGACTTGAGTTTTGCTCTTAGTAGAGCTTGTTGGTGATGCATATCATACTGGAGTTCAAACCTGCAAAATGTTGTCATACTTGCAGTAAGCAATACCACTAGATTACAAAGCCAGACAGCAACTCGACTTTAAGTAACTCAAAAGTTTTTTCTGGGTTTTTTAAAAGTAATTTTTGCACATTATATAGCGTTTTTAAATGCATGTTTTTAGTGCATTAAACTTGATAAGTAGTTGTTTTTGTTGGCATTTATGACATATTTTTTTTTTTATTAGATTCAACTTCAAAATTGCTTTAAATACTTGATGATTTGGGTAGCTGTTATCAATTAATATCTTATGGCATTAAGTGATTTTCCATAAATTTTGTCTGAAAATGTATTTTTGTGCGAATGTTTTGTGTGATTACTTTGAATTAAAAGCTTATTCGTAACTTGCATTATATGTTTTTCTGTTTAACAATTTGTTTTAGATTTTACCTTGCAATCAATTACAATTGTTTATATATACATTGTATATACAATTATATAATATGCAATTGTATATATGTTGTATAAAATTATGTACAGCACATAATAAAGATTAAATTGTTCAAATGATGATAATTATGCTTTTAACTTTATTAATTAAAATTTCTGTGCCATTTATTTTTGCTATATAGTCTAAATCAGTGGTTCTCAACCTGTGGTACGTGTACCACTAGTGGTGTGTCAGACCTTTTTAGGTGGTATGCAGTGGTGGATATTGGGTGAGGTGAATGAGGCAGTTGCCTTGAGCCCCCCTCAAAGATATCACATATAGTCTCATTTTGCTGTATAAGGTTTTTTAGAAATCATTACGAAGTTGGGACAAAAAGTGGGAAATAGGAGATCGATCCAAAGTGAAGACCTTTTTTTTAGAGATCACCATGATTTTGGGAGAAAAAAAGCAAAAAGGGAGATCAAATCAAAGTGAAGACCTTTTTTTTTAGAGATTACTATGATTTTGGAAAAAAAGAGAGAAATGCGAGATCAAAGCCCTTTTCTTTTTAGAGAACATCAAGTTTTGGAAATCCTTGCCTCGGGCCCCTAAGTTTGAATATGCACCACTGATAGTAACTGAATAGTTTTTAGATTCTATAAAAACCCAACCCTCGGATTAAATTGTGTTTTTTTAAATATGCCACATTTTCAATGAAGACCTTTTTTTTTGAGAACATATAATTTTTGGGACAAAAATTAAAAAATTAAAAAAACTAATCGAAATAATTAATTTTTTGATGAACTTTATGGTACGTGATGTAAAGAAAAATTTCTTGATGGTACTTGCTAGCAAAAAGATTGAGAACCACTGGTCTAAATCAAGTGCTTTAAATTTATTTTATATTTAAAGGTTATATTCCTTTTATGAATTTTATAGCTTAGTTTCAGTTTATTATCATAATTGGATATCTATTCAAGAACAGGTTTTAAGCATGTTCAATTACAGAATATTATGTAAAAAGTAATTTCTTCTTTCCACACCTTGCATTATGATATAGGTTTTTTTTGATAAGAATTGGTGTTTTCAGGCATGTTTCTGTTGTGAAACAATCTTGCTAGTGAAATTTGAATTGAAAATAATAATAAAAATTTTTACTTTATCAATTATAAATGATGTTATATAAGTAATTAGGAGATTAATTTGTATTTAATTTATATAATGTATATATGATTAGCATTTTTAAGGGTGTAATTGAGCCTAAATTTGGGTCAGTTATCAATAAAAATTGAACCTTTGGTTTTCACTAGTATATAACATGTAAGTTGCAAATTATCTAAAAGTTTCCTAGAATTTACACACTTTTGTGACATAAACCTTTTTTAACACTGTCTTTTATCGTTTGTAAATCAATTTTATTTACATGCAATTTTAAGATTTTATTGTAGTAGTTTTTGTCTGAACCTTCTGAATTGGCTGTTCTTGTGTTGTTTTACTTTTAACTGCTGTTTGGTTTCTCTTTTAAGGCAATTGTCAGACAAACACCTTTATTTTTTAAAACTCGGCTTGGAATTTTACTAGAATGTTTTTAGTTGTTTGATTTATTTTATTCCTTCCTGATAAAAACTATTTTGTTTTTGCTGTATAATTTACCCTTACTGATACGGGTAAATAGATAAATGGATAAAATATCTAGACATAAAAAAGTAAAATGATTTGTTCTAACATTTTAGTTTTTTGTAATGGCCTGTCAAAGATTAAATGTATACTTATCATTTTTGCTTAAATATCATGTTTTCCTAGCTATGAACTTAGCAAACACAAAAATTGCCTTATCATCTTGTACTTATTGCAAAATGCAAACTACCTTTTTTTGCTTTACATTTTTTGTCATACACTTCTTGCATTGCTCAACACTACAACTGTGCCAAGTTTTACAATGCAATTCAATGGTGAAGCAGTCTTAACTTTTTAAGCCAATAATCATATAAGGTGTTCCAATGCAATGCAATGTAGCCAAAATTGACAGTGACAAATTCTACCATTTTCTGTTTGTTTATAACTTGCTAAAATCATAGCTTCAGCCTTAACTTTTATTTGACAATTATTGAGAATGAATATTAAATGCCAATTAATGGTAAATTAAACATTATTAGCCAACTTTTTGATTTATTATCAATTTTTTTCTTTAAGTGTCTTTGGGTGTATCAAAGCATGAGATATAACGGTTATTGACAGAATCAACAGCTGGTTGATGATCAACCACAAAACAATAGTTGAAACTATTTTTTACAGCTTTTGCTATTTGTTGTAATGAAGATTAGCATAAAAGTATGGGTCCTGTGAATTTCAGCTAACCCTAAAATTTTTCAGCTTGTGCCTGTTTTCAGCTGCTCCAGTTTTTAGCTATTTTCAGCTCCCTTTTAACATCCTACCAAGTTTTTTAAGGGCATGTAACAACCTTTAAATTAAAATGAAAACCATTTTGTCAGTTTTTATTTTACTTTCAAAGCCTTTGGCTGACAACTATCCTGCTTGGCCTCTCCAATCAATCAATCAATCAATCAATCAATTCTATTTGTTTACTATTTACTATGTACTTGTTTTTTTTGTTTTTTTTTGATTGTTTGTTGTTGTTTTTATTTTTTGTACTGGGTAAAGTTGTTTGATGGCAAAATAAATTGATTTATTGGCTGACAATTATCCTGTTCAGCCTCTCCAAAAATGAGAAAGTCTTATAACAATATTAACAAACAATAGGATGCAGTGAAAACATAAAAAGTTTTAACATTTTAAAAAGTGAAGTTTGCATTTGTACTCATTTGTACACTTGCATTTGTAGATAGTTCGTATATAAAATATAGAGTTAAGACATTGAAACTAATTTTAAGTTGGTTTCTGTGCCCATTAATTAAACTAAAAAAACATGTTAATTTAGCATATTCCAAAAACTGGTTGAGCTGAAAATTTGTGTTTGGATTGAAAAGATCTGGTTGCACCAATTATCTTTTTAGTTTACTTTTAGTTACTTTTTACTTTTAGTTGCCCTAAAAAAAGTCAGCAAACAAACTTTTGATAAAAGTCATGCATTTTTTGGTTTGAAATAAGGGTTATTTTTATTGTTTGCCTTGGTTCTGAAGTTTTGTTCAAGGTTAGATAAGTTTAAGTTAGTCTAGTTTATAATTAAATTATATATTGTATATCTCATGCAGCGAATACCAATATCATCTATACAATATAAAAATACTCATTGACATTTGGACATAAGCACTGGATACTCGAGTGACATCAATACACTGTTTATAAAAATATGTTTCAGTGAAAATGTGAGGTAGGCAATAAACATATTTTAATAAACACCATAAATAATTAATTAAGTGTACAGTATTATAACAGAAAAGTAGATGGCTGTAAATTTGTGTGAATTTACAATTATGCTAAATTGTGTTGATCCGGTTCAATCGTAAAGTTATGCTTTTAGTAAAATTTCGTATAATCTGTCGATAAGCTAAATTTTTTCATTTTATTGTAAAAAGCAATTTAAATGCTTTAAATCATCTAAATCATTTTATTTAAATATTTGTTTCTTATTTCCAATATTAGCCATTAGTTTTATTGAATTACTGAAGATGAAAGAAATTTCTCAATTTCTCAACTGAATTGGAAGGTCCTAAATTTTTGAACTTGTTCTATCAGCACTTTTTATTTAAATCTTTCTCTGGATTGCTAGCTAGTATTGATATGAAAGACGGCAATTTTACTAAAGGCTCGTTTCCACTACAAGCGTAAAATAGGGTATTCTTTGTTTCTTTTACTGTTTTTTTTGCTTCGCTTAGCGCTTAAGCGCGGAAAGAATTTAAAAAATCAATAAAACAATCAAAGAATGCTTCATTTTACGCACGTTGTGGAGACGAATCTTAACGCTGCTGCTGCTCAACTATTATTTTTGTTGATTATATAGACATGTGGCGTTTTTTGAACGTCATGCTTTAACACAACTGCAGTTTTTAAAATTTAGATAATCTCAAATAAATTATCTAATTTTCGCTTTTATGATTTGCTTGGATAAATTTTTTGCATTTTTTTGTGCAATGAGAACACCAGCTTTGTTCAAGGTTGATTAGATTTAGATTTCACGTGCTTTAATCAAGAAAGAATTATATCGTTTTATTTTTCTTCATAAAATTTTTGAATGGATTTTGACTCCAAAAACTTTTTTATGGCTGTGACGCAGAATTATCAGACTTTTGTCTTAAAATTTTTTAGGCCAAAGAAAATATTTGATCTCTTTATTTTTCATTTGCATGATTGGATTATACAAGAATAAACCGTAGTTTTAATAAGTTGATTGCAGTTGCTGCCTAATCATACTTTAGTTTACCTCTTTATTATTTATTATGCTTTATATATTTTTGATCAATTTTTTTAATGGTTCAAAACAAATCATCGCTTAAAGAGCTAATAATATAATAAGAACGATTTTGCTGAACTTCGCATCTCAAATAATGTAACCGCAAACTTGCCTTAAGGTATGTCGAAAGCTTTTCTAGCAAAAGGTTTATGATCATCTGTAGCTTTGGCATAAAATTTTATCTTCCCTTCTTTTTAAATTCTATGTTATTACGTTATTAACTGAATCGCGTTAAGAACAAGGGGATAAGAATGTCTTGGCAGGGATGTTGGAAATTTCTTTTTAATAAGGTCTTGTTGTTGCTTGAACATAAACGTAATTTTGAAACACTTTGTACAATAGCAGTTCTTCGTTTTTTTCTGTTGCTGACTATTTTGCTTATATATTGTAAAGTAAATTTCACTTGAAAACTATTTTATTTTGTTGTGTGTTTTTGGAAAACAACTTTATAAAACCAAACTTGCCTTTGTTCTAAGGTTAACATTATAATTTAAAAGTCCTTTATTTCAATAAATATCAAAGGTGGTTGATGAATGAGTTTTGATGTGGCGCGAGTTTTTATAATTCTCCCGTGTAGCCTTAAAAGCTACAATTTTCTATCCAACCTATTTACATAAATGCAAACCTTCTTAATTTTTGACATTAATTAACGCACTTGTCATAAGGATATGCATCTTATGAATTAAGCATGAAGCTTATTGCTTTGCAATCAAATTACTTTATCTCAAAAAATTTCTTCAACTATAAAAATTAATCTTATAATACAGTACATTTTATGATTAGGTCATACAAAATTGTTTTGTAATCTCTCGAAATTGACGACGTTTCGGCTTGAATATCTGCAATGATAACAACAAAAACGCGTTTTTAACTCTTAAGTCGAACCATTTGTTTGTAGAATATTAAAGTCATTGAATGATTCTAAAATATCAATTTATCTTTTAAAATAATAATCGTAACACGTTTTGTACCGAATTAGTAGATTTAACAATTCAGGTTAATTGTTGTGGAGTATAGTTAAATTATCACAACAGCAAAACCTTAAGTACATCTTGAATGGTAGTCTGCCAAAATTAAATCTATCCGGTATGGTTTTCAATATATTTGTTGTCATTTTTACTGGCAAAGAAATGTTTTGTCATTAAAAAAACGTCCCCTTTAGTTAGTACCTTGCGGTTGTGGAAATTATAAACAACCAGCTTTTATGTTACTCTTTCCCTTCTCTAGATTGCTCGCTTTTTTACGCTTCAATTCCGGCTAAAGCATCTTTGATGATGTTGTACTGTACCCGCCGGAGCGTTATTGTGTGACTCATTTTATTGAAGGAAGCAATCCAGCTTGGTTTTTGATAAAGCTACCGTTATCAGCATTTTTCCCATAATATAATCTTGTGTGAAACGTAAGCCGATTTCATTTGTTATTTGTATCCCAATAAAGAAAACTACAAAAACCCTAATCATTTTTATGCCGTATACGAAACAGCGATCAAGTTTGAGTTCACAATATTTTTTTTAAATTATCCATAAAAACATTTTGTATGAAATCTGATAAAATGCAATGGTTTTGGAAAAACAAATTACATACTGTTTGAATTGTTTACTTACGTTACTTTTTATCTCTGGAACAGACGTAGAAAGAGAAATTGGTTTGAGGCAGGGCTGTTGTTTAAAAATATAGCAGCCATTGCATAATCGCATTCAAATTGCCTTGTCGGAAGCCATAAATCCATCAGTTCTTTTATGCTTTTGATTTTATAACTTCCGCTGGAACATTTTCTTTGCAACTTTTCGCAAATACATCTTAACAAGACTTTTTGTTGAAAATAAAAAAATTGAAATTACAAGAATTGTTGCTGTTCTACATGCTTTAAAACGTCTTTCAAACCAGCAAATTTTCAATTTTGCTCATGTTGAATTACATTTAGCAATTCAGCAATTTTCACTTTAGGAGAGTTGCAAGAAGCAAGCAAACGGTTTTATTTCGGCACCTGTTGCACTCTTCTGTAACCTTTCCAACAAATTTTATTAAATCAAACGTACCAGAAATTCGCTTGGGATTTCTACATTAAAATTGCTGAAAAGACTTTATTTTAGCCTGTTTTCTTTTGATATTTTTCATCTAACTTTTAATGAACAACTTTACGTTTTCTAACTAACCATTTTTCTATGTGATTATTGTTATCTAATCAATTAATGCATACTTTTTTGTTTTATCATCGTATTTAAAGCCGCCAATTTTTCTCATCAAAATACATTTCAGCTTTTTATTTATTTTTGCCTGGTTTTTATTTGTTTTTGCCTTTGGTTTACTTATTTATGTTTACTTGGCAGAACTTGATCTAAACACGAAATGCGTCGTAGATATGAAAGATGATCAGACCTTTCTTTCACCTTCTTCAAGTGATGGAAAACAGCCTGATAAGTAATATTTTATCTTGTCTTTTTCATAAACTAATGTGATTGTAGCCTAAAATTTTAAGCTCATCATTGAAAAATCATAAATTATTTTGATCCAGCAACTTATTATTGAGAGTCATCCTTAATTTTTTGCACCTTTGCTGTTTATATGATTATTGGTCTAATTTTAAATCCACTTCTCTCAGTTATTGAGTGTCCTTTTTGCGTAACAAAATTTAAATAAAGTTGCTTCCGTGCTTTTTATTTTCTCTCATTGTTTTTTATTTTTATATTTTTCATATTCATCATCGATCAACTGCAGGAAGCAAACAAAGGTAACTTGCGTTTGAATATTTTTTTGAAAAACAATGAAATGACACCAGTTATTGTGTTTTTTAGAATTATTTTTCTCAAAGTTTAAAATGTTTTGCTGCTTTTGCTTTGATCAAAGCATTTGTTTGTAAAGTTTAATGTTCTATTCTTTTTTCTTATGACTAATCAAGTTTCTGACTTAGTAATATAACCTTATCAGTTCAGCACAATAAAGGTATCTTTATTCGATTTCTCTTGAGACCAGACAGCGGCTCTTCAGTCAGCTTTAAATGCGCAGTTCAGTATTTTGACTTCAGCATTTGCGTTTAAAATGCTTCGTTTTAATTTTACAATAATTGTTTTTTTAATGTCTTTTTGGATAAGTTTTTTTTTTCAAACTCTATTACGCACCATCAATATTTCATTGTTTTTTTCAAAAACATTTACTAAATCCAAACATAACGAATCGACCCTTATGATACAAAAAGGTTTTTTACATGTGCAAAAAGGTTTATTTTTTCGCATCATCATTTTCTAATTTTCTTCATAGGCGGGCATTATTTGTGTAGGTAAATTTATATATTATTCTTCATTGTGCTGCTTATTTCTATAAGTGTGCTACGAGTATTTGTGAAAATATTGAACTGACAAACGTAATGACTTTCTTTAAACAAAGCTGGCGAGAAAATTTCAAAAGAGCATTCTTTTGGGAAGTAATTTGTAAACAAAATGTAATTGACTTTTTCTTAATTTTCAATAGCGAAATACCTCAAAATTAATATGGTTACTTTTGAACGAGGTCAATTACAATTTTGCTAAATAGAACTGCTTATAAAACTGCTTTTTCGCCAATGGATGAGAGTGCAGAAAATGTTGTTTTGCTTTTCTGGCAAGCTTTTTTATCGGTTAGGTACTTTTAGCCTTTAAACGTCAGGAAACATTGCGTTTAACTTTCACAAAGAAATTAAGTATTTGGCAACCCTAATCGCCGGTCAGAAGTTGACTAAATCTACCAGATTTAGGGTTGACCAGTTTTCTTTTTTTCCGCCACAAATAAAGAACTGAAACATGTTGACTAAGTTTTTAAACTGCTAATCAAGATAGGCTGCAGTCGGGTAAACAGCATTATACAGTATATTTTACACAGAAAAATTTTTACTTTTGCATTACTTTTACACCGAAAAATTTTTTATTTTCTTATGTGCACTTTGGCTTACAAATTCTTTTCTTGCGCAGTAGTGTAAATTAACATTCACTCTTAATATAATCAAAAACTGAAGCCCTTATCATGTTTTTGAATGAGCCCCTAAAGTCATTATACTGGCATGTTTTTACTCAATATTAATTGGTACTTTCCGAAAATAATTATCCAAAAGCTAGAGGAATAGTTTTGCCTTTATTTTTAATCAGGTTTTAGTGTAAATGCTTCCCCAGCATATTTGTAGAATTATGTAAAAAGTAAAGTTAAATTAAATTATGCAAAAAATATAATCATTTTGAAAAACTTTAAGCATTTACTTTTTTTGCAGCGGTGATAGAAATATGTTTAATGTGTTCGGTTTTCCAATTCTTTCACTCAGCGGCTATCAGATCTTCTGAATGATTTGAAACTTGTTGATAATTTGTTTTTTATGAAACTTTGATAGTAAAGGCCCATTTCCACTACGAGCGTGGAAAAGAGCATTCTTTGTCTCTTTTATTGATCTTCGATTGGGATCTTCGATTGAAGCGAGCGGTTAAAATTGAAGCGAGCGCAGAAAAAAAGCAATAAAACAAACAAAGAATGCTTTTTTCCACGCTCGCAGTGGAAACGGGCCTTAAAGCAAAGTTTTGTCAAATACGGCTTTACTTTATAAATACCCTTCGTTTTCGCCTACGCCTTAATGACGTCGTTGCAACGTATCTCTTGCGCTTCAGCTTAATATTATGAAGAGTTTGATTTCTTTCACTTGAGTCAATACTAACATCAATTTCAGTAATTATCCGCCAATTTCATTTAAAACCGCATCGAGTCTAATAATTACAGTTATTGAGCGTCAGCCATCATGTTTCCTAAACTAATCTAATGCTAGTTTCTATGAAATAGATAGTTTGATCAAAATTTAAACAAAAGTTTTAACAGCTCAATATTGTTATTCGCATTTTGGGATACAATACTTACCGAATCACAAAATTCAGCTAAACCTGGGTCAGTGATTTTCAGCCTTTTCATACCGTGGCCTACTTTCCAGCTGAAGGTAACTTGACGACACACTTTGGTGAACAGAATTTAATTCTGGTAAAATTTGGTGATCTCTAAAAAAAAATAAGTTCTTCACTTGGAATTTGTCTGCGATTTCTCAATTTTCGTCTCAAAAACATAAAAAAAGATCCTTACTTGGAAATTGTTTTCGATCATAATGATATCATTGTACAAGTCTCACATTGCTTTCATTTTGATTTATGCCCTATGGCCCACTAAAAACGGCCCCATGGCCCACCGGTTGAAAATCACTGGCCTAGGTCAATTCTTAAAATCTCTCTTATTAAAATTAAGTCAATAAGAGATAAGATGTAGAAATAAGTCACCAAAACCAGCTACTACTAAACGAAAGTTATATAATTTTTTTTTCAACAAATAGTTTTGACTATAAAATAAAAATAATACCTTTATAGATCTGTTTTACCTTTTTTTCAGGGGTTTGCAACCTTTAGTGCTGCCGGGCCAAATGCGCAGAACAAAATTAAATCGCAGGCCGGAGTTGCTGTACCCATAGACGTATTAACAAAGTTTGTGGCGTCAATACATTTTCGCTCAAATTTCTTAGAGTAATAGACGATTACCCGAATCATGATCTTGCAGCATTTTATTAAAATGCCCAAAAAATATCCACCAATTTAATGTGAAGATCTTTTTTTTTGGTCTTCACTAGTTCTTCAGATGTAAAATGGGTTAGATACGATTGATTGCAGCTGAATGTTACATAGATTTAATGTGAAAACCTTTTTTCGACTTCACTTGATTTGTAATTGAAAATAAAGCAGAAATGATTTGTTTCTTATTTACGAAGACCAAAAAAAGGTCTTCACGTTAAATCTGTATGACATTTGGCAGCAACCAATTGGGCCGCATTTCGCCCACGAGTGGATGGTTTAAAACTATTAATCAACGATTTGCGTGTGGCGCACCCCATCACTCTATTTCAAAACCAAAGTTTTCCGCAGGCCGCAGACTGCACACCCCTACTTTAAGTTAAAGCTTGATAGAAATCATTATATTATGAAATTAATGTAAACTTTCAATTTTATTAGTTATGTTTGTGGCTACTCGAGCCTGTGTATTTTTTGTGATATTCGTAAGATGGAGAAAAAATATGTCGGTTGCGCTTTTGTTAGAGTGGACGTAAATACTTTTCCTTTTGTTTGTCGCTTCAAATATAAACTTTTTGGCAAAATATTATATTTTCCTTTTCATATCATTATTAAATTCTTACCCAACGAATAAAATTAAATTTTCTGGCGTTTTCGAGTAAGGCATGAATCAAAAAGCATTTGTAGATTTCGTTTGTGAACAAATGCTTTGAACGAACATTGAGTTTATTACAGTAAGTGTTGGTATTTTACCGTTGCTAGATTTAGTGTTTTTTAGACGTTTGCCTTTGACCATTGCTTTTGGTCAATGGACCCAAAGGAGAAGAAATTTGCCAATCAAGAGCATGTCTTTCAATCACTTGGTATAGAACTGCTGGATAATGCTTTCTCGGGTTACAACGCGTGCATCTTTGCGTATGGTCAAACCGGTGAGACATAATGCAAGTCTTGATTTTATTTTGTGTTCCGCAAATCCACATTGGTTGATTAATTTTAAATAATATACCAAAAATAAGCTGGTGGAACTCTAAACTCTAGCAATTTCAGCTTTCGCTTTCGCCGATTTAAAGTGTAAAATCCAACGTTTTTTCCAAAAAAACTTAATTATTTATCTGAGGCTTAATGGTTCGCTTTTTTACGGAAAGAATGCTTACCCATTATTCTGCGTTTTCTTTGGCTCTCTTTCGTAAGAACTTTATACCGTTCAGGTTCTGGCAAGTCGTACACGATGATGGGGAGCCACGATCAGCCTGGGTTAATTCCTCGTCTGTGCTCGGCGCTGTTCGAGCGCATCGAAGCGCAAGGAAAACAATCATTCAAAGTTGAAGTTTCGTATATGGAAATTTACAACGAGAAGGTTCGAGATCTTCTGGATCCTAACGGGTGAGAAAAGCAGTTTTTGGATTTTCCCATTATTGCGTGTGTGCTTAAGCTGCAAACTAGCTAGTCGTTAAGTTTTCTTTTTCATGGCGATTTTGTAAGTTGTTTTACGCCTAGAGTGTCGAACTTATGTCTGTCAAAACAAATGTTAGTTTAAAACTGAATTTGTTTTTTCAGAAATTATCGTTGTTTAATTCACAAGTAAATAAAAGTCAAACTATCGCAATTTTACGTGAATGTTTTTGCAGCTGTAAATCTATTCAGATTCATTTAATTTTTTTTTGTTTTTTTTTTATTCACAATCAGCTCAAAATTGCTCATAGTACAAATAGAAATAACGATTGTAAATAAAAAGGTAGCGACTAAACAAAAAACGTTGTTACTAAACCAACGTTGTGCATGGTCGCTGTATCTTCAAACAAAGCAGTGTGATGTTTAGAAAAAGTGAAAAGCAAAAAAAGTTTAGAAAAATTACAACACACATACGAGCCGCAGTCAGATAATGTTTTATAATCATGAGTGCGAGAAACAATAAACTCCGGGACCAATAGAATCTGGACCAAAAAGAGTCAAGCCGGCAAAAAGACCCGCCAAAAGAAATCCTGCTACGGGTCAAAAGGACTACAGTAAAAGCATGTTGCTGGACTAAAATTACATTATTAAAAAAAAAAAAAAACAGTAAACAAGAAAATTAAAAAAAAAAATTATGTGAATTTTATCCAATTCGACGGGCAGTATTGAATTCGGAGTGTTGTCTTTCAACTCGCATCGGGCTTTTATCACCATCAATTTCTTGTCCACTTAGGACTAGTTGGAGTTACCTGTAAAAAATAAAAACCAGCAGATAGTGTTTCACTCTTCTGTAGTCTGTTACGATTGAGATTAAAGTTTGTGCTGCTATTAGGTTTAAATATGTTCCTTCTGATAAGTACAGCGCAACATTTAACTGGGTGCGATCTCCTTTTGAGGTATTAGCATTGCAAGTTCATCCAGAAATGAATTGCATAGCTGAACAACTTGTTTAATTGTAAAGTCTACAGCTCTGTAGAAACAAGTACAGGTTAAACCTCCTTAATCCGGTATTCTTTCATCCGGCAACACCTGTAATCCGGCAAATTTTTTGTTTTTCCTCGTCTTATTTTGTATTTTCCTTACTTCCTGGTGAACATCATTGTTGCACAGGTATAGGTACAGTACTGCAACTAAATCGTTATGTTATATAATTCTGTAGCACTTACTGGTCATGATGTATTCTAGATTATTTTCTTTACAGTTTATCTGCTTGTCTAGCTGTAAAAATAAATCCATAAGTATTCTTTCGACGTGTTTTTCTATATAGTTCTGTATGTATTTTCATGTAGTACAACTATCATATATCAAAACAATGTTACAGCTACACTTGTACAGCATAATTCAGGGTAAGTACATGTATATAGAGGGTGTTTTGGGGACCACCTATAGTTCGGAATTTTTCATGGTTCAGCAAGTAAGGCTAAGGCCAGTGGTTGCCGGATTGGGTAGGTTCAACCTGTACAATAATGTTTGTTTAACTTAATTTTTGGAAAATGTCCAATCAATGGAACCAAATCTATCCGACATCTGTTGGCTGGCAACAAAAGCACTTTTACCTTTTCCAACCGCATACCTTTTTGTGAAGCTGAATTTTCAGCGCTAACCATGATTAAAGCCAAGTATTGCCACCAACTGCAACCACAAGACGATATCAGATGTACGTCATCAACTATAGAACCCTTGTTCGACGAACTAGTGATGCAAGTTCGGGGAGAAGGTTTCCATTAAAATTCGCTTTGGTTGCTTTAAATTAGAATTTCGAATTGTGCTCTATTGCTGCCGTGTGTTTGCAAACTATTTTTTGCTTATTTTTTGCTTATCTGTTCGTTTTTGTAAGAAGTGTTGAAATTTTTTTGAATATGTGTAAACAGATAATAAATTGATTTTCTTAAAATAGTGTTTGCTTGGCTGTTGTGCCTTGAATCCGCAAAGACTTTTGCTGATGTGAGTATAGTAAGCGACCAAAAAAAATTGGGAAACACTGTACTAGCTATATGCGCATAGTCGCCGTCGTTTAATGCTGGTTATTAAGTAACTCCTAACAATTTTTGGAATTCGACAGAGGCAAGCAGCAGCTGAAAGTCAGAGAGCACAAAGTGCTGGGTCCTTACGTCGACGGCCTCCAGCAACTTCTCGCCTCTTCGGCGCACGACGTGCAAGAGCTGATGTCTGAAGGCAGCAAGTCGCGCACTGTTGCCGCGACCAAAATGAATGCTGAGTCATCCCGTTCTCACGCGGTGTTCACACTTATCGTCACTCACACAATGACCGACGTGCAATCGGGGGTAAGTAATCGCTTCAATGTTAACGCGATAAACAGATTGCTTTTGTTGCAAGCGATGCAGTTTTGCCGGAAGCTGTTTGATTGGTCGCTATTGTTTTGCATAACATTTGTGTTGTTGTTGTTGTTGATATCGAATTGTCGCAAAGTCATATTTTTACATCCAGTACGTTATTTACTCGACTTACTCGATTGATATCTCTATATTTGCTAACGGAAGAGTTATTGATGACAAAATAGATAAATTTGTCGTAAAATTAGTTTTAACCTAAATTCATTTCGGTAAAACTGTTTTAATTTTGCTTATATAATTTTTCCCGCTTGTGACCTTTTTATGTAAACTCGATCGTGCCTACGACTTTCTAAATTGTTTCAACATCTTTTTTCTTTGCACTTTTGACCCAAAAACCGGCTTCTAAGCTTTTCAGCAAATACTATTTCAGTTCGGACCAACTTGGGTCAATAAATAATATCATTAGCACACTTCTGTTATCTCGCTCAAATCGTAGTTGTTTGATTTGATTGTTCAAAAAATTACTGAAGAGTAAAAAAAATATTTTTCTGAGTCAATGGTAAAGTAAATAGGGATGTCTTGTTATCTAACTACAACCATTGTACGTTCTATTACTGTACTGACTGTTAGAACGTTTTTTTTAAGTGTGAAGAACATGTCATATTACACATACTTGTAAGTTTTAACTTAGGATTTATTTTTTGGATTTTAAATTTTAAAATAATTTGACGTATTTGGGAGAAACTATTTCAACAGAGCGTTGATCTTCATTTGAAAATTTGATATGGAAATTACGTGAATTTAGCCAGAAGCGTATTTTTTCGCCTTCCACGCATTTATCTTTGCAGCAGATGCATTGATTCCGATGAAATTTTGTTGAAACCTTGTCTTTAAAGGCAAACTTATTCGTTTCTGTACTTAAGCGTAGAACTGCTGGTAAAACTTTTGAACTGTGGGTGGCCTATAGGAGTGTCTGTGGCTATTCCTGAAAGGAAATAGCGAATGAATCCAGCCAACAGCTGTTCGTAAGCTACTTTTAGGTACAAAAATTTAACCACAATAAACGTAACACATTTTTAGGGGCCGAAAATGGCTCCACTTAAAATTTTTAAGAACACCACTGGCTAAACACCTGAAGCTTTACTTGGCGATCTTGTGTCCAGATGTCCGGTGAGCGCGTGAGTAAATTGAGTTTAGTCGATCTTGCCGGAAGTGAGCGATCATCAAAAACCGGCGCTTCCGGCGCGAGATTGAAGGAAGGAAGTAACATAAACAAGTGAGTTTTAATGTGCTTCATTGAAACTAACAGTGATCACGTAAAAATTAGCATTATATTAAGCTCAATCTTTCTGTTTCGACAAGTGTTCAAGGCATAAACACCAGTCTATTTCAGTTTAATTAGAAAGAAAAAGTAGCTTTTTGCGCAATTGAATCGTGTAATTAACCCCAAAACTCTCACAAAATTGTTTTTCTTTTCATGTAAAGTTGTAGTTAACGTGACGGATTTCACTCAAGTGTGAATGGCCATTTGACATCAACCCCTGTTCATTTTTGAATTTCCACGGTGATACCATCACAAACTCTGCTAGTCAAGAACTGCTATTGTTTCGCTCTTCGCAGTCTAATACGCGTTTGTTGCGGCAATGGCAGTTTCTCACCATGCTGCATTCGTGATACGAATTGTTTGGAATGAATGAATAGTAATACGACCGCATAACAAGCCTTAATGTGCAATCATTGCCGTTCACATTACACGCATTGGTGTAGAAACAATAACCAGTGTTTGTAACTGTAACTCTTCGTGAAACAGAGGGCAGCGATCAAGTTCACCAAACAACTTGACTACGTCACTTCGGTTAAATATTGGTTGCATTAGTCATAATTGGCTATTAACAGTTTGTTTACCGCTGCAAATCTATTACTTAATGGTATACGACAATATCGTGCAATTATACTGTGGAACATTTTTGGTACCTTTTGTAAAGTAAAATGTTGATATGTAGGCAGTTTTCTGCCGCCTCTAACGTTGTAGTTGTGCATAATTTTATCCACTATACATGATTGATTATGTAGTGTACTTAGTATAACGTATTTTGTTTGTGTTTATTGTGTAAGATAGTTGTTGGACTTGTTAATGCCATGACGCTGGAACAGTAATGTTATTGTAGTGCGCGTGCGTAACGTCCGGTTAGGTGAAAAATTTTAAACAAGAAAATTTATTAATCAATACACATTATTTGTGATTAAGTAAAATGCAACGGAGTATTTGTGGAACGATGTTATAATTTTTACTTTACAGATCTTTAACTACATTGGGACTTGTAATAAGCGCTTTAGCCGATCAAGCTGCCGGCAAAGCAAAAAATAAATTTGTTCCTTACCGAGATTCAACTTTGACATGGATCTTGAAGGTGATATATATATGTATATATATATTTTTTTATATATACTTTTGCTTTATTTTGTTATACTTAGGATATTGCTTATTTGATGCCGGTGTTGTATGTGATCTACATGCATGTTTCTAGTATAGTTTGGGATCTACAACAATGATTGTGATCTACACTTTGAAAAAAAAAACACAGTGAAATAATTATCAATAAATATAATGACTCTAACCCTAATCTAACCTAATCGATTTCAATGATTGTGATCTACTTGTCGAAAAGAAAAATGCAGTGAAATAATTATCAATCGACACAACAACTCTAATCCTAACCTTAACCTAACTAACACAGTGAAATAATTATAATTGGTCTGAAACAAGAAGATCCCTCAACTCGAACGAAATGGCGGAAAGGAGTAAAGAGGATAGCCATGAGGTGTGCGGCCACCTTCGTCGACGGGGAAACATTGCATCAAAAAAATGGATGATAAACATAATAACTCTAGCCCTAATCCCTAGTCCTAACCTAAGCTAATAGGTCACAAGCTATGCTTTTTTGATCTAAAGTTTCATCTATTTCTCGACTTCGAACGTAGATCACAAGCTGGTCTAGAAGTAAGTTTTTATAGATCATCATCATACATGGAGATCACATACTACACCGGCACCGTTTATTTTCTACTTTAAACTCTTTTTATATTGAACTGACAAACACAAGCTTATTGTCGGTTTATAACGATCAGTATGGAGTTTATTTATTTTATATTTTTGATAATTGTAATTATACAAGTTTTTTTTTACTAAAAAAGGGCAAACTTGCTCACTAATCGATTTTTCTCTTATATCTATGTGCAAGCAGTTTTATTAGTGCAGTTAAAACTACTTTCTTTAGTCGAAGATCATTAACCACTTGCATATGAAAGCTTTGCCCTTAAACGGAACTTAATGTTAATACAGATTTTTATGTAGAATTCCAACTGACCGACGTTTTAGAAAACCATTCCAAAGTAAAACATCATAAGTTTGTTTCAGTACAAAAACTGCGCGATGAAGATACGTTTTGCTACAAATGCAAACAGAAAATTTATCGTTTTAGTTTCCAACGCAGATCAGTACGAACCAGTTTCCGTTGACAACAAGCCACTCAGCACGTTATCAGCGAATAATACCGGTTTATTTTTTTGTTTATTTTCGAGAGATTGTCGACCGGTGTTACGTCACTAGCTCAGTTTATCAAGTCAACCAACGGGATGATTAGTGGGAACATGGTCATTTGTTTGCCTATGTTTACCGTTTAAGCTATCTAACAAGTTTCTCGGCACCACACAGCGCGTTGCAATCACGTGCTTTCGATTTCAAACTCCTGTGTTATTTCCTGCTAGCAACAATCATAAAAAGTGTATCGTATATTAATCATAATGCCATACAAGTTTACCGCTGATTGAACTGCTTTTCGGTTTGTGGCTCATTCACAGAAGCTTTTCAGCATTTGTGCCATTTCCTTATTTTACTCAAAGCTAAAAGATAATTGCTTTATAATGGAATATATTTTTACAAGTGTCTTTCATGCTATTATCATTCATTTTTTAATCCGAAATAAAAGACTTATTTTCGCTGCTGGCAGGGGTTAGCCATTGCTTGCAGCCGCGCCTTCACTCTTTTCTTTGTCTGTTCTCGCTCTAACCCTCATCTCATATCTCTCTTTCATGCTGTATTTACTACAGTGGAATCGATTAATAGTGACTTTAATTCAATTTTTTATCAGGATAACTTGGGTGGGAACAGTCGAACTACCATGGTAGCTACTCTTAGTCCTTCAGCCGATAACTACGAAGAAACTCTGTCAACGCTAAGGTGAGCTTAAAACAGCAGCTTTAAGAAATTAGTTTTTTGAACGCCCAAGTCGTTTTGCTTAACTCTTTCTTGAGGGGTGAGTAGTTTTGAAGCAGCAATCACGTACCACCGGTTCGAATCTCGTCTGGTATGAAATATGGACGCAATTTCGAGCACGTCAAGCGGTTTGTTTCACAGATATGCCGATCGTGCGAAGCGAATCGTCAACAAAGCTGTCGTGAACGAAGACCCGAACGCTCGCATCATTCGAGAATTGCGCGAAGAAGTTGAGAAACTGCAGATGCAACTCAAACAATCAGAAGTAAGCTGGAATGCGATGCGAAATATCTTGTGTTCGAGTGTTTGGAACTTATCGGTCGAAAAGAAGAGAACTAGAAAATCGATCTGGTTTTCCATTGTCCTGCTTGCTACAAATTTATAAAGATTTACTCCTCATTACAATAAGTAAAAGCACCTATGTGAAAGCACCGAAGTGCAGCCAAAGCATCGCAGACGGGGATTTTCCCGTCTTTTATTTCACCATTTGTGGCGAATAAAAAAAGGACTCTACTCGCAAATGCTATTTGCACAACTACGATTTTCTTTTCAAGAGCATGAGCGCTCCCGATCTTCGAGAGAAGCTCGATGAAAGTCAAAAGCTCATGGAAGAAATGTCTCAATCTTGGGAGGAAAAGTTGAGAAAAACTGAAATGGTGCACAAGGTATTTCATCGTCTTGGTCGAATCAAAATGGTTGATGTGATTACGCGCTTTTTTTTTAAGAAACGACAAGAAACATTTGAGAAAATGGGAATTTCCCTTGAAAGTTCCGGAATAAAGTTAGAAAAGACAAAATGCTTTTTGGTCAATTTAAATGCAGATCCTTCCTTGAATGAGCTGTTAGTCTATTACTTGAAGGTAAAAAATGCGCTTGCTTTCAACTGTTTTCAAAGAAAGGTCTCTAATTTCTTATCTTTACTCGGTCCCTTTATTCATGATGTTTATTTAAATTTAATATTCAGTCGTAAATCGATTTAACTGATAGCAACATTAAAGATCAGTTATTTGGTCGCTCTTTGTTTAAAAACTTGTTACTCTTTAACTATAGCGTTGTTGATGGGATTGAATGAATTTATTGCTCCCAAACATATATCCTAACATTTTTGTGGGCTTTGTTTTCTTTTAAATGTGGTACAAGCGTCTTATTTTAATCTCATTTGTTTTCTCGTTGTCAAAACTTGGTTCAAAACGGCGAGATGATATTCTACACTTACCGTTTGAGCGTACTTCAACTACAACCCTGCACCATACAGTTTACTAGCAGTGCCCTATCAACAAGTGTCCTACCGTTTCTGAAAACAAGATACGCTAAACATTGCGCTAATGCGTCCACTACATTTGCTTACTTTTCTTTTTTGGACCGAATCTGAGCCATATAAACAGTCTTTGAAACGTGTAAAAAAAGTTTGCAGAAAATTCATAAAACAAGGGGTTCGCTACTCACTCAAAGCAAACGAACGAATGAAATAATGTAATTCGGAGATACGCGTAACTTGATCTAAAGTCAATCGAAAAAAATCAACGTATACATTTTGGGTTTCCTCTTATATTTTATTTAGCTGCTTAGTATTAAAGCTTTACTCGTATCTCGTTTTAACGTTTTTGTTTAAAAGGCTATGACGTAATTTTTATTTCCAGGCCATCAGCCGAGTCGGCTACTCTGAAGACTGCGACATTCAACTCAGCGGCCTGGGTATTCAAGACAAGCACGCTGAAATGCGAGTTGAAGAAACCGACACTTGCACCAAAGTTACAATCACCCCGATGGAAGGAGCTAGGTACGGTTTGCTTTTCCAATAAAGCTATAAACCATAAAGCTACCCTTTGTGTTATTACGTCAAAAATCAGAAAAGCTTCAACGAATAAGTCGGTGTTCGGAATAAGTTCCAAAAAGAGCTTGTTTTACTTTAATATTACTATATTTGTGTATTTTGCCCGAAGTTGAACATGAAAAGACAAACTTGTTTTACTATGTGGGTTTACATCTGTTGTGTTTTTCTTGCGACCAGGACTTGTGTCAATGGACGTGTCATCACGTGTTCCACGTCATTACGTCACGGCGACCGCATACTGTGGGGAAATAACCATTTTTTTCGAATCAATGTGCCCAAGGTTATTAAGAAACAAGAAGTGAAGCCAGATGCTCAGTGTGAATCCGAAAAAGATCTCAACAAAAGTCTAGGTATATTTGTGTGTGAGTTTGAATTGCTGACAGGAAAGAAGGAAAATGAAAGAATTACTTTTAAATTATCTTCGTGCTTTTTTAAAGAAATTTATCTTTTTATTGTTCTGAGAATTTTATTTGTTTATTTATTTTTTTCATCAACCTTTTTTCTGAGTTTGTAATAAATTGTCTGGGTACATTACGGTTAATATTCGTGTTTTTTTTTCAAAAAATCGAAGTTGTTTTGATTTGAGCTAAGAAATAATTTTAAATTTCCAGATACTTCGTTACAAGAAACGCCGCTTAGTTATGAAGATGCCCAGCATGAAGTCTTGTTGAACCAACCCGATAGTGAGTACTTTGTGCACTGTCCAATGGTTGCAATCTTAAGCTTCATGTTATTGTCGTTTTCAAAGCCGTTCTACTATGAAAAATGTGACTTTTGAAAAGTAGTTTGTACTATTTGTTTAGTTGGATGATTGGAAGAAGTTTCGAATTTTACCAAAATAACATAAAATCTAAAATTTTAGGACTTAAATATGACAATCAAAATGAGCAAGAAAATTCTTATTGTCTTATTTAAGCCGAACCGATAAGACAAACAGTTATAAAGGTGATTTAACTTTTATTTACTGACTTTGTCACGGAAGAGGAACAAGCTACTTGCTGATTCTTTACAACCAGAACCGGATTTGGTTTTGACAAAGCACGAAGCTATTTTGGTACAATGGGGTTCTTTATGTTTTGAGTTGTCGTGTACAAACGACCAATTGTCTCTCTCTATCTTAAGCTATGGCTGCTTTTATTTATAACTTAAAACCAATTCTGTCTGGAACTGTAGTTTTTGAAGCTTTAAAAATTGCTATCGGTGCAACCTGAAAATAAGCAAACTCAAAGCTAATAGTTTTACAATGATAATTTAAATTCAAATCGCGCTAAAATAATTTTTCGAAGGTACATTCAGTTATCTCAAGAAAATGAACAACTTCTTGTCGGTGCGATTTGGATTTGACCAGTTGTACTTGAAACCTAAAGCTGTAAGAACAATAACAGAAGCTATACGAAGCCTTGTGATTTGATTAGTCGCAAGTCAATCAAACTTAATATACTCAAAAACCGTTGACAAATTGGTTGTTTGGTTTTTTTCAGCTCCGATTCAAGACACTATATTAAACTTGGAACGCGAATTTCAACTTTTACAAGACAGCAACACTGAATCACTGAATGTTGAAGATTCGGTTAATTCTTCCATAAATTTAGAAAATGACGAAAGGAAAAAATACGAAAGCGTGAGTTGTTTTTGTGAAACATTAAATAAGTAAAATTTGTACGCATCAAGTTCAGTTTTGAAATTTAGTGTATATTTCAATTTATAATTGAGGCTGCAACTCTAAAGTTTTTAAATTCATAAAAATGTAATAACTCCTGTAGAAATTATGTTTTTTTCAACTTTTTTATAGATTTTTCATCCCTAAATAAATATGATAACATCCAAATCACTGCAACTTTTTTGTAGCGAATTCAACGTAGAATGAATAATTGCAATGAAATACAAAAACCCATAAAAACTTCTATTAATATTTGCTATGTGGTTCAATTAGATAAGAGTTCAATTGTTTGATTTTTCAAGCTTTTCCCGCATAATTTGATTGGCCTTAGCAAAACTTTTATAAATGTCCTGTCAAACTGAACCAGTTCTTTACTGTGGAAGTAAAATTTTTTTCAGGAAATCGATTCTCTTCGTCGTCAACTTTCAACTTTAACAAGTCCATCCAATGTTTCACTGGATAGATCAAATATCGAACCCGGAAACTCTTCATACGCTTCTCCTTCGATTCCCTCTGCTTATCGACAATACAGAAACATGAAAGATGAAAGGTTAGTTGTTTATTAACCACTTGCGTACGGATGACGTATATATACGTCTATGTAAATTTTTGCCAAAAGACGGATGACGTTATATATGCATTTTGAGTCTTGTATTTAGTTTTAATAAATGTGGTTTAGAAAAGTTAATTTAGTTAGTCTTATACAGTACATATTCTTTGAAATATGAAGCGTGAAATAGTCGCTATAAAATACGCGTAAAATTTTTTTCAAAAATTCGAAAAAAAAAAAAACCCGTACGCAAGTGGTTAAAATACCCGAGTTTTTTAAAAAATTTTTACTGTGTTGTATTATTCTAATAAAAATCGTCTTTCAATTAGAGTAACTGCATTTTCAATTCTAAACACAATGTGTTTTCTTTTTTATTTAGTTTCATTACTTACTTTTGTATTGTTTTTGTTGAAATCAAATAATTTTTAAGAATTTAAAAAATTTTCACAATAATTCTTTGATAGCATGCCATTAACTTAAAACTTTAAACGAAAACAAATCTGATTAAATGTAATTCGACCATACGGATATTTCGTTTAATGTATTCATGTTCATTTAGTATCATTTAGTATCTTGATATTTCTTCTTGTGTCGTTTAATGATCCACAGCAATAAAAGATAAACTTCAATTGAAATCGAATACATGTGCGATATCAAAACTTTAAAAAGTTCATTAAAGACCGAATGTTAATACCACAATTTTTTATTCTGTCAATTAACTCTATATTGCCTACGGCGAGTAGTCAGACAAGTACACCCTGAAACACAACAAAGTTTGATAACGGTTCGAACTGAATTACTTTCTGCTTGCAGAGAACGATCGTTGAGAAGTAGTATTTCGTGTCTTCGCGAGAAACTGTGTCGCGCCCAGCTTCTTGCCGGGGAGGCGAACCAACTGGCTCGGGAACTCAACAAGCAAACTGAATTCACAGTAACGATGAGGATACCTGCCCATAATCTGACCCCGAACCGAAAGGTCACTTGATAGATTTCTTCATGAATAAACATTTTGGCGCGCAAACTCGTTTGAAGTCAATGCGGCGTGTTGCTTATTACTACCTCCAATTCTTTTGTTGATTTTTAAATCTGCTATTGCCAATCATCTCCGTGCGTGTGACGTTGTAAAGGCCAAATATTCAAAAGCGAGTTTGTATTGTCTTCTGTTGTGACCTTCGTCATGTTTCGTGTGCATGCAAAAGTCGCTCTGGGGTTTGGGATGATGCGTGTGCGTATGAATTTATCGCATTTCAGTTTGCATTGAAGGTTTTATGCAATATATCGGAGCCACATATTTACTTGGTCGACTAGAAACCAATCAAAAAGCGACTTTTTCACTTTGTGTTTTTACTTAAAGAAAAACTGGAATTCGCCTTGTTGATTCGAGCAGTTTCGGAAGCTCGCTTGTTATTAGTCGATATCACGTGAGCGTCACGCGAGCTTCGAAGCACTTATCTTTCACCGATGTGTTGTCAGTTAAGGTTGTGCGTGACGTAATCGTGCGTTTATGCGACGCAACAGAAATTTGGCGCTTATACGAAGAGTTTTAGCGGTTTAAATTTAGGAGCGTGTTCGAAGCGTAGTTTATCTAACTTCACAAAAGCACGGTTAATGGGTGAGTTTTTTTTAGAACGGGGTTCTGCTTTGTGAACCGGCGGTCCAGGTGGTGCGACAAGGGAAAGAATGTCAGATCTGGTCTGTGGACAAACTGTCCAACCGTCTGGTGGACATGAGGGACCTGTACAACAACCACAAGTTGGCCAACGAAGAGTCGAGATTTATCGATCCACTCAGCAGTCATGCAAATGTAAGTGAGGAAAAAATTAGATCGAAATCCGATTGCTATGTAAAAATTTTTCTAATTATGCTTGTTTGAAATGATTATTATTTACAGCTTTCTTTTCAAATCACTGTTTTTGTTGTCGTTGTTTCCCCGCCTTCTAGGATATCTTGAAGTACCCATTCTTTCAACTCTCAAAGAAACCAATCTAGATTCCCACTCTTGGATTACCCCTGCTGCTTCTAAAGGCTTTTTTTTCTACAGACTAGTGGCGTTGCGTTGTGTTGTGTTGGTACTTGGCTACAGTTAAAAAGGTGATTAGTGCCGTGTGCGTGTGTGTGTGAGTCAAGCATAGTAAGCATTGTTGCATGTAAGTATTAGGGTTTACCGTACTAGGTAACTTTGCAAGAGTGGTGATTGTTGGCTCTGAGCTGTGCCAGTTTTGTACGCATATGATGTGGTAATGTTTGTTCTGATGAATGAATTTCACGGGGTGCGGTGTTAGTAACTTTGTGGTTTTTTCGAGAATTGAGTATTGTGGGGTAATGGTAGTGTGAATGTGTTTGAGGTTTTTGTAACAACATTCAGTGTTATGTATGGATCTAAGATGATGATGATGATGATGATGTTAGTGTGCTCGTTGTTATAAAAGATTATGGCTTTCATGTTCTGGGTGGATCTGAATCGTGAAAAAGGTATGTTTGTGTTTCAGTCAGTTGTTTAAATTGAGTAGCATGAAGTTTAAGATGGGTGCCATTGGAAGGACACAGTTTTATCGTGTAGGTGTTGACTGCTTGCGTCTGGTTTGCAGCTGATTGCAATGCGCAGAGCTAACTGTATTCTGAATGCTTTCTACTTTTTTGATTTTGGTGTTGGACATGATAGGGCTCCGTATCGTGTTTGCGTACTTCAACATGGGACGAGTGATAACTTTGAATGTAGAGACGATTAGTTCTTTTTGTTTACTCCATTTGGTAGAAACGAGTGTTTTCAGAATGTTAAGCGTTTATTATTCTTTAGTGTTGTGACATTTGTGTGTAGTAAAATGTTAGTTTTGGATCCAGAGTGGTTCCTTGAATTTTTGGGTGTTTTGTTGTGGGCAGCGTTTGATTGTTTAATTTCAGTGATAGAGTTGTGCCATATTCAGCTGGGTCTGGTGTAAAAAATGTAATCGTAGTTTTGTCTATGTTGTTATATGAAGATTATTAGTGGTGGCTCATTAATAGATTACTAGTGGGCCTAGGTGTTTATGCCAACAAATTGAGTGGAATTGTTGTTTGTGCTTTTGAGATGGCAAGTCGCACTTGTGTAGTGATAAATAATATTTTATCAGTGGGAATTTTTGTCACAGTTTATTTTGAATGTGCTTGAGATGTTTAGTGAAGAAAGTAATAAACATTGACTATAACATGGAAGCAAGTTTTCCATCAAATTTTTTAAAAAACGATTGTTATGTTTATTATGTAAAAATTTGGTAACCGCTAAGTCGATCCTAATATCCGCTTTTTGTTTAGAATTCTTCCTCTCGTAATCAAATCGAACTTGATCCATTTAACGATCACGAAAACAAGCAATCTCTAATAGGAGTCGCCAATATATTTCTCTCCTGTCTCCTACAAGATGCTCCTCTGCACTACCCTCTACCTATCATAGATCAACAAGGACAGGTATGTCGTTGAAAATAATTTCTGAGAATTGTAAAATTTTATGTATGTAAAATTGCAAATTGTAAAATTATTTTTAAAATTGTTTCTGCCGCTCTGGTTTAGCGGTGCTTGCAAAAGCTAGATCGCTCACTAGCTACAGACGCTGTTTTTTAATTTCCAGCATTTACTTAGAAACCAAGCTGTCTAAAATATGAGCAGCACCAGACTCAAGTTTTGCTCTTGTGAGAGCTTGTTTATTATAAAATTCTACCATTTGAAAAAACAATTTAAGGTTCTATTTTTAAACAAGTCTTAGTGATCTTGGCTTCGATTGGCTTTGCAGCTTCTTTAAATTGTACCGAATCCTTTTTTATTCGAATCTATTTCAATTAAGTTAAGCTATTTTCTGCACCACATCAAAACCTCTTGATTTCTTGATTAGGTCGTCGGGAAGCTTGTTGTTGAGCTCCAGGCTCTATCCGGTTTCATTCCGGAGAACATGATGTTGGGTGGATGCGATGTTCTAGAACAGGATTCGAAAGATCCGTCCAACGATAGCAGACTGGGAGAAGTCGATTCCTGCAATTCCTTAGACATTCGATCAAATACGAGCTTAAGCAGTGGAGTGGGATCGAGTTTAAGCGCGGATCCCACTCTTGGGGATCCCACTCCGGATCCTATAACAGTAGTCAACGACAAATTAGTCCTCCGTGCATCGGATTCCTCTCTCTCTTCCGCTTCTTTTCCTCTTGTTCCAATCACTGAAGTTGAAATAATCCCAAGAAAAAAGATTCTTCCACAATTAACTTGCAGGTTAGCTGTCGTTTTTGTTTACGTAACAATTGCAAATACTGTTTATTTCGTGCTTTTATGATTCGTTTATCATGTTATTCACATAAATGTAGTATGTAGAACAACTTTTTGCAGGATTTTTTGTGTAAAACTGTCAGGTTAAACTTGTAGATTGCAAATAATTGAAGCGCAGGGATTATCCTCTTCTCTCTCTCCCTACGTTGAGTGTCAGTTCACTCTCTTTAATCAAGAAACAATCGTCATCCCTCCCCAACTTACCCCTGATCAGGTATCCCCGAAACGAAGGTAAGTCCGATTTCTTGTTTTTGCACCCTCCATGACTCCTTAGCTTTTTTACATTATTTCGATTTTTAGCACTTCATTAAATATTCGTTTCGATTATTCTCGAACATTCGCATTCGATGTCACTGAAGAGTTTGTTGATCATTTGACTTCAAACAATTCTTTGGGGATCGAGGTTTGGGGTCATCGTAACCCCTATCATCAGAACCACCATGTGCCCCGTTCTCAATTTAGCGCCGGAGGTCGCTTTGTTCGAAAATCGCGCAAAAATCGCGGTTCCAGTTTGCTAAACGAAAAAAGTAGATCTTTAAAAGAAAGGTCAGTGACAGTTTAATCACGTGATTGCAAAGAGTTGCCGTCATTGGTAAACTGTTTTTGTGTGTTTATTCTAAGTTCAAGTCTTGCTGCTCGGTCTTTTTCGATTTGCTTTCCCTGCGGTAAAATCTTTTAAACAATATTTTTAGGTGGCAAGAAGTTGTAAAGCGGATGAAATTAGAAGTGAATATTCAAGAACTGGCCGATAACGGGGAGTACACCCCGATTGAAATTGCCCCCAAGCCTGAAGTTTCCTCGGTTGGTGTCTTTCAACTGAAACAGGTAAAAATGAAGGAGCAAGACTAATGGCAAACTTTAATTTGCTGTATGAAATTTTATTATTTCATGTGGAATTTAACACATATAGGGGCAGTCCCGTCGTATTGAAGTCCGTGTATCTACCGTTCAAAACTCCGGCACTTTACCTGTCATATGCGAAAGTGTTGCTGCTGTATACGCCGGAAGTGTGACCTGCTGCTCAAGCGACAGAGAGAAGTATGTAAGAATTAATTTTCTCTGGAAATCAGCTGATATTGGGACATTCCATGTCAACTCACACCCCTATTTTGCCGACCATCTCCGATTTTGCTGAAATTTAGTCTGTTTGTAGGTTTGGATGAGAAAATGTCTCACACTAATATCAAGTTTCTAACTTAAATAGTTTTTGATATATGAAGGTTGAAAGTTAGACACAAAATCCCCGCTTGAACGCCCCTGATCGAGCAAAAGTGACCCTTCTGGCTTTATTTTTTGTTCGATTTCAAAGATGTTAATGTCATTGGAAAGCTATTTTCAGCAGCTTTCCAATGATATTCATATCTCAAATGTAGCTATATAAACAAAAAAGTTATTTTTTGTCGTGACTTTGTGACCTTGACCTCGCATGACCCCAAAACACCCACTCTAGACAAAAAAATTTTTTCAATATTTTTGTTCCTCACATAGAGGACTATCAGCATGCCACAAATCAAAGTGGGATCTCTATGGGTTGTCAAGATATTTTTTAATAAGAAAAAAATTAACAAAAAACTTGTTAAAAATAATTTATTTGAAAAAATCGCCAAAGTTGCAAAAATATTTATTGCGAAAATACGTATCAACAAAATTGCATCATTAGGCACACTTGTTCAATAAAATGCAAATATCTTGAAAACCCATAGAGATCCCACTTTGATTTGTGGCATGCTGATAGTCCTTTATGTGAGGAACAAAAAATATTGAAAAATTTTTTTGTCTAGGGTGGGGATTTTGGGGTCATGCGAGGTCAAGGTCTCAAGGTCACGACAAAAGATAACTTTTTTATTTATATAGCCGCATTTGAGATATGAATATCATTGGAAAGATGCTGAAAATAGCTTTCCAATGACATTAACATCTTTAAAATGGAACAAAAAATAAAGCCGGAAGGGTCACTTTTGCTCGATCAAGGGCGTTCAAGCGGCGATTTTGTGTCTAACTTTCAACCTTCATATATCAAAAACTATTTGATTTAGAAACTTGAAATTTGGTGTGAGACATTTTCTCATCCAAACCTACAAACATGCTAAATTTCAGCGAAATCGGAGATGGTCGGCAAAAAAATGTCGAAAAGGGTGTGAGTTGACATGGAATGTCCCTATTGTGAAAATACGAAGGATTTTAAAGGATTTTAAAAACAGTTTTTAAGATTAGCACTTTTGGAATATTTTGACGAAAGTTGTTTCACATCTCTAAAAAACACACACTTTTTGCACGTAAACGCTTACAATTTATCGTAACTTTTGAAATCATTTGAATAAATAGTCCCGAAATAGTTTCTTATAAAGATATTGTATCTTCTTCCAGTGATCTTGATAGTTACCAAGAAAAGGACTTAAGTGATCTTCGAAGAGATTGGATGGATTCTCTTGAAAAAAGGAAAAACCACCTCAAAAAGCAAATAAACAATCTTTCAAAAAAAACAGGTTAGTTAAAAATTGCTCTCAACAATGTTACAGCTCTTGACCATCTTTTCAAAACGTTGTTCGTTTTCAGTTAAAACAGAACTCGAGAAAGAGCGCGAAGGCAAGCTGTTTGATCAGTGGCTCATGATGACGGAGGAACAGAACGCAGTATTAGCTCCTGCTCCGGATAGCGGAGTCCCAGGGGCTCCGGTATCAAGGTGAGATTCTCTTTTTATTCGTACCCGCTGAGGCCCGGTTTATATTAATATTGATGTTGTTACAGCAATCCGCCGTCATCGTGTGAATTGCACGTTCCGATCTTATTTCTCGATTTACACTGTGAGCCATTTTGTTTTCTTGTTTGATTTTGTGCAATCAAATTGCTGTTTAAGTCGTTGATGTCCTTTTAATAGAAAATCAAATGTAAAGATGCTCAATTAACAATTATACTCATGCTACATCTTCATTGAGTTGGGACTTAATTTAACCCTATATTGAATCTACGCATGAAAAGAGTATTTTGGATTAGATGGATATATTCGTATAATAGTTTATTTATATGTTCTCGACGATTGTTGATAATAGTTGATAATGACTACACTTTGTGTTCCAGCTCAACCAGCGGAAAGCGGAGAATTGATCCGTGAACCTGCAGGGCTCGACAGTTTGCTGGCACAAGAAAATCCCGAGAGCTTTGTCCAACTTCCGCTTGTCCGCCCTTCGCTCGCTGACGTAAGAAGTGACAGTTTATCAGTCGATAAAATTCGCTTGGCTTGAATAATTTCTTTGATGTCGACAAAGACTTTGTGTTTTAAAAGCTACCTCGACAACGTATGAATTCGTCACCATAGAATATTTTATTGTAAATTTACAATCTGCACCAATATTTGGCTTAGTTATTTTTACCTTATACCCTCCCTGCTGCAACCCACCTCATTTACTCCTTTCTGCCGCAACCCTTTTCATTTTTCCGGGTGTGGGACCGGCATAACGAGTGCTTTAGTTATGCTCTCATAGTGGCTGAGTTTTTTCCTGTTTGCTATTGTGATATAAATTGACAGCTAATATCCGAGAGATGTCACTCTGAAATATAATGTTTGCAGATAACATTGTGTTGTGTAATGGAAGCAGGGAAGCAGAATAAACTATAAATCAATATGGACAAGTGTAGACATGCTTTTAAAAAAAAAAAATAATGAAAGTCAGGGGGAGCAAAACTGATTATATGGCTGTGAATGAAAAGATTGGTGGTCAATTAAATTTTACAGGAAGAAGATATTGAAAAAGTAGAATTTAAGTATTTAAGATCAACTGTTCTTAAAATGTAATCAATCAGTTTCCGGAAGGCAACGGTAAAATTTTACGTTGAACTCAAAATAAAGACTAAAAAAAATAAATTCATCATGTTAAATAACAGGCATTGTCGTCCTCAAAATTTCTGGAAATTACAGTAAAGACCTAAAGATTTTTTTTTTCTTGAAAAAGTTTTAGCGCTGCCATTCCGAGGACTGGTCGGTGATTTGAGTTGGAGACCAAAAAAAATTATCACGTTAAACAACCGGAATTCTCATCTTCAAAATTTCTTTGCAATCAAAGTATAACCCCTACCTATTTCATAGTCAGATAGCTTCAAAAATTTACGTTGAAATCCATGAGCAAAAGAGTGCCTTTCTCTTAAATTAGCAAGAGCTCTTCGAGGACCCCTACTACCCTTTGAAAAATCCCCCGGGATCTGTGAAAGGCAGACTTAAGTGAAGATTTATGGATGGGATAAAGGACATAAAGATAGTGCATGAGACTGTGGAAGACGCAATTGACAGGGCGAGTTGGAGAGGCAACCTGCTGTCGTAATTCGCAATCAGAAAAGCCGAAAGAAAAAGAAGATTATTTTGTCAATCAAACAACTTTACATTCTTTAACATGACAAAATTCTCTTGTTAATTTTTATGAATTGTTACAAGTAATTCTACAATTTACCCATGCTTCTAAGTAGATTATTTAAATTTGGTAGTGATGTACTATTGTACCAATGCATTCTAAAATAGCCAACAAAAAACTCGTCTCCAAGCTTTTCGTCTGACATTCGTCAGTGGGACGGACGAAAAAAATGAGTTTTTTTGTTGGCTTATTTTCAAATTCTGTACCGCAAACCAGTTGTTCAATGCATTCTACTAATCGATTTATTTTTGATTACAGTGTCGCGGTCGCGTGACTGGCCTTGCGTCCTGGGATTCGTCCATGCATGACTCGCCCTTGCTGAACCGCGTCACGTCGTCTTCGGACCGAGTTTACGTCGTCGTCAAGGTAACCGAAGTGTCGACCATACTCCGCCGAAGAGAATAAACAGTGCTGCTGAAAAACCACTTTCAACTTTCTTGTTGTTTGCTGTTTACGGTAAACACCCCGCGTTCCTGAATATCGTTGCCCATTGTTCAATGCAGGATATGATTAAAAGCAACATAACTCGTTATATTCTTGTCACTGAGTTGTCGTTCACCTCAATTCGCCGTTTCTGTGACAGTTACGCAAACCGCTACCAGTCCTGCTTGGTCCAAAATCACATTGACTCGAGATCCCACAGAAATGCGCAAACTTGTCAGGAATTGCACGACAACATTGATCACAATGAGCGGCAGATTATTAGCCCGGTCTGTTCATTTACGCTTCGCCACATGGTTTAATTTTCTAATGGCTCGCACAAATTCCGGTTTAATCGAAGCCTTTTTTAGTAAGATTAGGTGACGCGTGACGCAATGTTCTGTATTAGTTTCGATTGGCTGGTTGTATCATTTGATTAAAACATGCAAATAATGTTGCATTTAATTGAAGCAAAATCACCTGATGGATGACGCAATGTTTTGCGTTGATTTGATTGGTCGGTTGTAGGTTTACGTTCGTCTGAGTCATCCTGTCGAAATGGACATAGTGCTTCGAAAGAGAATTTGCGTCTCGGTTTATAAACAGAAGGGTTTCGCCGCCGCTTTGAAAAGAAAGATGCAAGGAACTGTGAGTTATATTCGCGACACTTCGCTCTGAAACAAAAGTTTTAAAAAATTTTTTTTGTATCCAGCCGCTTCCAGCATCCGGGGTTGTGTACGAGGTCATTTCGAACGTTCCTCTCGCTACCTCTGACGGCGAAGATCACGAAGCGCTTGCGATGATCGCCGCATCAGGGGCAAATGTGAGTTCACTTTTCAACTTTAAAGCTGTTTCGAAGGTTAAAGGTCGCCTTGCTTTTTCTTTTCATACAAATTTTCAGCTCTTTTTGTTTTTTTCTATTTAAGATTAGGAAGTTTGAATCTAAGTAAGAATTTCTTCCGCAGCTGAACGGAAGCACTACCGGCTCCTTGGATAAGCTATCTGAGGAAGATGAAGACGCGTTTAATGATGAGGATGTCGGAGAAAGTCACTTTGAAAAGTTTGTAATCCGAGCCACTCGCTCCGTGGACAACATCCTGGCGTTGGATCGGATCCGACAGGAAGTGGCGATCCGCGATGCGCACATGAAGAGAGATTCGTTTCGAAGTACAAGTGGAGGCTTCGAGGTGATGTCGATTATCTCGAAGAAGAATCGAACCCATGCCACCTCCGTGTATTCAGGTTTTTCGGTGAGTTTCACTTTTGTCTTTTCATGGTATTGCTCGCCGTTTTGCGTAATCTTAATTCATGTCGAATTTTTATTTCCAGCCTTATCGTCCAGTTGAATCTAAGGTCCCTGAAGTAAGCTGACCTCAAGTCCCTTGACCTTAAGTTACCTTCAATGAGCTGTTTTACCATGTCTCGACAGAGCTCCAAGGTCAATGAACGATGGTAACCTTGTTGCATATAGCTCCAACAGAGAAAATATATTGCAACCAAATACGCAAAGTCATTCGCTTCACCCAAATTACCATGACATTTTATTCAATGCGATCGATTGAAAATTGTCGTAATCATGTTTCCATTTAATTTTGCAACAAAGCTGCTTTTACCATTCGTACCATTTCGAAGTTAACTCACGCTACTCCTCTTTACATCATTTGATGCACGCTCACGTGATTGATCAAAACAGTGCCGTTTTTTAAAACGATCAAAGTCTCAATTGTGTCTTCACTCTTGCGATTATTTTGTTTCAGTTTTAACACAAATCAAGTTTTTATATTTGGATTATTGATTGGTTTCTATCAATTAGGGATATTTTTTTACAAAGTTTTGTCTGAATGATATGCACTTAGAGGTGTCTGAATTTTTAGCAAAACTTTAGTAGTATTTATATTAATGCGTTGCTGTGACGTTTAACTACATTTTCGCTTGACTAACACAACTTTTTAAATAAAAAACCTCGTGAAAAAAATTAAACTTTCGAATATAAATGATAATTTTTCAAGTTCGATATTGTATTAGTAGTCGTACCAGATTTGTTTAAAAAGTGAATCGAATGGTGCTACATGAAGCTCTATCGCTTTAAATGACTTAAGCTTTTAAAAGATAATTTTATTTTTTTGTGGCCGAACTTTTAACAATCACCGCAAAAAATTTCTGCTAGTTTTAACATAAATATTGCAAAAAGAAACTTCTCCATTGGAATGCTTGGCGTCGTTGCTGTTCAAATTGCGTTTTGTTTATTTATGCGCCGTCGTGTTATTTGTTTTCTTCAGTTTTGTGCCTTAAATTTTGGTGCCTTGTTTTTTTTTTGCGCTAATTTTTTTGAAGTAACGACGTCGTGCTGGTTTTAACTTAAATGCCGGCAGAACTTTCTAGAGTGAATCTTTCTCGCAAAAACTTGAATTTCGATGACGGGTTTCCAGCTAATGTTGACCGAAAACAAGATGTGTGCCCGACCATATTTTTAATAACTTGTTACCATATTTCGTTTTATTTCTTTTTTATCGGACACAAAACTTGTTTTACATTTTTGTAAGAAAACAAATTGTTGGAACACCACCGCAATTTATTGATAAAATATTCAGTTTATATTCTGCCGGCCCATAATACACAAGACCAACTGAGCTGGGCGTAAATTTTCTGCTTTTTCAAATTGAGTTTTTCTGCTACGATGGATAAAATTTTTCGTGATTAAATTCTTGTTGAAAATGTTTTGTGTGTTGTTTGAGGAAAACGGAATAATGTTTTTTGCTTGTCTGATTCAAAATTACTTCGGCGTTTGGCTCTCTTAAAATTACTATATTACTAAATATCAATAACAAACTGAAAATTGCAAATTTTTTAAAGCTATGTAAACGCTTTCCGTTAAAACAGACTAGCTTGTTAAAATACATTTGCTCGACTCATATAAAAAATAAATAACCCCCTTTGACTGTAATGCAGACGTTTAATTTTTCTTCGTGGAAGGCCAGATACAAACGGGGTCGAATTTATAGATTGCTGCGATGTCAAATGTCAAATGTCAAATGAATGTCGCAAAAGTCAAATGAAGGCCAAAACAACATTCGCTTTATTTGGTATATTTGTATATGGGTCGTTACTTTTTGAGGCAGCGCGAGATTGCTTCCGAATGGAACTCTATCAACCATTAAAATGTTTGCCTTGCCTCATTGCTGTTTCAACTAAAAAAATCCTCTCCATTATTTATTGAAATTAACTTAATGATTTCTTACTCTAACTTCACAACCCTGCTTGCAACAACTAATAAGCAAACTGATTTTTGGGAGGACTTTTTAAACAGAATCGTACAAAAAAACAGTTGGCTATTCAATGTTTTCTAGAAAACTCTCTCAAATTAATTGTTTGCGTATTGATTTGGAAAACAACAACGGGTTCGCTACAAAGCCACAGTGAAGCATTTGCCTCGATTATTAACCCCAGAGAACTCACTATGACATATGTGTAACATAAACTTTAAACGTTTTTAACTCTTAAAATTTTAATTTTTTGGAACAAAACAATTGGCAACACCTAATGTGATCCATATCCAATAATTCTGAACTGATTTTTATTGGTTTTTAAAATTCATATGACAACAGTTTTCTTTTAAAAATTGTTCGCTTCACGCTTTCGGCTACAGCGGAAATTATAAATTCGTAGCTGAAAGCATAAAATTTTCAAACCTTTTAAATTGTGTTGTTTTACTTTTTTTGTATGATCAGAGTCTGTAGCAGTTGTCAATATTCCTAAAAAATACTTTTTTTTTGTTATCTTGTTTTACTGTGTCAAATAAAGTTTAAAAAATTTTACGATTTTGCCGCTAAAACATACAGAAAGGCCCAGTGTGACATATATGTCACATCCCCAAAAACAACTAAAATGAGCCCCAACACAATTTTTAAAATAAGTTTTAAAATATACAGTAGAAGGTAGAAATTACCCAATTACGTAAAAATTATTTTTTTTCTACAATTGCTTATGCTTAATAGCGTGGGTTTTCTGGGGCTAAAAAAAACTTCTAAAAATTTATTCGGTTCAAATTCGTTATGTCTGCAGTTTAAAAGCTCCTTGTTAACCCTATTTCCACCGGGCTTCTGAAGCCTACGTTACCCGAAATGCTACTGACCACTTCAATTTTAGACAAAGCCCTGGGTTAACTTTTACGGTTAGGGTAAATAAGATCGTATATATTTTGTATGGTCCGAGATTGGAATTAAAAGACCGAAATAGACATTTATCAAGCATATTTGCTCAGCATTGCAGCTAAGTGTAAAATTTTATTTTTTCGCTTTTTTAAGTAACACAAATCTGGGTTCACTTATTAAAATTTATGCGCGTTGACGTAACATTTAGAATAACCGAGTTTTAATTAAATTTACGACTATCTGATTGCGTGTATCTTTGCAATCGTATTGGACTCTTAAAGCATTCAATTGTTAAATATGGGGTGCCCTGGTCAAGTTTGCTTGGTTTTCTAGCATTATTTTTAAAAAACCTTGTTAAAACATATAAAGCATAGTAGGCTACAGGGTGTTTCAGACTGAATACGCTAAAATCAACTCTTGATTTGTTAAAAACAACAAATAATAGAAAAATCTAGCTTGGACACATGTGTTGTACATAACGTCAAGTTTTATTCCATGTTTTACAAGTGCTCAATGTGGCTATCACCGGCAGCACGACGACATCAAGCCATAATGAGAATTTATCCCAAATGCACCTCAGCATTTCGCGGTGTACCGTGTTAATTGAAGCTGTTATTTAATCTTTCATGTTATCGATATTTGCTTGAAGCGGTAGAGTATAAACTTTGTCTTTAACTTATCCTTACAAGGAAAAGTCACACACAGTGAGGTTCGGAGATCTGGCAGGCCATGTACAGAGAGCAAGGTCTCTAGCACCCCTCCTACCAATCCATTGTTGGGTTACGTTTTCATTCAGATAAACTCAAACCCCATGATGCCAATGGGGTTGTGCTCCATCTTGTTGAAAAATAAACTCATTTGAATCTGCTTGCACTAAACTAAATACCGTAAAACCTCTAATTGAGCGCCATTCTGTTTTTTCAAAAATCGCCGTAAGCGATTTACTAACCCGAATTCCCTTGCGGTTACTATCGCTTCTTCAGAGATCCATTTTCTCTTGTTTTTTTTTTTTTTATTCCATGCTAATGCTGATGCTGAAAGAGGGATTTTGGGTTAGTTTCACCGCAAAAAAAAATTGCTTACGGCGACTTCTTGAAGAGACAGGGTGGCGCTAAATTAGAGGTTTTACGGTAGTCAGTTTTGGAACATTTCCAGATAGCTTTGTTCTGTAACAGTGTTTTTTTAAACAAAAAAGAACCATAGATTTTGTCTTGAGACACAGCACAGGGGACGTTCACTTTAAAGGAATCTCTTTGATGTTCAACTGTTTGATGTGAGTGATGTGTTCCCCAAACGCGAACATTGTGACGATTGGCTGTGGCACAAAAATGAAAGGTCTCCTCATTACTAAAAACAAGACGTGAAAAACGGGCCTCATCACCGTCCATCATTTCCAGCACTGACTCACAATATCCTTCGCATCTTCTTGCTGTTATTAATACGTAAGTGCTTAAACGAGGATTGGTTTGTATGGTTTTATATGTAACTATCTTTTTAACAGACACCAGACAGTAGCATGCGGACATCTCAAGCTGACGACTTGCTCGACGTGTAAACTTACAAGGGCTGTTCTCAAATGCATCGTGAATTCTCTCCACCTGCTTCTTTGCAGCACGTGGTCTTCCAGAATTCTTTCCTTTGCACAGACACTCAGTCTCTTTAAACTGTCTAACCTACCGTCGAATGCTCTTACGATGGGGCGGATCAATCCCGAATTCTGTTTTAAAAGCACGCTAAACCGTGGCAAAGGCGTTTGTTTTCGCAAACTCAAGCACACAAAATGCCTGCTGCAGGGGAGTCGCCATTTTCAGTGTAAAAAATGTGATTTTTCCACAATTTAATGGTGCCAGAAAGATTACTATTTACAGGGATAAAATTGACACTCAATCAAACTTAGATAAATACTCTATCAAATAATCCTTTATTTCGTTCACTTCAATGTTTTAGACCTGAATAAATGCGTAATAATTTTGGCGTATTTTTTGAAACACTCTGTATTTTTTAAGTTATTAATCTTCAAGTTTGATGTATGAGCTTTTGAAGTCTTTATTATGAGTAAATAGCCAGAAAAATCTTGAGGGATAAATAATTAAATTGATTAAATGTTGTACTACAACAGGATCAAAATTGCACGATGTCTATATTTTTTTCAAATAACAAAATATTGCCGTTCAGTTACAAAACTTTGACTGTTTGTTTTTTTAGTAAAATTTGTAAAGTTATGAACTACGTCGTATTTTGACTTAGTTGTTATCAAAGAAACAATCTCTTTAAAATAAGCAAGTTTTTGTTAAAATAAACAACGTTTAAAACCATAGTAGCATGCCTCTTCAATACAATAAAAAATGTTCGTGGAATAAAAGTCATATAACATGAACAGGTTTATCAACAACAAAAGGTTTCAGGTTTGAAACAAAAGAACGAGTAGTACCACAACAGTGGCGTATAGCGACTCCTTTGTTAAAATTCTCAAATGTCAACTGGACAAAAGACATTTAAACGATATTAACCGTGTTTGCCTCATATGCTTTCATCAGCTGTCACCTGCTAGAAGCTAATTTAATTTTCTATTTTGTTGTAAAAAATACTGTTAAACTTTTGCTTTATATAAAAGACTTGAAATTTCTTCCTTATAAAAAGAGTGAAATTGTTTCCGTCATTATGGAAAACAAAATTAAATCAAATAAGACGACAAAAAAATTGGATAAAAAAACAAAAACGAATGATTCAAAGTTGAAACTAAAAGCACAAGTATTAACAACAAAAAAAAACAACCTAAAATTAGCCGCAAACTCGTTTACTAAGTCTAAGCAACCGAAGTTTAAAAAAGCGGAAAGTCAAAATTGGATAGGAAAACCAGCAGTTGAGAAATTTTTTCCGACGGAAGTATCCGATGATGAAAGATATGACGATGATTCTTCCTCTTCGTTGTCTAACTTTAAATTTGAACCTTCTAAATTCAATCGTTCTAAAGCAAACAACAAAGAAAATGAAAATGATCTAAGAACCAAGGTTTGTGCTTTTTGGGGTGAGTTTATTAATTAAATTTATATTTTAAAAGTTTTATGAAATATTCTTCAATCACTTGATAATTTACCGAACAAAGTCAATGCGGTTACTTTTTTAAAAAAATAATTGTAGTAGATAAATTAACAATTCAAATATCATTTAAAGAAAGTGTTTTTAAGTCGATCAATAAATTTCAATTTTTTGAATCTTCCAGCTGTTTTTAAGCCCTCTCGACACCAAGCCAAGGTGCTTTTAATAATTGGAGTTTACTCAAGAAGAGTTTAAGCGCGCTAACGATTGTTAATACAATAGAATGTCCCAGACACGCGCGAACAAATTTCAAGCAATAAAGAAAAAGTCAATATTGATTCTTCGCCAAAAGCGCGACGGGCCAGCAGTGAACAAGCCAATGCTGGCTGCATTTATTCTCCGATAATAATTCGGCATCGTCCGACAATATCAGTCATGACGGAACCGGATTACTTCGTGCCTAAATCGAAGTTGAAAGCGCAAACATACCGGAAGAAAAAGATTATCAACAGGCATAACTGTAACGACGAATTCGGTCAGTACTTTCTTGTTATTATTGTAATGTTTTGTTATTCTTGAACACATGAAAAGTATTTTTTAATTTATTTTGATAATTACTTTTAAGTTTATTATTGGAAATATCCTCTATTGTGCCATAATTTTTATAAAAAGATTAGCAGCTTGTTTTGAGGCTTAATAATTTTAAAGGAAAGTCTGACGAAACGGTGAAAGTGCTAGTTTTTGAGGCAACTTCAATTGATACTCGGTTAAATTACTGCTCTCGTGTTGCTGTAGCGTTCTTTAGAAAGGCGCTTTACGAAATTTTTTTTGCTTTGCTTTCTTAGCAAGCTGATTTTCTGTAAATTACAAGAATAGTATTACATACTCGTAAAATTAAAACCAAGTAAAAAATTTGAACGGAACATCCCAAAAAATAATTGGGTCATAGCTTGATGGTTTTTATTACCACCTCGTGCGTGTTTAACAATTCCTATTTTGTCCGGCAAGTCAGAAGAATAAACATTGACATAGCGTGATTAAAGATTCCTTTTAAACTCAAACAAATCAAAGATGAAAATATGATTTAAAGACCAAATCAAGCTTGTTTTACTAAGTAGGCTTAGTGTGCTTCATCAAACATTTTAGTCGGCAGCGTGATCGAGATCTACAAAGAGTGTTTAGTGAACGATTGTTCAACTCGTGCCTATTTAATCGTTGTGTGTCTTTGGAAAAATCATTTTGGTGTGAATCAAAATTCGGACTACTTAATGCTAAAACCTAAATCATCAATTTTTTAGATGTTACTCGAAATCGAACGAAGTCAGGCGGATTGACTGCAAGATCATATCTTAATTTGTCCGTTCCGTTAAGTGTGATTTCGGAACGTTATCAGGATCAAATTTATACTCCTAACCTTCCCAAAGATAAACTTTATGGATTCGGTGATGTCTATGATACAAATTTACTCCATGTAAGTTACAGACCAACATATCAGGGTTATCAAGCTGAAATTACAATTTGAAATATACGGTAGGCAGTTTTGTTTTTCTTTCCAAACATTTTATTGTTTGAAACGAACAAAACCAAAAGAAATCCTTTGATTATACTCGCTTCTTACGCTAAAGTGTGTAGCGAGTTCGCCTTGTTATTATTGCAACATTACGCGTGGACGGTACCGTCGCTTACGTTGTTTTGCCGTTACCGGGGGGGGGGGGGGTCAGTTTAGATCTGAACCACTTGGCAATCAAAATTAGATCTCTACACCAACAAAACAAATGGAAATCATATGGAGTACAACTTAAATAGGCCTAATTAAGTTGTTTTTGGTGTTTCGTAATAACTTTTCTTGGCAAAGCTTTCGAATGTGTACGTATTTTGAAAGTAGTTTGTATTTTGTAACAATTGTCACATCTAAAATTAGCTTTTATGTTTGTCAGTAGTAGAAGAGTTGGGCTCTTGATTATATCGAAAATTTTATAATCTTAACAATTTCATGAGTTTTATTTCTCATTTCAAAACTTAATCACAAAGCCTACAGACATAATTGCAAACATAAGTTCTTCAAAATTTTTTTATGTCTTTCAGTAAAAACGTTATTTTGGCATAGTTATGGTATGACAAATCAAAATTATGCACAATTAAATTTTAAAACATCAATACTAAATTTCAATTAAAAAAAAATTAAAATAGTTCTGTATGTTTTGAAGCTCCTCCTTTATACATTTTTGCTTATCTTTACAGTGTAGCACTATCTACATACAGTGTTTATCTTACAAGTATGCTTTTTTACAAATTTTTACAACATTGGCCATGTTTTGTTTCGCTTACACCTGCCTGCACTTTGCTTGTGCAGTCGTTTTTTTGCATGAAACGTACTTTTTGGTAGGTATCGTTTGATACAATCTGTCGCTATATAATCATTGAAAATTTTTTCAGTGGTTAGTGTGTAGAACGGCATAAACAGGATTGTTTCTGCTATTATTCGTATTACTTCATTTTTTTTCTTTACAGTCAATCCACAAATATCTGGAGGTCGACACATTCCACCGCGTGGTTTATGTAGGGCCTGAAAAAGGTTCCATAGCATCTAAAATCGAAAAGTATTTTTGTCTTGTCAACCAAATCCAGTCGGTATACCCGGGTAATGTTGTTTTAACTCAAATATCTTTATTTAAAATTGTAAAATGAATCGATTTTTAAAGGGAAAATCGACTACGCTGATGTGAAAAACAATACAAAACTGCTTGCTTTTAAAATTGCGCACGTTGGAGCCGAAGAATTTTTTAGTCAGGTTTGAATCCTTTTAGTTTTTATTGTGTTACAGCTATGAATTAGTGATTAAAAAGAGTTCTTTAAAAATTCCCGATCTTTGCGCACATTTTGACCATTCTCTCAGAATTGTTTCGTGCCGTTTTGAATTAAGGATTACTCATAAAAAGTTAAATAAAAAAAATTTTTCTCGCCTTCCTAGTAAGTTTATTGATATTTTTCATACTTTAAAGATTGTCTTTACAAAGTAAAGGATTCTAATTTGCATAATTTAGTTGCAATAGTAGAAAGCCGTTGGCTATTACTGGAATAATCGAGCAGTTCCGCATAAGAATCATTAGCGATTAGCCTATTGCTAGTTTGTTATTAACTTTTTTTAAACCTGACTAGTTTTAAGTATAAAAGAAATTTAATTACGGGTTGTTTGGATAACCAGAAAAATAATTAACGCTATTGTTTAAAGTCTACTTTTAATTTGTTTCCAACCAGCTTATGCTTTTTTTGAAAGAATTTTTCAATCTATCACTTTCAAAAGAAAGCAAAACTAAATTTTTAAACAGCAAAAATTGTGTATTAATGTTCCAAAAACTGCTATAAAAAATTATTGAATCCATTGCTCTTTGTTGTCGGCTTTTAAATACATTAGCAGTTTAAATGAATTGAAGGCTGCTAAAGACGAAACATACGAAGCTGCACCTTTTCATCGAGTCATTCTTCACGATTCTGTTCAATATTTCAACGACATGGAAACGACTTTTAAGAATCTGTTAAAAGTTTTACACAAATTTGGAAAAGTAAGTTGATATACAAAAAAAAATTTATATGTACAAAGGCCTATAAACATTTAAAAAAATTCTGTGGGTCTAATGTTGACTTTATACGAGGGTCAGTCAATAAGTAATGAGACTTTTTTAATAACTCAAGTTTGCAATGACTGGTAATCAAAAAATGCTTTTTTATTTTTCAACATAGTCTCCCTCCTTTGCAACACACTTGTTCCATCTTGATATTAGATTGTCTATTCCTTTGGCATAGAATTCCGTGGACTGGGTCCTTAGCCAGTTGCTCACAGCAGCCTTCACTTCTTCATCAGTCTGGAAGTGAATTCCCCTCATACTCTCTTTGAGTGGGCCGAAGAGGTGAAAATCAGATGGTGCAAGGTCTGGGCTGTAGGGTGGGTGTGTTAGAAGTTTCCAGCCTAAATCTTCAATTTTGGCTAGGGTTCTTGCTGCTGTGTGGGGCCTTGCATTATCCTGAAGGAGAATCACACCTCTTGATTGAAGTCCTCTCCGTTTGTTCTTAATGTCTTTTTTCACTTGAGTTAGCAGCTCACAGTAGTTCTCTGAGTTCACAGTATTGCCCCTTTCCAAGAAACTGATAGTGATCGGCCCATTTCTGTCCCAGAACACAGTGAGCATGACTTTCCTTAAACTTTTCTGAGATTTGAATTTTTTCTTCACTGGGGAAGAAACATGCTTCCACTCCATTGATCGTCGTTTCGATTCAGGTTCATAATGAAAGACCCAGGTCTCATCAGTTGTCACTATTCTCGATAGAAATACATCTCCCTCCTTTCTGTATCTGCGTAGTGATGCTCTGGAAGCCATCAGGCGCTGCATTTTGTGATCATCCGTTAACATCTTTGGAACCCAGCGACAGCTGACTTTTGAAAAACGCAGCTTCTCACGCACAATTGCGTACACTGTGCCATGGGAGATGTCCAAGTTTGTAGCAATTTCATCTAAAGTGACCCTTCTATCAGATTTGATCAGGTCTTCAACTGCCTGTACTGCTTCTGGGGTAGAGACATCCACAGGTCTTCCACTTCTCAGATCATCAGTAATGCTTTCGCGTCCATCTTTGAATGCTTGCACCCATTTGTAGAAGTTTGCTCTAGACATACAGGAAGGACCATATTGTCTTTGCATTCTAGACAGAATCTCACATGATTTTACACTCTCTGCCAACAGAAATCTGATGACTCCTCTTTGTTCCAAGCATGAGCTGTTTCCTAGCCTAGTAGTCATTTCAATTTATCGTCACACCTACAGTAATCTGAAAATAAACAAGTTTTGTTGTAAATAAGATGACAACTCCATTCATAATCATCACATAAAATTTCAGTTGCATAACTCCAAGAACACCAAAGTAATTGAGAAAGTCTCATTACTTATTGACTGACCCTCGTATTATGTACGGATGGTAATTTGCGTGAAAAATATACTGAAGTGCTGCTATTTTTATCAACATTTTCTATGTTCAGCTCCTGCCCTTGCTTTGTTGTTATTGTTGCCTTGAAAAAAATTTTTTGTCACCATTTTGAAATGGCGCTAAATATTAGTTATGACACAATCGTAATAACAAGTCATTATCATGTTATAAATGCATACATTTTAAAAAGTTGTGAAAAAAAGTTTAACGTAGTGAATTATTATAAATTGTAACATGATTTATGTAGGTGCTAATCATACACAGACCAGGCTGCCTCAACACACTTCCCTACTTTAATTGCGCTAAAAGTAGAATTACTGAAAATGACACACCTTACATGAAAATTATCGCTGCTCTGCAGAAACTAAGTAAGTTTGTTGTTTCTTTATTATAAATCATTTTTTGTTACTTTTAGTGGGTTTGCTTTTACCAAAATTTAAAAAAATTTAATAAATTTAGACTATTCGGCTACATAATGTAAAAGCAAAATGATAAATCCTGCAGAGATACTATAATTTTTTATCTTTATAAGTAGCAAGTCAGTCACAACTAATTTTAATTAATAGTAAATTATATTTTGCAATTTATTGGCTAAAAGTTTAAGTTGTATATTTCAATTAGTTAAAAGGTTGTTTTTTTCAATAATATGTTACATGAAAAATAAGACATAAATTTTTTTTGCTATAGAAGCTGATGTAGAATGGGATTTAGTTCATGTTCCCATGGTGATTTCTACCTCAAAATGGATGGCGATGCTAAAAGCAAAATATCCTCCCCAAATGGAGATAATGAGCAATTACGAAATAACCTGTGGTTTAAGAGAGCTTTCAGAAGGTCCTTTAAAGTATTTGGTAGGTGAAACTTAATTGAAATATATTACGATAACGGCATATTTTTATTAAAACAATATAAATTTTTGTTGGAATGATACTGACGTAGGTTACTGCCGTTCATTTCCCAAAAACGATAAAAAAACGTTACATTCAAGTTTTAAATCAATGCTTGATCAAGTCAAACGCTTTAAATGATTATGATAACATGCTGATATATTTTAATGTCAAAGCATAAAATCAGAAAAGATTGACCAGTTTTTTTGTTGCTTTCTGTGTCACCATTGTAGACAAATAGCAAGATCTTATTCTAGAAATTTTTCATGAAGGGTATTTCCCACGTATATTCAGTGCTTTCTAAGGAAGATTAACCTGCGAACTTTTCGATCTGCTTTCAAGTCAGAATCTTATCACGCTGAGCTGTCTAGCTGTGAAAACAATAGTTGAAATTAGTAAATAAATTAAAAGAATTGTCATAGTTTCAGCAATATTTTAACTCTTTCTATAGCAATTATTTATCAACGTTACTTTATAACTGGTGAATCAATTTGAGTTAATCAATTAAAAAAATTTTTGTCAAAATTTTTTTTAAAAAATAAGGTCAAATGTTATTTTTATGTTTCAAGATTGTATAAAATTTTACCAACTTTTCATAAAAGCTTCTTTTTAAATAATTTTCAATAACAGCAAGGAAATGAAATGGAGTTGGAAGACAGATTAATGTTCATCACTGCCTCTCTTCCAACCTTCGATTGCGCTTATCCATCTGTTCAAAGAGTTGGTGGAGCCAGTCAGGTAGTTTGCTTTAAGCTAAATTCTTACCAGGCAGTTAAGTAGAAATAAAATTTTTATGTTCAGCAGTGAATTTGCGTTTTTTGTAAAAAACGTTTGATAAATTTATAAAAATCAATTTAGTTTACTGCAACGAATTGATTCAAAATTTAGCTTCACATTTCAATTCAAAGATTTTTGAAAAAACTGTAACTAATGACTAAAATTATTATCATTGAATTCACAAATTACAACCCAAAAATAATCCAGCGTAGTAGCTATTCTTAGAAAATTTTTTTTGCTGTAAAACATTTTGTATATCAAGTAGTAGAGTAGTGCTGCAAAAAGGACCCATGTGTTAAAATTTCTTTTTGATTTTAGGTTCCCTATGCTGGAGTTGCTGACTCAAAATATTATCTTCCGCTTACTGATGATTTAAGGGTCTTTATTGAGAAAAAAAAATCCTCAAATAGTCGGCCAAAAGATTTTTTTTAACTGCGTAATTTTTGTAGTATTTTAGTTGCTAAAAATGCCTACTTTTTTATGTGCTCTTATCTGTCATTTTTTTCTGGTATTGTTTTATACACGATGCTTACAGTAAAGTTTTCCGACAAATTTATTTGTGCTTGATTCAAAACAATGATTTAAAAAACTTAAAACATGCAATTTAAAATATTTAAAAATTATACACAATTGCTTAATTTGAATAAATCCGAATAGGCAAATAATAAAATGTTATTTTTATAAACATTAGCAATCAAAGTTCATTCTCTCTTGAAGATAAAAACTGCATCAGAATATTCGTAAATTTGTTATGGGCTTAACATAAAATCTAGCAAAATATTTTGATATATAGGCGTAAAAGTATAAAACTGAAAGCCTGCAGCCACCCAAAACACTACTTGCTTTTCAGAAAAAATAGCTTCTAATTACTTTACAATTTTTTAAATTGTTGCCCCTGCCTAGAGCCTTTTACATTTAAAATAAGGTATTTTATCTACTTTAAACTTTGTGATTTCCAGTGATTGCCTTAGAAAAAAAGGGGTACCGGTGCAGGAAAAATAAGGGGCTACCTTTTAGCGTTCCCAAGCAAAGTGACAAAGCGATCTCTAAAAAAGTCATTGTTTTCGATAGGCCACTTTTTAGCGTATCAAAAAAGTGATCTCTAAGAAAAACAAACAAAAAGAACGAAAAGAATACATGAGAACTGTTCATTTTTTTCGGTTTCGTCTCACGTGCGAACCCTCGTGATTACGTGATCGATGTTTGTCGCAGCTTCGTTACTTTGAGATTATTGTAACGCAAAAGGTAACAAAAAATAAACATTTTAGTGAGTAAGTTGTAAAAAAACTTAAAATTTTTACAACATACACTATTTTTTACCGCACTTTACATATCAAAATGTACGTTTTCCTGTTAATTTTTGAAGTTTATAAAAGCTAAATTATTGAATTTAAACATTTTTAGAGCGACGAACCAAGAAAGCTGCCAAATTTCTACAACGATTGATTGTTAAAAATTATCAAGTTTTCAAAAGAACAACTTTTTGACAAAAACCCTATTAATAACACCCAAAAATTAGGAATTAGAATCAATTTCTTAAGCAAAATCTAAAAGACTAGACAAGTAAATGTCAACCAAAATAAGAAAAATAGTTGTAAGTTAACTAGTTTGTATGGGCTGGTGACGGTGACATTGAGCAAAATGGAGGAAGTTGTTATCACCTAGAAAATAACAAAAAATAGCGTTGAAAAAGAGAATAACAAAAAGAAGAAAATCCTTGATTGTATTGGTATGACGCAAATATGAAAAGACAAATCAATAATTTCAGAATAAAAAGTAGAGTCAATGTACTTTGAAACTTAGTTTTATTTAGGAAGTTTTGGAATTATAACTCATTCCATTATCAACTTGTAAAAGTAAATAATTAATTGTAAATTTGAAAATTTGAATTTGGATAATTTATGACGTGACAGAATAAAATATTGCGAACATATACTACTAAATAAAGCGAGTTGTCTGTGCGTAACTTCAAAATTAATTGATACAACAGCAATTTGGGCGTATACAAAATAAAGTGGTTTAAAATTTGAACCGAAAAATGAAACACCAAGTTTAAACATTTACAGCACAACACCATTGACAATAAAATAACTACAAAACACAGTAAAATAAAGAATCACTAAGTGTTAAATAAATAGAGTGGAATAGATTTTTCGTCGATATTTATAGATGGATTAAATTTTTGAATGTATTGCGATTCCTTTGCTAAATGTTTTCGCCAACGATTTGAAAAACCTAAGATTGCACAATTATTGAAATCGATTTTATGGTTTGGATTGTCAACTTGGTGTTTCGCTACATCAGTTTCTTGCCGAAGTGGTAAATCAATGTTGTGGTTGTTGAGTCTGGTGATCAGGTTTCTGTCGGTATGTCCAATATACGAAGCTCCACAATCACATTTTAGTTGATAGATGACGTTGAATTGCTGCAGATGAGGTTGTTTGTCTTTGTAAGGAAACAATTTCTTCAATTTACAGGTTGTGTGTATTAAACGTGATTGCATGTTTGTGTCAAATTTTCGAAAAAAGGAATCTTTTTTTTTGGAAAGTTGATTAGAAATTTTTCGAACATAAGGTAATTTGATATAAACAGTTTTCGCTGGTTGATCAAAGACGTTTGATTGTGGAGTAGAATTATTTTGAGATTGAAATTTGATTAAAAATTGTTTGATATTTCAATTATGAAAGATTTTGGATAACCAATATGTAAAAGACTTTCAAAAATATCTTGGATTTCTTTGTGCTTATTTACATAGGTGTTACAAATATTGTGAGATCTATTTAATAAAGTTTTAATTAAGTTTTGCTTAAGCTGAATTGGCACATAGCTATTCCATTGAGTATAAATCCGGTGTGAGTTGGTTTTCTATATACAGAAATATTAATATTCTTGTCGGTCCGATGAATTAAAGTGTCCAAAAACGGTAAAGTATTATTTTCTTCCAATTCTTTGGTGAAGGCAATATTGTTATGGGTGGAGTTAAAAATCTTGAATACTTCATCTATATCCTTTTTATGATCAAACGACAAAAACAAATCATCAACATAACGAAGAACACTAAATGAACAATTCGATTGTGAACTTTATCTATAAACCAATTATCTATAAACCAATGACCAATCTATAATCTCTTCATAGGCGGTTTGTTTCACTGTTTGGCCTTGGGGTAGGAATTCGAAATGAAAAAAAATTCTTCAGCGCCTCGTAAGATCAATGCGTGACAAGAGGCGGAGCCTTTGAGAACTTTTTCTGACATCGATTCCATCAAAATGGCTGCGATGACGGAGCTCCAAAAGATCCCAGAAAATACCTTCTAAGAATATTGTGAATCGTGGAAAAGGCAAATGCACAAGTGTTTTCAATGGAAGGGGATTACTTTGAAGAAATTTGACTTTGGTATATTTCAATATTTTTTAATAAAGTTTTTATAACACCAGTCTTGTTACTTTTCGCACACACCTCGTATAACAAAAATCAAGCTTACCTAGAAAACTTTTCAAAATTGAGGATAGATAAAATCAAGGTTGATTAGGAAACTTTTTTTTATTGGAAATAACTACAACAAAAATCAAGGTTGTATAGAGAAAAAAATTTAAAATTGAATATAGGTATCTAAAAATTAAGCTTGTTTAAAAACATTTCTGAAATATTAAACAAAGGTGCAAAAACTTTTCAGGTTGTCCAGGCATGTCTATGTTATTTTTAGTAATATCACGGATTGCACCAGATTTTTGCAATGTACTCCCAAATAGATACCCTGAAAAACCTAAGGAAATCACCACAGGAAAAACAAAAGCTTGTTTTAAAACTGTGACGCAACCATGGCTTTGACAGGAAATGGACAATTGATGCTTCAAACAGGAAATTGTCTTTAGATTTTGCCCACGTCAGGCCCTTTAGATTTTGCCCACGTCAGAATTTCAAGCACTAAAAACTAAAACGATTTTTCAAAGATTGTAGTTAGAAGCTTTGAAAGCGAATTTTTGAAATCACAATGTTTGAAAGTGAATTTGCACATCATAAAATAGAATTAACAATTTGTATGGTCTACTAAACGGGAAAAAGTCAAACTTTTTATTATGAAACGTTTAATTTTTTTATCATGAACCGTTTTAAAATTGAACATCAAGCTTGCCTAGAAAACATTTTTATACCTGAAACATAGTCTATAGCGTATTCAGGTTTGACAGCAACTTGAAAACTCAAGACTAGTATCTTCTTTATGGTTAGGTACCATAGTTTTCTTTAGGGTTGACTAAACCCCTGTCTAGGTTAGCCTGTTCTTTTGGTTTGCCACGTTGTTATTTTGATGGGGAATTGAACTCAAAACTACTGGCTTTCTTAAAATTAAAAAATTAAGATTAGGAGCCATAATTTTCTTTAGGGTTAGACGGAACCTCGGTCCTGAGTATCAGTAATCTAAACTGTTATGGTTCGTTCTTTAGGTTTCGCCTGTTGGCACACTGAGAATGATGTCAGCGCGCCATCGCAATGCGTTGTAGAGCTCAAAAGCGTTTTCAAAAAAATCATTTATAACCACTAATGTAAATGAACAAGATGTTGAAGAAAATTTAAACATTTTTTAGTTCAGTATAACGTTATTTACTAAGAGCTGGCCTTATTAAAGCTACAAAAAATAAAGAATTGACCAAAATTTGATTTTTGACCAAAACATTATTTAGTTGCACAAGTTTAAAAGAAGAGTTTAGCGGTTTTCTTCTGTCCTTAAGAATGAAATGTCCAATTTAAAACTGCCACTTTATATTACTGTATCATAAACAAAAAGCAAAAGGTTTAATCAAAATATGCACTCAAGGGATTTATACATATTTTCCATCTTAATGGTAGCTCATTTATGCCAGCAACAAAGAATTGTGAAGAGCAAGAGGCGATAAAATCACGGAAGGATGTTTTTGTCTGTTCTTCTGATGCAAAGGTTTTTTCTAGTAAAACGTTGTTAAATGCTTGGAAAATTGTAATCTCTTGGTACTAAGTCTACTAAATAAGGTGGATGAAAGAGTACTTCTAAGTTCCACTACTGTACGAGCGTATTTTGAGTAACGTATTTTGTGCAACATGAGGTCGGGCGTCGTCTTGCGAGAGAATTGGTTGATCCCTATTCATCAACCTCGGTTGTTTATATGCGAGTTTCCTTATCATTTCATCCAATTGATTGATGTATACATCCGCTATTACAGCTTTATCAGGTCTCGGGAAGCTGTAATAAATGACACTAGCTGAGGACCACCAAAGCAAGATCATTAACTGGGTTGCCATTTTGTTTATTTCTAACATTTGTGTTTATTTGTATAAACATTGTCTTAGAATATTTTAATGTGGTTATTGTTAAGAAACGTGCTTGTTTCTAATATTTAGCTTGCTTTTTACTAGTTTTCAACAAAACTTTCAAAAAAAGAAATCATTATGAGGTTTTCATTTTATGTCTAAAAAAAGTGGTCATTCTTTGGTCAAAGATAGAGTAAAGACCTTTTTTTTGACGTATAAATCATTCACAGAATCAATCACTATGTAATATTAAAGTCGTTACTGTTTCTTCTCTCATTGGTTTCTTTCGCTTTGTTAGGTCATATTGCAAAAAGCTATTCAACATTTTGAGCACTAAGTACTTAACAATAAAGCACTGCATAAACTGCTTGCCAGTATTTTGTGTTTGAACGCGCAAAATAATGGAAGAAGTCAAAAGTTTCCGATCAGGTTTGCAACTTTAACATTTTTTGTTGACAATCTCTTCCTGAATAGGTTGTTGATAATTATTAACGAAAATTTTATAAAACTAGATGATAAGAAAAGTATTACTTATACTTTAAGCAAAAATCCAAATCAAAAAATAAAGCAAAGATTGACACTATCTAAACAAGTTAATAGTTAACAAATGAAAAATTTAAAATAAAGACTATTAAGTTTTATTGATTTCGTATTTTTTCACTTTAAAGCAGAGTAATTAAATAATCAGAACTTTCAAACTTGCAAAAAACAATGGCAAATTTTTGTTCGTCACATTTGCATTTTTTTAATCTGCTTTTCCTTCAAATTGACTGCTTTAATGCAATTTCAAACAAAAACATTTATAAAAAAAAAGTGAAAATGCGAAAACTATAAAGGCTCTTTTGAAAGTTATAACATTATTTAGAAAGCTAATTATAAATTTCCAATAAAAAAAATATGTGTAAAGCAGTTGTATTTAACTATTAAAAAGTGTCAAATTTACATGATATTGTGTTAAAATAAAAACAATTCTACTAATCAATAAAATTGTTATCTTAAAACCTAAAAATTGAAGTGGTATTAAAAAGAAAAAATACAAACAAGCATCACGTAAAAATTTAATCACATTGTTTAATGAAAAAAAAACTGAGATAGTCGGAAATTTCTAAGATCAACCCCAACTAATGTTGAAAAAAATACTCAATTATCTCGTTTGAAAATGACCATCAATATATTTTAATTGAAATTGCTCTCCTATAGTTGGAAGGACAATATTGCACTTCACAAATTTTCGAGTGCTACAGCTAAAATATTGAAATATTGATTGTAAGAATCAGACCAAAAAAATTCTTATTTCAAGCAATATTACTTGCAGTTATGCCTCGATATTGATTATTCTCATGATAGACTCAAACGTTTGTTTTTTTATCACACCTTTGATATTTTTTGTTAATGCAATCGTTGTCATTGTGACACTCTTATCATGATGACTTTTATTATGCCTATAGTGATGCCTTACAAGTACGGTGTTTTTTTGTTAAAATAATCTCAGTTTATTGCAAACGTTTAAAAACTTTCCTATGTTAAAAAGTAACTTTCCTCAGAAGTTTTTATGTTTTTAAAAACAGATCAGTTACTTTTTTATTAATTGATTTATATTTTATTCTTGATCACCGTTTAAAATTAAATAAATAAAATTGAAAGTAAACTTCAATAAGTTGTAAATTTAGATTGGATGCAATAATTTCATAGAGTTTCACCTTTAATTTTTTTTACAGAAGTAAAATTATCTGCATTGGATGAAATTTCGATAAATAACAACAAGTCTCTTTCAGGTAAGCAGCTACTTTTACAGATTTTAAATAAATTCGATAAACAAAGGTTTATTAACAGAATTTGTTTTTTCTAAAAATATATCAAACTTCAAGATAATTCCATTTGCACTGGTTAGTTCATCTAAAGCAGGGGTGTCTATTGCTTACTTTAAACCATGAGCGGGGTAAAAAATTTTTAGGGCTGCGCGGTGTTTTCAAAGTCTTGAAAAACACATTATCAATTAATAAAATAAAACATAACCATAGAGCTTTAAATAACTATGTAAAAGTAAATACCTTGTTAGTAAATCAGTTTCGGCAGTGTGGTCAAGTGGTTAAAGCGTCGTGCTTATGATCAACATGGTCTCGGTTCCAAAACCACTCGCGTCATTCTGTTATGTTCTTGGAAAAGACACTTCACGGCACTTTCCACTGCTTCCTGGTCTTGACAAGCAGTTCTAAATTACAGTCATATCTCTATTATATTACAAGCGGACAACTATATCTTGGTATCTTCGGAAGCAGGTGGGGGAAATTGCTTACCCTATGTATTAGCGCTTTCCTGCGAGTCAGGAGGATAAATATAGAGATAAATAAAAAAAATCACGAACTGTCACAAACTTTGTTCGGGAATCCCAAAGGACCAGTTGAGCTAGGTAACCCGAATACCTGCGCTGAAACAAAGCTGTGTCTAAATTTTATTTTATTCCGGCTCAAGAAGTAGTCTTGCTATGAGCCTAAAGGTTTATACAGTTGATTTAACGAAAGCTCGGATTGATTTCGTTGAAGACTCTTCTTCACAACAAACAGAGACCACTGTCTCTAATAACAACAAATGTATTACAAAAATCACGACCGACGAAACTTCTATTCCACGCTTTGCCAAACTGCAAAGCGAACTCAAAACTATAACTTGATTCAATCAACACGAAATAATTCTACCTCTGTAGAATACAACTGCCAACCACTCGCGCAAAATAAATTCAACACTCGACGACCAATACAAAAACAAGCGGGCCTTCCGCGCCCAACCAATTACTTTCACTCGAGTCGTCTCAAAATCACATCTAATCTTATCTTTATAATTCGCTACGCATCGGCTTTATATAGAAACCAAAATCACGTGACGTAAACTTTCTCGTAAATTCGAAATTTAGCCAGAACTCCCTGGAGAGGTCGTTACGCTCGAATCAAGTGGCATATACGCGAACCTTCTAGTACAATGACGTTGGTTAAAAACATATTACGTCAATATAAAGAGAAAAAGAGAAAAGAAGATACATATATCGAGCAATAGAACAAATTGGACGTATATCGCAAACACCGCTCAAAGAGCCGCATTAATTCTCTTATAATAACACGACGAATTACTATTAACGGGGATAAATACATCGTTACGATTAAAATTATGAATAAAATGTGACACGAACAAAACAAACTTTAATTGTAAAACTTAACTATTTTTTATTTATTGAAATGTCTTTTAAATCAACTTTTTTATGATCACCTATTTTTCTCCTTAATATTTTTATTAAGCACAAATAGCCTTGCCTAAAAAAGATGAACGTCCCCGGTCTAAAGGCTAAACCTTAAGAGTTTTAAAAAAGTAATAATCCGGTGAAACGCTAAAACTAAATCAGTTTAAGATTTTGGTGACAACGAAATGTTAAATAGGACATATACGTAATAAAACTTTTTAGAAACCTCTTATTTTTAACAATAACATATTTAGAATTAAATATTTGACGTCAAAAGCTTTATAAAATTTGGACCATTTTTTACAAGCTTTAAATTTTGTAACAATGGTAGAATATTTTTTTTTTCACTTTTTATGACAATCTTCAATTGTATTCAGCTAATCGTCTTATAAAACTGTTTTTTAGATTTTGCTGAAACTGCATATGCATCACTGAAAAAAAATAATCTAAAAACTTTTTCTGATCAAGAAAATGAATTGGTTGAGCAACTGAGAAAAATCTACTTTGATATCATAGAAAAAATATCCCAAACAATCAGCCAAAATATTTCACAAATTAGGTCAGCTTTATGGCAATGAAACTTTAGACATGATTAGTTTGATTAAAAGTGTTACTCTTTACAATACCGCGATTGCAAGATCGCCGGATAATATTGAAATAATTAAAAATGATTTGAAACAGCTTTGCAGTGAAGTTCTAAAAATAGCCAAAACTAAAGATTTAAATGCTAATTTAATTAAAATTTCAAAACAAGTTAAACAAGATATCATTACAATGAGAAAAAATTTGAGAAAAAAATTTTATGTACACCAATATTGAATACATCAATGAAAACTTTCAAAAATCAACTTGACTTAGAATCCAACAAAATAAAACAGTTCAAAATTTTCAACAACAAATAACCACACTACACAAATATAATGGCAAGCTTAGCAAAATACTGCGAAAACGTAATGGGTGAGGCACCTTGCAAGTTTACAATTGTTGGAATGGGATCATTGGCAAGGAAAGAAATCACTCTTTACTCAGATTTCCAACACATTATTGTTTTGGAAGAAATGTCCCAACAAAAAGCCAATGATCAAAAACTATTAGATTACTTCAGATGGTTTTCAATTATACATGTATTTCAAATCGTTCTGATAAATGTTCAGGAAACAATATTGCCTAGTGTTCCTTTGAAAGTTTGAATAATCATTCAGAATATGGAAATTAGTTTTTTGATAGAATCACCACACGTGGAATTTTTTTGATGGTATGCTATCTCATGCCTGCAAATTTCCATTTGGAAGACAACAACATACAAAAAACAAGAAATAGAAAACAGAACTCATCAAATCAATCAGTGAAATGTTAAAGTATTTGACAACCAATGAAGATGTAAAAAACGATCATCACCTATAAGATATTCTCACCAAATTTGCTATGTTTATGGAAATAAAGTAATTTTTAATGAATTTCAGGAATTGGTGTTCAAAAGTTTAGAAATGCAAGAAAAAGATGAGAAAATGAATGAAATAAAAGCACAAATTGTTGATGATCTTGAAAACTTCACAATAGCATCAAATGTTTTAAAGATAAAATCAAGCAAGTTGTTGAATATCAAGAAACTGTTAGATCGAAGCATAACTTTGTTCAAATCAGCTCTGGAAAGAATTCACAACATTCGTGCCTTGTCATGTTTCGACATAGTCGAAGAACTTACAAAAAAAAAGTTAATGAGTGAAAGTTGCAAACACAAGTTGATGTTTGCTATTGTATTGGCTTGCGAAATAAGGTTAAAATGGTACATGAAATGTCGCCGTCAAAATAACATAATTGAAATTAGATCACTATATGGTATTGTCTTATGAAATTAGATCACTATGGTCATTCGCAGCCTATCTGTCAGTGCGTTCTTACTTGCTGTCACACTTCATTCATAATAATTTTAATCATAACTATGTAGTTTATTCCCGTTAAAAGTAATTCGTAGTTTTATTATGAAATAATAATCTCGTCGCCTCGAAACACTGCTCTCGTATTATGCGATATAACGTCCGATTCGCTTTCTTTTGTGTGTTGCATGCACCTTTTTTCTCTTTTCGCCCGACAGTAATGACTTAACATGTTTTTGTCCAAGCTTTGCTATCTCGATGGTAGTGGAATGTTCTGGCGCATTCAAGCGTAGCGTTCTCTCCAGAGAATTTGGGCTAAGTCCCGCGTGTACAAGACTATTCGTCAGCACGTGACTTTTGTCTATACATTTAGCTAGCGCAATCGCATTGACAGAGACGAAAAAGAGAAAGTGCACAACGAAGACGAAAAGAGAGACAAATAAAGCGAAAAGCATCGCTTTGAGAGAAAGTAGAATTTGGGGCGAGTGTTGAATATATTTTGCGCCAGTGTTTTGGAGTTGTGTTCTACGGAGGTACAATCATTTCGTGTTGATTGAATCAAGTTGTAGCGTTGATTTCGCTTTGCAATGTGGCAAAGCGTGGATTAGAAATTTCGTCGGTCGTGACTTTTTCTAATACATTCGTTCTTATTAGAGACAGTGGTCTCTGTTTGTTTGTGAAGAAGAGTCTTCAACGGATCAATCCGAGCTTTCGTTCAAACCAACTGTATAAAACCGTCAGGCTCATAGCAAGACTACTTCTTGAGCCGGAATAAAATAAAATTTAGACACAGCTTTGTTTCAGCGCAGGTATTTGAGTTACCTAGCTTAACTGGTCCTTTAGGAATCCCGAACAAAGTCTGTGACACTTGTTTTATTGCATTTTTTTCGCTTATGTCAAATTAGCATGATACTGACAATAAACTTTAAACTTAAACAACGAAATAGCAGCTCAAATACTTCTAAAACTAATCACCAAATCAAATTTCTTTTTGTACTTTCAAACTGTGTATTGTTTGCAATGTGATATATCTAAACAATTAAATTTGAAGAAAAAGCACTTTTACATCAACCCACAAATATTGATGTTTAACATAGATTTGGTTTTTCATGAAAGTAACGCTTTAGACAAAATGCCATTGTATGAAATGGACACAAAATTGAATAAAACGGACTATATAAAAGATATGATAAAATTATACAAATATTTGAAATTATGAAATTGGAAATATGGGTGGATGACAGTGACAAAAAAGTGGCTACATCATTACAGAACATTGGAAAAGGTTTATTTTACATGAAAAAATACGATGAGGCGCTGAACTATTCACAAAGAGCAGTAGAAATTGAAAAAAATCATCAATAAATCTTTATATGGATCAAGGATTTTCTGTAAAATTAAATGACATTGGACTCTGTCTAATAAGTCAAAATAAATATGATGAAGCATTGGAATATCTAATGCAATCAATGCAAATTCAAGCAAAAATATCAAAAAATCTTGATACCGATTTAAATTTTAGTTCCGTATTATTTAATATTGGGCACTTTTTATTTGTCAATACGATGACGCATTAGACTAATTGCAAAGAGCAATGAAAATTGACGAGCAAGCTTTAGCGGATCGAGATGCAAATGAAGATGTTAACAAAACTATAGATAACCTTCGACACTGTTTATTGCTCTTGAAAGAATATAGGTACGAGGTGCATTAGAATATCTTGAACTTGACTTACAAATTAAAGAAAATGTATTATTGTATTTCGATAATGATGAAGATTTTGCTGCGATATTGAACAACATCGGAAAATGGTTGTTGCACATGAAAAAATATGATGAGGCATTAGAATATTTTCAGCAAGCAAAAACACTTTACATAAAAGTGTCGCTGGATCTTGATGCCAATGTCTATTTGACTTCGATATTAGATGACATCGGAAACTGTTTATTGAACATAAATAAACCTCATGAGGCATTAAATTGTTTTCAACAAGCATTAGAAATTAAAAAGCATATATTTTTCGATTTTCATGCAGATATATTAAACAAAAATGGCCTTTGGGTAATAAACATGGAAAAACATAAGGCAATAGAAATTAAATAAAAAGCAGTAATGAATTTTGATTATATTCATTATTATATTTATTATACAATAATCATTAAATAAAAAACAGTATAGAAGATTGCTTGCTAAAAATGAATAAGCAGGACCAGGCTTCAAATTATTTTCAACGAGCAATGAAAATTGAAAAAAAGCATCAATTGGTTTTGTAACTGAAGTTCTGTTACCTCACGAAATTAATTGATCATACTGCTTTTTAAACAAAAACTAACTTGATAAGGTACACAATTACTTGAAAATGAAAAAACTAGTGTTGCTATACCTATATGTCGATAAAATAAATATAAAAAAACTTTAAAAATTGTTGTTAAAGATCAATAAACACAATTATGCTTTAAATTTTTGGCTGTTTTTAACCCTTTATGTCCTAAATTATTTAATTCATGTAATTTTATACGATTTTTTTATACACATTTTCTGACAGTTATAAGACATTTTGGTAAGAAATTAAGAAAAAAAAATACATTTCGCTGATTTTTGATGTAACGAGAGTTGCCAGATGCTTTTAAAACTGTTTTTCTTTGGTACTTTAAAGTCTCGTCAGGAATAATCGCTTATCGTAAAAGTTATGAGCAATTTTGAGAGGTGGTACTTCAAAGTACCGTCAGTACATAAAGGGTTAAAAACCAATAAAATTAGGAAAAGACGTCACAGAGTATTGCTATGAATAAAGATTTTTGTAAAAGATCGTCTTACATTAGATTGTGTTTATTGCCTGAGTATGAATCAAAACAAAGCAACCGATTAGTAATTGGAAATTTATGACGTTTATCTAAGCTAAACATTGAGTATAAGCATTGCAATTTCTTACCGCAAATGTTCATTTTATGAAATTATTAAAGCTGCATTTTGATTTTAACAACAACGTTAGGCATCATGCTTCCTTACTGCGTTCTTCTTTTCATTTAAATCCGTAATTCCGATTATAAATAAACATCTTAAACGGACATTGAAGTTCTTGCTGTCATTTTGAAACATAATAGGCTACGATGAAAGTGCTTTTTCGTGCTAGTAGGTTCTGGAAGTAACTCTAAATCATTTTAATAATTAATGAGCTTAAAATAAATAAATAATTAAGTAGAAAGTTTATATCTATAAAAAAATAGTTTGTAACTTCAAAAATAGGTTTATCTTATTGCTTTGTGCTTATTTATGCTGAGTGTGATATAACGCCTTCGACGTTTCAACCAGACTAAGCAGTTTTAAATAACAAAAACACAATTCGTTTTGGCTTTGATTTTTAATGTCAATTATAAGTGTGTTGCTAATCTATAACAGCGCTTTTGAAATATATTTTGGAAAAATTTCAGGGATTTCTTTGGTTCTGTAAACTTTAAAAAATTGCCACTAATTTTTATTAGAAGTGTTTAATGAGGGTTTTAAGAAATTTAAAAAATTACAATAAAGTAATGACATTTAAATAGCCAATTGAATATGTAAACTGTGTTATCAACATCTTCCGTGTGCAATGTTTGCAGTACGTTGCGCCTCTTTTTCAGGCTGCAAATTTTGACTTTTTCTATTATTTCGCATTCTGCTACGTTTCAATTTCATCGGTTGTTACTTCGTCAAGTAGTTAAAAGTTATTTTCAGATTGCTCATTAAAATTAATACTTATATTGGTTTTTCGTTTAAACTTCGAGTTTATTTAAATTTTTGGTTCAAAATTTTTATTAAAGTCTTGTTAAATATTTTCTATATGTTGTTACAATATGTATGACATTTTTTAAAATTTTTATGTTTCATCTTATTTGCATTATGTTTGTTTCTTTTTTAGAACATTATATTTTTTTTTTGGAACGCTGTATTCTAATTTCATTCAAATGTGTTGCAAGTCTTTGTTTGCATTGGTGCCGGAGTTAGACAAAATTTATTGGTTTCGACAAATAACAAAAAACTAAAATTTTTGAAAAGTGTTAGCAACGTCAAAATTGTTTGGAATAACATTAAAGTTTGAAAAACGCATGCTTACTAACAGGAAATGAAAACTTTAAAAGTTCTTAATGTACGTACAGACAAACTTATTCTGAAATATTATTACAACATTTTACAATTACATACAGCAATACACATACATTCATGTTAAAATAAAACAAAAAGAAACCATTAACGTTTTCGGCTTACAGTAACAACCTAAAGATAAAATGTTTTTTTAGTTTTGTCATGTAATTTATAGATAGAGGTCAACGACTTGATTACGTAATAGTTGTTTACCAAATTTGTCGCACGAGGTTTTCAGAAAAGAAATTGTTGAGAACTGATTTTAAAACTAGTTGAAGTTTGGAGTTGAAATTGTTTTGTAGTTTATTGATAAACTGTCTGGAGTCATGGCCAAAATATGGAATATTAAGATATAAACATGATCACGACATGCAGAATGGGAATATAAACATTTTTTTTATTAAACTTTTTGAAACATTTTTCAAAAAACCAAAGTAGGTAACCAATGGTGAATATTGGGTGAGGCGAATGAGGCAGTTGCCTTGGCCCCCCCCCCTCAAAAAAAGTACATATAGTACATTTCATTTCGCTGCAGATGCTTTTTCGAGATCATTATAAAGTCGGGACGAAAAGTGGGAAATACAAGATCGATTCGCGGTGAAGATCTTGAATTTATTTTTCTTTTAGAGAACAGTGTGATTTTGGGAGAAAAATAGAAAAATCAGAGATGAAATCGAAGTAAAGATCTTTTTTTTTAGAGAACACTGTAATTTTGGGAGAAAAATAGGAATATCTGAGATGAAATCGAAGTGAAGACCTTTTTTTTAGAGAACAATGTGATTTTGGGAGCAAAATAGGGAAATCTGAGATGAAATCAAAGTAAAGACCTTTTTTTTAGAGAAGACCGTGATTTTGGGAGGAAAAGTAAAGACGAGATCAAAGCTCTTTTTTTTTAGACAACATCAATTTTTGGAAATCCTTGCCTCGGGCCCCTGAATTTGAATATCTATCACTGATCATCGAGGTATTCTTTTTTTGAAGGGGGAAATGATGGTACCCAAATCCTGAAAGGGAGCAATGTAGCCAAAACGTTTGAGAACCACTGATCTAAAGGCATTGCAGATATAACCTGCTCCAAAGCAAGTCTAAAATATTTTTTTCGAGTGGTATTAGTTTCAAACTTTTCCATCTTGTTCATTGTATTATTTGTATTAAAAAAATACTCATTGAATGATCTTTTACTAGGGCTCATAGAATCACAACTAATAATGATTTTAGTTCATTGAAGCAAACGTAAAACAAGTAGGCCAAAAAAACAAAAATGAATGTAAAAATATGTAAATAAAATGAATAAAAATAAATGTAACAAAATGATCAACAATAAATAATTGAATGAAAATACAGTTTGTATCAAAGTAAGCATGATAAAATTGCAAATTATTTGACTCTGGCTCTGTAAATGTTTGAAACGCATCTCAAAAGATACAGATAAAAATTCGGGATCCATATCTTCGAGTTTTTTTCTTCAGAAACAATAAAACAACTTTTCATCTACATAAGAAGAAATTGGTTGTCTGTTTATTGTGTAAAACTGTTTGCAAAACACATTGCTGAAATTGTTCGATGTTTAAAATTAATTGCAGACACGCTAATTAGCGAGAAATAAAAATCAGTTTTGCCATATCAATTGAAAACCAAAATGTGATTTTGTCCTTGAAAAAATTAAATTGATATAAAAGCAACATTACAAAGCATTTACTATAGCCATTTTTGTTAGTTTGTTTCAACCATAATTGACATTGTGTGTGTAATAACTTGTATTGTTAATCCGCTCCGTCCTTCTTCACAATCACTCGATGTACGACAATTGGCAAACGTATTAACTTGATTTCAAATTAATAATTAATCAATAAAAAAAATTAGTTTAATATCAGACATCAAGCAAAGACAACTAAGACACAGAGAAGAGCATTCAGGCAAACCACCATTTACTGATGATGTCGCCAAAGTAGTTAAGCGCGGCGAGTTAACTTAACATTCGAGTACTGTTAAAATTTTAAAGATTTCTGTTAATTGTTTTAGCTTTTTTTTATCAAACAATCAAACAAAAGTTACAGTTTAGTTTGGAAAACAATGGAATTTTTTAATAAGAACTGAAGAAACTTTTTCAAATATTTAGAAATAATTATTGATGACAAACTAAATAAAAAAAACTATAATACGTTCCAAAGATATCGTTCAGGAAATTTTTCCTTTTGAAAGTGCAAGGTTGCATATATAAAGTTTATAAGAACAGTAACTGTAACCCATTTTGTTGTTGCATTCCTGTAAAATGATCAACCATTTTTTGACCCTGTTTTAAATAAAACTTATGTTTTTTGGTTGCGTAAGTAAAAGCAACAAAGGCTTTTTTATAACTTTTATTCATATAAAACAGCAAAAGAATTACACAATATTAAAATGCATTTCATTTTACTTGGCAAATAATAATAATAATAATATATCTAGCCGATTTCTTAGATGCAAAATAGAAAAAAATCTTATTTTTAATCAAAGAAATTTTTGAGAAAGGGAACGACACAAGAATTTGTTAAGTGTAACTTCCAACAGTTTGAATATAAATTCAAATATTGTGCTAATCAATAGTCCACGTGCTTTGTTTCGCCAAGATGTGATATCAAAAAATTTCACGATCTTTTGAGTGTTTAAAATAATAGTGTTACATGTCAACATATACCAAACTTTCAACCAAAAGCTTTTCATTCTCGATCACTACAGCAAATCTACGTCTAATAGCACAGGATTTTCCCATACAAGCGTTTTGACGTAGATCTAAATGCTTTGTCACGTACATTGTAAATAAAAAAATTCCAAAAACTGTTTGATGTTCCGAAAACCATTGAACAACTTGAAATTGTCAAAAAAATTTGATATGAAGGAATGCTGTTAGAAAATGCAAGGATCATAATAATGACTAAAGGTAATAAGCAAAGACTAAACACACCAATCATGATACCGAGTGTAAACAAAAACCGAATTTGCTTTTTCATTTCTTGTTTTTGTGTTTCTGTTGAGATTAAATTTTGTCTTTTTTTTGAGTATTTTTTGTAAAACACAAACGTCATAATAGTGAATATCCACATTACAATAATGGAGAGTAAAAAAATACACGAAAAATACAAATACGGTAATGCGTTAACCACAAAAAATTTACTATCTCCCGGAATTGACAAAATACTATCTTTGATTGAATATCGAAATAAATCAGCAATAATACCTAACGGTAAAGCAGCTAATATTATCGATATTATCCACAATATTACACATATTTTCCATCCCAATGAAATCGATGATTTCACGTTGTATGATAATGGACGGTAAACAACTTTAAATCTATCAATTACAGCAGCAATTAATGTGAATATAGAAACATGCAAGCTAAGCATTGTAAAAAACCCGATTGCGTCAACATAAAAATCATTTGTATATTGAATGTCTTCTGTGGTGTTTAATTGACGAAAGCTGGAAATTATGAATGATGGAAAGACTATGATTCCTGTAAAAAAATCCGAAATTGCCAGTGATATTCGATATACAGCTTGTCCGTTCATTAACTTTTTGTTAGTACAAAAGACAATCAGAACCGTAAGATTAGAAAGTGCAGTCGCCACAGCTAAGACAGCAGATATTACAAAGAGAATGATGTAGTTTGTCCGGCATCTGCAAAAACAATAGTTATTCATAACCGTTTAGAATTTTTTTGAATAACAAGTTTAGTTGGACAAGGTTTTTTACCTTCTATTAATTATTAAAGCAATAAAAGCTAATACACGTAGAATAAATAAATAAAGGCTTTTACACCAAGGTTTTCAAGTACAATCTGATACCTCGGTTAATCATTTCAACATAAAACGCAAATAATATTAATATAATGGCATCATGTCAATGTTTCTGCACTATTTGGTTAAATAAACTATTTTTTGCATTTTTGTTATTTAGGCCATTATGCAATTAAAGTATGTTTATCATTTTTGAAAGTACCCTTTTTACAATAAAAAAAATTGCGTACGCATTTTTTTTATTTTTTTTCATTATCTAACTATTTGTTGATTAACAAAACGTCATAGTATCCACACATTTTTCAATTTCAAATAAACTGTTCATAACTAGCAGTTTACCATTAAAATATTTTACTAGTAATTATCAATTCAATCATTGCAAATAAATAATGTTCAACTTTAATTAACAAAAAGGTTTTAAGTAAAAATATCTTTGAAGACAATCGGATTTCTGTTAAAAACTTTTATTGTTGGATCCCAGATCAAAAACTGTTACGCGTAAAATAAAAATTCCAAGTTGTAAAGGAATATCATACTCACTTCTGGTTTAATGTATTCCAAGTGTAAACTTCTTCAGAGCACACTGCTGATTTTATTGAACAAAGCAGTGGCTTTCTAATTCCAAACATGAAATGATAATTTTGTCTATTGTAAAGTATTTCATAACGAGCAGCGAATAAACATGGACTTAAAGATTTGTTGATTATGATCGAATCCAAATTTAAATCTTTTAAAAGATTGTTCCAGGATACTCTGCTAACATTTGTCACTTTTTGTTTTTTTATGAAGCTTTCAAGAACGTTGATGCAAATGTTCTGCATTTGCTTGCAAGTATTATCTTGTTGAAAGCTTTCATTAAACAAGCGAATAAACTTTAATCCAGCTATTTCTAGTGCTCTCGTCTTTCGTTGATCGCAGTCATTATACTTCATTGATTCTAGTGACCGATCAGCAAATATAAAAATCCTATACAATTTTGAGCAAAAGCTTTGAGAGTGGTAGGAAAGGGGAATTACACTTAAATTGCTGTAATAAATGTACCAGAACTGGTCAGCTAGTGTTTTTTGGTTTCGAAGCCAATTACGATTCGGATTGAATGTATCGATCGTACTGGAGACAACAATATTTTCATTGACTCTTTCTGTATTTGATTTTGTAGAATTTGGAAGTTTTACAGTCGATTCATCATAAATATATGTGGTATCTTCCTTAAATAATGAATTGCTGTTATACAGGCCAGATGAGGCATCGAGAAACATATCGGTTGAATAACCTTCAGTTTGAGTCAACATTGATTTGTTGGATAACTTATCTTTTTCACTTCTTGTTAAGGATAATAAAAGTATGCTCAAAACTAATAAGCGTTGAAACAACATCATTATAAATTACGAACAACACATCCAGAACAACGTTTATAATAATATTTTCTGAACAACACAAACAAGAGATTTTATTTTAAAAAATAATTGAACAAAAATATTGATAGACAAAAAGACGTCATTAAAACTTTCGGTATTGTTCGACGTTGTAATGCCGAACTACTTTTTGATTTTCGCTACGCAAATCAATGAATTTAATCAAATTTACAAAAGATTCTTTTTGCGTACAAATATTATAAAATGATTAAAAGGATTTTAACATAGATAGTAAAATTTAAGTATATTTGATTTGCCAAATGTAAACAAGATCAAGCTGTTTCTTCGTTTGCTTGCTAATTGTTCAAAAAGTTCTAAATATTTTTATAACCTAGAGCAGGGGTGGACAATTATTTTCGCTTGCGGGCCGCATTGCGGCTGTGGAAGCTAACTGAGGGCCGCATTTAGATGTTGAATTTGTTTGCGGGCCGCAAATTACGCTATTTTTCTCTCAAAATCATGGTGATCTCTAAAAAAAACAATTCGTCTCCGATTTTCATCATTTTCTCATCTTCAGCCCGACATAATTCTATGCAACTGTGGCTCAAAGTGAGGGTATGTATTTTTTAAAAAGAGCTCCGCGGGCCGCACAAAACGTCGTCAGGGTCCGCATGCGGCCCGCGGGTCGTAGTTTGCCCACCCCTGACCTAGAGTATAGTTTTAAAAATAAAAATTTTCATTTAAAAAAAGACAAATTTAACGCATCTTATTTAGCAAGTTTTTGATTAGACAACTTCTTTCACCTGACTTTCTTTTATTTTATACTGATAACCAGTATTTTTAAAACTTTTACAGCATTAAATCAAAACAACATGAATAAAAAAACAAACGGTCTAAATTTTTTAACAAAAAACAAAATTATACGTCTTAAAAAAACAAACAATATATAAATTGAAGTTTTTTTTAATAACTTGAAATCGACGATAAAAACATTGTACGCAATGGACGTGCTTACGTTATTTTTTCTTATTAATTACATAATTATCGTTTTTGATTGAGTTTTAAAATTTGATTAACTTTTGAAGCGGTCGTACAAATAACTCAAATCGACATTGGGCACTTGAAGTTTTTTGTGGAGCAAAGGTTGAATAACATTGAATAGGTTCCTTCTTCTTTAAGTGACGAGTTCCTTAAATAATGGTGACTTTCTTATGAGCTACTACTGTGCCTTACCGTGGTGGAAACGTTTGCAGGTCTCAACAACCTGCAAAGCTGTATTTAATGGAGGTTTAGTTTTTCCTGTCAGGGATAGCCACGCCAAAGCGTCTGGAGGTAGAGAAAAAACAATACGTACTTTACAAAATAGAAACATCAAACCTGGGAAGACTGTGCTCATGAGTTGTGGCAAGGCATGGCAGCAGTCTAGAAACTAATTTCTTAAATAAAACACCCTTGCAGTAGGGTTACAATGCAAATCATGACATTTTATTGAGAACACTCTATCATGATGTCTCGGGCGTCATGCAGTCTAAAAAGATCCGTAAGCAGGTACTTGGCAGAGGTATCTGTTCAAAAATCTTTTTTTAAATGAATCACCCACATCAAGGTTCGAACACTAATAGTTGAATCACAACCAATACAAATTGAAACATTTCTGCTGCCTGATTAATCTTTATTGGGCGAAGCTCTTGTTTCATCTGGATAAAAAAAACAAAAAACAAGATTTTGACAAAATTGATTACAAACATAACTCTTATTTCTTTAGAGGCACAATAGCAAAATTATTTAACACAAAACACTTACAAAAAAGAATAAAAGCGTCCGTTTTGAAACTAAAACAACCATCACTGACATACATAAAGCAAAGCTTTTAATAAACAAATCATAAACGTCACTTCATAAAGCGCAATTTCAAGCAAGTGCAAAAAACAATCAGAACAGTAACTTCAAAAACACACTTTCAATAACTAAAACAGCACATATAATGTAAAAGTTTATCCGTCTTCTGTAAAAAATTTATTTGCTAGCTGGATGTTTAGTGTACACATTGCTTAAGTCGATTATGAGAACCGTATTTTTTATATATTAAACAACTCCGCCATCAAGAAATCCAAGATAAAGAATTTTATTAAAATGTTTCGAAATTCTACATATGGAAATTTTCCTTGCATATAAACCATCATTCAGCAACCTTATACACCTTGAAAATTAACTTATCTACTATTTAGAAATACTTAACAATACTTTCAAGCTTCGAATATTGCCACCAATGCTTTTCCTAATGGAACAACACAATTTGAACTCTAGAAATTGAATAGATATCTTAAATTAGAGTAATAATTAATAAAATTTAAATTGTTTTTGATTTCAGAGCCTTTTAGTATAATTCAACGAAATTCCTGGTACGAATTAAGTTACATGAGATGATAAAACAGACATAACTGCACAATGAGACAAACTTAAAACTAACTAAAATGCTTAATCAACATTAGTTTCTGAAAACTGGAAAAAAGGTTAGTAGGGTGAAAATAAAACTTAAGACGTCATATTTTTGTGGAAAACAGGAAAAACTTTCTTTTTTGAACTCTCATGTCTTGTGTCATATCAAGTTAGTTTTGAAATGTTGTTGTTTTTTGCATAGCAATTCCACCCATCTAAGTAGGTGGTTTGCAGGGATGTCTTTAATCAATTTTAACTGACGAGAGTGTAAATTAACACATGGAAATTTTAAAATAAAATAACAACATAACTATTGAGGACAAATTTATGAAACGTGTTGACTTTATCTAAAATTTATACATATACCTAAAATTACTGGAGATGATAGAAACCATATTATTGATCACACGTGTTCCTAAAGGCTGGTCAATTGCGTTTGACTGCTTTCCCTGATATATCTGCATGTGATACGGATAATTATCACTTCCACACAGACACCAAATTTGTAACCAAAACGAATTGGATTCCCTCTGATAAAAATTTTGGCACTGTGACGTCCCAAGTATGGCATCACTGACTCATCTACACTTAATAGTTCATGAAAAATACCGAACTGAAGCAAATTGCAGTTTGGCATAGTTTGCAAAGAAGATATTTTGCTCATTTTATCTTCTTCTTGTGAGCCTTTGGTTGTCAGCAAAATGTAGATATTTTTTGATTTCCCGATATCCATTTCTATTGATTGTATTATACAGTGCTGGAACTCTCAAATCAGGCTGCGCTGACCAGAGGTGATGTTCTTCCGGTAGGCTATGATACCCAGTAAACAAAAGCACTCTTAAAAATGACCGCATTTCTTTAGTCAATACAATAAAATGTGGGTTGTTTTGATCTCGATTGCTATAAAAGTTAGTTTGAAGAACAATGTGCTCCAGTATGTCTTCAGAAAACAAATTTTTCCACACTTAATAATTTGAATTTTCCTTCAAATCTGAAAAATTTTCTTAGAAATTAGGTTCTTCCCGTTAGAAAGCTTTCCCAAACTCAGAGATTCTTTTCCATCTTGGCAGTTCTTGTCGTCTTCTTGTGGTTCGAGCTGGCAAAGGCAGTTCAACTTCGTGGTCACTTTCAAGATCTTCTTCAATCTCAAGCTCTCCGGCTGGTTTGTATATTTTTTTTATACTTTCAGCTGAGACCTCTTCTGTATTGCTTTTCTGATTACCGGAGTCACCAGCATTTGGCAGAAGCATTTGGCATTTGGCGACATTGACGACATTTTTTGCACCTTCAATAGCTTTATGTGCTTCTACAATAGCTACTAATCTTGTTATTTTTACTTCATAAAAAACTTTGGATTCCATGTATTACTTATAACTGTCAACTACTCGCTAGCTTTCTGACAACTAACCAGGGTTGCCAAATGTTCAAAGATAAAATAATCTAGAATCTCAACAAAAAATATCTAAAATAATATAAATTTAAAAAATAATAATCCAAATAATAATCCAAAGATACCAAAGTTACATTTTTAATAAAAAAACGAAAATTGTAATATAAATTTGGTCATGTTGTTCTACATTGTAAAAAAAAAAGGTCTTCACTTCCATTTGCTCTCAAATTTCCCAACTTTCGTCCAAAAATCAGGGTGTTCTCTAAAAAAAAAAAAAAAAAAAGAAAAGGTCTTCCCTTCCATTTGCTCTCAAATTTCCCACTTTCGTCCAAAAATCAGGATGTTCTCTGAAAAAAAGGTGTTGTCACTTCTTTGCCACTAGAAACAAATGCAAAATAACATTTGTCAAAATAATCTAAATATATCTAAATGAAATGCTAAAATAATCTAAAAAATAATCTAACATCTAAATGGGTATTTATTACATCTAAATTAGACGAAAATAATCTAAATCTAGATTAAAATAATCTAAGTTGGCAACACTGCAACTAACTGCTTGTTGGTGAAGCGGAAAAAAGGCTAAATGCGACAGCTCCTTTGTTTACTAATAAGCGATTGTTACGCATGAACAAATACAATAAACTTATGAGCTCAAAACTAGTACTTGCTCGACTTCAAACGCAACTGCACCGTAAACTGCCAGTATTTCATAAATGGAACATAAAATTTTATGACAAATTTATCACAAGTTATTGGCCGCAAATCTTACTTCTTTTGGGGTGAAAGTACTTTGATATCAGTAATCTAAAAAGTATCAATTTTTGGATACTTTTGGATGACAAAAAATAGATTTGTCACTGCCTAGTATCGCGTTCACCTCAAAACGTAATTCTTCACGAATTAAATGTTCTTATAATTTGCTCACTAAGCAAGGAATTAGTAATAATTATACCTGTAGAACAACTACTTAATAGAACAGTAAAACCAAAACCTATTTTAAATTTACGCAATAGGTTAGTTTGCAAGCGTCTTGAAGTTTTGTTCATTTATGGAACGTTGGTAAGAAAAAGCTTAAATCAAATCGTTGTCGTAATAAATCAAATAGCGACTGGACAGAATAACCTCACATTGCAAGTATCAACTTAATTTTCTATCGGAAATGGGCAGTAGTCTAATGAGGCAAGATGACGCTGAAACAGCCTTGGAAGAAAAATGGGAATCTGTGGTGAGGAAAGCAGGTTATAGCACTGCATAATTCTGTACATTTGACTCATGCTCTTCTTTCATGTCATGATTGCTTTTGTTATGATATTCAATATTTAGTTGTTGTATTGTACATAAATGTTGTAGCAACTATTTAAAGAAATGAAACAAGTAACTTTTTACCAACAACCAAAGTTTACAATATTGTTTGACATTGATAAACGCCGGGTTGTTTGTTAATTTTTATTGTCCAAGTCATTGAGATTTCCTAGTTTTTGAGAATATTATTTTTTCGTTTCGAAAAACATAAAACAATTTTACGTGTAATGTCTGCTTAAATTTTACTCGCAAGTTACACAAGATAAACTTTTTTTTTATTTTATTGCAAAATTTCTAAAGTTTTGGTATATAGTTTTAAAGGTTTCATAAGTGACATAGCTATGCGTTCTGTTTTGAGCACAAATGATTATTCTTTGAAATTTTGGTTTATTCATTAAAACTTGATTTCTTGTAAATAAGACAAAGTTGATTAATCTTATTTCTTAGAATAATTTTTCATTAAGCTAATTTTTTTTGATTTCATAGGAAAACAAGTTTTTTTAAAACTTCTTTCACTAAAACAATACGTATAAAAAAATAAATAGTCTAAATTTTTGAAAAAACAATTTATAAATCTTATAAACCAGGAGTCGGCAACTTCCGGTTCGTGAAGAATTGTTTATCGGGCGGCGCAGAAACAATACAAAGCGATTTAGTAACATTATTATTAATTTCTTACAAGTTGTTGCATCATCTTTTGTGCATAACTTACGCAAGCGCTACAAATTTCTTTTTTTTAAGCTATACTTTTGCCAGTGGAATCAGTTTTAAATATAGCAAGTGTGTTTCGTTTAAAGACATTTAGGAGAAAATCTTCAATACCAAACATTTTTTTTTCATCAAGATCAGACCTCATGATAAAACACGTCCTAAACTGGTTTGTAGCGCGGAAAAAGTTGCCGAAACGTGATATAAAATCAAACTATTAATAAATTCAATCTTTTTTAATCGTTGGATATTGAAAGCTCATTTCTATTACGAGCCTTGGCGGGATTATTTTTTATTTGTTTATTGATTTTTTTAGCTTAAGTGTTGAGAGAAGTAAAAAAAACAATAAAAAAATATAGAATAATACCGCCAACGCTCGTGCTGGAAACGAGTCTTAACAATAAAAGCATTGTTAAGAAATTGAAGTGTTTGAGTTAATTTTTTTTCCGGTGTCATCATAATCGTTTTTACTTGGATTTTAGAAAATAAACAATTTTTAAATGCGGTTGTACAAAAAACACCAACTATGCAATGCACATCTGAAGTGTATTCGCGGCAAACGTGTTGAAAACATTGATTAAATGCCTTCATTAAATAAAGTTTTTCAAATGTTTTAATAAGCTTAATCTTGAAATAATGGATGATAGAAAATCTACAATTTTTGCACCAAAATTTAAAACTGTTAGTAATACTCGATATACTGCTTATTTATTTATCAATTTCTTGTTAATGTACAAGTCAATTAGAAAAGTGATCTTATAAAGTACGCTTGCAATAGCTAAAACCGTCAATATGACAAAAACTTGGCCTCACTTCAGCAAAAAGATTTCTTCTTTGATTCCCGGATGTTCAGCGTATAGATTCTTGGAGCCAATTCGGAAAAACGTACTCTTCTTTATATACGAAACCACAACCTCATCAAAATGTTTGAATACTTTAACCATACAAAGATTTCGGTTTAGGTATCGTTGTGATTTAAAAACCATTATTTGGCACACACACACACACACCCTTGTAAGATTAATTCATCTACAATTAAGAAATGCGTGACAATACTGCCAAACTTCGAATATTGCCCTCAATGCTTTTTTTTAATAAAACAACATAATCTCAAACGCTAGAGGTTGAATTGATATCTTGAATATTAAAAGGAATTTACGAAAACCCAAATATTTTTTTATTTCAAAACGGTTTATCATAAATCAACATAATATTTGGTGTTGTATATCGAGTACTTTGGGATAACGAAGTGCTAAACAGTATAACGAGACAATCTTAAAAACAGCTTAACCTTTAACAAGTCGAAATGGGTCTTTTTGACCCATAAGGCTACATATTGATTGTTAATTCTGTTCCTGCTGCCCTAAATTGGCTGTTGTTTTCTATAGCTGCCTCTATTAGTGGGCCGGACATGTGGCACATTTGAAAGTTTTTTGCAGTTGATATTTTTCTAATGAGCAGTGATTTATTTATCTGTTGGGTCATTTTGACCCGCTTCGACTCTTTAAGTTACTAAAGTTATGCTTGCATTTTTAGATTATTTAGAGCTATAATGGCGTCTAAACGTGTACTAGATACAATACATGTATTGGAATTGCTAGAAAATGATCCGGACTCATGTGATTTTGAAGAAGAATTCAGTAATTCTGATTACGAGGAGGAGATTATTGAAGAAACAGAACACAATTCTGACTCTGAGCAAGAACTTTCTGATGACAATGGCGAAAGCGACGATGATGAAATTCCAGTAAAACGAATTCTACTTGCCAAAACTGGAGCTACGTGGCAAGAAACTCCTTTTCGTTCAAATGTTAGGCGTAGTGCAAATAACATAATAACAACACAGCCTGGACCAATTGGTGCTGCAAAAAATGCTAAAACTCCTTTGGACATATTTAGTTTTTTTATGACTCCAGCAGTGATTGCCAAAATTACTGATCATACAAACCAGAAAATTGAGAAAATAAAGGATCGATATTCGTCCAAGTACGATGTTACTGCAACAACAACTTCGGAAATTTTGGCAATGTTGGGAATTTTAGTAATCTCTGGTGCACAGCAAGCTTCTCGCCATGATATTGCGGACCTATGGAAATCTGATGGAACAGGAATGGACTTACTGCGATCTGTAATGACCTACAAACGCTTCAAGTTTCTTTTATGCCATATGCGATTTGATGATAGTAACACAAGAGAAGAACGCCGTTTAACCGACCGTCTGGCCCCGATTCGCAACATTTTTGAAAGTGTGGTTGGAGCTTTCCGTCAGATGTACAGTCCTACAGAGCATTTGACACTTGATGAAGCACTAGAAGCTTTTAGAGGCAGGTGTTGTTTTGTGCAATACATGCCAAAGAAACCAGCCAAGTATGGAATAAAACTGCAGTGCTTATGTGACGCGAAGACCAATTACATATGCAACATGGAAGTGTATGTCGGAAAACAACCTGAAGGTCCATTTCAGCTTTCCAATAAACCACATGATATTACGCTTCGTATGGTTTCCCCAATCGTTGGCACAGGCAGAAACTTGACAACAGATAATTGGTATACAAGTGTTCCACTAGCTGAAGATCCACTGAAAAAGAAAGTAACACTGGTTGGAACAATGAGGAAAAATAAACCGGACATTCCACCAGAAATGATGCCTAACAAAAACCGTAAGTTGCTCTCCTCTCAATTTGGATTCCAAAAAGAAATGATGATGGTTTCCTATGTGCCCAAACCAAAAAAGGCAGTTATCTTGCTGTCCACGATGCATTCGGATGCGAGCATTGATGAAACTACAAGAGACAAGCAGAAACCATCGGTAGTGACTTTCTACAATGAGACAAAAGGTGGAGTAGACACTGCAGATAAAAAATGTGCTGCTACATCTTGTTCTAGAAGAACAAATCGTTGGCCGATGTCTTTGTTTTATTCCCTGGTCAATAAAGTTTGCCTAAATTCCTTCGTAATATACGTGTGGAACAACGATGAAGATGGCCTCCGTTCACGGCGAGAATTTTTGAGGCGTCTTGGAAAAGAACTTTTGAGGGAACAACTTGAATTACGTTTGCAAAGCAGAACTGGAATACAAAGAGCTCTTCAAAACACCATTGAACGTTGTGCTTCGAGCATGGGTATCGATATTCCATCAGTTTCTATGGCAAATCAAGAAGATGTACGTACAAAAGCACGAAGAATTCGGTGTGCACATTGCAAAGGAAACGATCGAAAGACCTCAACTTATTGCTACAAATGCACCAAACCAATCTGTAAGGAGCACCAAGCACCTCCAACCTGCAAAGACTGCGTAGAATAAAACTTTCAACTTATGAACCTTTGAAACAACTCTTGCTGGATAAGATTTTTCCCTTTCCTTTTCTGTTCGTTTGTTTTTTCGTTCTTTTGCTAACAAAACTTTTATTTCAATAAATTTTGAAAGATTCTCATTCATTTAATACTTCGAAAAACTTTTTAAGCCAAAGCACTATTGCAAGCACATTCATATGTTGAATATTTTGAAAAATTTTTCGACTTTTAATGCGTGAAAAATATTTCTACCCGTTAAAGGTTAAATGTTTTCAATATCAGTTTTATGGAAATTACAAAAAAAATTAAGAAGTTTTAAAACAAATCTCAGAACGTCATATTCTCACGTTTTTTTACATCAACACAAAAAAACTTTTCTAATTCAAACTCTCGTGTCACTTATCACAACGAGTCAGTTTCGAAATTTCGTTTTGTACGTAGTAACTCTACCCATCTACCTTGTAACCTGTGACAGGTTTCATTTTGATGAACGTTTAAGTAATGTTGTGCTGGATCTGTTCTGTAGGCCATAACTTTTTTCACACCTAATACTTACTAACTTATACCACAACTACAAAAATAACTTACTAAAAAAGCTTGAAGTTAATTTGAGCACTAATGTATAGACATTCACGATGTGTTTCTTTTGAGAATTTATAAACTTATTTTCCATCTACTGATTTAACGTTAAAATTAACTTCAAAAACTGTTTTTGTTTTATTCATAGAATTGTGTTCGTTTCTGCAGCAACAAGTGCCTGAATGCGATTCCAAATTACTTTGTTGCATTTTTAAGTTTCTTTTAATAATAATATAGTTAACGATTGATACTGTAGAGAGCTTAGGCGTGAAACTAACAATGAAAAAGATCAAATAATTTTTCGATCTTTTCAAAACATTTTTAAGCCCCATATAGCTTTTCCCACAGAAATCCTATAAAATGATGTCACAAATTATGTATTACAGTGAAAATTTATTTTTAATCTTTACTTGACTTTTGTAAACAAACGGTTAAACTTACTACAGCAGACGTTTCAAATTGCTATTATCATTGAATGCACTAAGTACGTTTGATGATGAAATTTTATATTTCGCAATTAAGCAAGCTTAAAAATAACCAAAAATATTTTAACCTAGAATAATTTATAAAAGATACAAAAAACCTTTGATACATTTTTAAAAATGTTAAAACGCTGTACCTTTCAATATTTTCAAAGTTTGTACCGTAGCTCGAGAAAACTTCGTTGAGTGCAACTCTTATGTCATCTGTCTCATGAGTAAGTTTCAAAAAATTTAGTTTTCTTTTATACCTAGTCGGCCAACCTATGTTGATGGTTTGCTGCTAAATGCTTGGTTTGCTGTAACTTTTTGTCATATTGACGGTTTTAGCTATTGCAAGCGTACTTTTTAAGGTCACTTTTCTAATTGACTTGTACATTAACAAGAAATTGATAAATAAATAAGCAATGTATCGAGTATTACTAACAGTTTTAAATTTTGGTGCAAAAATTGTAGATTTTCTATCATCCATTATTTCAAGATTAAGCTTATTAAAACATTTAAAAAACTTTATTTAATGAAGGCATTTAATCAATGTTTTCAACACGTTTGCCGCGAATACACTTCAGATGTGCATTGCATAGTTGGTGTTTTTTGTACAACCGCATTTAAAAATTGTTTATTTTCTAAAATCCAAGTAAAAACGATTATGATGACACCGGAAAAAAATTAATTCAAACAAAATACAGCTTTTACAGTAGCTTCAGCCTCAGGATTATGAGCAAAGACTGGAATATGCAACGAGACGGCAAGATTTAGCGAACGGTGATCCTGATTTCCTTCAGAAATTGATTATATCCGAAGAAACCCACTTTTGTCTTAATGGTTTTGTCAATAAACAGAACTGCAGAATTTGGGGATCTGAGAAACCCCAGCTGAGGCATCCCCACCAAATGCACCCTGTTGAATGTAGTGTATGGTGTAGAGTAACAGCAAAAAAAAGTATTGACCCATTTTTCTTTGAGGATGAGAATAGAAATCAGGCAACCGTGACGGGAGCTTGATATCGCTCCATTATTCAACCATGTCTACAGGCCTAACAAGAGCAAATGTGGTTTTACCAAGATGGAGCCGCTGCTCATACTGCTAGAGAGACCATTCAAATGTTCCAAAACACTTTTCAAGAATAAATCATCTCAAGAGGTTGCAAATTAAACTGGTCAGCTGATCATTAGACCTAAAAAGTCCCAATTTCTTTCTGTAGAGCTACCTTAAAGAAAATATGTTTTTTAATAAACCTCAGACAATAAATGATTTAAAACGCAATCTTGAGGATGAAATAAGAGCCATAAGCCCAGAAATTTTTTCAAATGTATTGCAAAGTGTGTTGGGTAAGGCCAATCGAGGGGCATCTCTGTTATTGAAATGGCGACGGTAAGAAAACTGCGTTACCGATATCTGCACATAGTGACGTCGGAAGGGCAGTACTCTAAAAAAATAAAGGAAAAATATTTAGAAACAAAAAATTATGAATTGTTTTCATGGATCAGTAACTTTTAAGCCAACTCGTACATTTTCGTTAAAAATCCTAGGACAACTAAACACAATAGATTGAATTTAAAAAAGGATTTAACAAGAGAAAACGAAAAAAAATAAGTCGGAATCAACTAAATAATTGGGAGTAAGAATTCATAAAGCACTTACATAAAAACATTCTAAATGTTGGTGTCTTTTGATCAATGTGTTAGCTTGTTTTACAACCCATGTTCCGCAAAAATTTTATACCGTAAACCTTAATATTTCCTTTTTCCACTTACACTGGTCAACAGCGAAATGTTATGCCGCAAAAAAACAATCATTTCCCAGTGTTTCAGGTGTGCTGAGCCCAAATCTGCAGTCGGAATTTTTTTATCACGTCTATAAATTGAGATATCTTCAATTTATTCCACTTACTTCCATTCCGATCCGGGTCTACTTTAAAACCCAGTCGCAATAAAGAGGTCATTTGCTGAGGGTTCATAAGTTCTTTTAATCAAAACTGGCAAAAAATTTAAAAAAAAGCACTTTATTGTTGAAAGGCTATTTAAGACTAAAATCTTTTCACTATTAATTAAAGACCAAACCAGACTTTTTTTTTTTTTAAAGTAAAGTAAAGAATTAAATCTTACATAAGTGTGTTAGGTAAAAAATAGAAGCAGAAAAAGAAAAACTTAGCACAACGTAATCAAAGATTTTGCACTTCTGATCTAGAGGAAGTTGTAAATTTGGATATTTAAGACTTTTGCATAAACTTAGATAACATACATGCAAAGATGATCAGCAAGGAAACTAGGCGATCGTTGCCAAAGATAAAATGTCGAATTACACATATCATCTGATGGAAAGAAAATCTCCAACAAAAAGTCGGGTCATTATCATTGATTACATGCAAATTTTAATTAATTTGTAAATTTACAAATACCTATTACTTCTATTGAATAGTCTATTAATAATGTGGGGTGTTTTTTACAAGAGAAATAATGGACATTTTGCCTTTTTTGAATTGATCCTAGAAGTATACCGGAGTACGTCTACAAGTAGTTATTTTCAAATATATATAGGTGGCATATGATATTTCTCCAAAAAAAATGATCCAAGGTTTTGAAGAAAAGCTATAAACATTTTGATACCTTTTAACTTTAAATGCCTACTAATGTGAACTGAAAACAAAAAGAGAGATTAAGCAATAAGTAGGAAGAAAGGGACATAAAACTATTGTGTAAAAAACGTCGGTTCTAAATTTTTCTTTTTTTAAATTTAGGTTTAATTACACTTGATGTTTGGATAAAGCTACACAATATATAATTTAGTTAAGAAAACACAATATTTTGTATCTATATTTCTAAAAATATTTAATTTTTTTACTATTTTAATTTTTTCTTTTTTTCATAAAAAAAATATTCCTTTATTTTTGCAATGAACTATTTCGTCAAAAGTTATTATTCCGCATATTAAAAAATCTTAGAAATAATTAATTTTCTATATAAATGTTATTCATTGTGCTGATAAACCAAACCAATTAGAAAATGACGTAGAAAAAGTTAATTTAAGTTTTCTATGCTAATTTCTAGGGTTTATCAAAATTAAAATGCTCTTTTTTTTCTTTTATATTTAATTAAAAAGTTTTAATTCTTGACTATTGAATTTTTGTCAGCGACTGTAAATCTATCACGCTTTTAACCCTATTCTACTCAACGGCCGGGCTTCTGAAGCCCGGCCTTAGCAAAAACGTTTGTAATTACTTCATTTTTTTAGATAATATTCTGGAATTTCTTGACTTTTCCTAATTTGAGTTGCTGAATAAGATGGTACTATTTTTAGGTGTCCCCGAAGAAGGGTTAACGGGTAAAATAAACGTTTTTTAGCAAATTTGTTAATTTTTTCTTATTTTCGCAAGCAGAGCGTGGAATTTCAATTTTATGCCTTTATTAAGTATCATAAATTTTACTAATTTATTGGCTGTGCGTGACGAAGTGAATTACGTCGTTTGCTAGACGTCGATATGCCTGAGGCAATACAGAACTTATTTCATGTAAATAGCATTTTCTGTTTTTGAGCTTTTGGCGATTGCTTGAAAACACTTTACACATATACATTCTGTTGTATAAAAGAATCGCTGTAGGACTGCTTGAATACCAATCTAGCGGAGAAAATTCAGTTTTTACACTAATCATTTTTTATAAAACTTTCTTATAACTATTCATCCGTGGGAAAAAAGACTAAATTGACAAGTTACATGTTAGCTCTTATGCTGACGCCTTCAGAAAATTAAGCAACAACTTACTTTTTATAATTGCATTTCATTTTGCATTTAAAGTAACAGGCTGTTTTTTTGTTGAAATTTTTCTTACAATGAAAAATTCGGCGTATTTTTTATGTATAAGTTTACTTGTTTTACTTATTCAAGTCTGAGATGTACAGAAATTAATTCTTTACACCAAAAAAATTTTTAACCCAAAGTTAAAAATACCGTCTTTATTTATTGCAAACTGTTTGATAAATTTATTTCGAAACTTCAATAAAGACCAAAAAAACTCCACTCTGGAAATTCGAAAAGAACTTTTTATGTAAACGTCAAGTAAAGACCATTTTTGGTCTTCATTTGCCTTTCGCTATAAATTTTATGTTTGAACTCAAAATGTCATTTTTAAAAATTTTGTTACGTATCCTGGTCTACTGTAATATAATTATTCTACTATATTTCGACGTCTTTGTAGTTTTAAAATGGCCCATTAATTGGAAACCTTTGAATAAAATCAACTTAGATTCTTATTTACGGATCACTTGGGCTGTTTGCAAGAGTTATTCTACATAAAATCAGATAAAGCTCCGGGCCCTAATTTTATGTGAACAGAGCTTATAAACCATGTTAGAGCTGCTTTGAAGTCTTGATTACATAATTTCTCTTTTCCTGCTTGCGTCATTGCTAATTTCAAAAATTTACTGAAGAGCGCTTGTAGTCGCGATTCGAAAGACTAAGAAGGCTGTAGAAGACCCAAAACGTTATTGACAAATTTATCAACTTTTCGTCCCCTGGGAAAAATGTGAGACGCTTACCTATGTCTACAACGAGCCAATTGATGGTTTTGACGCAAAAAATCAACGGTAAATCAAGTCGTTCTGTTGAAACAAATGATTGACGATTTTCTCGAGATTGAGTCTAATCTTCAATCTGACAGCTGCATATGACACTGTTTTTTTATACAAACTTGGCTTCAACTGCAAGCTGCTGAGGTTTCTGCTGGATAAATGCGTGGTTTGAATGATTAAAAAAACAGTTCACAACAAAAGTTTCACTTTAACGGCGACAGCAAGCAAAATAGTCTCGGGTGTCAGAGAAACAGTGTTCCTCCAAAATCAATCACGACTTTTTTAACATCTAGATGTATAATCTACTTTCCACAATCTCCAGATTAAGAAAAAATGTGAGCTAAAAGTTTAAAATAATCAACATTCACCATGTTTATTTTAAGGTGTTTAGTTCCGATTTATCTTGAGGTAAAACTACACAAATTATTGAAGTTTTGTCACCACCATTTGGCATTGCACAAAAATTTTTCTTTGCGTATCCTGCTACTGATTTAACTTACCGCCTCAAGGGTGCCAAAACATCAGATACAGCTTTCTTATTTTTAGTCTATTCAACAGCCACGTACTGGAATCTCATTTGCTCTGGCAGCGCACGTACTTGGTTTATATATAGTGTCTTGAATGAGACTTTACGCGTAGTCACTGAATGCCTCCGTCCCTCTCCAACGGACCACTTAACAGTTTTTTCAAACATCCAGCCATCTGAGCTTTGATAACTAGAAGCGACACTCTTTTTGGCTAAAGATGGTATTCTAGAAAATTGATCCAAAAAAGTTATTAATTTATTTGTAGAGAGTTTTTACGTTCATTGAATAAAGCTTCTGATGAAGAAAACCGTTCGAAATTTAGTAAAGGCTAAAAAAGGTCTTGACATTACACAAGGAGATGTACTGTATAATGAATTTTTTAAGTTTGTTGGTTGCTATTTTATAGAAACATAAGTTTTTTCTATTTGAAAAAGTATGTTTGTCGGTTTTGCGCAACACACGAGCTGCAGAGCACTGCTCTAAATCCTGACTATGGCTTATTCATCGGTTATCAAATGCCTGCCGATAAACACAAAGGTCTAAACACTTGTTTCTGCCTGCTGCGCAAAAACTTGAAAAATCTTGCTGAAGGCATCCATTCTGCCCGGTACATGAATCATAGATCGAACACAGAGTATTGTGAGGGTACATCCCGGCCTCGGCCTCCTAATTAACCAGTCGGCTGCGTCTAGTTGAGTTGCGCCCAGTCGGTTACGTCCAGTTGGCCAATTTTGCTTGCGGACTATAGTTACGCGTTTTTATTTGTATATAGAAAAATGGGATCTCCTTCCTTTCTCTCATTGCAAATGCGGCGCCGTTGCACAAACCGGAGATAGCGTTGTATTGGAGTGTCACATGCATTGTGCATTACAAGGAGCACGAGATCGGACAGTTTTGAATAAAAAAATAAAGGGTTGTGGCTTGGTACATTGCTAAAAGCACTTAATTCAGGAAATACAATAGAAATTTGCGCTAATTCAACCGCACCTTAAAACAAGGGCTTTGACTGGCTTATAAAAATAAATTGATCTTTGCCAAACGTCATTTCCACGCAAGTGACTCTTGTTTTGTAACATTTATAACTCGAAATTATGCTTCAAAGTCTAATTTTAGGAAACATTATTGTTTCTGCTATGATAAGGAAATCGGACCAGGCCAGAAAATGCAAATTCAATTCATATCCAGAAAATTCAATAACTCAGGAAATCAGTGTCAAACATATGGTTCTTTCACGTGTTTCCGGCAATGCTTAAAAATTTGTGCTTCATGCTTTGAAGGATGCCGGGATATATTCCAGACCAACAGTAACAATTATATAGAGAAATATTGTTTTTCTCAAGTGGTTTTTTTAAATAATGCAATGTTATTTCAATAAATAAAATACTCTTTTTGCGGCCGTGAAATACATTGCAATAAAAAAAAATAATAATAAGATGTGCATATAAATGATGATATATAAAAGATAAAGTTTTTTTGTTTTACAGTATTTCTAAATCGATATTTTAACACTGCTAAATGTCAAAACATAGCCAATTTCAAATCCTTTTATGTAAAAAAAAATTCGTTTTTATTTTTTTATCCTTTTTTTAAAAAAGCAGCAATAACTATTAGTAACTACAAAACATGTGGACAAAACATGTGAACAAGTAATTAAAACTGGTTTCAAATAATTTTTCGACCAAAACAATGAAACAAGCTTTCCTTAGTTTCTTCATTGTTTGCAATTGTCGTGTGCGTTGACGTCACTCTTTACGTCCAATTTTTAATAAGTTTACAACTGTTACAACAGCGAATCCGTTACAATCGGATTTCACGCTAGTTAAATGAGTGTCTAAACGTAAAAATTGAAGTGAACTTGTTAAATTGCAATTTTGCATACTTTATTAAATGAATTTTTATAAACTTTTTTGTTCTATCAAAAGTTAAATAAATGATTCTTACTCTGCTTAGATTTTATAAAGATAGCTTAAATAGTTTTTGCGTTATAAATCATAACTTTGGTGGGCTTCTGAAGCCCGGACGTTGAGGAGTCAATAGCTCGAAAAAGGTTGAGGAGAATAGGGTTAAAACAACTGCAACATAGAAGCAACATAGTAATTTATGGAAACACAGTACAATTACATATATCGATAGGAGCAAATTTTGAGCAACTTATTGAGCTTCGATGAAAACTTGGGAAATAATCTAGGAATGGGCATGCTTGTGAAAGTTAAGGAACACCGCAATAATTTTTAAATTACAGTAAACGATCATTTAAAAAACTGCATGGACTTAGTAGGAATGTGGCAACAATTTAAGATTTGTTATATTTCTAAAAACAAACTTAGATTAAAAAAATATTTTACGTTACACAAACTTCACAAAAAATATTGGCATCTATCAGAAACATATCTTTACAAAATAAATTTTTTACACATAAATCTTTGTTTTATCCTTTTTATCATTTAACCAGTAATGGCCTAACAAAAAGTAGGGCCTGGTTCTAGAAAATCGGGGGGCACTTTGCAGTGTTCCAAAACAAAGCAATCCCTTAAAAAAAGGTTCTTATTTTAGGGAGTCCACTTGTTAATATTCCAAAACAAAGTGATCTATATAAAAAAGTTATCATTTTAGGAGGGGCCACTTTTTAGTATACCGAAACAAAGTGATCCATAAAAAAAAAGAAAAAGAAAGAAATTTATCACTTTAGAAAACATTATAATTTAAAAATTTTTAAAAAAAAGAAAAAAAACATCACAATTTTAGTTTAAAGTTACCAACGATTGCATGTTTGAATTGCATACTTATACTTTTTTAACTTAAGATCCTAAGAATATTTGATACAACATAAGTTGAAAATATTAAATAGATAACACTCTCCAACAAAAAAAAGATTTGAAAACAATTTGATGTGTTTTGGTGTAATTTGGTGTCGCTCAACACAAATCTAAGGTTACTTTTTTGTATTAGATTTAGATTTTTTGAAATATTAAATTTTTTAATTTTTGGTTTATTGCATTGAAATTGCGTTTATAATACAGCGTGCATCCTCACTTTGATGGGTACGTATGCGTGTGTTTGTGTTTATGTTTGTGTGTGTGTGTGTGTGTGTGTGTGTGTGGGTGTGTGGGTGGGTGTGTGGTGGGTGGGTGTGTATGTGTGTGTGTGTGTGTGTGTGTGGGTGTGTGGGTGTGTGAGTGAGTGTGGCTTAGACTAATAGAGCAAGTTGTGCTTTTGCTATAATATTTGTTTTTGTTTTTTTAGAAAATTTTTTAGTTTGAAAGTACAAAACATATACATGTATTTGCTACTTTTAAAATTTGATCATAGCTTTATTTAGATGTACGTGTAAAAACGCACCTGATTTATTTTTTAATATCTGTGGAAAATTGACAGCAAAAAAGTATACACGAAAAATAACTGATGGCACCAAAAAACTATATGATCCATACTTTGAAAGTGCAATAGGTGATCAGAACAAAATTTGGGCTCCTTATTTTTGCTATTTGAAATTTCGTAATAGACTCAATAAATGGTTTGCTGGTGAAAATCCCATTGCCATTTTCTGCACCATCGGTGCGGAGAGAGAAAAAAATTCTGTAATTATGGCTTTATAAAAGAGGGGCCCGATGCAAAAAAATAGGGGAGCACTTTTTAGTGTTCAGAAACAAAGTGATCACTAAAAAAACGTCATCACTTTGGGGGCCACAGTCATGGTCCTACAATAAAAAAATAGAGCAATGTTTTGTTTAGGGTGGCCACTTTTGACGTTTTTTGGTGGGGCCCGATGCGGCCGCTCTGTTTACTCCGTACTTAAACCATCACCACTGTTATTCATTGCTAAAAAAAGATTGCTATATTTGTATCACAAATACCAAGGTGTTTTATCACAAACCAGAAAGATAATACTATACTTGAGTTTTCTTCCTACTATCCGTCCAGTAGCACATTCTAATGAGTCCCCCGTACCTAAAACGCCATTAGTCTTTCCTGAACAACTGGCAAAATCTCCAGAAAACCTTTGTACTAGTGAATTTGAAGACGAACCAAAGGTTAACTGTTTACACAGGATAACCCAGAAAAAATTAAATAACCTTACTAGTAATCTAAATCTTACTATCAGCAAGTGTGAATCTCTTAAATCTTCCTCAACAGTGGAACATGCCTGCTCCTGGAAAAAAAGACATTGTATCGACGACGATCGGAACTCCTCTTCAATTTATTTTAAAAGATGGGGAGCTTTGTTATTGCAGCGATTTTCTGAATTAATTTCTACGCTAAATATAAATTATGATCCTAGAAAATAAAGATTGTTAACTCATCCAAAAAGGCATCATGCACTATGCTACTGCAAAATGAAAACATCTTGTTGTCTGATCTGATTGCTTACTCAACAGCAATGAAAGAAATGGCAACAACCTTCAATTTCTTTTGGAAAAAATTTGCAACTCTAAACAACATGGTTTATATACGCAAAATTAAAAGTTGTTGCAATCTTTACAAGACTTCAGTGGGGTTCAACAAATATTGCTGCTTTTTGTACTTATGGGACCCAAAAGCAACTAGCGAACATTATCTCAGAAAGCCGTGGCCTCTTAGTTTGTTATCACAAACTTGGCATTGGTTCCACAAAAAAAATTATACTTCCTTCTCTTCATATAGAGCTAGGTCTTTTTAATTAGTTTTTCAAAGTTTATAAAAATTTTCATGCGACATTATAGGCCCAAAAAACTGCAAAATTAACTGCACTGCTTAGTTTCAAACAAAGATTGCATTAAAATATAGCTAAAAAAGCAAAAAAATTTTAATTCTGTTTTTTAACAAACGTTGACCTGATCGGTAAAAACAGAATTTATTTTCGAAATCAGCGCCCCAACATGACAAAATGTACTTATTCTTGTTCTTGTATTTTTCATTAACTTAAAATTTATCGGACAGTGTAATTTGCTACTTTATTATACTTTCATACAGTGTTTTTCAACCCCTGGTTTGCGACCCAAAAGTGGGTCGCCGGTCTATTCAATGAGTCTACAACGACTGCAGTTGTGTAAAAATTAAATTACTTTTGTTGTGATTTGATAGTGGTTTCATTGATTTAATGATCACTATTTTTAGAGACAAAAATCAAGAAATCCGAGACAGATTTACAGTGTATGTTTTGTAATCACTACTTTTTAGGGACAAACTCAAAAAATCTGAGACTGAAGTTTAAATTGTTTTGTGTTGAGTTCACTTTTTATGCTTATAAAAAGTCTGTAAAAAAGATTAGGTCGCCAAATCTTTGCTCTCTATTTCCGCTAAGCATTTGAATCGCCACAACCCAGCCATCAGTGGCACTTTTCTGTGTCTCTTGATGCCGGTCCCAAGCCCGGATAAATGGGGAGGGTTGCGATAGGAAGGGCATCCGGCGTAAAACTTTTTTGCCAGATTTATACAAATGTGTAATCATTGTCAATCCATACCGGATCGGTCGCGGCCCGAGTTACCAACGACCGCCTCAGGTGTCGCACAGCAGGGCACCTGCGGAAATTATGCTACTGCTAAACAAAGTGAAAATAAGAGCAGAAAAAGAGGAGAAAGGCGAGTAAAAAAGCAGAGAGAAGCATGGAAAAGAAGACGCTCACTCATAAGGGTGGGTACCTTAAATATTGGAACGATGACTGGAAGGGGAAGAGAGCTGGCAGATATGATGGAGCGAAGGAATGTAGACATATTGTCCTACAAGAAACTAAGTGGAAAGAGAGTAAAGCAAGGAACATTGGAGGTGGATGTAAAATATTTACAACGGAGCTGATAGAAGAAAAAATGGGATAGGGATAGTGCTGAGGGAGGAGCTGGGTGAAAGTGTTCTGGAGATGAAGAGGGTGTCAGACAGACTGATGGCCATGAAGCTGGAAGTAAATGTGTCCATCCTAAATATAGTAAGCGCATATGCTCCACAGGTTAAAAACAGCATGGAGGAGAAAAATGATTTTTGGGAAGACCTGGATGGATTGATAGAAAGTATATCAACAAAAGAGAGGATAGTTCTTAATGCAGATCTTAATGGACATGTGGGCGAAGGAAACATAGGGGATAAGGAAATAATGCGGAGGTATGGTGCTGGAACAAGAAATTAGAAAGGATCAAGGGTTGTGGATTTTGGGAAAAGAATGGATTTGGCGATTTTCAATACTTATTTCAAGAAGAAAGATGAACACAGGGTGACATATAAGAGTGGAGGAAAAAGTACCCAAGTAGATTATGTAATGTGCAGAAGGAGGAACTTGGAGGAAATGTGCGATTGTAAGGTAATATTGAATGAGTGTGTTGCAAAGCAGCACCGTATGGTGGTATGCAAAATGGTTCTTATGGTGAAAAAGAAAAAAGCAGAAAAAGTAAAGCCAAAGATACGATGGTGGAAACTGAAGGAGACAAGCTGTCAAGAAGCGTTTAGACAAGAGGTGACCAGGATTTTGGGAGGCAATATTGGGTTACCTGATGAGTGGGACAAAACGGAAGAAATGCTAAGAAAAACAGCTGAAAATGTACTGGGAGTGACATTTGGGAAAAGAAAAGAAGACAAGGAGACATGGTGGTGGAATGAGGAAGTTTAGAAGAGCATAAAAGAAAAGAAAGAGGCAAAGAAAGCATTTGACAAAATAAGAGATAAAAATACTAAAAAGATATAAAAAGAAAAGAAGAATAAAGCAAAGAAGGCATTTGCAATGGCAAAGGGACGTGCGTATGATGATTTTTATGCTAGATTGGAAACAAAAGAAGGTGAAAAAGGAGTTGTACAAATTGGCTAGGTAGAAAGACAGAGCAGGGAAAGATGTAAAGCACGTGAGGGTTATAAAGGATGAAAACGGTAATGTTATGGTAAATTCAGAGGCAGTGTTAAAGAGATGGAAGGAGTAATTTGAGAAACTGATGACCGAGAAAAATAACAGAGACCCTAGGACAGAGGAACCAGAAGTGGTTAACGAAGAGGTAAATTGTGTTAGTAGAGAAAAAGTGAAGAACGCACTAAGAAGGATGAAAAAAGGTAAAGCGGTTGGGCCAGATAAGTTGCCAGTAGAAGTTTGGAAGTGCATGGGAGAGATGGGGATAAAGTTTTTGACCAGACTATTCAACAGACTATTAATGGGTGAACGGATGCCAGAAGAATGGAGAAGGAGTGTGCTTATCCCAATCTATAAAAACAAAGGGGACGCAGAGTGCTGTGGAAACTACAGAGGAATAAAGCTAATGAGCCACACAATGAAAGTATGGGAAAGAATTATTGAAACCAGGTTAAGGGATAGAGTGGAGATCAGTAAACAACAATATGGATTTATGCCAGGAAAGGAAACCACCTATGTCATGTTTGCTTTAAGAATGTTGATGGAAATGTACAGGGAAGGTCAAAAAGAGCTACATTGTGTATTCGTGGACCTAGAGAAAGCTTACGACAGGGTTGTACGGGAAGAGCTGTGGTACTGCATGAAAAAATCCGGAATAGTGGAAAAGTATGTACAACTAGTATAGGATATGTATGAGGAAAGCGAAACAGTGGTGAGGTGTGCAGTAGGAATTACAGAAAGTTTCAAGGTTAAGGTTGGACTGCACCAGGGATCAGCGTTAAGTCCATTCCTGTTTGCAGTGATAATGGACAGGCTAACAGATGAAGTAAGGAGAGAACCACCATTGACGATGCTGTTTGCTGATGATATTGTGATTTGCAAGATACCAGGGAAGAAGTGGAGCAGAGATTAGAATCCTGGAAGTATGCATTGGAAAGAAGAGGGATGAAAGTAAGTAGATCGAAGACCGAATATCTTTGCATAAATAGAGGAAATTACAACGAAACAGTAAAGATGGAGGATACAAAAGTGCCAAGAGTAAAGGAATTTAAGTATTTGGGATCAACGGTGCAAGAAAGTGGTGGTTGTGAAAGGGAGGTAAAGAAGAGAGTAAAGGCAGGATGGAATGGATGGAGAAGAGTATCAGGAGTAATCTGCGACAGGAGGTTACCAGCTAGAGTAAAAGGAAAAGTGTACAGTTCAGTGGTAAGACCAGCAATGGTGTATGGACTTGAGACAGTAGCAGTCACAAAAAAACAAGTGGAAGAGATGGAAGTCGCAGAGATGAAAATTTTGAGGTTTTCTATGGGAGTGACGAGAAAAGACAAGATTAGAAATGAGCACATCAGGAGTACTGTTAAGATAGAACGGTTAGGAATGAAGATGAGGGAGGGCAGGCTGAGGTGGTATGGACATGTCATAAGGAGAAACCAAGAGTATGTAGGAAGAAAGATGATGGAAATGGAGTTACCAGGAAAGAGAAAAAGAGGGAGACCAAAGAGAAGATTTTTAGATGTGGTAAAAGAAGATATGGAGGAAGTTGGTGCGAAGGAGACAGACATTGAAGACAGAAAGATGTGGAGAATAATGATACGCTGTGGCCACCCCTGACTAAAGGGAAAGGCCGAAAGGAGAAGAAGAAGAAGAAGAATTTGAATCGCCACAAAAAAAAGTTGAGAAGCACTGTCTTAATACATTAACAACATTGTATTTTGGATCAATATTTTTAGAATCATTTGCCTAAAGACAGATATATAACCTAAACACACAAAATCAACTTCAAGTCAACAACTGTTGATTTGAATACTTGTGTTGAGTTCTCGTTTTTTGTAAAGAAGACTCAAATCCAGTTCATCGAGTTCAAGTCTGTCCAAAACTTTTTCCAGTAAAGAAAAGTATTTGAGTCCTAAGCTTATCACGGTGGGAGGTTGGGAAGTAAACCTACTATTAGAATGTATGCAGACCAATTGAAAGACAACAGAGAAGGAAAAGATTGTAGCCAAAAAAAGTTCTTCAATGTTTTACTGTAAAAATAATTGTGTATTCGCTTTGCAACCCTCCTTCCCGTGAAAAATTTTTGCATCTGCCACTGATTTGAATTAATATAACCAATATATCATCCAGACACGGAATAAAACTATTACCGTGATAATATTTGTCAGCATTATTATCTAAACATTTGAAAGCTTCAACAGCACCAGCGACAGTTCTTTTGCACTTTAATCAGTTGCATGACTGAAGCCTACAATAGTGCCACTACCTTCTTCATACTGTAATATTTGACATGTCCTACTGCTTGATACAACGTCTAAGATGTTCTTGGGTATCTGAAGAATAATATCAGAAACTTAACTTGATTGAATAGCCAGTTAAGCTGATTAGATCAACTCTACAGTAAAAATTAATTTCCCAAAAACTTAGAGTGTTATCAGCGTGGAGTGCCGTTTTGACGGCAAATACGATCGACGCAGTCTTGGTTCAAAACCTTCTCTCTTTATTCTGTTTTTTTGAAGAAAAAACTTTACAGCACTTTCCTCTATTTTACAATCATAACAAGCAGCTTTAAATTTCAATTAAATCACAAAACAAAGAAAAAAATGAAAACAAAAAGTTCAGTTGTACAGCAATATTTTGGCATCCCCGAAATCAAGTTAAAATAATTGCTTGACAGTTAACTTAAGTAATTATAAGGCATTAGCCTCGAATGTTTTACTTAATAAGATGAATAGAGATAATAATGATATTAATGATAGTACATTGGATTAGATCATAAACTGTTTGCAAAAGTTTCAGCGGGTCGGGCCCCCTAGAACACTTTTAACATCACCTCCATTCTCTAATTTTTTTATTAATTCCGGATTTATACAGTGATACTGAAAAATGGACAAAAACTATTCGCTGATACTGGAAGCAATTTCGTTTTGTATTTTTGGCAGTGCCATAGGGACGCGCTGTTTATATTTATTCAATTGTCGGCATAAACTGAAATTCCGAGAAACGAGGTTCGATTACAGTTTAAAACAGAGTTATTTACCTTAATAATAAAATAAAATTTTGGTTTATAATATTTGGTGTTGCATATCGAGTAATTTGGGATAATGAAGTGCTAAACAGTACAACGAAACAATCTTAAAAACAGCTGAAATGTTTTTAATATCGGTTTTGTGGAAATTACAAAAAAATTAAGAAGTTTTAAAACAAATTTCAGGACGTCATATTCTCACGTATTTTTACATCAACACAAAAAAACTTTTCTAATTCAAACTCTCGTGTCACTTGTCACAACGAGTCAGTTTCGAAATTTCGTTTTTGTACGTAGTAACTCTACCCATCTACCTTGTGTCCTGTGACAGGTTTCATTTTGATAAACGTTTAAGTAATGTTGTGCTGGATCTGTTCTGCGGGCCATAACTTTTTTCACACCTAATACTTAGTAATCGTTTTATATAGAATGTTATATAGAATTTAAATATTAGGTTGGCAACTAAGTTCCCGCTGTTTTTTAAAATTTTATTTTATTCTTTTATTAAAAAAAATTTAAAAAAATTAAATTTTATTTAAGTAATGTCACAAAAGAGCAGCAATCCTTTTTTGAGGGAAAAAACCAATTGTTAAGTTTTATAACGTTTTTCCATAGAGGGTTAAGAATTTCTATTTATTTATTTTCAGATCATAAAAATGGAATGTCAAGTTTAAAAAAAGTATATTTTCGACACATTCTTCTTTTTGCTTTTATTAAACCTTAAAAAAGTGTAAATTAAAAAAACGGCGGGAACTTAGTTGCCAACCTAATAGAATGTACAAAGATGCGTAATTTAAAGTTTTTATACAATGACTAATGTTTTTAACTCCGAATATTTAATCACTAATAAAAATTAATGGAAAATTCTCTGAAGTGTTACTTTCTTATTATCGTTTTAGATCACTGCGATTTTCACAAATGTTATATTCTGATAACAAACAGTGCCACATATAACTTTATGTAGGTTGTGAGAAATACATTTTGCTCTTTTGTATTTTCAAAGAGCTGTTTTGATTATCAAGCTTGATGTTATTTATGAATATCAAGTCACTTGTATAAAATCAAGTTAAAAAACAACTTTGGATAATAGCACTCCATATTTATTATACCATTTCAATTTTGAAGACCATGCAATTACGTCAGTAAATGAACATTTTCTTTAAAAACTAATTCATAATTATTTTCAAAAAGCATGAAGTTAATTTGAGCACCAATGTATAGACATTCTTTTATTTTTTTTGAAACACTCTGTATTTTTTAAGTTATTAATCTTCAAGTTTGATGTATGAGCTTTTGAAGTCTCTATTATGAGTAAATAGCCAGAAAAATTTTGAGGGGTAAAGAATTACATTGATTAAATGTTGTACTCCAACAGGATCAAAATTGCACGATGTCTATATTTTTTTCAAATAACAAAATATTGCCGTTCAGTTACAAAACTTTGACTGTTTGTTTTTTTAGTAAAATTTGTAAGGTTATGGACTACGTCAAATTTTGACTTAGTTGTTATCAAAGAAGCAATCTCTTTAAAATAAGCAAGTTTTTGTTAAAATAAACAACGTTTAAAGCCATAGTAGCATACCTCTTGAGTACAATAAAAAATGTTTGTGGAATAAAAGTCATATAACATGAACAGGTTTATCAACAATAAAAGGTTTCAGATTTGAAACAAAAGAACGAGTAGTACCACAACAGTGGCGTATAGCGACTCCTTTGTTAAAATTCTCAAATGTCAACTGGACAAAAGACATTTAAACGATATTAACCGTATTTTCCTCATATGCTTTCTTCAGCTGTCACCTGCTAGAAGCTAATTTAATTTTCTATTTTGTTGTAAAAAATACTGTTAAACTTTTGCTTTATATAAAAGACTTGAAATTCCTTTCTAATAAAAAGAGTGAAATTGTTTCCGTCATTATGGAAAACAAAATTAAATCAAATAAGACGACAAAAAAATTGGATAAAAAAACAAAAACGAATGATTCAAAGTTGAAACTAAAAGCACAAGTATTAACAACAAAAAAAAACAACCTAAAATTAGCCGCAAACTCGTTTACTAAGTCTAAGCAATTAAAGTTTAAAAAAGCGAAAAGTCAAAATTGAATAGGAAAATCAGCAGTTGAGAAATTTTTTCCGACGGAAGTATCCGATAATGAAAGGTATGACGATGATTCTTCCTCTTCGTTGTCTAACTTTAAATTTGAACCTTCTCAATCCACTCGTTCTAAAGCAAACAACAAAGAAAATGAAAATGATCTAAGACCAAGGTTTGTGCTTTTTGGGGTGAGTTTATTAATTAAATTTATATTTTAAAAGTTTTATGAAATATTCTTCAATCCGTTGATAATTTACCAAACAAAGTCAATGCGGTTACTTTTTTAAAAAAATAACTTTTGTAGATAATTAACAATTCAAATATCATTTAAAGAAAGTGTTTTTAAGTCGATCAATAAATTTCGATTTTTCGAATCTTCCAGCTGTTTTTAAGCCCTCTCGACACCAAGCCAAGGTGCTTTTAATAATTGGAGTTTACTCAAGAAGAATTTAAGCGCGCTAACGATTGTTAATACAATAGAATGTCCCAGACACGCGCGAACAAATTTCAAGCAATAAAGAAAAAGTCAATATTGATTCTTCGCCAAAAGCGCGACGGGCCAGCAATGAACAAGCCAATGCTGGCTGCATTTATTCTCCGATAATAATTCGGCATCGTCCGACAATATCAGTCATGACGGAACCAGATTACTTCGTGCCTAAATCGAAGTTGAAAGCGCAAACATACCGGAAGAAAAAGATTATCAACAGGCATAACTGTAACGACGAATTCGGTCAGTACTTTCTTGTTATTATTGTAATGTTTTGTTATTCTTGAACACATGAAAAGTATTTTTTAATTTATTTTGATAAATACTTTTAAGTTTATTATTGGAAATATCCTCTATCGTGCCATAATTTTTATAAAAAGATTAGCAGCTTGTTTTGAGGCTTAATAATTTTAAAGGAAAGTCTGACGAAACGGTGAAAGTGCTAGTTTTTGAGGCAACTTCAATTGATACTCGGTTAAATTACTGCTCTCGTGTTGCTGTAGCGTTCTTTAGAAACGCGGTATACGAAATTTTTTTTGCTTTGCTTTCTTAGCAAGCTGATTTTCTGTAAATTACAAGAATAGTATTACATAAAATTAAAACCAAGTAAAAAATTTGAATGGGACATCCCAATAAATAATTGGGTCATAGCTTGATAGTTTTTATTACCACCTCGTGCGTGTTTAACAATTCCTATCTTGTCCGGCAAGTCAGAAGAATAAACATTGACATAACGTGATTAAAGATTCCTTTTAAACTCAAACAAATCAAAGATGAAAATATGATTTAAAGACCAAATCAAGCTTGTTTTACCAAGTAGGCTTAGTGTGCTTCATCAAACATTTTAGTCGGCAGCGTGCTTGAGAGCTACGAAGAGTGTTTAGTGAGCGATTGTTCAACTCCTGCCTATTTAATCGTTGTGTGTCTTTGGCAAAATCATTTTTGTGTGAATCAAAATTCGGACTACTTAATGCTAAAACCTAAATCATCAAGTTTTTAGATGTTACTCGAAATCGAACGAAGTCAGGCGGATTGACTGCAAGATCATATCTTAATTTGTCCGTTCCGTTAAGTGTGATTTCGGAACGTTATCAGGATCAAATTTATACCCTTAACCTTTCCAAAGATGAACTTTATGGATTCGGTGATGTCTATGATACAAATTTACTCCATGTAAGTTACAGACCAACATATCAGGGTTATCAAGCTGAAATTACAATTTGAAATATACAGTAGGCAGTTTTGTTTTTCTTCTCAGACATTTTATTATTTAAAACGAACAAAACCAAAAGAAATCCTTTGATTATACTCGCTTCATACGCTAAAACGTGTAACGAATTCGCCTTGCTATTATTGCAACATTACGCGTGGACGGTTATTTCATCGCTTACGTCGTGTTGCCGTTACCGGGGGGGGGGGGTCAGTTTAGATTTAAACCACTTGGCAATCAAAATTAGATCTCTACACCAACAAAACCAATGGCAATCATATGGAGTACAACTTAAATAGGCCTAATTAAGTTGTTTTTGGTATTTCGTAATAACTTTTCTTGGCAAAGCTTTCGAATGTGTATGTATTTTAAAAGTGGTTTGTTAACAATTGTCACATCTAAAATTAGCCTTTATATTTGCCAGTGGTAGAATAGTTGGGCTCTTAAATATACCAAAAATCTTTACGATCTTAACAATTTCATCAGTTTTATTTCTCGTTTCAAAATTTAATTACAAAGCCGACAGACATAAGTGCAAGCATAAGTTCTTCAAAACTTTTTCATGTCTTTCAGTAAAAACGTTATTTTAGCATAGTTATGGTATGACAAATCAAAATTATGCACAATTAAATTTAAAAAAAGTTTAAATAGTTCTCTGTGTTTCGAAGCTCCTCTTTTGTAGATTTTTGCTTATCTTTACAGTGTAGCACTATCTAGATACAGTGTTTATCTTACAGGTATGCCTTTTTACAAATTTTTACAACGTTGGCCGTATTTTGTTTCGCTTACGCCTGTCTGCGCTTTGCTTGTGCAGGTTGTTTCTTGCATGAAACGTACTTTTTGATAGGTATCGTTTGATACAATCTGTCGCTATATAATCATTGAAAATTTTTTCAGTGATAAGTATGTAGAACGGCATAAACAGGATTGTTTCTGCTATTATTCGTATTACTTCATTTTTTTCTTTACAGTCAATCCACAAATATCTGGAGGTCGACATATTTCACCGCGTGGTTTATGTAGGGCCTGAAAAAGGTTCCATAGCATCTAAAATCGAAAAGTATTTTTGTCTTGTCAACCAAATCCAGTCGGTATACCCGGGTAATGTTGTTTTAACTCGAATATCTTTATTTAAAATAGTAAAATGAATCGATTTGTAAAGGGAAAATCGACTACGCTGATGTGAAAAACAATACAAAACTGCTTGCTTTTAAAATTGCGCACGTTGGAGCCGAAGAATTTTTTAGTCAGGTTTGAATCATTTTAGTTTTTATTATGTTGTAACTATGAATTAGTGATTAAAAATTTCCGATCTTTGCGCACATTTTGATCATTCTCTCAGAATTGTTTCGTGCCGTTTTGAATTAAGGATTACTCATAAAAAGTTAAATAAAAAAGATTTTTTCTTGCTTTCGTAGTAAGTTTATTGATATTTTTCATACTTTAAAGATTGTCTTTACAAAGTAAAGGATTCTAATTTGCACAATTTAGTTGCAATAGTAGAAAGCCGTTGGCTATTACTGGAATAATTGAAAAGTTCCGCATAAGAATCATTAGCGATTAGCCTATTGCTAGTTTAATATTAACTTTTATTTTTAACCTGACTCTTAATTTAAAAAAAAATTTAATTACGGGTTGTTTGAATAAGCAAAAAAGTAATTAACGCTATTGTTTAAAGTCTACTTTTAATTTGGTTCCAACTAGCTTATGCTTTGTTTAAAAGAAATTTTCAGTCTATCACTTTCAAAAGAAGGCAAAGCTAAATTTTTAAACAGCAAAAATTGTGTATTAACGTTCCAAAAACTGCTATAAAAAATTATTGAATCCATTGCTCTTTGTTGTCGGCTTTTAAATACATTAGCAGTTTAAATGAATTCAAGGCTGCTAAAGACGAAACATACGAAGCTGCACCTTTTCATCGGGTCATTCTTCACGATTCTGTTCAATAGTTCAACGACATGGAAACGACTTTCAAGAATCTATTAAAAGTTTTACACAAATTTGGAAAAGTAGGTTGATATACAAAAAAAAATTATGTGTACAGTATATAGGCCTATAAACATTAAAAAAACCTATTGGGTCTAATGTTGGTTTCATATTATGCACAAATGGTAGTTTGCGCGAAAAAACACTAAAATGCTGCTGTTTTTATCAACATTTTCTATGTTCAGCTGCTGCCCTTGCTTTGTTGTTATTGTTGCCGTGAAAAAAAATTTTTTGTCGCCAGTTTTGAAATGACGCTAAATATTAGTTATGACACAATCGTAATAACAAGTCATTATCATGTTTTAAATGCATACATTTTAAAAAGTTGTGAAAAAAAGTTTAACGTAGTGAATTATTATAAATTGTAACATGATTTATGTAGGTGCTAATCATACACAGACCAGGCTGCCTCAACACACTTCCCTACTTTAATTGCGCTAAAAGTAGAATTACTGAAAATGACACACCTTACATGAAAATTATCGCTGCTCTGCAGAAACTAAGTAAGTTTGTTGTTTCTTTATTATAAATCATTTTTTGTTACTTTTAGTGGGTTTGCTTTTACCAAAATTAAAAAAAATTTAATAAATTTAGACTATTCGGCTACATAATGTAAAAGCAAAATAATAAATCCTGCAGAGATACTATAATTTTTTATCTTTATAAGTAGCAAGTCAGTCACAACTAATTTTAATTAATAGTAAATTTTATTTTACAATTTATTGACTAAAAGTTTAAGTTGTATGTTTCAATTAGTTAAAAGGTTGTTTTTTTTAATAATATGTTACATGAAAATAAAGACATAAATTTTTTTTGCTATAGAAGCTGATGTAGAATGGGATTTAGTTCATGTTCCCATGGTGATTCCTACCTCAAAATGGATGGCGATGCTAAAAGCAAAATATCCTCCCCAAATGGAGATAATGAGCAATTACGAAATAACCTGTGGTTTAAGAGAGCTTTCAGAAGGTCCTTTATAGTATTTGGTAGGTGAAACTTAATTGAAATATATTATGATAACGGCATATTTTTATTAAAACAATATAAATTTTTGTTGAAATGATACTGACGTAGGCTACTGCCGTTCATTTCCCAAAAACGATAAAAAAACGTTACATTCAAGTTTTAAATCAATGCTTGATCAATTCAAACGCTTTAAATGATTATGATAACATGCTGATATATTTTAATGTCAAAGCATAAAATCAGAAAAGATTGACCAGTATGTTGCTTTCTGTGTCACCATTGTAGACAAATAGCAAGATCTTATTCTAGAAATTTTTCATAAAGGGTATTTCCCACGTATATTTAGTGTTTTCTAAGGAAGATTAACCTGCGAACTTTTCGATCTGCTTTCAAGTCAGAATCTTATCACGCTCAACTGTCTAGCTGTGAAAACAATAGTTGAAATTAGTAAATAAATTAAAAGAATTGTCATAGTTTCAGCAATGTTTTAACTCTTTCTATAGCAATTATTTATCAACGTTACTTTATTACTGGTGAATCAATTTGAGTTACTCACTTAAAAAGATTTTTGACAAAATTTTTTTTAGAAAATAAGATCAAATGTGATTTTTATGTTTCAAGATTGTATAAAACTTTACTAACTTTTCATAAAAGCTTCTTTTTAAATAATTTTCAATAACAGCAAGGAAATGAAATGGAGTTGGAAGACAGATTAATGTTCATCACTGCCTCTCTTCCAACCTTCGATTGCGCTTATCCATCTGTTCAAAGAGTCGGTGGAGCCAGTCAGGTAGTTTGCTTTAAGCTAAATTCTTACCAGGCAGTTAAGTAGAAACAAAATTTTTATGTTCAGCAGTGAATTTGCGTTTTTTGTAAAAAACGTTTGATAAATTTATAAAAATGAATTTAGTTTACTGCAACGAATTGATTCAAAATTTAGCTTCACATTTCAATTCAAAGATTTTTGAAAAAACTGTAACTAATGACTAAAATTATTATCATTGAATTCACGAATTACAACCCAAAAACAATGCAGCGTAATAGCTATTCTTAGAAAATTTTTTTTACTATAAAACATTTTGTAAAATAAGTAGTAGTGCTGCAAAAAGGACCCATGTGTTAAAATTTCTTTTTAATTTTAGGTTCCCTATGCTGGAGTTGCTGACTCAAAATATTATCTTCCGCTTATTGATGATTTAAGGGTCTTTATTGAGAAAAAAAAATCCTCAAATAGTCGGCCAAAAGATTTTTTTTAACTGCGTAATTTTTGTAGTATTTTAGTTGCTAAAAATGCCTACTTTTTTATGTGCTCTTATCTGTCATTTTTTTCTGGTATTGTTTTATACACGATGCTTACAGTAAAGTTTTCCGACAAATTTATTTGTGCTTGATTCAAAACAATGATTTAAAAAACTTAAAACATGCAATTTAAAATATTTAAAAATTATACACAATTGCTTAATTTGAATAAATCCGAATAGGCAAATAATAAAATGTTATTTTTATAAACATTAGCAATCAAAGTTCATTCTCTCTTGAAGATAAAAACTGCATCAGAATATTCGTAAATTTGTTATGGGCTTAACATAAAATCTAGCAAAATATTTTGATATATAGGCGTAAAAGTATAAAACTGAAAGCCTGCAGCCACCCAAAACACTACTTGCTTTTCAGAAAAAATAGCTTCTAATTACTTTACAATTTTTTAAATTGTTGCCCCTGCCTAGAGCCTTTTACATTTAAAATAAGGTATTTTATCTACTTTAAACTTTGTGATTTCCAGTGATTGCCTTAGAAAAAAAGGGGTACCGGTGCAGGAAAAATAAGGGGCTACCTTTTAGCGTTCCCAAGCAAAGTGACAAAGCGATCTCTAAAAAAGTCATTGTTTTCGATAGGCCACTTTTTAGCGTATCAAAAAAGTGATCTCTAAGAAAAACAAACAAAAAGAACGAAAAGAATACATGAGAACTGTTCATTTTTTTCGGTTTCGTCTCACGTGCGAACCCTCGTGATTACGTGATCGATGTTTGTCGCAGCTTCGTTACTTTGAGATTATTGTAACGCAAAAGGTAACAAAAAATAAACATTTTAGTGAGTAAGTTGTAAAAAAACTTAAAATTTTTACAACATACACTATTTTTTACCGCACTTTACATATCAAAATGTACGTTTTCCTGTTAATTTTTGAAGTTTATAAAAGCTAAATTATTGAATTTAAACATTTTTAGAGCGACAAACCAAGAAAGCTGCCAAATTTCTACAACAATTGATTGTTAAAAATTATCAAGTTTTCAAAAGAACAACTTTTTAACAGAAACCCTATTAACAACACCCAAAAATTAGGAATTAGAATCAATTTCTTCAGCAAAATCTAAAAGACTAGACAAGTAAATGTCAACGAAAATAAGAAAAATAGTTGTAAGTTAACTAGTTTTTATGGGCTGGTGGCAATGACATTGAGCAAAATGGAGGAAGTTGTTATCACCTCGAAAATAACAAAAAATAGCGTTGAAAAGAGAATAACAAAAAGAAGAAAATCCTTGATTACATTGGTATGACGCAAATAAGAAAAGTCAAATCAATAATTTCAGAATAAAAAGTAGAGTCAATGTACTTTTAAACATAGTTTTATTTAGGAAGTTTCGAAATTATAACTCATTCCATTATCAACTTGTAAAACTAAATAATTAATTGTAAATTTGAAAATTTAAATTTAGATCATCGTCGTCGTTTGAAGGGCATCCACTCCAGGCCAGACACAAACAGAACTGGGGCCGAGGGTTTATCCTTTTACTACCCCAGACTGCTGCACTGCCTGGATCAGATGCTGGCAGTGATGTTATTAAGCCAGCATCGAGTTTCGTCATCCAAAACCGTCAGACCGCATGCTCCATGTGGTGCCCGATGTATGGGGCACGTTGTTAGTACATGGTCTGAGGTTTGCTCTGAGGCGCCACACTCGCAATTCGGTAAAGGAGCGAGACCCCATTTGTGCATGGACGAATGGAATCGCCCAACACCAGTCCGCAGGCGGTTGAGCTTAACCCAAGCTACTCGGGGTAAGCCCATCCCAACAGGCCTGACACTGGTCCCGAACACAAAAGCACGGAGCCTGGAAGCACTTTCACAGTACTCCGTTTTCCATTTGTGATTTGTCCATTCAGATGCGCGAATGCCAAGTCTGGCAAGGTTGTCCAAGAGATTCCGCGCACCTGGCACAAACGGGCGTCTGGATCTTAGTCTCACGTGGCGAGTATCTGAGGACCAACTTAAAAGACCATACAAGATATGATCGGGGTCCAAAGATCCACGGTAAGCCAAGGAGAGTGTCGCTCCCATTCGGCGAAGCTCAGCTGGCTGGATGCCTGAGAGTACAGGCAGGTGGTCCGTTGAAGTGGGACGCAGGCATCCAGTAACTATGCGCAAGGCGTCATTCAAGACACTGTCAATGAGGCGAGTGTGAGCACTGCGACACCAGACTGGCGCACAGTACTCAGCTGTTGAGTAGACAAGAGACAAGGTGGCTATGCGTAGTGGTTTAGCACCAGCACCCCATCCCGAGCCCACGAGTCGCCTCAGCAGTGTGACGCGCGATGATAGTTTTTTGCGCAATGCCACTAAATGGTGACGAAACGTGAGCGATCTGTCCAGTTTTACCCCAAGGTATGTAGGGGTTGGACAGAACGGTAAAAGTCTACTATTGTTGTAGACTTTTAGCTCACGTTTGGCCTCTCGGTTATTTAAGTGAAAGGCTGCCGTCACCGTCTTAGTGTGACTGAGCTTCAACCTCCAAGTCTGGAGATACGCTGAAAGTGTGGACATGTCTTGGCTTAATGTCCCCTCCAAGTCCTTCCAGTTTCCAGAAGAATGCAACAATGCTAAATCATCAGCATAAGCAAACTTTCTGGAAATCGTGGAAGGAAGATCGTACGTATAGATGTTAAATAGGAGGGGAGCCAAGACCGATCCCTGAGGAACGCCGTTTTTAAGACGGCGTAGCCTGCTTTGCTTGCTGTCACCGGTGGTAAGGGTGAAACTTCGATTTCGGACAAGCTCCATGATCATTTTGACCATGTGCTTATCCGGAAGTAGTCTCAGCAGCTTGCAGGTAAGGCCACGGTGCCAGACAGTGTCATAAGCAGCTGTCAGATCGATAAATACGGCACCGGTCTTCTTTTTAGCCTCGAAAGAATACTCGATGTTCTGGGTTAGCAGAACAACTTGATCTACGGTTGACTTCCCGCATCGGAACCCAGCCTGCTCTTTAGGGAGCAGTGGATCGATTAATGGTTCAACGCGGGCGTAGATAAGCCTCTCGAGGATCTTGTAGGGGACACAGAGCAGAGATATCGGTCGATAACTCTTTGGGTCCTCCACGGGCTTTCCTGGTTTTGGGATCGCGACCACAAGCGCTCTTCTCCAGATCTTGGGAATTTTGAGTCGGCGCAAACAGGAAGAGAGGAAGTCACGTAACCAGGACTTCAAAGCAGCTCCAGCATGGAGTATAAGCTCGGGGAAGATGGAATCAGGTCCCGGAGCTTTACCTGGTTTTAAATGTTGAAGGGCAGCAGCAAATTCTCTCTGTGAAAAATTGTCAGAGATATTTACTGCGTCTGGTGTTGTGGCCCTCCAAAGGTCAGACACTTCTTGAAAGACAAGTCGAGATGACTTGCGATCAACAGCCTCGTATTTCCCATTTCTAAGCAGCTGAGATGCAATAGCATCGGCTGAAACGGGACAGTGACGATGAGAGTGTCGTGACCATTTAGTAAGGTTGTTCAAAATACTCCACGCTTTTCGACTAGAGTGTGAGAAGTCAATGCTCCGAACTGCTTCGGACCATCAATCCCTCCGATTTCTGTCAAGCTTGGAAAGCAGAGCTGTAGCAGCCAAACTTGAGTCGTCTCCCTGAGGAGACTGCAGAAAGGTTTTATAGAGGGATTCACACTCTGCATCCCAACACGGAATATAGTTATTTCGATACCCGTGTGGGATAGTCTTTTTGGCTGCTTTCTTAATGGTGTTAGAGAAGTCCTGGTAAGCCGCATCCACATCAAGTGAGTCAGGCGGCAACAAAGTCTTTGCGAATTTATTCGTCAAAGCAATGTAGTGACTCCATTTGGCCTTGCGGAAGTTCCATCGCTTAACAGGCATGCTTGGAACTGCCATAGCAAACCTTGGTGATGTAATAAGCGAAGGTCGATGTTGTGACCTGGGGAACTTCTCAAGGACACGTCTATCCGGTAAGCGACTGTTTGGACCTACGCTAGCGAAAGCTAGGTCTGGATTGGTGCCAGTGTTCCAGCGGCCGGAATAAAAACTGGCAGCTTCCTTGGCATTATATAGGAGGGCAAGACAATTAATACTTGTCCAACCAGCCAAGCACTCACCGTCCGGACTGTTGTCGTCGTAACCCCAGTCAGCATGACGACAGTTAAAATCGCCAGCGTACAGACAGGGGTGAGGATACACTGGGAGATCCAGGGTTCGCAATCGCGTTGGCGGTGGTTTGTAGACGTTGACTATTTTATAGCCATCAACGTCCACACACAACCACTCGATCTCCGATGTCGGTGGAGATTGGTCCAAAAGCATGTATCTCAGTCGCTCGTGGACAAACGTGGCAAGGCCATGCTTCCTGCTTAAAGAAGACCCAGCTAGTTGGTAGTGTGGTAGCACCAACTTCTCTGCATCAGTGCAGTGGGTCTCCTGCAGTAGGATGACGAGTGCCTCAGACTGCATAGCGAGGTGATGAAGAACATTCATCTTGCTTGCAGTGAGGCCTTCGATGTTCAGCTGAAGAATAGTGGGTCTTCGGAACTTGTTGGCAATGTGCCCTGAAAAGAGCAGTTTTATCCTGACATTGCCCCGTTCTAAAAAGGACGTTTGCCGATTAACAGACCCACACTGAACATCGGAATGGGTGGATACCCTTCCGTTTTGGTAGGTTCGGTTTCGGTCTGTCATTTTAAAAACAATGAGCAGACTTACTCACGGCCCAGGCTGCGTGAAAGCACCTACCATCTGGGCCTAAATTTAGATAATTTATAACGTAACAGAATAAAATATTGCCAATATATACTACTAAATAAAGCGGAGTTGTCTGTGCGTAACTTCAAAATTAAATTGACACAACAGCAATTTGGGCGAATACAAAATAAAGTGGTTTAAAATTTGAACCAAAAATTGAACCACCAAGTTTAAACATTTGCAGCACAACACTATTGACAATAAAATAACTACACAACACAGTAAAATAAAGAGGCACTAAGTGTTAAATAAATAGAGTGAAATAGATTTTTCGTCGATATTTATAGATGGATTAAATTTTTGAATGTATTGCGATTCCTTTGCTAAACGTTTTCGCCGACGATTTGAAAAACCTAAGATTGCACAATTATTGAAATAGATTTTATGGTTTGGATTGTCAGCTTGGTGTTTTGTTACATCAGTTTCTTGCCGAAATGGCGAATCAATGTTGTGGTTGTTGAGTCTGGTGATCAGATTTCTGCCGGTTTGTCCAATATACGAAGCTCCACAATCACATTTCAGTTGATAGATGACGTTGAATTGCTGCAGATGAGGTTGTTTGTCTTTGTACGGAAACAATTTCTTCAATTTACAGGTTGTGTGTATTAAACGTGATTGCATGTTTGTGTCGAATTTTGGAAAGTTGATTAGAAATTTCTGGAAAACACATTGCTGTAATTGTTCGATGTTTAAAATTAATTGCAGACACGCTAATTAGCAAGGAATAAAAATCAGTTTTTTATATCAATTGAAAACCAAAATGTGATTTTGTCCCTGATAAAAATCAATTTTCTATATCAATTGAAAACCAAAACTAATTGCAGACACGCTAATTAGCGAGAAATAAAAATCAGTTTTGCCATATCAATTGAAAAACAAAATGTGATTTTGTCCCTGAAAAAATTAAATCGATATAAAAGCAACATTACAAAGCATTTTCTATAGCCATTTTTCTTAGTTTGTTTCAACCATAATCGAGATTGTGTGTGTAATAACTTGTATTGTTAATCCGCTCTGTCCTTCTTCACAATCACTCGATGTACGTCAATCACAAACGTATTAACTTGATTTCAAATTAATAATTAATCAATGAAAAAATTAGTCTAATATCAGACATTAAGCAAAGACAACTAGAGACCATTCAAGGCAAACCGCCATTTACTGATGATGTTGTCAAAAGTAGTTGAGCGCGGCGAATTGGCTGAACATTCGGTTACTTTAAAATTTTAAAGATTTCTGTTAATTGTTTTAGCTTTTTTTTATCAAACAATCAAACAAAAGTTACAGTTTAGTTTGGAAAACAATGGAATTTGTTAATAAGAACAGAAGAAAATTTTTTCAAATATTTAGAAATAATTATTGATGACAAATTAAATGGAAAAACACTATAATACGTTCCGAAGATATCGTTTAGGAAATTTTTCCTTTTAAAAATGCAAGGTTGCATTTATAAAGTTTATAAGAATAGTAACTGTAACCTATTTTGTTGTTACATTCCTGCAAAAATGATCAACCATTTTTTGGCCCTGTTTTAAATAAAACTTATGTTTTCTGGTTGCGTAAGTAAAAGCAACAAAGGCTTTTTTATAACTTTTATTCACATAAAACAGCAAAAGAATTATACAATATTAAAATGCATTTCATTTTACTTAGCAAAAAGAAATAATATTAATAATATCTCCAGCCAATTTCTTAGATGCAAAACAGAAAAAAAATCTTTTTTTAATCGAAAAAATTTTTCAGAAAGGAACCGACACAAGAATTTGCTAAGTGTAACTTCCAACAGTTTGAATATAAATTCAAATATTGTGCTAATCAACAGTCCACGTGCTTTGTTTCGCCAAGATGTGATATCAAAAAATTTCACGATCTTTTGAGTGTTTAAAATAATAGTGTTACATGTCAACATATACCAAACTTTCAACCAAAAGCTTTTCATTCTCGATCACTACAGCAAATCTACGTCTAATAGCACAGGATTTTCCCATACAAGCGTTTTGACGTAGATCTAAATGCTTTGTCACGTACATTGTAAATAAAAAAATTCCAAAAACTGTTTGATGTTCCGAAAATCATTGAACAATTTGAAACTATCCAAAAATTTTGATATAAATAAATGCGGCCAGATAATGCAAGAATCATAACAATGACTAAAGGTAATAAGCAAAGACTAAACACACCAATCATGATACCGAGTGTAAACAAAAGCCGAATTTGCTTCTTCATTTCTTGTTTTTGTGTTTCTGTTGAGATTAAATTTTGTCTTTTTTTTGAGTATTTTTTGTAAAACACAAACGTCATAATAGTGAATATCCACATTACAATAATGGAGAGTAAAAAAATACACGAAAAATAAAAATACGTTAATACTACGCTAAATTCAAAAACAGACCCCGGAATTGACAAAATACTATCTTGGATTGAATATCGAAAAAAATTACCAATAATTCCTAACGGTAAAGCAGCTAATATTATCGATATTATCCACAATATTACACATATTTTCCATCCCAATGAAATCGATGATTTCACGTTGTATGATAATGGACGGTAAACAACTTTGAATCTGTCAATTACAGCAGCAATTAATGTGAATATAGAAACATGCAAGCTAAGCATTGTAAAAAACCCAATCGCGTCAACATAAAAATCATTTGTATATTGAATGTCTTCTGTGGTGTTTAATTGACGAAAGCTGGAAATTATGAATGATGGAAAGACTATGATTCCTGTAAAAAAATCCGAAATTGCCAGTGATATTCGATATACAGCTTGTCCGTTCATTAACTTTTTGTTAGTACAAAAGACAATCAGAACCGTAAGATTAGAAAGTGCAGTCGCCACAGCTAAGACAGCAGATATTACAAAGAGAATGATGTAGTTTGTCCGGCATCTGCAAAAACAATAGTTATTCATAACCGTTTAGAATTTTTTTGAATAACAAGTTTAGTTGGACAAGGTTTTTTACCTTCTATTAATTATTAAAGCAATAAAAGCTAATACACGTAGAATAAATAAATAAAGGCTTTTACACCAAGGTTTTCAAGTACAATCTGATACCTCGGTTAATCATTTCAACATAAAACGCAAATAATATTAATATAATGGCATCATGTCAATGTTTCTGCACTATTTGGTTAAATAAACTATTTTTTGCATTTTTGTTATTTAGGCCATTATGCAATTAAAGTATGTTTATCATTTTTGAAAGTACCTTTTTTACAATAAAAAAAATTGCGTACGCATTTTTTTTATTTTTTTTTCATTATCTAACTATTTGTTGATTAACAAAACGTCATAGTATCCACACTTATATTCAATTTCAAATAAACTGTTCATAACTAGCAGTTTACCATTAAAATATTTTACTAGTAATTATCAATTCAATCATTGCAAATAAATAATGTTCAACTTTAATTAACAAAAAGGTTTTAAGTAAAAATATCTTTGAAGACAATCGGATTTCTGTTAAAAACTTTTATTGTTGGATCCCAGATCAAAAACTGTTACGCGTAAAATAAAAATTCCAAGTTGTAAAGGAATATCATACTCACTTCTGGTTTAATGTATTCCAAGTGTAAACTCCTTCAAAGCACACTGCTGATTTTATTGAACAAAGCAGTGGCTTTCTAATTCCAAACATGAAATGATAATTTTGTCTATTGTAAAGTATTTCATAACGAGCAGCGAATAAACATGGACTTAAAGATTTGTTGATTATGATCGAATCCAAATTTAAATTTTTTAAAAGATTGTTCCAGGATACTCTGCTAACATTTGTCACTTTTTGTTTTTTTATGAAGCTTTCAAGAACGTTGATGCAAATGTTCTGCATTTGCTTGCAAGTATTATCTTGTTGAAAGCTTTCATTAAATAAGCGAATAAACTTTAATCCAGCTATTTCTAGTGCTCTCGTCTTTCGTTGATCGCAGTCATTATACTTCATTGATTTTAGTGACCGATCAGCAAATCTTAAAATCCTATACAATTTTGAGCAAAAGCTTTGAGAGTAGTAGTGGTAATCGGGAATTATGCTGTAATAAATGTACCAGAACTGGTCAGCTAGTGTTTTTTGGTTTCGAAGCCAATTACGATTCGGATTGAATGTATCGATCGTACTGGAGACAACAATATTTTCATTGACTCTTTCTGTATTTGATTTTGTAGAATTTGGAGGTTTTACAGTCGATTCATCATAAATATAAGTGGTATCTTCCTTAAATAACGAATTGCTGTTATACGGGCCAGATGAGGCATCGAGAAACATATCGGTTGAATAACCTTCAGTTTGAATCAACATTGGTTTGTTGGATAACTTATCTTTTTCGCTTCTTGTTAGGGATAGTAAAAGTATGCTCAAAACTAAAAAGTGTTGAAACAACATTATTTTAAATTACGAACAACACAAAATCAGAACAAAGTTTATAACAATATTTTCTGAACAACACAAACAAGAGATTTTATTTTAGAAAATAATTGTACAAAAATAATGATAGACAAAAAGACGTCATTAAAACTTTCGGTATTGTTTGACGTTGTAATGCCGAACTACTTTTTGATTTTCTCTACTGAAATCAATGTATTTAATCAAATTTACAAAAGATTCTTTTTGCGTACAAATATTATAAAATGATTAAAGGATTTTAACATAAATAGTAAAATTTAAGTATATTTGATTTGCCAAATTTAAACAAGATCAAGCTGTTTCTTCGTTTGCTTGCTAATTGTTCAAAAAGTTCTAAATCTTTTTATAACGTAGAGTATAGTTTTAAAAATAAAAATTTTCATTGTAAAAAAGACTAATTTAACGCATCTTATTTACAAGTTTTTGATTATACAACTTCTTTCACCTGATTTTCTTTTATATTATAGTGAAAACGAGTGTTTTTAAAACTTTTACAGCATTAAATCAAAAACAACATGAATAAAAAAACAAACAATCTAAATTTTTTAACAAAAAACAAAATGATACGTTTTAAAAAAACAAACAATATACAAATTGAAGTTTTTTAAATAAATTAAAATCGACGATAAAAGCATTGTACGCAATTGACGTGCTTACGTTATTTTTTTAATTACATAATTATCGTTTTTGATTGAGTTTTAAAATTTGACCAATTTTTAAAGTGGTCGTACAAATAACTCAAATCGACATTGGGCACTTGAAGTTTTTTGTGGAGCAAAGGTTGAATAATATTGATTAGGTTCCTTCTTCTTTAAGTGACGAGTTCCTTAAATAATTGGGACTTTCCTATGAGCTACTACTGTGGCTTACCATGGTGGAAACGTTTGCGGGTCTCAACAGCCTGCAAAGCTGTATTTAATGGAGATTTAGTTTCTCCTGTCAGGAGTAGCCACGCCAAAGCTTTTGTAGATAGAGAAAAAACAATATGTGCTTTACAAAATAGAAACATCAAACCTTGGAAGTCTGTGCTCAAGAGTTGTGGCAAGGCATGGCAGCAGTCTAGGAAATAATTTCTTAAATAAAACACCCTTGGAGTAGGGTTACAATGCAAATCATGACATTTCATTAAGAACACTTTATCATGATGTCTCGGGCGTTATGCAGTCTAAAAATATCCGTAACCAGGTACTTGGTAGAAGTATCTGTTCAAAAATCTTTTTTTAAACGAATCACCCACATCAAGGTTCGAACACTAGTAGTTCAATCACAACCAATACATATTAAAACATTTCTGCTGCCTGATTAATCTTTATTGGGCGAAGCTCTTGTTTCATCTGGATAAAAAAACAAAAAACAAGATTTTGACAAAATTGATTACAAACATAATTCTCGTTTCTTTAAAGGCACAATAACAAAATTATTTAACACAAAACACTTACAAAAAAGAATAAAAGCGTCCGTTTTGGAACTACAACAACCATCACTGACATACATAAAGCAAAGCTTTTAATAAACAAATAATAAACTTTACTTAATTTCATGCAAGTGCAAAAAGCAATCAGAACAGTGACTTCAAAAACCACACTTTCAATAGCTAAAACAGCACATATAATGTAAAAGTTTATCCGTCTTCTGTAAAAATTTATTTGCTTGTTGGATGTTTAGTGTACACATTGCTTAAGTCGATTATGAGAACCGTATTTTTTATATATTAAACAACTCCGCCATCAAGAAATCCAAGATAAAAGATTTTATTAAAATGTTTCGAAATTCTACATATGGAAATTTTCCTTGCATATAAACCAACATTCAGCAACCTCATAAACCTTAAAAATTAACTTATCCACTGTTTAGAAATACTTAAAAATACTTTCAAGCTTGCCACCAATGCTTTTCCTAATGGAACAACACAATTTGAACTCTAGAAATTGAATAGATATCTTAAATTAGAGTAATAATTAATAAAATTCAAATTGTTTTTGATTTCAGAGCCTTTTAGTATAACTCAACGAAATTCCTGGTACGTATCAAGTTACATGAAATGATAAAACAGACATAACTGCACAATGAGACAAACTTAAAACTAACTAAAATGCTTAATCAACATTAGTTTCTGAAAACTGGAAAAAAGGTTAGTAGGCTGAAAATAAAACTTAAGACGTCATATTTTTGTGGCTTTTACATGAGCAGGAAAAACTTTTTGAACTCTCATGTCTTGTGTCATATCAAGTTAGTTTCAAAATGTTGTTGTTTTTTGCAAAGTAATTTCACGCATCTAAGTAGGTGGTTTGCAGGGATGTCTTTAATCAATTTTAACTGACGAGAGTGTAAATTAACACATGGAAATTTTAAAATGAAATAACAACATAACTATTGAGGACAAATTTATGAAACGTGTTGATTTTACCTAAAATTTATACTACTTTCTTAAGTTTTTAAATTAGGTCGAATTTTATTTAGTTTTTGAACAACAACATGTTTGTGATAGATATCTCAAAGCTTTACTTTCAAAATGTAATCTTTTGTAAATTTTTAAGAATATTTTATAATACAGTATTTTGAGTGTTTTTAAGAATATAAAGTTTTCACTTGTGATATTTATGACAGAGTTGTCATGCCATTTAGCAATGTATACTTTTCCACCACTGCAGTAATCGTATGTGTCTCTTTCTTGCTTCGTTTTGAACAAATGAAGCTCTTTGTTTTAAACAAGTTGTTTGTTTGCACCTTCTGTTCTGTGTTTTCATATGGTTCATGTAGCTCGCATGTTTTTTTCAGCTAATTCAATCATCAGGTGGTAGCTAGAGAAGAAGTTATCAAAATAAAGTTGGTAATATAGAACATTGGAATTACTGGAAATGATCGAAACCATATTATTGATCACACATGTTCCTGAAGGCTGGTGAATTGCGTTAGACTGCTTTCCCTAATATACGTAACTGCATGTGATACGGATAATCATCACTTCCTCACAGACACCAAATTTTGTAAGCAAAACGAATTGGCTTCCCTCTGATAAAAATTTTGGCACTGTGGCGTCCCAAGTATGGCATCACTGACTCATCTACACTTAATAGTTCATGAATGTTACACTTCATTACTAATAATTTTAATCATAACGATGTAATTTATTCCCGTTAAAAGTAATTCGTAGTTTTATTATAAGATAATAATTGCGTCTCTTTGAGCGCTGCCATCGTATTATGCGATTCGTTCCTATTGCTCGATACATGTATCTTTTTTCTCTTCCTGCCGACAGAATGATGTAATATGTTTTGTCCTGCGTTGACCAGAGGTGTTGTAAAAAAAAGCACTCTTAAAAATGACCGCATTTCTTTAGTAAATACAATAAAATGTGGGTTGGTTTGATCTCGATTGCTGTAAGAGTTACAATAGATTGAAGAACAATGTGCTGCAGTATGTCCTCAGAAAAAAAATTTTTCCACACTTGGTAATTTGAATTTTCCTTCAAATCTGAAAAATTTTCTCTGAAATTTGGTTCTTCCCATTAGAAAGCTTTCCCAAACTCAGATTCTTTTCTATCTTGGCAGTTCTTGTCGTCTTCTTGCGGTACGAGCTGGCAAAGGCAGTTCAACTTCGTCGTCACTTTCAAAATCTTCTTCAATCTCAAGCTCTCCGGCTGGTTTGTATATTTTTTCATACTTTCAGCTGATACCTCTTCTGTACAGCTTTTCTGATTACCGGAGTCACCAGCATTTGGCAGAAGTACAACGACATTAACAACATTTCTTGCACCTTCAATAGCTTTATGTGCTTCTGCAGTAGCTACTACTCTTGTCGTTTTTTTTACTTTATAAAAAATTTTGGATTCCATGTATTACTCATAACTGTCAACTATTTGCTTGCTTTCTGACAACTAACTGCTTGTTGGTGAAGCGGAAAAAAGGCTAAATGCGATTCCTCCTTTGTTTATTAGTAAGCGATTGTTACGCATGAACAAACACAATAAACGTATGAGCTCAAAACTAGTACTTGCTCGACTTCATACACAGCTGTACTGTAAACTGCCAGTATTTCATAAATGGAACATAAAATTTTAAGACAAGTTTATCACAAGCTATTGGCCGCAAATCTTACTTCTTTTGGGGTGAAAGTACTTTGATATCAGTAATCTAAAAAGTATCAATTTTTGGATACTTTTGGATGACAGAAAATAGATTTGTTACTGCCTAGTATCGCGTTCACCTCAAAACGTAATTCTTCACGAATTAAATGTTCTTATAATTTGCTCATTAAGCAAGGAATTAGTAATAATTATACCTGTAGAACAACTCCTTAATAGTACAGTAAAACCAAAATCTATTTTAAATTTACGCAATAGGATAGTTTGCAAGCGTCTTGAAGTTTTGTTCCATTTATGGAACGTTGGTAAGAAAAAGCTTAAATCAAATCGTTGTCGTAATAAATCAAATAGCGACTGGACAGAATAACCTCACATTGCAAGTATCAACTTTAGTTTTCTATCGGAAATGAGCAGTAGTTGTAGTAGCAGTAGCAAGTAGTTGTAGTAGCAGTAGCAGTAGCAACATTTTTTTTTCATCAAGACCAGACCTCATGATAAAACCTGTCTTAAACCGGCTTGTAGCGCGGAAAAAGTTGCCAAACCCTGATATAAGTCAAACTATTAATAAATTTAATCTTTCTTAATCGTTGGATGTTAAAGGCTCATTTCCATTACGAGCCTTGGCAGGATTATCTTCTATTTGTTTATTGATTTTTTTAGCTTAAGTCTTGAGAGATGTAAAAAAACAATAAAAAATATAGAATAATACCGCCAACGCTCGTGCTGGAAACGAGTCTTAACAATAAAAGCATTGTTAAGAAATTGAAGTGTTTGAGTTTGTTTTTTTTCCGGTGTTATCATAATCGTTTTTACTTGGATTTTAGAAAATAAACAATTTTTAAATGCAGTTGTACAAAAAACACCAACTATGCAATGTACATCTGAAGTGTAGTCGCGGCAAACGTGTTAAAAACATTAATTAAATGCCTTCATTAAATAAAGTTTTTCAAATGTTTTAATAAGCTTAATTTTGAAATAATGGATGATAGAAAATCTACAATTTTTGCACCAAAATTTTAAGCTGTTAGTAATACTCGATACACTGCTTATCTACGAGGGTCAGTCAATAAGTAATGAGACTTTTTTAATAACTCAAGTTTGCAATGACTGGTAATCAAAAAATGCTTTTTTATTTTTCAACATAGTCTCCCTCCTTTGCAACACACTTGTTCCATCTTGATATTAGATTGTCTATTCCTTTGGCATAGAATTCCGTGGACTGGGTCCTTAGCCAGTTGCTCACAGCAGCCTTCACTTCTTCATCAGTCTGGAAGTGAATTCCCCTCATACTCTCTTTGAGTGGGCCGAAGAGGTGAAAATCAGATGGTGCAAGGTCTGGGCTGTAGGGTGGGTGTGTTAGAAGTTTCCAGCCTAAATCTTCAATTTTGGCTAGGGTTCTTGCTGCTGTGTGGGGCCTTGCATTATCCTGAAGGAGAATCACACCTCTTGATTGAAGTCCTCTCCGTTTGTTCTTAATGTCTTTTTTCACTTGAGTTAGCAGCTCACAGTAGTTCTCTGAGTTTACAGTATTGCCCCTTTCCAAGAAACTGATAGTGATCGGCCCATTTCTGTCCCAGAACACAGTGAGCATGACTTTCCTTAAACTTTTCTGAGATTTGAATTTTTTCTTCCTTGGGGAAGAAACATGCTTCCACTCCATTGATCGTCGTTTCGATTCAGGTTCATAATGAAAGACCCAGGTCTCATCAGTTGTCACTATTCTCGATAGAAATACATCTCCCTCCTTTCTGTATCTGCGTAGTGATGCTCTGGAAGCCATCAGGCGCTGCATTTTGTGATCATCCGTTAACATCTTTGGAACCCAGCGACAGCTGACTTTTGAAAAACGCAGCTTCTCACGCACAATTGCGTACACTGTGCCATGGGAGATGTCCAAGTTTGTAGCAATTTCATCTAAAGTGACCCTTCTATCAGATTTGATCAGGTCTTCAACTGCCTGTACTGCTTCTGGGGTAGAGACATCCACAGGTCTTCCACTTCTCAGATCATCAGTAATGCTTTCGCGTCCATCTTTGAATGCTTGCACCCATTTGTAGAAGTTTGCTCTAGACATACAGGAAGGACCATATTGTCTTTGCATTCTAGACAGAATCTCACATGATTTTACACTCTCTGCCAACAGAAATCTGATGACTCCTCTTTGTTCCAAGCATGAGCTGTTTCCTAGCCTAGTAGTCATTTCAATTTATCGTCACACCTACAGTAATCTGAAAATAAACAAGTTTTGTTGTAAATAAGATGACAACTCCATTCATAATCATCACATAAAATTTCAGTTGCATAACTCCAAGAACACCAAAGTAATTGAGAAAGTCTCATTACTTATTGACTGACCCTCGTATTTATCAATTTCTTGTCAATGTACAAATCAATTAGAAAAGAGACCTTAGAAAGTACGCTTGTAATAGTTAAAACCGTCAATATGACAAAAAGTTGGCCTCACTTCAGCAAAAAGATTTCCCGGTTGTTCAGCGTATAAATTCTTGGAACCAATTCGGAAAAACATACTCTTCTTTATATACGAAACCACAACCACATCAAAATGTTTGCATATTTTAACCATACAAAGATTTCGGTTTAGGTATCGTTGTGATTTAAAAGGCATTATTTGGCACACACACACATACACACCCTTGTAATATTAATTCATCTACAATTTAGAAATACGTGACAATACTGCCAAACTTCGAATATTGCCCTCAATGCTTTTTTTTAATAAAACAACATAATTTCAAACGCTAGAGGTTGAATTGATATCCTGAATATTAAAAGAATTTTTGAAAGTCCAAATATTTTTTATTTCAAAACGGTTTATCATAAATCAACATAATATTTGGTGTTGCATATCGAGTAATTTGGGATAATGAAGTGCTAAACAGTACAACGAAACAATCTTAAAAACAGCTGAAATGTTTTTAATATCGGTTTTGTGGAAATTACAAAAAAATTAAGAAGTTTTAAAACAAATTTCAGGACGTCATATTCTCACGTATTTTTACATCAACACAAAAAAACTTTTCTAATTCAAACTCTCGTGTCACTTGTCACAACGAGTCAGTTTCGAAATTTCGTTTTTGTACGTAGTAACTCTACCCATCTACCTTGTGTCCTGTGACAGGTTTCATTTTGATAAACGTTTAAGTAATGTTGTGCTGGATCTGTTCTGCGGGCCATAACTTTTTTCACACCTAATACTTAGTAATCGTTTTATATAGAATGTTATATAGAATTTAAATATTAGGTTGGCAACTAAGTTCCCGCTGTTTTTTAAAATTTTATTTTATTCTTTTATTAAAAAAAATTTAAAAAAATTAAATTTTATTTAAGTAATGTCACAAAAGAGCAGCAATCCTTTTTTGAGGGAAAAAACCAATTGTTAAGTTTTATAACGTTTTTCCATAGAGGGTTAAGAATTTCTATTTATTTATTTTCAGATCATAAAAATGGAATGTCAAGTTTAAAAAAAGTATATTTTCGACACATTCTTCTTTTTGCTTTTATTAAACCTTAAAAAAGTGTAAATTAAAAAAACGGCGGGAACTTAGTTGCCAACCTAATAGAATGTACAAAGATGCGTAATTTAAAGTTTTTATACAATGACTAATGTTTTTAACTCCGAATATTTAATCACTAATAAAAATTAATGGAAAATTCTCTGAAGTGTTACTTTCTTATTATCGTTTTAGATCACTGCGATTTTCACAGATGTTATATTCTGATAACAAACAGTGCCACATATAACTTTATGTAGGTTGTGAGAAAGAGTTTGCATATGACTTAAGCATATGATTGACGCATATGACTTTATATAGGTTGTGGGAAAGACATTTTGCTCTTTTATATTTTCAAAGAGCTGTTTTGATTATCAAGCTTGATGTTATTTATGAATATCAAGTCACTTGTATAAAATCAAGTTAAAAAACAACTTTGGATAATAGCACTCCATATTTATTATACCATTTCAATTTTGAAGACATGCAATTACGTCAGTAAATGAACATTTTTGTTAAAAACTAATTTATAAATTATTTTCAAAAAGCATGAAGTTAATTTGAGCACCAATGTATAGACATTCTTTTATTTTTTTTGAAACACTCTGTATTTTTTAAGTGATTAATTTTCAAGTTTGATGTATGAGCTTTTGAAGTCTCTATTATGAGTAAATAGCCAGAAAAATTTTGAGGGGTAAAGAATTACATTGATTGAATGGTATTACATTGATTGATTGAAAGGAGTAAAAAATTACATTGATTGAGGGGTAAAGAATTACATTATATTGATTAAATGACATGTTGAGATGAAACACCCTGCATACATCCGATATGCCCTAACTGTTGAATAATTAAAATTCTGTCTTTCTGCATGCACAAACTTTCAAAAATCTGGAGAAGAACATTAAGCATTTTTATTGAAAAGCCGATAAACTGACAAAAGTATCCTAAGATTTAGACCTAATTTTTGTTACTAATTTTACATCAATTTTCGATCCGCTTCTTCCTCGGAAGCAAATTAGGTTTTTCATGCAAAAGATTAACCATAGATCAAGCTGCACGTTTAATTGAAAAAAATTAAGAACACCTTCTCGAGCAAAAAAAATCAGGTGCTGTCTTTTTTCATCTAACAACACCTTTGTGATACCGTATGCCATCGTGGCCTCATATGCCAGTTTTTTTAGACTTCTATCAGACTCCGCCTGCCTCCTGTCAGAAAACATTCATGAATATTTAGTAAAGCCGATTGTAAATTTAGAGTTATGTAATATTTTCTTTGATCTTAAATCCTGTTTAAAACCTCAACATAGAATACCTCAATAAACCCGTGCGGTAAGCCCATGCGAAGCCATTTTAGTGTCCGCGGCCAAATCGGAACGGGCCCATATAGGCTGCCTTTACAAGAAACTAGCAGGCCTGCAGAGCATTGTAGGCTGTCTCTTCCTTCTTTGCATAAAAAAATCTTAACGTTAATTTAAACTTACTTTTGGCGGATGTTTTCTACCCTACTTTTTCGAACCTGTTAGACAGGACAACACGTTCCACCAAGGCCTAAAATAATTGCACAAAAAACTAACCAGACGCCTTGGGCTACTGAGGAAGGTGGATCAAGTTGTGCTCCAGGTGCAACAATATTAAGCAAAGCAAAAATTTTAATCGGACACCAATATTTTGGCAACTTTGGAACTATTTTAGGGTAATTGCTTGACAGTTCCCCTATGCATGGCGTCTCCGACATTTTCCTACAAGTCAAAGGATAAAAATAGAGATGAAAAAAATTACTTTGGCATTACTTTGACATTTTGCAGCTAAGTACTGTGCACCAATGTTAAGTTGCTTTGTGCTTAATGATTGGATGTCTCGGTTTCATAAAAACAGACAACTTGTTGTATCAGCAGACATCTACCAATTGAACTTCGACGTCAGAGACCTAAACTATTTCTTTCCTACGGTGCACTGGAGTCTGTGTTCTTGCTGCATAATTTTATTATTATTCATCTGCACGAGTCTTTCATTTCCTTTCTTTTTTATAGAAAAGTAACCGGCAACTCAAATAGAGAAGCCTGTTTGTGTGTGCTATATTGAAGTTGCTGGTGACTCCGGTAGTACAGTACTTAGGAGAGCCGTCAAGTGATTGTACTAATTTGATTTTGGAGATGTCAAAATACTGTTTTCCGATGAAATTTCTTTTATTTTGGTTTTTTAATTTATGTTTTGAGATATGGCTAAAATTTAGACTTCCTTGCTAAGATCGCCAACCAAAAAAAAAGCTGTTAAGTGTCTTTGTTAAAGTCACTACAAAATGATGCATGTAGATTTTGAACGGAGACCGTATTAACTGCGATTGTGATCAATACGGTACTCATAACCATTTGACTATCTGCAAACTATGTGCTAATATTTTCATTCATTTATTGTCATCCTGCTGGGGTTTATAGTCTCACAGTTGTAGACAAAAAATTGTTCATTTGCTGACTAAAAAATGCCCAGCAATTTAACAAGTTTGGATCTTGCAAGAAAAAGTAAATTATCCCCAAACCAGGGTAACTGTATATAATAATTTGTCGTGAAGCGACTTTCTAAAGGCATTAACAAAAATCACTCAGATAGATTGCAAATCGAACTTGCATACTCAGGTAGATTGCGTTCTGTTTGCAAGTCAAAATGCTATCACAATGAGCTTTAACCCAGTAAACTCGAAACACTTAAAAAGTTTTGAGAAACATTTTAATGCGCAGATCGACAGTGAAATTTCAACCGCGTGTTCAACAAAATTATGGAAGATATTGGAAACACTGAACCGGGTTCGTAGCTTTTGGTTGTAATGAGATGTTTTTCTGTTAACTTTATGTTCTCATACTTTTCTACCTAAGCTAGACAAACAATTTTTGCCAATCTACTTAGAGAAATTTGTTAATTTTTTTTGTTTGCATACGCAGGGCAATTAAAGTTGAGAAGCACAAAAATAAATGACAACAATTTTCGAGATGTTTATTTCGGACTAATGCCATTTGCCTTCTAAACTTGAAAGTAACCATAAACAGATTGTCCAGTATATCTTTACAATGAAACCAAAAAAAATTGCAAAATAGGCAATAGAATATTTTGAAAAAAACACTGTATATTTGTAATCAATTTCACCTCAAAGTCGCCACTATAGTTATAATAATTATATTAGTAATTTTACCAATTGATTAACATTTGTAAGCAATCAATTATGTGTTTGTTATTTTAGTTTATAAGCCAACAAAATTTTTAGTGATTAAAATTTTATGACTTTCTTCGAATTAAGAACGAACAATATATTACTGGAATCCTTGCCTTTTCTCCAATAACCTTTGGCTTTTCTTCAACTTTTTTCCCAAATATATCTATGTAAGGTGTAAACTTTATTTAAGTTTTAAAAACGAAAAAATCTTTTCTGATCTTAATTATTATTATTTATTCTCCTGACTCTTAGCAAAGCGACGGAGGCTTTAATACGTAGGGTAAGCAATTATCCCAACCTGCTTCCGGAGATGACAAAATATTGCTGTCCGCTTAAAATTTAATGGAGATATGACTAAAATTTAGAAGTGCTTGCAAAGGACACCAAGCAGGGGAAAGTGCCGTAAAATCGTTAGTAAAAACTTTTTTTTAGATTCATTTGACTTTAATAATTTAAACTTCAAAATGCTTTTCCGTGAGCTGCTTTCAAATTTTTTTTTACGTAAATGTTTTATAGTCAATCTTATCTTTTTACAATCTCATGTTTTCACGTATGATGATTTAAATACGAAGATAACCAATAAAGTACTAATTTCTATGTCATATGAATTTTTAAGAGTTTTTAAGAGAAGTTTACATTCTATTTTATCGAATGCATCTGATATATCAAGCAAAAGTACTAAAACAACATTTCCTTTATCAATTTCTTTAGTAGTATTATTGAACATGAATATGCTTAATGTTTTACAGCAGGGCTGCCCAAAGTGCGGCCCGCGACCGACTGTCTCATAATTTAAGTTTCTTTTGATTAATGCTCATCAATTTTTTTGTAAAGAAAGTTGCTGACAAATTTGTTGTTGCTACTTTTTGAAACATTACTTTCAATCAATTTCAGTAAATGTTATTTGGTGAGTGATGTCAGCAGAAGTAGAATGGAAAGTAGCAAAGTTATGCTCGTTAGCTACAAGATGAATTATAGACCAGGGGTCATCAAACTTTTTTCTTATGGGGCCCGATTACTGCAAAATTAACGGCTGCGGACCGGATGCAAATTCCAAACAGATATACAAGTATTTTATTTAGAATTTTTATTGACTTGTATTGAGCACAATAAATAGCAAAGTCAGTGGTGGAATAGCAAAATTGGGATTGAAATTGATAGTTTGTTGTAATAGCTAACTCCTGCTATGATGCACTGCAGAGCATCGTGTTCTTGGAAAACACTTTCCGCTTATTTCCAAATTTTCCCCAAGCGTCCCTCATTTGTGGTGGCCTAATGCCAGAAAAACAAAACTCCAAAGGCTACCCGGCGTATGTAGTAGAAAACACTAAACATCCAGGCTGCCTGGTGAAAAAAATGAACAAATTTAACGAATTAATGAGATTTATAAAATTGTCGTTTTTCTTTGAGAATGTCATCAAGATTTGGCTTAGAGGTGCGGCACCCAACCATGAGAAAAGGCTTTAAGTGTTCATCAATCAGTCTCATGCGATTTTCCGACTTTACATACTTCATCTTTGAGAAAGCTTGTTCACAAATATAAGTTGTAATAAACATCAATGCCATCTCAGAAGCAAATTTTTTTAAGTTTGTAACAGATCCTTAGGTAGGCAGCGGTAAAATTTTACAACCTGTCCTTCTTTGTGCTTCTTTTTCAATACTTCGTTAGCTTGTAAATCAGTGAATTCTAATTGCAGCTTAATTGACATATCAGCAGGATCACAATTAAATGGATTTTGAAACAGAAGAATCTTGCTCTCAATTCCGTCAATATCGAAAATTTTTTCTAAAAAATGGTTCTTCAAATCACTAATAATTTTTTTGGAAAAGTCAAGGTTAAACTCTCCTGTGGTTTCAGCGCAAAATTCTTTTAAGCAGTGAAAATGGGAGATGTTTCCAGTGTTCAGCTGTGCTTCAAACAATAATAATTTCTTTCAAAATCCTTTGATGATTATGTAGAGATCGCAAATAAGGTTGCCCTGACTTTAAAGTTTCAAATTCAGTTTATTTATGTAAGAAGTAATGTCAACCAAAAATGATAGTTTTGATAGCCAATTAGAATTCGGCTCTGTTTTCTCGGCAAGAAAAGAGTTTATCTCTCTTTGAAGTTTATAAAAGCGAAACAATATTTTACCGCAACTGAGCCACCTAACTGCTGTGTGATAACGCAAGTTACAATATTCAGAATTAACTTCTTTAAAAAAGTTCTGTAATTGGCGGTGATTCAATGCGTAACCCCAAATGAAGTTTACTACAGAAACGACTGGTTTCAGCACACAAGAAATATCTTAATGTTTTCCAGGTAGCGCTTGCTGATGTATAATACAGTGTAAAAATAGGGCTTTCGGGAGTTGAAGTTCTTCCAACTTAGTCATGATTTGTCCCACCAGACCCTTCTTCAGTCCAGCCATGTTTTTTCTTTCATCTACAGTTACACATTGAATTTGATTCCATTGAAAGTTGTAATTCTGCAAGTTTTCTGTACTTTAAGAAAAATATCTTTTCCAGTTGTTGTTCCGTGCATGCTGCAAACTGATATTAACTCTTCAGTGACTTGGAAATCCAAATTAACACCATTAGCAGTTGTGACGTACTCGCAAGATCGGTAGATTCATCGAACGCCAAAGAATACCACAAAAAATCTTCGACTCTCTGGCGTAGTTGTATTACTATTTTCTCTCCTAGTTCTTCTGTTCTCCGCACAACTGAACTGGCTGAAAGGCTAATATTTGCAAAGAAATTGGCTTTCAGGGGACACAGATCTTTTGCTGCTTCCATTACACACTCTTTGATATTGCTGCCATCAGTGAAATGTTTTCCTCGCTCAATTATTTTCTGCACAATTTTATACCTTGTACGAGTGACGGATTGATTTTCAGTAAATTGTTGAGTGAATAAATTTTTTTGGCACTGCGAACTACGTTTCATTGATTGAAATTTTTCACTTTGTAGCTTACTAGTAAACTTTGAATATTTTGACAGATGTTTGGTTTCATAGTGTCGAAGAATATTATATTCTTTCAAAACAGCAACACTTTCGTCGCATATCAAGCAACCTGTACTATTATTGACTTCCACAAAAAAATATTGTTCTTCCCATTTGTCTTTAAATGCCCGACACTCAGAATCTACTTTTCTTTTTTTAGTAGTCATTTAAAGATTACAGTACTACAACACTACCTAAAAGTTAATTATTTAGTACTGGTACCTGATTAAAGTTGAATATTTTTATTACCGTATTGTAAATAGTCATAATTATTTTTAGCCTTAAGGGGCTTTACCCCAGACCACGATTGTTTTCTTTTTGCTTCTCAAAATTAAAAGCCTACCATTAGGAAGTGGGCGCTTAACCACCTCATATTGTCCCTATTAAAAATTATGTTTTGTACATTTGTTTCGGCTTCTGTATTTCCTTTTCAATCTTTGGAGATCTCGAAATAATATATTTGTCTGTATACCGGTATTGTAACTACTGCTTCCAAGACCCCCTTCCCTACTAACCGCAAATTTAAAAGTAAAATGCAAAAAACCTTGTTTGTGACTGTATTTTCCCTTATAACTAGCTAGCTCTAGCCTGCACAAAATACTGGCTAATTCATCTCAACAAGAGTACAAGACTACCACTGCTGTCCCAATCATTCTGCTTCGGCTGCGTAGTCTGCTATAGTCTACCTAAAAACAGAGATATTGCACTAATGAAACAATGGTGTTTTTAACAACGAAGTTTGTGATCTCATAACAATCGGAACAGAATCAAAAATTTAAAAAAATCATTAGTGCTTGTGGCTCAACAACAACGCCCGTCTTTTATAAAAAAATTGATAACTTTATTTCCGTAACAGTTGTTGGCAACATACGGCGGGCCGGATGAAATCAGTTCGCGGGTCGTAGTTTGGTGACCTCTGTTATAGAGTAACGTTTTTCCTTTTATCTTTTATGTTGGTTTTATCACCGCGTAGTTTTTATTAAAAAACGAAGAGCTTTGTTAACTACCGCAGTGTTAGAAGTTTATTTTGGTCATCAAATATTAAAAGATGAGTGCCTCTAAGAAAAGACGGATTAAAGACGGGGCTCGCACGTTTCAGAACAATGGACTGACAAGTATTTTTTTATTGCTAGTGCAGAGAAAGCTTTATGTTTAATATGTAAAAAGAGCATACCTGTCATGAAAGATTACAACTTGAAGAGGCATTTTGAAAAAAATCAGATAACTTACCAACAGCTGGTTGGAGAAAAGAGGACGCAAAAAATAGAAAAATTACAAAAAGAATTTGTTGCACAACAATTAATGTTCAAAAAGTCAAACCAAGAATCGCAGGCGTCTACTCATGCTAATTACGTTGTCGCTTATGAAATTGCTAAACGAGAAAAACCATTTTTAGAAGGAGAATTTGTTAAAGACTGCATGCTAAAAGTTGTACAAATAGTGTGCCCTAATAAACAAGTTGCATTCCAAACTGTAAGTTTGTCATGAATGACAATAACGCATAGAGTCGAAAAAATTGGCAGTGACATTAATGATCAACTTAAAAGCGATATAGAAAAATATATATCTGGGTTTGGATGAGTCCATGAAAATTGGCTCTACAGCTCAACTGCTTATTTTTATCCGAGGAGTAACAGAAAACTTTCAAATTTTTGAAAAACTTTTCGCTATGGTAAGTTAGAAAGATCGAACACGAGGTTCGGATCCCTGCGATGCAGTGTCTGATGCCATTAACATAAGTACGTAACTTGCAATGGTCTCAGTTAGTCGGTGTAACAACAAATGGTGCCCCTCCATGACAGGAAAACAATCAGTTCTTGTTACTCTTCTGAGAAAAAAAGCGATGGATAATCCAGAATCCAACTTGATACACTACCATTGTATCATTCACCAAGAAGCACTGGTTGCACGTCTTCTCAGCACAAATGATGTTATGAAAATTGTGATAAAACACGTTAATTTTATTTAAAAAGTAGGATTAAACCATCGCCATTTAAAGACCTTTCTAGAAGAGAGTAATGCAGAATATGAAAATGTTGTCTATTTTGCTGCAGTCCGATGACAAGTAAAAGAGCAAGATTGATGCAATTCTTTTTCTTCGAAACGAAATTGCTGAGTTTATGAATTCCAAAAATCAACAGGTGCCTGAACTGAAATGCTATCAATGGCTGTGTGATTTATCTTTTTTAACAGATATTATGAATCATCTGAACAGTTTAAATTTACATCTTCAAGGAGCTGGAAAATTTGTTTCAAGCCTTTATGATTACGTGAAAGCATTTTGAAGAAAACTGGAATTGGTGCAAAAACAACTAAAAAAAGGAGATCTATCTCACTTCATGGCATGTAAGAAGCTAATTGAAGAAAGTCAAAATGGTAATAAGGCATTGTTGTTACTGCGTTCTAAAAAATATACGACTATGTTTGAAAATGTTAAACAAGAATTTTAGGGACGATTTTGTGACTTCCACTCACATGAGTCAGAATTTATGTTGTTTTCCGATCCTTGTCGTTGTAATTCAGAAAGTGCACCTACTAATATGCAACTGCAGCTAATCGCACTGCAAGAAAGTTTTGATTTGAAATAATCTTTCCGAGATTTGCCTTTAGACAAGTTTTATTCCTTAGTCCCAGCCTCAACCTATCCAGCTTTGGGCAAGCATGCCTCCAGAATGGCTTCTCTATTTGGAAGTACTTACATTTGTGAGAAGACCTTTTCACTCATGAATTTCAATAAACCGAAATGGAGAACAGCACTTAATAATGAACATCTTCAAACAATCCTTTAAATTTTTATAACACAATACACACCAAGATACGTATGAATAACTTATTGGCGAAAAGTTACAGTTACATGCTTCGCACTAGATGTGCTGGTGTGGGATAAAAAAAACTTCAATTGTTGGTGTGCAATAACACAAATTTAAATTTCGTTTTCTGAATTTTTTTGTTATTAATTCAATTTAAAATTTTAATTTTAAATTTTATTTTATTAAAATGCTTTAATTTTATTAAAGGCTAGCACCAATTTCAAAATTGTTTAATATTTTAGGATAATAGAATTACAAAGCTTAATATGCAGTTTTCGAAACAAAAATATTTCAAACATTTTATGCGTAGCCTAATTGTGCAGCTTGCAGAAACTCAAAAAGAGTGTAATGCGGCCCGCCCCACAGAGACTTTGGGCACCCCTATTTTACAGTTATGAAATTGACGATATCCTAATTGTCTATTACAGTAAAGTTTACTGTCTACTAAGAAGCTGCTCAGTTGCACCAATACTGCTTTTTCCAACAATTTTGATAAAAAAGAACTATTAAAAATAGTTTTACAATTCAGCAGTTCATTAGGATCACCATAAAAAATTTTTTTTATTGGTTTTATAGCAAATTGTTTAAATGTTGAAAAAAAATACCACTACTTAAGGATTTGTTAATAATGGAAAGTAGTATAAGAGCTAGTTTATTAGAATTTCTAATAACAACCATGCTGGTATGAGGTCTAATACTGAAGATTCATAATTTATAAATTTAAGAAGTATCTTCACATCATCAATTTCTATTGTGTTAAAAACTGTCATGGGTTTACAAGGCTGACATTTGTTGGCTTTGCTCAGTTCTTTTCTTTCTTCATCAATATTTTTTTTTAGTTTAATAATTTTATTTTTAAAAAAATTTTGGAACTTATTTGCAGATATAAAATTGTCGTTTTTGTCTGGTAGTGTGACAGGTTTGTCTCCGACAAGCTTACAAAATTTTTAAAATAGCATTTTTAAATTGCCTCTAGCTTGAGTGATAGAGTTGGGAGTGAAATTTTTGTCCCTTTTTTTCAATGGTCTGTCTGTACAGCCTCTGAAAATATTTGTACTCAGCTTTATGAATGACTGACTGAGTCTTTCTCCATTTTCGTTCTGTTTTTCTATATTGTTTCAATAGGTTTGTTAGTTTTAAATCAAACAACTTATCTTTTTTATTTTTACAAGATTTTTTAATTAACAATGGACTGTGTTTGTTTAACAACAGCAGAAGTTCACAGTGATATTTGTTCGTTAAGTCATCTACAATTAGATTCAGTTCAATCAATTTTTAGTAAATAAGAGCTCAATAGGTCTTGTTTGAAATTCTCTAAATTTAAAATTTTATAGTTTCGATAAAAAGTATTACTTTCTTCGATTTTGAGGTAGTGTACGCCATTTATATCAAAACATATTTGAAAGTGATTTGTTGGAATGCTTTGGTCAAAAATTCTTATTTTGTTATTATTGACGGGCATATCTTCACTAATAATAATTAAATCTAATGTTCCACTATATACTCGTATATGAGTTTTAGTTACATAAGGGACTTTTTGACAATATCCATATTCTTTACGAAGGTTAGTAAATTTCATAATGTGAGAATTATTTTTGCTTTTAATATAAATGTTAAAATCACCAATTAAACACGAATACCCTGGTTTAAAAACTAAACTATCCATAAAAACATCAAAACTCCTTCAAAGTACATCTACGTGTGGATGAATGTGGAGGTCTAAAAATATTGCAAAATCTAGTTAAACTTGCTTATTATTATTACTACTTAAACCATATAAAGTATTAACTGAATAAGTAGGATTATTCTTTGTTTGTACATTATGTTTAGAATCACAAATTCTCTTATCAGGACACAAATTGACAGGGCGCAATAAAGTATTATGCTTTTTATTAAACACACGACATGGGTTTTGTTTTTTACAATTACTTGCTGAGCAGGTGAAAGACAACCAAAATATAATGCATTATCTTTAACAAACTGAAGTCTTTCAGGATAAGAATATTTACGAAGTATAAAGCACTGATTTAAATAATGTGATGTGTTGTTACTAATAAAGCAAAATCTTGTATTTACATTTTTAACATGCATCACCACTTTTTAGATAAAGCCTTACCAGTCTCTTTAGTTGAATCGCTGATCATACTGGTAAAATTTATTTTCTTTTTCGATGTTCGTTTGACATCTGATTCTGCTGAATTATTAAGGTCAAGATTATTACTATATGGATTGTCCAGACAATTTACACAAAAATTAACAAATTCAAGAAGATCTATCGAAGTTAGCATGAATTTTTTCACAACACATGACCATTCTTGTTTCATAAAAGGAAAAAATTTAGTTTTCACCAGTTCCTTTATATAATTTGTATCATCAGTACACATCATAGATTCAGTCATGTAAATGAGTGGATGAAAACTTTTGCAAAATGTTCTAATACAGAAAATTGATTTTTTCCAATAGATATTGCAGTACATCTTTGTACATGATTTATTCATAGAATTTTAACAGGGCCACCATACTTTTCTTCTAAGAATTGCTTGGCATGTTGGAAACCTTCTGCTGGATCATCACATTTGCAGGCTTCCAACATAATTCTGACACTAGCATTAGTGCTTGAAATTAAGTTTAGTAAGCACCATTGAGGATCATCTTCATTGTCTTCAACCACATTTTTTAAAGGTTTTGATAAATGATTGATATTTTAATGGATCACCATATAATTTGTTAATATGATATGGTGGCAATTGAATCTTGTTTGATTAAGTATTTTGATTTTTTATCAAACTCTCATACTATTTTAGGTTTTGTTGTAACAAGACTGACTGTTTATTCCATGGTTATTCAACGGGGGCGATTTTAACCAAAAGAGGGGCGATTTTAATGATTTGTAATCATTTTATGAAGTTATATAAATTTAATGATTTGTAATCATTTTATGAATTTATATAACTAAAACTCAGCTTGGCATCAACGCGTATATGCGTGCGATATTCGCGCAACACTTAATAAAAACGTTTTCGCTGACTTTGTCATTCCTATTCTTTTGATCTTTAAGTACCAAACAGTTTTGGTATTCTTTGCCTGCTCATGCACACACATGTAATGATTGAAGTGCGAAAAGCCTGCTCCAGATAAAAGGAGATATCTAGAACAAAACAGGCATTGCTGTTTGTTTACTTTTATTGAAGTGTTCAAACTACAGTATCGCTGGACGCAAAGAGAAAGCAGTAGTGCTAATGCCCTAATCAAGAATGCAAATAAGAACGAAATAAATAAGATTTAAGCTAAAAAAGCATTTTGACCAAATAACTGGTGAAATAGTAGTTGATTGTAAAATTGTTGTGAAGTGCAGATTGTTTGTGTAGTACAGGAAAGAACAGATCTGTAACAACGCAACAAAATAATCATAGTTTCTTAAAATTTAGGATTGTCAATATATTGTTACATGTGCTGTAAGGTACTTTAAGTTTCTTTTCTAAATTTCATATAATAATTTTCTTGTCAAAAGTAATGGCTTTTAATCCCAAAAGAAAATGCCGTGGTTATCTTGTAGATTATATCAAGTTTGGCTTTGTGCCATGCCCATCCAATATTCAGCTTCCAATGTGCCTATTGTGCAACAAAACTCTTTCAAATGAGGCAATGAAACCGTCAAGGTTGAAAGACCACTTAACCAGGCTTCATCCTGATAAAGCAGATAAATCTATTTCGTTTTTTCAAGCTTTGAAAGAGCGTCAAACTCAAATTTCTGTAAGCAAGCTTTTTGCTAAAAACACTTGCCAAAATATCAAAGGATTAATAGTCTCGTATAAGATAGCTTTCATGGTCGCGAAAAGGAGTTTACCGTTCAACGTTGGAGAAAGTTTGGTGGTACCTGCTCTAAAAGAAATCATTTCCACTGAAATGGAAAGAGACCCCGCACCTGTACTACGAACTGTTCCACTGAGTGATACAACAGTAAAACGATGAATCGACGAAATAGGTACTAACATTGAAGATCAACTCTGTGAAATCCTACGAAACACTTCTTTCAGCTTACAATTGGATGAAACCACCACATCAGACAATAATGCTTTATTGATGGTTTACGTCCGTTACTTAAGTAATGAAAATATTGTGGAAGAGCTTCTATTTTGCAAGTGTTTAGAAATGGACAATATTTCAATATTTCAGGCTTTGTCTGACTACTTGCAAAACAAATCCATTCCTTTTACAAACATAATAGCATGCGCTACTGACGGCGCTCCGGCCATGGTAGGCAGGTATCGCGGGTTTTCTTCTCTATTAAGAGAAAAAAAACCCAATCTATTTACTGTGCACTGCGTGCTTCATCGTCAACATCTGGTAGCTAAGCGTCTTAGTCCACGTTTGAAGGAGTCCTTGGGTATTGCTGTCAAAGCAATTAATTATGTAAAAGCCAATGCCAAAAACGACCGATTATTTCGACAGCTGTGCAAGGAAAACGATGAAGAGTACGAGCGCCTCCTTCTTCATACGGAAGTTCGTTGGTTATCAAAAGGCGAATCTCTAGCAAGATATTGCAAACTTCAAAACAGTGTAGTGGCCTTTCTTGGTGAAGATTCTGATCTTGCCAAAGATGTAATTGCTTGTAGTCAAGACACCAGTTATCTAGCAGATTTTTTTGAAAAAAATAATATAGCAACAAACAAACTCCAAGGTAAAAATATTACTTTGGTTCAAAGTAAAATTGTAATACGTGGTTTAATCAACAAACTGGAGCTCTATCAGCAAACTTTGAGCAGAAGAGATTTTTATCACTTATCCCGTCTGTCAAAAATGTCACATAATCTCACCGACAATCATTTGCTTGTTTATGTAGAACACCTGAAAGCTGTGAGAGAAGACATGTACGTTCGTTTTAAAGATCTGCTTGACCTGGAAGTTTTTCCATGGCTGGTGGAACCATTCGCAAGTAACATCAATGAATGCGATTCCACCTAGCAAGAAATGCTGGTAGACCTGCAAAATGACGAAGAAGCGCAAGCAATTTTTAGGGCGCATGGATGGGCAGGTTTCTGGATCAAGTGCAATAACCGATTTCCGGAACTGTGGGAGAAAGTAAGGTTGTTTATATTGGCTTTTCCAACCACATATATAGCTGAAAAAGATTTTAGTGAAGTGCTGTACATGCGAAATAAATACCGCAACAGACTCGACATGAATATGACTGGGGGGAACTCGATTCGACTTAAGCTGACTAGCTTGAACCCAGCTTTTGCTAATCTTGCGGAGCAACACCAGCCGCAAGAGTCACATTAGTTTTAACATGCAGTTGTATTTTAATAAATTGACTTGGTTTTCCTTTTGTATGCCGTATTTTGGTAAAAAAAATTTCTGCATATATTTTGGGATAAAAACTTTCAAACAAAAATAATTGTTTTTTTATGGTAGAAGGGGCGATTCGGACACACATTTTTTGAAAGGGGGCGATTTTATAAAAAAGGTTGAAGACCCCTGGTTTATTCGAACTAGAACTAAATCAACTTGGTTGAAACCTCCTGAATCTTCGCTGGTTGAAAATGGGCGTCCCTCTCCTTACTCTTTATTTGGTTACGCCCCAATGTTGTTGAGTAATAATTTATTTTTAGTTGATAACCGGATAATTTCAGATATGTGAGATAGTGAGAACATTTATAATATTATACATTAACGAAAATCGGTTTGACGGTAATTTGGGAATTCACTTCTAAACGATAATTTGATGATGATGATGATGATGAATTTAAAATTGATCCTGAATACGCCGGTGGTGACGAAGACGATGATGACGAAAACAGGAAACGGAAACCGACGAAAAGAAGACGAAGAAACAGTTTTTTCAATTCTGTCTCAAACAATTCAATTCCACAGTTACCACCACGCGCAACTTTAAAACTTATCAAAAATAATATATTGCTTTCCTGCAAGTTAGAAGGATAAAAATGATACTACGACAGTTGATCGAACCACATTTGATTGAAACGACAGGTTATTGAACGACACTTGATCGAAAGACAATTGATTGAAACGAAACTTGATCAAAATGACAATTGATCAAAACCACAGTTGATCGAAATGACATGTAATGATAAAAGATACATTTACTTTTGTACTGTATCTTTCTGCGATTAAACGATCTCTTTGTTACTGTAAATAAATTCATAAAAAGCAGAGGCCATTAGTAAAAAGCAGTTTCTTTTTATTTTTTACAATTTTTGCTAATGTCAATGTCAGCGTTTCTTAACAGGGCCCCTAAGAAAAGCATTTTCGGCGGAGAAACAGGTAGATCTTTTGTCATGGAGATTTTTGTTAGATGCCTGTTGCTGCCATTTTTGGCATTCTTTTTACATTGTAGTCAGTTGCGTATTTAGGGGGAAGAATTGTCCAATGGTCCCACCGTTGGAAACCCCTTAAAGAAATCAGAAGTAGATTTAAAGGGAAGACCTGTTTTTTGAAAATTACTATATTTTGGGACGAAAAATTGAAAAAATTGGAACAGATTCAAAGTTGTAAATTTTCTCTTTCATTATTCGATCAAGGATCGTTTCGATCAAATTGTCGTTTTGACCAAATGTTGTTTCGATCAAGTGTCGTTTTTATAAAGTGTTGTTTTGATCAAGTGTCGTTCGATCAATTGTAGTTCTATTAACTGTCGGGTCGCGAGTACAGTATATTATTTAATTATTTAAATCACATTTTTAAAGGTGTAACAACATAACTTGATGAATCAAACTGGAAATAGTGAGAAATTTATAGTATTTTTTTATATGGAACTACAAAAGTGTCAAAATTTACAACCCGGTAAAAGTAGATAGACAAAAAACCGATAAAGCTAGTTTAACACAAACAAACGAAAGCTACTTTAGTCAGTTATAAAAATAATGTAAACAAGAAGCTAATGTTGCAACCTAAGGCTAAATTTTTAATTGAAGATAATAGACCTAAAAAGAGGTCTCGCACGTATGGCAAAAGTTATTTAAGTTATGGATTTACTTATATTTTGCAAAATAGCGAAGAGAAACCTTAGTGTATTGCTTGCAGTAAGGTATCGGCTAGTAAAGCGTGTTACCTAATAAGCTTAGACCTGATTTAACATCATCGCACTGGCAATTCGTAAATAAACCGAGGGAGTTTTTTGCTCAAAAATCAAATGATCTAAACAAGCAAGTGAACACTATTTCAAAATTCATCTATTTGACATCAAAGACTTTATTAGCATCCTACCAAGTTGCGCACAGCCTCACACCAATGCTGAGAAACTAATAGTGTCTGCTGCAATCGATCTTGTATGTACGATGATAAGAGAAAGAGCCACGGAAAAGTTTGAGTTGGTACCGATATTCTATTGAATACCGAAAACTATTGAACTTGAATGTCGAGGAATTGATCTTTTCAATATAATCGACAATTTTATTTTAACAAAAAATTTACATTTGGAAAAGTGTATCAGCATATGGACAGTTAACGTTAAAGCTATGTTTGGCAGCTTCTGTAGACTGTAAAGTCTAATTGAAGAACGTTCACCCATGGCAAAGTGGATGCATCGCATGATTTACGCGAGGTGTTAGTTTGTAGAAAACTGAGTTCTAAACTCGGACACACAATTAAATCTTTATCAAAATCATTAATCGATTAAAATACGGATATTTCGAGCTGTGACAACAAATCGAGAATTTTTTAAAAACTCTGTGCAGAGATTAATGCAGAGCAACAAAGTTTGCTATTTTATTGTTTGTATAGATGGCTTTCTCTTGGAAAATCTTTTAAACGAGTCCACGAGATGGTGAATGAACTTCTAGCTTTTTTGCGGCAAAAAATAATCGCTAATTGCCGAGAAAATTGCTGATTGCCTAACTGAGATCGAATTTTTACTAAATTTGGCTTGCTTGTGTGATATCTTTGCTAAATTGAATAAATTGAATATTGCTATGCGAGGGCCAGATAAAAACGCGCTTGACGTTTTAGATGAAGTCGAAGGGTTCATAAAAAAGTTGTCTTTGTGGAAGGAAAACATGGCAAGCATGTCTGGAAGATCTAGGTATTTTAATTTCTTGTCCAATTTTTTTAAGCAGAAAATATTATGCTATCTTCAAATTTACGAAATACTTTTTACAAAACTCTTTAAAATTTACGAAATTTACTAAATATAAATAATAATTTTGCAACATTTATTCAAGCTCGAGTCGAAATTAATCGAGTGCTTTCCGGGAAATATATCAAGCTATGAATGAATTTGTGATTTTTTTGGTCTAACCCTTTTTTTTCCATCGCCCTTTAACTAAAAAAAAAAAAAGGCTACATTGACCTTATCTGTAATAATTCCCCAAAAAGGAAGTATAATTTAGAAAATCCGAAAAATTTATTGACGTAAAAAGCAATTCAAACGGTTATACCTTTTGCTACATCGTATTTATGCAAAGCAAGATTTTCTGCAACTGGCGTCATTAAAACCAAATATCGATCATGATTGATATACTACATGATCGATATTAAACGTTGTAAGAGAAATGCGGGTGACAGTTTTGATAAACTTTGCAAAATTAAGCAAGCACACACATCACATTGGTATATCATATAAATATTATGGTTGTCATTATTTTGTTGATTACATAGTTTATGCAGCTTGTTAAAATGCCACTTCTGAGTTATTGGTTAATTTTGTTTTAACTTATTGTAACTAACGTATCTTATCTGCTTTAGCAATGCTGCTCAGAGGAAGCATTTTAATTATTCACTTCATATTGTTGTATTGTATGCAGTATAATAAAGCGTAATGTCTTTTATATATTTTCTACTATAATGTTTACTATTGCTGGTGCATCGCAACTTACCTAGTTCTACCTAGGGCAACGCAACAAAAACTTGGAGAACCACTGGTTTAGAAAATACGTTTTTATTAATAAAAGTAAAAAGAAACACATGCAAGTGTCAACATGGCTATCCTTGGGAAACTTTATAATATGGAATAGAAGAGATAAACGTCATAATTTAGCTTCTTGGCTTGTATATCGTAGGTAAAGCGTCGGTAACAAAAAATGATATTGATGTTTGATAGCAAGCGCTTTGGACATAGCCTTCTGATATTGCTAAAAGCGACCTAAATATGCTCTGAAAAGAAAGTCAAAAGTCTCATCTTTTTTATCAATTTGATAAATAACACTTGTCGAAGTTAAAAGGCCACTTGAAAACCAGCGATTACAAGTTACAAAAATTCGATTGCGAAAGACATTTTTTATTCGCTTTTAGGCCATTTTTAAGTGTATTCACATGACGTCACAGTAAATTAATTGTGATGTCAATGATGTCACTTGCCCTAAAAAGTCACAGTAAAAATAAATTTTTAGGTAATTTGCTACAAATCTTTAACAAATAAAGAATCAAAAAGACACGGCAACACACCTTTGACGTCTTCAAATCTTATTTATTTATTTATTTTATCTCTATAATCAACAACAGTTTTTTTTTTGTCGTAAAAACAAAAAGAACGACAAAAAGTACTGTATTTCGCCAACAAAAAAACTACCTGTATCTCAAAAACTTCAGAAAAATATTAAATTGAACTTTGAAAATATCTCAATTAGACAACAAAAAAATAGTAATTTATATGTCATCAAAATTTTTTTTCTCGTAGTGACCATTAAAGGGTTGAAACGTGGTCTGCGTTTGGTTCAATAGCGCGCGCTTGCAATTAGGTGAAAAAACGTCACCGTCTTGGGTGACTGAGAATTATTCTCCAAATCTGAATATACTCTAAGAGTGTGGTCAAGTTAGTTCTTCCAGATTCCAGAAAATTGCAGCAATGCCCGATTGTCAGTTTAGGCAAACCCTTTGGAGACTGTGAAAGGTAGGTCGTATGTATAAATGTTAAAAAGGTGGAAACCCATGATGTTTCTCACACGACACAGCCTACTTTGCTTGCTGTCACCGGTAATAAGGGTACAACTTCGGATCCAGACAAGTTCCACAATCATTCAGACCATGTGTTTATCAGGGAAAAGTCTCAACAATCGGCATGTCAGGCCACGATGCCAAATAATGTCATTTGTTGTTGTCAGATTAAGAAATATGGCACCAGCTTTCTTCTTTATATCTCAAGAATATCCTAGATGTTCTGTTATAGTAGAAGACTTTGATCAACCGTTGCTTTTTATTTAGAAACCCAATTCGCTTTCTTGGGACGGGATTGATTTACAAACATTTCTTCAAAAATATGTTGGGTACTGAGCTGTAACCGATTAACAAACTTTTCATGGATACCATCTAACTCCAAATAAAATCGCCGAAAAACTATAATTACAATCATAATTACAATTTTTTCCTTTTAAAATCTCTTTTTATAATAACTGCAAACTGTATACAATAATTAATTAGAATGATATGTCCAACCTCTTTACTACACTATACAGTATTCTCTATAACCATCAAAATTTCTAGCAAAAATGTGAAACAACCATAATTGATGGAAACAAAAAAATTTATAATGTTTTATTTAGAGATACACTGATAGCTGGCAAATACAATTAATATCGTGACAGATGTTAGATTTTTTTTTCCAAATTTGAATATTTTTATCAGTTCAATTTGAAAACAATAATGAAATATTAAGCTTACAAGGCTGTTTCAATCATAGCGACCACTGGCTATCTACACTACAGATCCTGGCAGTATGCTTTGGTCGTAATGAGCTGGCATATCCGCCTCCATTTCGCTGGAGATCCGGCTTGTTATTAGTGTACAAATTTAGCCTTGACTGTACCAAGTATAAATACCACAAAATTACATTTTGTTTAGGCTATTTATTTAGCCTTAAACAAATACTGGTTAACACCATAGGCGTACGCAAGGGGGGGTTTCAGGGGTCAAACCCCCCCCTTGAAGAATGGTGTTCAGCCATATATACATGGTAATAAATAGGCTTCAATAATAAGATTTTGGTTTCTATTGTTTGCCGCACTTTGAAACTTAATTACTGCTTGCTCATCAATTTTTTCTATCGCCTAAATTGCGATTTTTTCTTTTTGCAATTTCTTTTTGCAATTTTTTCTATCGCCTAAAGTTAGCTAATGTATAGCTGCCACTGTGAAGAAAACTTTCAAACTTGTAAAATATTGAAACTTAAGTATGGGAATGGAAATAAACTGCATGGAAACAATAGCTTCAGTTCACAAATTTTTTAATGCTTCACAACGTCAAAACATTTTTACGCAACTCCATCAACACGATTTCGTCAACAACAAAAGTTCAAAAACTTGTTCAAATTTGTGCCATCAGATGGGTCGATCGACACGAGAGTGTTAGTACTTTTTCAAATTTACAATTTACCGTTGTAGAAGCTTTGGCAGAAATTTCAGCATGGCCAGACAGAGAGGAACTTCATTACGAGCTTTGCAGTTGCTTTCGACAATTACGCAAAGTGAATTTTGCATTGCTCTCTTAGTTTTAAAAAACGTTTTTAGATATAGTGTTGTTTTGTGCAAAGTTAAGCAAAAAAAGTAGATAAACTCTTTTGCAGCTGTCAACATTGCACATGATATTGCAAATGAATTGAAGTGTCTTAGAGAAAAAAACTAATATGAATTTCACTAGTTCTATATTTTTGCGCAAAAAAACGGCCAAAGCCGAAGGTTTTATTTTGGAAACACCACGCCTTACTTCAAGACAGACCAATCGATGCAATATTGCTGCTGAACAGATGAAGAATATTTTAGAGTAGGGATTTTTATTCCATTTCTTGATAACTTTATTGTCACTCTCGAAGCAAGATTTACAGCCAACAAATCGATTATTGATGAATTTCAGTGTTTAATTTCTTCTGATCCAACTAGTCGACCAACTCCTCAACAAAATAAAAGTATTCAAGTTTTGGGAAAATTTTACGAAAATGATTTAACAAAATTCTCGGGAGAACTAGTGCCTGAACTGATATTATGGTACAGGAAGCTTTTTCGGTTGAACGCAGCAGAAAGACCAACTAATGCGTTGAGCAGCATCAAGGAATGCAGTTCCGATGCTTTTCCGCACATGGTTGTTAACTCTTCCAGTGACAACATGCACTAGTGAATAATTGTTTTCCACATTACGCAGACGAAAAACGTGCTTACGAAACACAAGTGGTACCACTCGTATGAATGGACTTGCATTACTAAACATTTATAGGAGCCACACGCCTTGCCCTGGTGACGTAATTAACAAATTAAGTAAAAAAACAGGCGTTTGAATATACGCCTTTAAAAAACTTTAAATATTTGTTAAGTAATTAGGTTATTTTTTTGTTCGTTTGATTTTTCACCTATTATTCTCATCATTTACACGAGTTGCTTTTATTTTGGAAAGTTTCTTATCGTAATTGAATTACCTGCACATGCCTTTTCAATAGTTAGTTTTACGGTTTGGTAAAAAAAATTCATGCTAGTACAAGACGTTCTTAAAACCAAAACACTTTATTTTTGAATGTAGGCCTAATTTTGGAAGTTTTTGCCCATTACCAGGACCACTTAGAGCAAGATTTCCCAAACTTTTAGTTGATCGGTACCCTTTGAACACTGTAGCAGGTTTGCATATACCCCCAAAATGTTGTGACGTTTCTCTAAAACAGGGTGGTCCAACTTCTTCACTCTTGCGGGCCACTTTTCGAAATCGTTCGAGTTTGTGGGCCTCAGCCGGGTAGATATTGTTCCAAATCATGATGTCCTTTAATAAAAAAAAAAAAGATCTTCACTTTGAATCTGAAAATTTTCCCAATTCATGCCGAAAATCAAGGTGATCTTTAAAAAATGAAAACTCTTCCCTTTTCAGCAGCCACAAATTTTCCCCATTCAAACCCAAAATCACAGTGATCTGTAAAAAAGTCTTCCCTCTTAATTGTCCTGTTTGACGTAATTATAATCGACCGGATTCAAAAATTCTAGACATTTGAGTCCATTATTTCTTTCGGACACGGAATTTAACTTAAATAAGGATATTCTCTCTGATAATATACCTTTTGAGAAGCCTAAATGTACCCCAGTTTGGGAACTCCTAACTTAGAGCAATCGTGTTTTCGGCTCCAAAACCCTCCCTTCACAAATTTCTGCGTACGCCACTGGTTGACACATTACTGACGAGGTCCTACAGACCGTAACAATAATAAAATACTTTTTCAAACTCAGACAAACCTTGAATTTCTGTTTTAAAAATAATCTTTTTGAACTGTTTTTTAGGTTTTGCCGATATACCTCATGAATCACTGAAAAACATTTGCAAGAGTAATTTGAAAACTCCGCTTGATCAAGAAAATGAGTTGGTTGAAAAACTGAGAAATCTACGTTAATAAAACAGAAAAATATCCCAAAAAATCAGCCCAAATATTTCACAAATTAGGTCAGCTTTATGGCAATAAAACTTCAGACATGATTAGTTTGATTAAAAGTGCAACTCTTTACAATGCCGCTATTGCAAGATCGCCGGATAATGTTGACGTGATTAAAAATGATTTAAAACAGCTTTGCAATAAAGTTCTAAGAATAGCCAAAGCTAAAGATTTAAATGCTGATTTAATTAAAATTTCAAAACAAGTTAAACAAGATATCATTACAATGAGACTAAATGTGGAGAAAAAGACTTTATGCACACAAAAACTGAATACATCGACGAAAACTTTTCGTAATCAATTTAATTTAGAATCCGACAAAATAAAAACTGTTAAAAATCTTCAACAACAAATAACTACTGACTACACAAATATCATGGCAAACTTAGCAAAATATTGCGAAAATGTAATGGGTGAGGCACCTTGCCAGTTTACAATTGTTGGAATGAGATCATTGGCAAGGAAAGAAATCACTCCTTACTCAGATTTCGAACACATTATTGTTTTGGAAGAAATATCTCAACAAAAAGCCAATGATCAAAAACTATTAGATTATTTCAGATGGTTTTCAATTATATTTCAAATCGTTCTGATAAATCTTGAGGAAACAATATTGCCTAGTGTTGCCGTTGAAAGTTTGAATAATCACTCGAAATATGGAAATTGGTTTTTTGATAGCATTACTACACGTGGAATTAGTTTTGATGGTATGCTACCTCATGCTTGCAAGTTTCTACTTGGAAGACAACAACTCACAAAAAACAAAAAATGGAAAACAGAACTCATTAAAACAATTAGTGAAATGTTAAAGTATTTGACAACCGATAAAGATCTAAAAAAAGGTTATGAAAGATATTCTCACCAAAATTTGTTATGTTTATGGAAATAAAATAATCTTTGATCAATTTCAGGAATTGGTATACAAAAATTTAGAAATGCAAAAAAAAGACGAAAAAATGAATGAAATAAAAGCACAAAATATTGAAGATCTTGAAAACTTTACAATAGCAACAAATGTTTTGAAGATAAAATTATGCGACACATTAAATATCAAGACACTTTTATATCGAAGCATAACTTTGTTCATATCAGCTCTGGCAAGAATTCACAACATTCGTGCTTTGTCATGTTTCGATATAGTTGAAGAACTTGCAAAACAAAAGTTAATTAGTGAAAATTGCAAACACAAGTTGATATTCTCTGTTGCATTGGCTTGCGAAATTAACCTTACCTTACCCAGCCAACAATGCAATGCAGGGCCCGCAAAGGCCCTGTACGGGCAACTCTGCGGGCCCTGTGAGGGCAGCCCGTACAGGACCCGTATCGATTTGGCCGCGGGCCCCGAAGTGGCCCCACATGGGTTTAACCACACGGGTTTCGTGGCGACTTAATGCCGATTTCCTGCACGACGTTTTTGGGCAGTGTAATGCCGATTTCCTGCACGGTTTTCATGATGGTTTAATGCCGATTTCCTGCATGGGTTTCATGGTGGTTTAATACCAGCTTTCTGTACGGTTTTCACAGTGGTATAATGCCAATTTTCTGCACCGTTTTCATGATGGTTTAATGCCAACTTTCTGCACGGTTTTTATGGTGGTTTAACGCCGATTTCCTGCACAATTTTTATGGTGGCTGATGCCAATTTTCTGTACGGGATTCGCAGTGGTTTAATGCCGACTTCCTGCATAGTTTTTATGTTGGTTTAACGCCGATTTCCTGCACGGTTTTTATGGTGGCTGATGCCAATTTCCTTCACGGGATTCGCAGTGGTTTAATGCCGACTTCCTGCATGGTTTTCATGGTGGTTTAACGCCGATTTCCTACACGGTTTTTATAATGGCTGATGCCAATTTCCTGTACGGGTTTCACTGTGGTTATTAAAACTATAATTTTAATAAAGAATTTTTTAATAAAGAATTTTTTGATATTTTTGTTTTTAAAATTTTTGACAAATCACAATTTTAAATTTAAACTTTATTTTTAAATTTAAACAAACAAAAATTATGACAAAATATTAACAGTCGGAATTTGCTTTTGATCTTTTTATTCTTCTGCCGTCGCGGTCACGGCTGTCGCGAAGCCACTTTGCAGCGCATTTTTCAATTTTGTTCCTTTTAGCCTTTTTCGAAATAGGTTGCTTCTTTTGCAGTTTCTAAAAAAATAACAACAATCTAAATTAAAATTTATTGTTTTAAAATTTTTAATATTGGACTTTTATAAATTTTTTGTTATACAAAAGTGCATCAAAGGTTAAATTATTAAAAGGTTATAACAAAATATCAACATTCTATTGAATTTTTGTTCGACAATCACGAGAAAAATACGACAAATTAAAATAAATTCTTCGACAAGACGCCTGATTGGTAGAAGAACTCGACCAGTTGACCGGCGTTTCTCAACCTGGGATCGCGACTCGTAAGAGTTGCCAAGTCTGTTTTGGAAAGTTGCCACGATACTTTATGCAATTTTTTAAATCTTTCATTTACAGCAGGCCTGTTTCACTTTTTACCCGTTGTGGGTCCTTTTTTATTGGCAAGTTTATCGCGGGCCGCGGGCCGCGAGCACATGTAAAATGAAAGTGAAGATGAAAAAAAAAGTCTTCGTTAGTTGGCGAGGTAGAATCAGGGTATGATGATTTTTTTTAGGCTTCACTTTAATTTTACATGCGCAGTTGCACATGTAAAATTAAAGCGAAGCCTAAAAAAATCATCATACCCTGATTCTGCCTTCGCAATTACATAAAGTTGCACAGCCTAAAAAAATTAACTGAGTTTAATTAAGTTTGGAATATTAATAATTGTCAAACAACAACATGTCAAGGTCTACTCTAATTCATAATTTTTCATCTGTATCTCAAGTTACTTTTATTTATTCATTCATATTATTTGCTTGCTGGAATGCTTATAGAACTTATCCAATGATTCAATTGACCGCCATTAGAAATGCACAGATATTGTCCTCCAGTTGAAAATTTAGTGTTTTGGTTTTTATTTTAGGCCTACTATTGTAATATGACGGAAAATTAGAAATACTTCTTAAGAACGTCTAGCAGAGACAACAGATTGACCAAATTATTAGTAGGCTTATTAGAACTAAGAACATGCAAGCTATATCCAGTGATGCAAGAAAAATAAGGGGCCACTTTTTAGTGCATGAAAATAAAGTAATCTTTAAAACAACTCTTTATTTTACAGATGCAAATATCCTGGTGCTATTATAAAGAAATAGGGCAATATTTTGGTTTGAACGGCCACTTTTTGATGTTTTTAAGAAGGGCCGTGTGGCGCTCCGTACGCACCCTAATAAAGTCATCACTGGCTATATCCTAATTAGTTTAAATAAAGATTAATTTTCAATTTGTCAAACTTTTTACACTTTTGTAAACTTGCATTATTTTTGTACTTTTTGAGTAACAATTATGAGGCAAAATTTATTCTAAAAAAGTTTTGAGCTCTTAATATACTTCAAATGCAGTTTACGCAATGTTTTAATAGCATTTAAAAAATGATCGCGTAGAGAATTGCATAATATACATGTACGAATTGGTAATTTTGGAAAGGTTGTGTGAATGAGAAAAGAAATATTCTAAAAGATGCTCGACTGATGTAATATTTGACAGTTGACACCATGATTTAGCCGCTCTTGTAAAGTAGTTTCAGTTAAAAAATTCAACCAGAAACAAATAAAAATTGGAAAATAACATTAGCAATGTAATCGCAGTGCATTTTTGGAAAGTGTTAAGAGCTTACCTGAGTCTTGGTTTGATATGTTCGATGGTAAATCCAAAGCTGGTGTTGACAACGGTGTGCTAGCAACAGGGGAAGACCCTTCATATATCAAAGGCGAGGAAGAGTTTAATTATGAGGGTACGTGATTAATGGGTTCTTGATTTGATCTCAATAACTTCGTTGGTGGGGAGAGAGGAACAATATCACTATCGTCGTTGTCAGACGAAGAAGCAACAAAGTTAGAATTCGGTCTAAAAGAACAGTTCAACAAATATTTATTAGATTAATCAGTAACATAAATTTATGCTGAAATTATAGCATAAAAACTTTTTGTAACGATCTGGCGTAAGAATCTATAAATATGGTTAAATAACACTGACAAAAGAACTTAAAATTATTCTAATTATATTTCTGCAACTGAGAAAAACAAAGCATTATTTGGTCATATCATATCACTGTCAACTCTATTCGCCTGGCTTACAGGACAACGAAGCGTTATAAATACAGTGACACTCACGTGTTTACCCCGACTTGCTTACAAGATTCTACTTCCCGGTTAAAATTTTTATTTGTTTTAATTGTTTACACAGTGATCTGACAGCATTTTAAAGATATTAGCTAAAATTGTCTAGCAGGGACAAGTATCTTTCTCAAGGATGCAACCGTCGAAACAGTGTTCACTGTATTTCGGCCACGTTATCCATCAATTAATTGCGAAACTAAAAAATACTGACACTAAACTTCATTTAATCAATTATGTATGTATGCACTACATAGAATGGTATATACATTTTTATCAATTTAGAATTTATTTATTGCTTTTAAATTAATATTTTTGTATGAAAAATTTTCGGATCTTTTGTAGAAAGCCCTCGCCACTAATGCAAAAATGTGAGATTTGAGAAAAACAACCCCGCCACGTTTTAAGTACTGCAGATTGCGCTGGCGGGGGCTTTCTATAAAAGATCCAAATTTGCTCAATTTTTTCTAATAAATCGATGTACAGCATGATTAAACTTATTTAGACAAGATTGGAATTAAAACTTTGGTTCTTGTTCATTTGCAAAAATACGGAAATCCTGATAGAATTCTTTTTAATGAAATTGTTAAACGTTCAAGTAATGCGAAAAAAGTAACTAGAGAATTTTGAAAATTCCTAATAAAGTAGCGTCTATATTTTATGCATTATGGTTACTTAATTAAAAAATTACTACACTAACGACTGTCAAAGCGACGAGTGGCAATCCATCTTTGATTAAATTTAGCTATCTTGTAGAAAGAATAAAGTTGACTATGATCAAAAATTCTTGGAAGTTCCGACGTGAAGCGTGAACTTAATAGGGATATTCCAAATTGAATTTTGAATTCACATAATGCTATTATATATTTAGATGATATTTTTGGTATTAAATAGAAATACTGTGGTGAGCAATCACTGAAAAATAATTGAAAGGTAGCGAGAAAATGGTTATTTATAGTTTGTTAAATCAAATTGAGCGACGCTGCATTGAAGCAAAAGCTGATACAGACTTTAAAATTTATTCGAACTTTCTGCAAGACTAAAAAACATTTGTCAACAAGAGCGCAGAGTGAGCGCTTTTTGGTAAAAACCGCAGGAAGCCATATAGTTGTAAACCAATTTGAGTGCCCTATAAAATGAAATCGCTTTTTTTAATTAACCTGCAGTAGTCAAAGTTGGCAAAAAAGTTTTTGGCGATAATTGCTCTATTGTTTTGAAGTAATAGATGACTTCATTAAATTAAGAAAATGCATTAAAAGTCTTTTTTTGTAAAAAAAGCATTTTTAAAAGATTTTGTTTTATCCAATAAATTTGTCGATTTTTGGAAACAATAGCCCAAGTAAAAAACAACTTCACCTTTTTTATTAAAATTTATTCAAAAATTTGTCTCCGTCTATTTTTTTGTGCCGTCTTTAATTGCTTTGTTAGAATGTTTTTTGTATTTGGTTCTCTTATTTTTTTTGGTAAAACAAACGGGCAAATGTAATATATTTTTGATAAAATAATTTTTTAAATCTGAATTAAATTAATTGTTACCGCTCTGAATCAATTGTCATTGAGCACTTTTCTGATGCGCGCCCAGCAGGTAAAGTTTGTAGAAAAATGTGTATATGATATTTATACTTTTAATAATTGTAAGTCACAAAGTTATAAAGATTGTTTGTAATCTATTGGCTGAATGTGGCGTGATGGTTTGTGACGCCATGGATTTCGTATGCTTAAGAAAATTCAAAGTGGACGCCTTCGCAGTATTGTACATTATTCCATTTTTTCATGAAAATCAAAGAAACACGCGATGTTAAACGACCATTGTTTAACCTATTTAAATATTTCTTTTATTTTTAACATTAGAATATTTAAAATGAAGTCTTTTAAAAAATTCAAATAGATTGGTATTTGACTGGGAACATGCCTAAACGTGGTCTAATCCGTATTATAAATCTGTTTTGAAAAATCAATATTTAAAATTATTAGCGCAACATGCACCATTGCTCTGAAAAATCAAAATTAAATTTAATTAACCTATGAAGTTTTAAATATACACAAAAGTACGTTGCTTTTCCAATAACACGTATTTCAAAGGTTTTCCCATTTAGATGTGGAGTCCACCTTTCTTCAACAACTTTGTTTCTCTTGGAACTGTTTCAAGATTTTTCTGGCCACTAACATTTCTTTTCTTTTTTGTCATAAAACCACTTTGTCGGTATAACCGCAGCTAAATTAGTGTTTACAAATTCTACAATCGCATACATCTTTTAATGCACCTTTAAAGATGTAAAAACTAAGAAAACAAAGAAAATTGTAATCATTTGAAATAACACAATACGGTTAATGAAAGAAGCATAGGCTTATACCGACTTACTTTTTAAAAAAATTTATCCAAAGCAATTTGCTATGCTATTGTTTACCTTACAATTTTTTTAATAAAAATCAGAAAAAGGTGTTTCGAGATCCAAAACTGATCTTACTCGTATTTGTTTATCATGCGTTATTTGGCCAAGCGCTTGACACCAGCCTCAAATAAATTATGTTCTTTTAGTAGCTATTTGTAAACAATGTTTTTTTACTTTATGACCCTCCCTTTACCATTAAACATCTTGATTTTGCCACTTTTAGCAATAATACATGTATGCTTACAATAAACCGATTAAACAATAAAAATATTAACAGAGATGATTAGTATTTTTTAAATTTTTCTTTATCCATATGTAGGCCTACTAACTGTATAGCAATTTTTATATCTTTATGCGGCAGCATTATCATTTTACATACAACAGCATCTAGTGGAACGATAACAAAACCAGTATTTAGTAAAGATACTGTACAACCCATATATTAAGTTCTGAAAAATTTAACGGTGATTCGAAAAAACTGGATTTTCGGGAAAAATTTTGTAAAAGAAAAGTGTTGCCAGCTGAATGAAGCAAAATGTTTTTAATAATATTTAATAAAAGTGCAATTGGAATAATTTATCTTAAAAAAACTTATTTTCAATCGTAAATCCTTCTTTTATAACCTTTTTAAGTCAATCAAAAAATTGTGTAAATAATCTTTCAGACTTTCAGGCTTTTTTGCGCCATGATACACTCCAACCATAAGAACTCTCACCTCTGGAATTTCCTTAAGTACAGCTAAAATGGGCCAAAGACAAGTTTTTGCACTGTTTGCTAAAGGTATACCATCAATATTAATACGTAAAGTTAAAGAGCTTGTGTTTTGAGCGAGAAAAGCCGTAGAATTTTTTCATATTTTTAATGCTACCCACAGCATATTAAATATACCAAAATGATAATACTGACCACCAGCAACTGTGATAATTTCATTTTTTTTCGGAGTAGCTAGTAAAGTTCTTGCGTCCAAAGGGACATCAAGTTTATTTGCTTTTAATATAATAAGCAATGCACATAATGCCACATGAGAAATTTTAACTCTTACAGCCCATTTTGATAAGCTTTCTGTTAAGTGAATATAGGCTTTGTCAGCTTTATTTTTATTATTTTTACCCAGAAAATCATCGTATTCCAAATCTAAGCAGTCGTGTTCTTTTGGTTTTGACTGTGAGCAAGCAGCTTGTTCAATTAACGGACATGAATTTGAAGCAGTTGATAATGTTAATGGTTTTAACGCAATGTTTGCACTTTCATTTGATTTATATTTGTCAATAGACACATTAGATTGTGAAGCTGAGCCATCAAAACGCAATAAATAATTATCAGCTTTTGCTTTAAGACGACGGCGCTTAGTTCTGTTACTAGTAAAAACAAAATCTGACATTTTCAAAATCACTAAAACGACAAAAGTTATTCAGTATAGCCAAAGCAAAAACGAGGTAATAAAAGTTTAAAATAAAAATTATCAAACCTACAGCCCTATTTAATAACATATATTACATGTCAGTATTGCGAATTAAAAACGTTTATGGAAGCCTTGATAAATCAATCAAAATCTAAAAATTTACTAATAAATCCAAAAAGCAGCATACTAGTTTAATAAAATTCCTTATATGGTAATGATAAAATGAAATATAGCCCTAGTTTTAAAAAATAATTAAATAACTTAAAACGAATTGGCATTTTTGCTAAACGTTTTAAAGTTTTTAATTTATTTATACGTAATAGTTCGTCGTCGTCGTTTGAAGGGCATCCACTCCAGATCAGACACAAACAGGACTGGGGCCGAGGGTTTATCCTTTTACTACCCCAGACTGCTGCACTGCCCGGATCAGATGCTGGCAGTGATGTTATTAAGCCAGCATCGAGTTTCGTCATCCAAAACCGTCAGACCTCGTGCTCCATGTGGTGCCCGATGTATAGGGCATGCTGTTAGAACATGGTCTGCGGTTTGCTCAGAGGCGCCACACTCGCAATTCGGTGAAGGAGCGAGACCCATTTGTGCATGGACGAATGGAATCGCCCAACACCAGTCCGCAGGCGGTTGAGCTTAACCCAAGCTACTCGGGGTAAGCCCATCCCAACAGGCCTGGCACCGGTCTCGGGCACAAAAGTACGGAGCCTGGAAGCATTTTCACAGTACTCCGTTTTCCATTTGTAATTTGTCCATTCAGAGGCGCGGATGCCAAGTCTGGCAAGGTTGTCCAAGAGATTCCGCGCACCTGGCACAAACGGGCGTCTGGATCTTAGTCTCACTTGGCGAGTATCTGAGGACCCTCCCAAGAGACCATAAAAGATATGATTGGGGTCCAGAGATCCACGGTAAGCCAAGGAGAGTGTCGCTCCCATTCGGCGAAGCTCAGCTGGCTGGATGCCTGAGAGTACAGGTAGGTGGTCCATTGGAGTGGGACGCAGGCATCCAGTAACTATGCGCAAGGCGTCGTTCCAGACATTGTCAATGAGACGAGTGTGAGCACTGCGACACCAGATTGACGCACAGTACTCAGCTGCTGAGTAGACTAGAAACAAGGTGGCTATGCGTAGTGTTTTAGCACCAGCACCCCATCCCGAGCACACGAGTCGCCTCAGCAGTGTGACGCGCGAGGATAGTTTTTTGCGCAATGCCACTAAATGGTGACGAAACGTGAGCGATCTGTCCAGTTTTACCCCAAGGTATGTAGGGGTTGGACAGAACGGTAAAAGTCTACCGTTGTTGTAGACCTTTAATTCACGTTTGGCCTCTCGGTTGTTTAAATGAAAGGCTGCCGTCACCGTCTTAGTGTGACTGAGCTTCAACCTCCAAGTTTGGAGATACGCTGAAACTGTAGACATGTCTTGGCTTAAAGTCATTTCCAAGTCCTTCCAGTTTCCAGAAGAATGCAACAATGCTAAATCATCAGCATAAGCAAACTTTCTGGAAATCATGGAAGGAAGATCGTACGTATAGATGTTAAATAGGAGGGGAGCCAAGACCGATCCCTGAGGAACGCCGTTTTTAAGACGGCGTAGCCTGCTTTGCTTTCTGTCACCGGTGGTAAGGGTGAAACTTCGATTTCGGACAAGTTCCATGATCATTCTGACTATGTGCTTATCCGGAAGTAGTCTCAGCAGCTTGCAGGTAAGGCCACGGTGCCAGACAGTGTCATAAGCAGCTGTCAGATCGATAAATACGGCACCGGCCTTCTTTTTAGCCTCGAAAGAATCCTCGATGTTCTGGGTTAGCAGAACAACTTGATCTACGGTTGACTTCCCGCATCGGAACCCAGCCTGCTCTTTAGGGAGCAGTGGATCGATTAATGGTTCAACGCGGGCGTAGATAAGCCTCTCGAGGATCTTGTAGGGGACACAGAGCAGAGATATCGGTCGATAACTCTTTGGGTCCCCCACGGGCTTTCCTGGTTTTGGGATCGCGACCACAAGCGCTCTTCTCCAGATCTTGGGAATTTTGAGTCGGCGCAAACAGGAAGAAAGGAAGTCACGTAACCAGAACTTTAAAGCAGCTCCAGCATGGAGTATAAGCTCGGGGCAGATGGAATCAGGTCCCGGAGCTTTACCTGGTTTTAAATGTTGAAGGGCAGCAGCAAATTCTCTCTGTGAAAAATTGTCAGAGATATTTACTGCGTCTGGTGTTGTGGCCCTCCAAAGGTCAGACACTTCTTGAAAGATAAGTCGAGATGACTTGCGATCAACAGCCTCGTATTTCCCATTTCTAATCAGCTGAGATGCAATAGCATCGGCTGAAACGGGACAGTGACGATGAGAGTGTCGTGACCTACCAGTAAGGTTGTTCAAAATACTCCACGCTTTTCGACTAGAGTGTGAGAAGTCAATGCTCCGAACTGCATCGGACCATCAATCCCTCCGATTTCTGTCAAGCTTGGAAAGCAGAGCTGTAGCAGCCAAACTTGAGTCGTCTTCCAGAAGAGACTGCAGAAAGGTTTTATAGAGGGATTCACACTCTGCATCCCAACACGGAATATAGTTATTTCGATACCCGTGTGGGATAGTCTTTTTGGCTGCTTTCTTAATGGTGTTACAGAAGTCCTGGTAAGCCGCATCCACATCAAGTGAGTCAGGCGGCAACAAAGTCTTTGCGAATTTATTCGTCAAAGCAATGTAGTGACTCCATTTGGCCTTGCGGAAGTTCCATCGCTTAACAGGCATGCTTGGAACTGCCATAGCAAACCTTGGTGGTGTAATAAGCGAAGGTCGATGTTGTGACCTGGGGAACTTCTCAAGGACACGTCTATCCGGTAAGCGACTGTTTGGACCTACGCTAGCGAAAGCTAGATCTGGATTGGTGCCAGTGTTCCAGCGGCCGGAGTAAAAAATAGCAGCGTCCTTGGCATTATATAGGAGGGTAAGACAATTAATACTTGTCCAACCAGCCAAGCACTCACCGTCCGGACTGTTGTCGTCGTAACCCCAGTCAGCATGACGACAGTTAAAATCGCCAGCGTACAGACAGGGGTGAGGATACACTGGGAGATCCAGGGTTCGCAATCGCGTTGGCGGTGATTTGTAGACGTTGACTATTTTATAGCCATCAACGTCCACACGCAGCCACTCTATCTCCGATGTCGGTGGAGATTGGTCCAAAAGCGTGTATCTCAGTCTCTCGTGGACAAACGTGGCAAGGCCATGCTTTCTGCTTAAAGAAGACCCAGCTAGTTGGTAGTGTGGTAGTACCAACTTCTCTGCATCAGTGCAGTGGGTCTCCTGCAGTAGGATGACGAGTGTCTTAGTCTGCATAGCGAGGTGATGAAGAACGTTCATCTTGCTTGCAGTGAGGCCTTCGATGTTCAGCTGAAGAATAGTGGGTCTTCGGAACTTGTTGGCAATGTGCCCTGAAAAAGGCAGTTTTATCTTAACACTGCCCCGTCCTGAAAAGGACGTTTGCCGATTAGCAGACCCACACTGAACATCGGAATAGGTAGATACCCTTCCTTTTTGGTAGGTTCGGTTTCGGTCTGTCATTTTTAGAATCAATGAACAGACTTACTTACGGCCCAGGCTGCGTGAAAGCACCTACCATCTGGGCCTATGTAATAGTTAATTGAAATTTATTTGGTTTTTTGCCATATAATATTGTACTTGGTGTTCTTGGCCAGCAGTTCTAAATTTGAGTCATATCTCTATTAAATTTTAAGCAGACAGCAATATTTTGGCATCTTTCGAAGCAGATCGGGGTAATTGGTTGTCCTACCTATTAGCGCCTCAGTCACTCTCCTGCGAGTCAGGAGGATAAATATAGAGATAAAATAAAAAATAAAATAAGTAACCTGTACTAAGTAATGCTAAATTAATTCTACGAAATATTAAATTGTCAACCAAATATCATTCTAACTTACTAGCAAAATCACAAGAGTTTTATGTTTGGTTTACTAGTGATTACTGTTAGTACCTGTTACTATACACAAACTGCGTGTAGAAATAATATTTTCAGAAGTAAAAATAAATTTGCCAAAAGAGTGGGTCAAAGTAAAACGGTTTTTAATTACACGTAAAGCAAATCACAAACTATGAAAAATTTCCATCTATAAATTTCTATCTTTCAAAATATATTTTTCATTTGAAGCAAAAAAAATAACTGCTTTTTCTATGAAGAACAAAAGTTTCTATAAAGAGCAAAACTGCCACAATCAACAAAGAACTCACCTAATACTTAATCGCTCTATTTTGCAATCGTCACGATTTTTTTGAGACAACAGCTGTACGAGGTACGGTGTTAATGTTAATCTATGCGATGTTTCGTCCATTTGTCGGCTTGCGTCCTGTTTGGAAAATCTTTAAAGCTTGTTACAAATGAAGTGATACTTTTCAACCATTTCAACATACTTTTCACAATTGATACCTTGCGTTTTAACTTTTCTAATCTATAAACAAGGAAAGTGTGTCAGAGATTTTTAATACATTTTGCACCACTTACTGCTGAATCGTTTTCTTCCACAATTAACCTTCCTTCTCTTACTTGTTGATATTTTAACGTTTTTCTAATTTGCAGAATCAATTTTGTATTTAAATGTCCGTTCAACAAGGACTATGATTGAACAAGAGCAAATTGCTATGGTTCATAGTCTGAATTTAATTACCATGTGACGTAAAAAATAAAGATAAAAATAGTAATTGAAAATTATAGGTAGGTTAAAAAATAGTTATTTGAATATGGTTTATTTACTCGACTTTAAAATTGTTTCTTATTTTAACACAAAAATTTCTCTTGTTAACGTTTTGTTTAACTTGTATTTATAACCTCGTTTCTTTGTTCACCAGAAGCGGGCCATAAAAGAGGCCCCGGGGCCGCATTCTAGCCCGCGCGCCGTATGTTGCACGCCTTCGCTCTGATGTAACCGGACCCTCAATTAAAAAATTCTTAATGCAAACATACTAAAACATTTAGTTTAAACATTTTTGGACCTTCATAAATCCTTTATCAGAAACAATAAAAATGCTGTAGTTACCAGCTGTAAAAACAAACAAATTGACTCTGGTGGCAAATGCTTTTTTGTAGCCAAATGTTAAGGTTTATGCTTGAAATTTTGCATGAAGAAGTAGAAAATAATCTTCCGAAATGTTAGAATATCTTAGTTGTATCTACACCTTCCCAATGTTTAGCCAGGGCCTGCTAATGGCAATCATCGTTTTTAGAACGATGCAATAAAGAAAAATGCCCCTATCAAGGCATATTGTCAAGAGTACCTGGCTGAACATCGAAAGCCTCGAAATAAACGTTTTTAATAACTATCACTCTATAGTTCTCCTCAACCTTTTTCGAGCTATTGACTCCTCAACGGCCGGGCTTCAGAAGCCCACCAAATTAACGATTTATAATTCCAAAACTACTTAAGCTATCTTTTTGAAATTTAAGCAGAGTGAAAATCATTTATTTAACTTTTGTTAGAGCAAAAAAGTTTTTTTTTAAATTATTTAATAAAGAATGCAAAATTGTAATTTATCAAGATCACTTCAATTTTTTACGTTTAGACACTCATTTAACTAGCGTGAAATGCGATTGTAACGGATTCGCTGTTGTAACAGTCGTAAACTTAATTAAAATTTGGACGTAAAGAGTGACGTCAACGCGCAAGACAATTACGAACAATGAAGAAGCTAAAGAAGCTTGCTTCATTGTTGAAATGGTCGAATTATGAAAAATATTTTAGATCAGTTTTATTTACTTGCTCACATGTTTTGTCCACATGTTTTTGTGGTTACTAGTAGTTATTGCTGCTTTTTTTAAAAAGGATAAAAAAACGAAAATGAATTTTTTTTACGTAAAATAATTTGAAATTGGTTATATTTTGATGTTTAGCAGTGTTAAAAGATCGACTTACAGATATCATAAAACCAACAAAAGTTAATCTTTTACATATCATCGTTTACATGCACATCGTATTTCACCGCCACAAAAAAAGTTTTTTAATCATTGAAATGAAACTACTTCATTGCATTACTTTAAAAAAAACACTTGAGAAAAACAATATTACTCTATATAATTGTTATTGTTAGTCATGCAACATATCTCGGCATTGATCAAAGCATGAAGCGGAAATTTGAAAGCAATACCGCAAACACGTGAAAGAGCCACGTGTTTGACACTGATTTTGTGATTTGTTCATGTTTTTTTTGTATTTTCTGGCCTGGTTCAATTTCATTATCATAGCAGAAACAACAACGTTTCCTAAAATTAGACTTTGAAGCATAATTTCGAGGTGTAAATGTTACATCAATAGAGTCAGTTGCACGGAAATGACTTTCGCACAAGATTAATTTAATTTTTCGTTGAACATCAAACTGTAAGCCAGTCAAAGGCCTTTCAACGTGCGATTGAATTAGGGTTGGCGAGAAGTTGAAAGTGTCGTTTTCATGGAAACGGATTCTTTTCACGTTTTATTGTTCTATTACAAAAAAACATTCTACGGCACTTTTCCTACTTGAAAGTCTTTATCAGCAACTCTAAATTACAGTTTATAAAAACTAGAGTGCCCAATAAAAAATTTCCTAAACCACAATATTCTAATATTTGTGAAGATTCAAGATTTAGATTTGTTTATTTGTCACTAAACATTTACAAATATATGCACAACATATAATTGAGATTAAATGTAGGACAACGTTACCGGGAAATAATCATAAGGTGTCTAAGTTAAGCACTTACTTTTATTGTGTCATTCAAAATAATAAAAAAATTATAAAAAAATAAGTCTTTGAAAAACAACCAGCGATAAGGCATAAAAGTAATTAACAAGTGAAAACCTAAAAGCAAAACCAGAAAATAAGCAAGTCTGGGTAACAAAGGCAGATGTATTTTTTATTTTGTGATATGAAAAGTGTCGCATAAAATACGAGATAAAATAACACATTTTGGCTCCAATATATTTAATTGAAAAGTTTAATCGTTTTTTTGTTTTACACTGTGGAATATTAGATTGATCAACTTCAGAAGATATTGATCACCACAAGACTTCTCCAAGACAGCTTTGAAAAAGAGATGTTAAGCTGTAAAGGCCCTTTTTAGCATTACGTAAAACAGGGCAATTCTATACCGAAATTGTTGTAGCATGTAAAAATATTTACTTCAAGTAAAACATATAAATAGGACTGGCTTCCGCGCTTAATTCCTTTACTGCAAATTTTTATTGTATTGTCTGGGTTAAATGCTGTTAACAAAGTACCACGCCACAATTGTTCATTTTTTCGTCCAAAACTGTCCGACCTCGTGTTCCTTGTAATGCCCAATGCATGTGGCACTCCGATGCAACGTTATTTTCGGTTTGTACAATGGCGCCGCATTTGCCATGAGAAAAAGAAACGAGATCCCATTTGTCTATGCACAAATGAAAACGTGCAACTACACTCCGCAGGCGGAATGGGCCAAGTGGTCCCAACCAACTGGGCGCAATCCAAATAGACGCAGCCGACTGCTTATTTAGGCGGCGCCAGTCGGTTGCGGCCAGTTGTCTTTAACCCATCTGAAGGCGTTTAAGCATAACGCAAACTGTTCTGGACACACTGTTTTGAACAGGTAAGGCAAGGCGTTGGTAATGAAAGCATGAGGCCGAATTTACTTTCATAGTACTCTGTATTCGATCTATGATTCATGTGATGGGCAGAACGGATGTTTATTTCAGCGAAATTGTTCACGTTTTTGGGTAGCAGGCACAAACAAGCGTTTAGACCTTCGTATTTATCGGCAGACATTTGATAACCGATAAATAAACCATAGTCAGGATCTAGAGCAGTGCTCTGCAACTCATGTGTTGCAAAAAAACGAGAAACATTCTCTTTCAAATAAAAAAAAGTTATGTTTCTTTGAAGTAGCAACCAAAAAACTTAAAAAATTTATTATACAGTACATCTCATTGTGTAATGTCAAGACCTGTTTTTGGTCTTTACTAAATTTTGAACGCTTTTCTTCATATGAAGCATTATTTAGTGAACATAAAAACTCTCTACAAATAAATTGATAATTTTTTTGATCAATTTTCACCCAGGCTCGATTGTGCACGATATGCGCAAATTGGTAACTTCAGATGAAAAAAAAGTCATCACTTTATTTTTAGAGTTTAGATTGAAATTTTTAGGTTTTTTAAGAAATCCAAATGAAACTTCAGATAACGGAAAGCATTCAGAATTTAGCTCTTTACACCTGGTCCAGGTGTTCTGCTAATTTTTAAAATTTTTCAAAGTGTGCCGCAGGTTCCATAAAGTAGCAAAGCATGGGTCTAGAGCAGTGTTTCTCAACCTTTTTAAGCTTGCGTACCGGTGATATTTCAAAAAAATCTTGCAGCTCGGTAATTTTTTCTTATGACAAAATTGTAATAAACGCGATAAATTGATAAAAATATCTTAATATAAAAAAAGTGAACATTTAGCATCAGAAGAACTCCATTTAATGTGAACTTTGCTGCTGCCTTCTTGATATAATACGTAGTAAAAGTGGCTCTATTGAAGTTTTTAAAAGGAAAAGTCAGGGGCACCAAAAGCGGGGGCGCGCAAGGGGGCAAATAGTGTCCTTTGAATTTGCAGTACAAAAGCATTGGGTTCGATTTGTCTCTACACTTACATAAATTCGACCGTAATTAAATGTAGCAAAATTTTTAAAACAATGATTTGACAACAGCAAAAAAACAGTAAGTTAACAAGGGTGCAAAATCGAAAAAAAGAGGCACTTTTTTGGTTGATAAGGTACTTACTATAAAATATAAAATATAAAAATCTTTCTGAATATATACAAGAAAAACGAAAGTTCATTGAGTGAACAAATTGCCGTAAACAGGAGATGAAATTTCTTTTTTAGTCTTCAACTAACTCTCCAGGTCATGCATTTGCGCACCTGTTCGAAATATATTTGAAAACAACAAAAAAAAGAGTAGGTGGTAAAATCAGAGTGAATTTTCTGAATATATACAAGAAAACCGAAAGTTCATTGGGTGAACTAACTGCTGTAAACAGGAGATGAAATTTCTTTTTTTAGTCTTCAACTAACTCTTTCCAGGTTATGCAATTGCGCACCTGTTCAAAATATATTTGACAACAACAAAAAAAAGAGTAGGTGGTAAAATCAGAGTGAATTTTCTGAATATATACACGAAAACCGAAAGTTCATTGGGTGAACTAACTGCTGTAAACAGGAGATGAAATTTCTTTTTTTAGTCTTCAACTAACTCTTTCCAGGTCATGCAATTGCGCACCTGTTCGAAATATATTTGAAAACAACAAAAAAAGAGTAGGTGGTAAAATCAGAGTGAATTTTCTGAATATATACACGAAAACCGAAAGTTCATTGGGTGAACTAACTGCTGTAAAGAGGAGATGAAATTTTTTTTTTTAGTCTTCAACTAACTCTTTCCAGGTCATGCATTTGCGCACCTGTTCGAAATATATTTAAAAACAAAAAAAGAGTAGGTGGTAAAATCAGTGACAACATTTTTTTGTCTTTAACTGTATTTCGAACAGGTACGCAGATGCATGACCTGGAAATTTAGTTGAAGACTAAAAAAAAGTTTATCTCCTATTTACGGAAGTTCGTTCACTTTGTATACAAACAAAACAATTTTAATATTTTATATTGATTGTTAGTACTTTATTAACCAAATGACTGCCTTTTTTTCTTAACTTTGAACCTTTGCTAATCAACGCGTGATTATTGCAGTCATAGCGAAAGAATAAGAGTGCAAATTTGAGTGACGTCCTTTTTTTTTAGTCTTTAACTATATTTCGATCAGATGACTTTTAATTTCGGACGATTGTATTTAGTTTTGAAGTCTTAACTACAATTTTTTCTATTCAATCAATAAGAGGAGCCTTTGTTTGAAATCTTTACCTCCCCCCCGCCAAAAATTTTTCCGGCGCCTCTGGGCAAACTTCAACTTGAATATCCACTCAAATTTTCTCTATGGTTTTGATAAGAGATAAAGCCGAAAAGCTTTTCTTACATAGGGTTAGATTGATTAAGTTTTGATTAAGTTTTTTTAGATAAGATTGAGCATTCTAACCCTAACTCAGACCCTATTCTTTACAGATAAGCCGTAAAAAAAATTAGCAGCAGTTTAATTGCTTTGTTATGAAGTTGTATATATATTTGTTTTTAAGTGAAGTTTAAAATTGTAAAAGTGGTAAGTTTTTATATGCAATCTTTAACTTGGTATCGCAAACAAGTTCAATCAGCAATTTTTTTTTAGCTGCGTTAGGATTGCACAACTTTATATCCTCTGTAAAGAGATTAACGATCCAAAACTTTTTCTTTTGAGGATCTTATTTTTGGAAAAATATAGGCGAAAATTAATGGCTTACCCTTTTAAGTGTTGACTCATAATAATAACTAACTCTTTAGTGCCAACAGAGGTACTTGCCACAAAATCTTGCTAACTTGGAAACACATCAATGTCGCTATTTGCAAACATCTGTTACAAAAAAACAACTTTTTTTAAAAGTTTTGTTGCACACTGTAAATATGTTGATGCATAACCTTGAAGAGAACCACTATAATCATTCAAGCGGCTGAATATATATGCTAAGTAAGCAAGTTTGCCTATTCACATTTTTTGAATCGAAGTTCTTTTAAAAGGGAATTTTCACTCCCGTAAAAATTTATTTGCTTTTCTTAAATCAAAAAGACGCGCAAGAACGCGTCCTCTCCAAAACCGTATCACTTCTGCATAAAAAATGAGATAGTGATGTTGTAAACCCATGCGCTCACACAGTGCCTCGAAAACCCTTAAATGCAATACGCAGTTCCGAATATATTTGATAATCTTAACTGCTCCCATCATAACTGTTATATACATATATATAATACCACTGTTCTATAAAGCCTTCTTTGTCTTTCGAATCGTGACTACAAGCGCTCTTTCGTAGATTTTCGAAATTGGAGTTGACGCAATCAGGAAAAAAGTTATATAATCAAGAATTCAAAGCAGCTCTAACATGAATTATAAGCTCTATGCACATAAAACTAGGGCCCGGAGCTTTATCGGTTTTACGTGGAAAAATCTTTGTAAACAGCGCAGGTTATCCGTAACTAAGATATTAAAGTTAATTTTTATTCAAAGGTTTCCAATTAGTGAGTCATTTTAAAACTACAGAGAGGTCTGAATATGATAGAATAATCATATTAAACCAGGAGTCATATCAAAAATTTTTTAAAATGATATTTTGAATTCAAACATAAAATTTATTGCAAAAGGTACATGAAGATCAAAAATGATTTTTATGTTTACATAAAAAGTTCTTTTCGAATTTTCAGGGTGGAGCTTTTTGGTCTTTATTTAACTTTCGAAATAAATTTATCAAACAGTTTGCAATGAGTAAGGACCGTTTTTTTTTAAACTTTGGCGAAAAAATTTTTTTGGAAGAAAGAAGTGATTTGTGTAAATCTCGGACTTTAAAACCGTCATGAATTTATACAAGTTAGAAACCCCTGTTTCATTGAAATTCAATCGTAACAAACGTCTTTTTTTATTTTGTGTTTTCTGTTTGCAAAACCCACATCTAAAAGCTATAAATTTTTTTATAAAACTTTTTCAAACAAGTAAATTGTTACATAAAAAATACGTCGGATTTTTCATTGTACAAAAATTTTCAACATAGAAACGGCCTATTATTTCAAATGCAACGTGAAATGCAATTATAAACAGTCAAGTGTTGTTTGATTGTCTGAAAGCGTCAGCATAAGATCTAAAATGTGAACTAGTTAATTTATTTATTTTTTCCCACGAATGAATAGTTATAAGAAAGTTTTATCAAAAAATGCTTCGTGTAAAGATTGAATTTTGTCCGCTTGATTGGTATTCAAGCAGTCCAACAGCAATTGTTTTATTCAAAAGAATGTATATGTGTAAAATCCTTCCAAGCAATCGCCAAAAGCTCAAAAAAGAAAATGCAATTTACATGAAATAAGTTCTGCATCGCCTGAGGCATTTTGACGTCGGCAAAGGACGTAATTGGCTTCGTCACGCAAAGCCAATTCTTGGTAAAATTCATGACACTTAATAAAAGCGTAAAATTGAAATTCTACGCTGTGCTTCCGAAAACCAGCAAAAATTCACAAATTTTCAAAAAACATCTGTTTTACCCGTTAACCCTTGTTCGGGGACACCTAAAAATAGTACCATCTTATTCAGCAATTCAAATTAGGAAAAGTCAAGAAATTCCAGAATTTTATCTAAAAAGATGAAGTAATTACAAACGTTTTTGCAAGGACAGGGCTTCAGAAGCCCGGCCGTTGAGGAGAATAGAGGCACTGATTGTTATCCAAAAGACCCAGTTGTACCACTAATGTGCACATGGGCAGAAAAAATAATACTTTTTAATTTTGAAGTAACTATAGTTTTTCTGAATGGATATATTTTTCTAAAAAGTATTATTCTGGACTGATTACCACTTAAACATTGCAAGATTGAATGATTGTGTGGCCGTTAATTGTAAATAAATAAACCTTTTTGTTGATATGTAGGCCTATCTACAAAAACCAACCAGCTGTGATCCTAGAACCGCCCAATTTTTTTATCACTGTCTATACGCTTTGGCCTGCATTTTGATTGGGGCTACAATCCCATAACAGTTTCTATGGTGGTGCTTTAATTGAGTGTTTGGGCGATTATTAACCATCTTGCATTCTTGTTCAATGGTAAAAGCACCACTATCTTTTACTTTGCTGGTCGCTGGAATACTTAAGAAAGATGGGAGCTGGAATGTCCACTAAATTGCCGGACATATTTCCGTTAGCCAGGTCATCAGGTCTTTTCGATATCTGAGAAAGCACAGGCTTCATTTGGATGGTGATAAATGGGTCAAGATGTTACTACAAGCTCATGGAGTACGCTTTTTTGCACCACACTCACAGGCCGCCGTAGAAGCCTGACAATAATCCTGACCTAGCATTTGTTTACGTTTGTCCTCATACTCACTAATTACCAAACAGACATGTTTCTGGTCACAAGATTAAAAACCCTCACATAATGCCACCGAAGTACGTTTTGCCGGTTCCAAGCATGTTTAATGTTAAATAATGGAATTTCGTTAGGCCCAGTATTGAGTCTTGAACTACTTTATTGGCACCAAATTCACAAGACGGGGACCAGACTTATCAGAATGTTTTCAACATCATCAGAAAAGCAACCAAAAAGACTATTCTTCCAGGTGATCTAGACCATTTTTATATCATTTTTAGATATCCAACCCACTGCAAAATAATTAAGAAGTTTTCTGCAGTGACACGGGTCAAGGATGGCTGCTGTAAAACCTTGCTGGCCAGACTTGAAAAGAAACAAAAGAACATCGCTGGTCTGAAGCAATTCTCGGAGCATCAACTTTTCACACTCGAATTAAAAACGTGGAGTACCTTAGCAAATCTTTTTTACAGGTAAATCAAGAGTCAAGACAATTCCGCGACGGCAAACTATTTCGTTTTAGCTGCATGATGCTATTGTAGATTATCTATTTAGAAAACGAAAGATACAAGGTTGACCCACGTCATCTCGACTCGCCTTTCAAGAGGTACCCTTGCAGGACTACCTTATTAAACTCAGTGAACATATATAATACATGTAATTGAAATTTAGCTCAGAGAATTTAATGCTGTTTTACAACACTTATATATCAGGTAAAACTCTTAGCCTAGATTTCATCTGCTTACTGCTTTGAACATACATTATAATCTATTGTGAAGCTGTTGTACGTGACTTTTTTGGTTACGTCATTGCTTCAAAGTTTTCAAAATCTAGAGAAGAGCCCTTGCAGTCGCGATCACACGTTTAAACCCTGAAGAGAGCACAAAAAGTTATCAGCCGATATCTCTAGTTGGTGTTCCCTACACCCGAGGAGCCTGTCTAACCCCTCACTAAACCTCTTTTATTGGCCCTCTGCTTCCTCAAGACAAGCACCGAGTGGTTTTGCGCAAACAACATCGAGGGTTGAAAAGAAGCCCAGTGCTCTCTTTTTTGATCTGACAGTTCTATATAACATTTATCTGTTATCGTTGCTTTACCAACATATGTTTTAGTACTTCTACAGCATTAGCACATGTTCCAAACAGTAGCGTATTTAGGGGGGGGATTACGCCATGCCTCCCTTTGGAGATCACTAATATAAGAAATCAGAGATAGCTTTAAAGTAAAGACTTCTTTTTATACATCACTAAGTTTTTGGGACGAAAAACCAACAAAACTGAGACAGATACAAAGTGAAGGCCATTTTCTACCATTTAAAAAAGTGATTTTTCGCTAAGTAAATTTGATTATGGCTGTTATACCTTCATCCCTTTCAAAAATCCTCGGTACGCCTTTGGTTCCAAATGGTAATGAATCTTGTCTGGAAAAGAAGTTTCGCCTTTGCTACCAGCCACAACAAGCAAAGCAAGCTCCACTTTTTAAAAAAATTTCTATAGATCAGTTTGAATCCCTTCTGTTTTACTTTTATACATACTCGTACAATCTGTCTTTTATAACCAATGGAAAATATACTAATGTTGACAACTTGGTCATTGCGCATACTGCATACCAGTTTAAATGAACTTAATTTAAACCTTTATTAGTCATCTTTATTTCACTATCAACCAATTCAAGTTTTTGACTCCTGGAGGTTGCTTTTTAATTTGTTACAATTTTTGGGTTGCATTTAGTTTGAAACTGTTCCTATAAAAGATTATAAAGTGTGGTTATTTACATTTGTAAGCGTTGAGTAAAGATCAAAAAAGGTTTGGATTGGTAAGTGAGAATTTATTTAGCTTTCATGTGATATTTGAGTACATATTCAACTTACCAAAAAATCAAATTTATGGCTCAGTGGTATAGAAATTAGATTACTTTTATTATAGAGCTCTGGTGCTACTCAGTAGCACAAAATGTGAACCCTTAGAAGAATGTAAGCAGTGAAGGCTTTACGAAAGGAAGGCCTGGTGCAAGAAAAAAAGGGAGCCTCTTTTTAGTATGTAAATTTTTTTGTTCCAAAAATGTCTAAAAAAAAGTCAACACTTTCCATCGAATCTATACTTTTGTATTAAAAGTTAAGGTGAAAATAGGGAAGCCATCTTCATGGTGCTACAATGAAAAAATAAAGCAATATTTGGGTTAGGGCGGCCACTTTTTGACGTTTTTCAAGGGGTCCGGGTGGTGCGGCTGCTCTGTTTGCACCATACTAAAGCCATTATTAAATTTTCAAAAAAATTGCAGTTGGCGTCACTTAGCGTTTGTTTTATTGTGATAACACTTCCATAAAGAAGAAGTATATATAATGCATTAAAAAATAAATGTTTACCCTACAATAGATAAATTTTTGAGCTCTAAGAGAAATTATTTTTATTAAAAGTCTGAACCTGTAAGAGTTCAAAAACATTTAGGCAACCTCAAAAATCATTTGCTGGGATTGTTATAAAGCTACTACAAAACCTTGCTTAAAAAGATCAAAATTGTTAGATTGCATACAATTGAATGACGGGGCTCGGTTGGACCAACCAGATATATTACGTTATACCGGCGCGCCCCATAGATCGGACACCAAAAAACGCAAGATCTGATAATTTAGTATGATTTATTGAATTGATTGAGGCTTGATGATAACTGTTATTCAAACGAAACATTTTTTTGTTCGATTTTTCTTCGTTAAATTCGACTTAATAGAAAGCAAAGTTAAAAGCCGTAAAATTTTAAGTTTCGAAAATTTGAACAATTTCAAGCAAAAAGTACTTTAACACCCAATCTAAAAATATAGATTTGATAAAACTTTAAGAAACGTAAATACTATTAGGTATTTTACAATTCTTAACCGGGGAGGCACGCCTCCCCTGGGGTGCGTACGTAAATTTTCAAGGAGGCGCGATTGTTAACATGTTTACAACACATTCTTTATTAATTTTGATAATCAAAATGACAGGAAACTTGACCTCAGCAAGAATCAAATTGAACAACAAAATCTAGCAAGCTTTTTTTCAATTAGATTTTGCTCTCGCAAACGGTAACTTTGAGTCCCAATTAAAGTACAAATAAAAACTCATTTATCTGATTTAAAAAGAAAAATTTAATCAAATAAAATTCTCCACTAGATGAGAAGCAAGAAACATATTACAGCGCGAAATAGGCGACATTTTTAACGAAACACAAGAAAAGTTTCTCGAGTTAAAATTTAGCTCAGTAGCCAAGTACAAATTTAAAGTGCTGGACCTTGAGGCGTTTTGGGCCATATACCTTCCCGTTTAACATCTTATTTTTGTGAGTCACCGAAAATTTCCTGTGAGTCAGGGAGTTAGGAGGGTAAAAATAAAGATACATAATAATATCAAGAATAAATAAATAATTTTAATTGTTTTTTTAAGTGAATATTGAAAGTGGCTCCTTTTTTTTGTTGCTTCAAAGTTTCCTTTTGTAAAAAACATTACGAATTATAGTGATCGTGTTTTCGGCTCTCAACCGCCCCCATAACAAATTCTGCAAACGCCATTGTATGAATCTAATTACTTAAAACAAATTACCAAATTGCTAATAAGACGAAGTAGAAAAGAAGAAAAATACCTAAAAATTACTTTGATTAACCTGCCCAAAGATGGACAAAATAAATAGGGGTAATACAAAAAATAACTAGCGAATTGTTAGGCAGCTTTCACTAGTTTGAATAATAAATTTGTCCTTATTTCTAATCTTTTTTAGGAGATTAATTAGACTAATTCTATACTATGTAAATGAAACATAGCCAGCAAATCCAACAAATACCACACACCAACACAGATAACCAAGCTAATCAAATATTTGAATGAAGTTTTGATTCTAGGTGTATTTTATTGCGGTAAGTTCCACTACAACACAGTTCACCGAGGCAAATTCCATTGCTGTAGTTTTGGAATGCTGGTGCTAAAACACTGCGCACAGCCACCTTATCTCTAGTTTACTCAACAGCTGAGTACTGTGCACCAATCTGGTGTCGCAGTGCTCACACTCGCCTTATCGATAGTGTCTTGAACGACGCCTTGCGCATAGTTACTGGATGCCTGCGTCCCACTGCAACGGACCACCTACCTGTACTCTCAGGCATCCAGCCAGCTGAGCTTTGCTGACTGGGAGCGACACTCTCCTTGGCTTACTGTGGATCTCTGGACCCCGATCATATCTTTTATGGTCTCTTGGGAGGGTCCTCAGATACTCGCCAAGTGAGACTAAGATCCAGACGCCCGTTTGTGCCAGGTGCGCGGAATCTCTTGGACAACCTTGCCAGACTTCGCATTTGCGCCTCTGAATGGACAAATCACAAATGGAAACGGAGTATTGTGAAAATGCTTCCAGGCTCCGTGATTTTGTGCCCGAGACCGGTGCCAGGCCTCTTGGGATGGGCTTACCCCGAGCAGCTTGGGTTAAGCTCAACCGCCTGCGGACTGGTGTTGGGCGATTCCATTCGTCCATGCACAAATGGGGTCTCGCTCCTTCACCGAATTGCGAGTGTGGCGCCTCTGAGCAAACCATGTACTAACAGCGTGCTTTATACATCGGGCACCACATGGAGCACGAGGTCTGACGGTTTTGGATGACGAAACTCGATGCTGGCTTAATAACACCACTGCCAGCATCTGATTCAGGCAGTGCACCAGTCTGGGGTAGTAAAAGGATAAACCCTCGGCCCCAGTCCTGTTTGTGTCTGACCTGGAGTGGATACCCTACAAACGATGACGACGAGAAATTTGAGCTTTGAAAAAAATTTTTAATGATTTTTTCTTAAAGTTTTTCAACATTTAAAAATTATAGCAAACAAAATCCAACATTTCATTTAGTTTGTAAAATTTTTTAATTAAAAAGCTGAACGTTTTTGACTATCATCAGTGCTTATCAAAGCATCTAAAATTGTTTAAAATTGTCTGAAAAATTTTTTTAACCATAAACGACAATTACAATCAATTAAAATATATAAAAAATATAAAAAATAACAATTTTCTCAAGTTTATGCTGTAACTTCTTCTTCTTCTTCTTCTTCTTCTTCTTCTTCTTCTTCTTCTTCTTCTTCTCCTTTCGGCTTTTTTCTTTAGTCAGGGGTGGCCACAGCGTATCATCATTCTCCACATCTTTCTGTCTTCAATGTCTGTCTCCTTCGCACCAACTTCCCCATATCTTCTTTTACCACATCTAAAAATCTTCTCTTTGGTTTCCCTCTTTTCCTCTTTCCTTGTAACTCCATTTCCATCATCTTTCTTCCAACATAATCTTGATCTCTCGTCATGACATGTCCATACCACCTCAGCCTGCCCTCCCTCATCTTCATTCCTAACCGTTCTACCTTAACGGTACTCCTGATGTGCTCGTTTCTAATCTTGTCTTTTCTTGTCACTCCCATAGAAAACTTCAGCATTTTCATCTCTGCGACTTCCATCTCTTCCACTTGTTTCTTTGTGACTGCTACTGTCTCAAGTCCATACACCATTGCTGGTCTTACCATTAAACTGTACACTTTTCCTTTTACTCTAGCTGGTAACCTCTTGTCACAGATTACTCCTGATACTCTTCTCCATCTATTCCATCCTGCCTGTACTCTCTTCTTTACTTCCCTCTCACAACCACCACTTTCTTGCACCGTTGATCCTAAATACTTAAATTCCTTTACTCTTGGCACTTTTGTATCCTCCATCTTTACTGTTTCTTCGTCATTTCCTCCATTTATGCAAAGATATTCGGTCTTCGACCTACTTACTTTCATCCCTCTTCTTTCCAATGCATACTTCCAGGATTCTAACCTCTGCTCCACTTCTTCCCTGGTCTCTTCACAAATCACAATATCATCAGCAAACAGCATCGTCCATGGTGGTTCTCTCCTTACTTCATCCGTTAGCCTGTCCATTATCACTGCAAACAGGAATGGACTTAATGCTGATCCCTAGTGCAGTCCAGCCTTAACCTTGAAACTTTCTGTAGTTCCTACTGCACACCTCACCACTGTTTCGCTTTCCTCATACATATCCTGTACTAGTTGCACATACTTTTCCACTATTTCGGATTTTCTCATGCAGTACCACAGATCTTCCCGTACAACCCTGTCGTAAGCTTTCTCTAGGTCCACGAATACACAATGTAACTCTCTTTGACCTTCCCTGCATATTTCTATTAACATTCTTAAGGCAAACATGACATCGGTGTTTCCTTTCCTAGCATAAATCCATATTGCTGTTTGCTGATCTCCACTCTATCCCTTAACCTGGTTTCAATAATTTTTTCCCATACTTTCATTGTGTGGCTCATTAGCTTTATTCCTCTGTAGTTTCCACAGCACTCTGCGTCCCCTTTGTTTTTATAGATTGGGATAAGCATACACCTTCTCCATTCTTCTGGCATCCGTTCACCCATTAATAGTCTGTTGAACAGTCTGGTCAAAAACATTTTATCCCAATCTCTCCCATGCACTTTCAAACTTCTACTGGTAACTCATCTGGCCCAACTGCTTTACGTTTTTTCATCCTTCTTAGTGCGTTCTTTACTTCTTCTCTACTAACACAATTTATCTATTCATTAACCACTTCTGGATCCTCTGTCATAGGTTCTCTGTTATTTTCCTCGTTCATCAGTTTCTCAAAGTACTCTTTCCATCTCTTTAACACTGCTTCTGAATTTACCTTAACATTACTGTTTACATCCTTTATAACCCTCACGTGCTGTACATCTTTCCCTGCTCTGTTTCTCTGCCTAGCCAATCTATACAACTCTTTTTCACCTTCTTTTGTTTTCAATCTAGCATACAAATCGTCATACGCACGTCCCTTTGCCATTGCAACTGCCTTCTTTGCCTTATTCCTCTTTTCTTTGTATACCTTTTTAGTATTTTCATCTCTTATTTTGTCCAATGTTTTCTTTGCCTCTTTCTTTTCTTTTATGCTCTTTTAAACTTCCTCATTCCATTACCATGTCTCCTTGTCTCCTTTTCGTTTCCCAAATGTCACTCCCAGTACAGTTTCAGCTGTTTTTCTTAGCATTTCTACCGCTTTGTCCCACTCATCAGGTAACCCATCCTTGCCTCCCAAAATCCTGGTAACCTCTTGTCTAAACGCTTCTTGACAGCTTGTCTCTTTCAGTTTCGACCATCGTATCTTTGGCTTTACTTTCTCTGCTTTTTTCTTTTTCACCATAAGAGCCATTTTGCATACCACCATACGGTGCTGCTTTGCGACACACTCATTCAATATTACCTTACAATCGCATATTTCCTTCAGGTTCCTCCTTCTGCACATCATATAATCTACTTGGGTACTTTTTCCTCCACTCTTATATGTCACCCTGTGTTCATCTTTCTTCTTGAAATAAGTATTGACAATCGCCAAATCCATTCTTTTCCCAAAACCCACAACCATTGATCCTTCCTTATTTCTTGTTACAGCACCGTACCTACCCATTATTTCCTCATCGCCTATGTTTCCTTCGCCCACATGTCCATTAAGATCTGCGCCAAGAACTATTCTCTCATCTTTTGATATATTTTCTATCAATCCATCCAGGTCTTCCCAAAAATCATTTTTCTCCTCCAAGCTGTTGTTAACCTGTGAAGCATATGCGCTTACTATATTTAGGATGGACCCGTTTACCTCCAGTTTCATGGCCATCAGTCTGTCCGACACCCTCTTCACCTCCAGAACACTTTCAGCCAGCTCCTCCCTCAGCACTATCCCTATCCCACCATTTTTTCTTCCATCAGCTCCATTGTAAAATATTTTACATCCACCACCAATGTTCCTTGCTTTACTCCCTTTCCACTTAGTTTCTTGTAGGCGCAATATGTCTACATTCCTTCGCTCCATCATATCTGCCAGCTCTCTTCCTCTTCCAGTCATCGTTCCAATATTTAAGGTACCCACCCTTATGAGTAAGCATCTTCCTTTCCATGCTTCTCGCTGCTTCTTTACTTGACTTCCTCCTCTGTTTCTGCTCTTATTTTTACTTTATTTAGCAGTAGCATAATTTCCGCAGGTGCCCTGCTGTGCGACACCTGAGGCGGTCGTTGGTAACCCGACCGCGACCGATCCCGTATGGATTGACAATGATTACACATTTGTACAAATCTGGCAAAAAAGTTTTACGCCGGATGCCCTTCCTGCCGCAACCCTCCCATTTATCCGGGCTTGGGACGGCATCAAGAGACTCAGAAATGTGCCACCGATGGCTGGGTTAAGTTTATGCTGTCACTGTTATTACTAATTCAATTTAAAGGCAATGACAATTAACACAAAACAACGTCAGAATTCACTGAGGAAAAAAGGAGAAAAAAGAGAGAAAATAATACTACAACTCTTCTAATTTAGTCATGTGATTTGTATTATTTTTTCTCTTTTTTCTCCTTTTTTCCTCAGTGAATTCTGACGTTGTTTTGTGTTAATTGTCATTGCCTTTAAATTGAATTAGTAATAACAGTGACAGCATAAACTTGAGAATATTGTTGTTTTTTATATTTTTTATATATTTTAATTGATTATAATTGTCGTTTATGGTTAAAAAAATTTTTCAGACAATTTTAAACAATTTTAGATGCTTTGATAAGGACTAATGGTAGTCGAAAACGTTCAGCTTCTTAATTAAAAAATTTTACAAACTAAATGAAATGTTGGATTTTGCTTGCTATAATCTTTAAATGGATTTTAAAAATTACCTCTCTTCCTAAATTATATTTTTCAACATTGTTTACCGCCGTGCCTTGTATGTTTCGGCTTTCTTTTGCTCTAGTTGAAAAGGTTTTTAAAGCGGGTTGTTTTATGATGCAATCACACTTGAGCAAAGCTCTTTTCAACATGATTGAGATGCTTGTTTAATTAAAAAGTAATCTTAGGTTGCTCTTTAGAAAATAGAAATTTATGGTTTTTGAAATAATTAAACGGACTATATTTTCGTAAAATGTTTTGGTCTCGATCTCGATCGCGGTCTCGATTATTTCTAGTCTCGGTCTCGAACCTTAGGTCTCGAAATTTGCCGGTCTCGATCTCGGTCTCGTTTGTGGTCTCGACTACATAACTGTTAAGAACCTATTGACCTTAGCTATTAACGTTGGTTTGATAGTGTAATAAACGTTGGACTATATTGCTAACCGCGGCTGCCGTGTTTAAAGAATTTCTTAAACTATTGAGTTCTGAAAATAATAATTTTTTTTTCTATATTTTAAGTTTTATGTGTTGTTTGTGTTTTGTTTCTTTTATTCAAATTTTAAATCTCCATAATTTTTAAGTTAATCATCACAAATCAAGTTATGTAGTAAAGCTTTCGCAAGTTTTTAGATGTGAAAAAAAGTACCAAAATTACAAAAGAGTCAACAGGACATTTTTTATTAGTCTGTGTAAAAAAGCTCAAGTGACGCATTTGGTGAATCAAACAAAAATTTAAGTAAAATATAAATCATAAGCACGCCAACAAGGAAGGAGGTAGCGATTTGAACAGGTCCAATAAGCTTCACACTATTATACATAATTCTTGAAATTTAATAAATGTAGGATAAGACATGTTATTGCTTACTGGGGTTGCCATTAAAAGATGCATTAATATTTGCCTAAAAGAACTTTGACTTAGCACTTTAATGCTATTCTGAGCTTTTACATTTTTTTTCTGTTGCGTGATCAAACCCACACTGTGCGCACGTGCACTATGTATTTATCACGTCATGTCTTTACGTAATTTGTCGAGTACTTACGGATGCCTTGGCAGTTATGCGCGTAGTTAAATTCTTGTGTTTCCAATTGTTGCTAATCACTGTTGGTTGATGCAGTGCTTTTCTTAGTTGAATAACGCTAACATTAATTTGCTTGCATTAGTCTACAGCATTTTCTATTGTTGATTAATCAAATATCAGAATTGTAAAGATCAGCTTTTGAGTGCTCATGTAAAACACTTTTTATAACTTTTTTTTTTTTTTTGTATAAGACACCAAGGTCCATAGACAGGCAATGACAAGGCAAAACAACACAAGACACAAAAGCAGAACACCACGAGAAAAGAAAAAAAAATTAACTAATCAAAATAAAGAGAAAAAAAACACCTATGATAGGATGATAAATTATCTAATTTTGATAAAGAGTATTGTTATAATTGATCCAGAAAATAAATTTATACAGGGCATCAGAAGACATTAAACAAGAAATGTATACATTGGATGAATTGTTGCACCTTTTTAAGAACGAATATAAGTAATTTCTAATTAGGGCATCTAAGGTCTTAATATTAGATTGAATTTGTCGAGTTCTAGCAGATTCCTGTCTAGGTATGTTGTGTAAAATTCTGAACAAGTTGTTGTACGCAATACGAACACGATTTAAACTTCTGATTTTGAATTTACACCATAAATGAACAGAATACGTAGACATGCAGTACGAACGAAAAAGAACATTTTTAACTTGGCTTAAACAATTATGAAATTTTGAACGTAGAGTATTACAAATACAATATAAATAACGAAGGTGTCTGTTTATATCAAGGTCATTAAACAAGTCATTAGTAATCAATACACCAAGATATTTTACTGAATTTACAAATTTGATACATCTACCATCTAATATAATGTTTGGTTTAACGTTTACTTTGAATTTTTATTTTGATGAATCATGCCAACAGTTTTATCATTATTATAAATAATACAATTGTTAACTGCATATTCTTTGCACACATTTACTAGTTTTTGTAGCCCTTTGACGCTGGGGCTAAATACACATAAATCGTCAGCAAACATTAAATGATTCAGTAAAGACAAACCAACAAAACATCCACTTTGAATAGAATTTAATTTTCTAGATAAGTCATCCATATATAAAGAAAACAAATAGGGACTTAATACGCCCCTTGTCGTACACCATTACTAACAGTAAATGGACTATAAAAGTACCAATAGGCAAGTAATCGTACAAAGCATGCAGGAACATTACGATTAGATAATTTTTTAAATAATAATTTATGGCTTACTCTGTCAAATTCTTTGAAACCATCTAAGAATGTATTGAATACGGGGCTGTTTTGGTTAACATAGTAAGAAACAGCCTGTTTATACAAGAAAATACATTGGTCTGTGCTATGTTTGGGTTTAAACCAAAATTGATTACTGCTAGTCGTTATGAACGACGAGATTTGTTGTAAAATAAAATGTTCAAACAATTTTGAAATAACAGTTGCAAGGGCTATAGGTCTATAATTATTTTTGTCGTGTATATTTGATTTGTTATTTTTATAGATAGGAACAAGTATGGTTTCAATACAAGCTTGAGGCATGACACCATGAGAAATACACGTATTAATCAATTTACTTAGTAGGTGCAGACTTGAGGGTCCGCATATATAAGATGTTCTGCTGATATTTCATCAGAACCAGCAGCAAGATTTAGAGAAAGTTTTCACAATAAAGACTGTACGCTGCATGGCGTTGACATGAAGTCAGACATATGGGACAAGTCATTTATTTTTTCAAATCTAATATTGTTATTTGATGAAGTATACGAAGAGTTAGAATTTAATAGATCGTTATGGTAATTTCTCCACATTTCAGCTATTTTAGGTGCACTACTAGTACCATCTATATGTAGAGGAAGCAAGTTTTTTGCTTTATGTGATCTGATTTTTTGCCAAAATTTTTGTTGTGAAGTATCATTATGCAGTGAAAGAACTAGATTGTCCGCTTTTTGTTGTGCAGTAGCTTTGCGAGATGCCTTCATGGCTAGTTTAAAGTTTTTGCAGTGCTAACCATGTTTTGGTAGGTCCAATGATGCTTGTCTCTACCACAACTAATCCAGTTATGATATGCTTTTTTTGCAAGCTTATGTTTGTGATTAATTTCATCACTCCATTCAGGTTTTGAAAATGGACAAGGTTTAGTCTTGTGTATGTTAGCAAACGCGAGTGAAGACATTTTTAATGCACTTGTTATTTCAGTATAAAGATTTTCAATTGCTTTGATGTGATTTGTTTGGTTACAGGTTAAATTTGTACAATTGGCTAAATCATTTGGTATAGATATTTTACAGAAGTAATGCTTACTAGCTTTTGCATATTCTTTTTTTTGTTGTTGAGTGAGTTTTTTCCAGTTTATGGATTTAGAGTGTGCGTATTGACATCATCGTATTCTAGACGTGCTAACTTGTTACATATAAATGTAACTTGAAGGGGGCGATAGTCAGATATTATAAATTCCTGGAGAATTTTGATTGATTCAATAGCTTCATGTGCTGAGCTTGTGGAAGCACAATGGTCAATCCAACTCGTTGAACCATGGGTGTCACTTAAAAAAAGTAAAAGAATTAGTAGGTAAAATCATATTAACAGACATTAGGAAGGAATTGTTTTGACAAAATTGACTGCAGATTTTGCCAAAACTATTTTCAGGTCCAGCATTAAAATCTCCTAATAGGTAGATGTTGAAGTTATTAAGTTCTTTACAGAATGAGGCTAATTTACTGAGTTTTTCTACGTATTCATCGATATTGTGGTAAGTGCTGCAGGGCATATAGACATTAATTAAAAATAATGATGATTTGTCCAATTCAAGTTTTAGACCAATAAATGATTTATCAAAGTTATGAATTATAGAAGCTTGCAATGATTTATTCCATGGAATTGCTTCACCCCCATATGGTCTTCCAAGTTTAAATCTATCTTCATAATTTAAACCAGAGATTCCAGATGAATAGTGATGGTTACTTATTGTAGATAGTTTATTCAGTTGTTGTTTAGAAAGCCAAGTTTCTTGTAAGAAAACAATTTTTATTCTACCGATTTCCACGGCTTTTCCCATAACATTTCCCAAACATTTGAAAACAGCACAATAGTAACTTGCTTGATAAAACAAAACTAAATAAAAATGTAAAAATAAAGTTATTACTAAAATTCTTTTTTATTCTTGTCATGATACTTGTACTTTTATCAATTTTTTGTTTTTATGATTCTTGTGTCGTCAATGACGTTTTTGTATTGCCACAAAACAAACTAAGATCAAATAAATTGGGGCAACTTTAAACACAAAAAGTTTGATTCATTTATAAATAAATTAAAAATTAAAATAAGTACTTGGTGCGGGATGCTGTGATTGTGATTTTCACGTCTTTTGGTGGGCGTGGAATATTAGTGGTGTATAGGCCTATGTTTAAAAATACTTGAGACCTAACTTCACCTTGTAGTACTCCAGTGTTTATTGGTTTCAGTTTTTAGATTGTGCGGTAGTATTGAATAAATCCTTGTTGTTCCTATATTTAGTTTGCTATGAGCTCGTTGATGATGCTTGAAATGTTTGATAGTGTGATTTTGTGTTGGCTATAAGTTTAAGCTTGTGCAATGTGTCGAATGCTTCGCTTTTTAGCTCTCAAAATCTAAGATCAAGTATGGATTTTTATCTCCTGGAAGCGACGCTCAAATAACCTTCATAAATGCTAACAAAACAATTTGTCAGGTGGCTGTAAAGTTGTAGACGGTTTTCATAAAAATTTGCTCGACTTATAAAAGAAGTATTTGCTGCTCTAAACTTTTCAATAAGCTTTACTGACGGCCTTCTGCATATTATGTATGTATAGGCCGACAAGCATTCTATAAACTCCTGCACTTCTTCGTAAAACCTGAAACAAAATTTAGTAATCGTTTTTAAGTAGGTTATTTAATAAAGGACTGTCTGGCTTTTTACTCGGTTTATATTAAACCTGCTTTTTTTGGACCAATAGTTTAGAAATCGCCTTGGTACAACAATTCTGATTAAGCTACTGTACGATTGGATTTTAAAATATAAAATAAAAATATTGTAATGATTTTTGTAAACAAGCTAAATGTAAAGAACAGATCGTAAAGACGTTTTACTTTTAATATTTCTTAAATATCAATAAAAAGCATCGAAAATAGTAAATTTTACATTGGTTCAACAAAAATACAGAAGATCTAGAAATTGAAACAACAGTTAAATTATAAAATCACAGATAAAATAGAATGAAAAATATAAAAAAAACGCTCTGGTGCGCAGTAGAGCATCTGATTTTCAGGACGTTTTACACCAAGGATTTTTCGATAAAAGTTTTAAAATCTAGCAAAATCCAAAACTTATCCCAATTTTTAACAGAAAAAAATCTGTAGTTAGAACTGTGGTTCTCAAAGTGATCGATATCGATTTTCAGGAGTCGATCGAAACATCCAAGGGATCGAAACATCCAAGGGATCGAATGGTGGTTATTTTTGTTTTTTCATTTCATTTCTATATTTATCCTCCTGACTGACAGGAAAGCGACGGAGGCGCTATACATAGGGCAAGTAATTATCCCGACGTGCTTCCGCAGATGCCAAGATATTGCTGTCCGCTTAAAAGTTTTTATTTTGGTATTTTAGTTTTATTGAGATATGACTGAAATTAGAACTGCTATCCAAGACCACCAAGTAGGGGAAAGTGCGGTAAAGTGTCTCTTCCAAAAGCACAACATAATGGCGTGAGTAGATTTTAAACCGAGACCGTGTTGATCACAAGTACGGCGCTTTAACCGGCTCCATTGAATATTTTTTACCCGATTTGGGGTCAACTTGCAGAAAATTTGAGAATTTATTCGTTTCTATTCAAAAAAATTTTTATGTAATTATCAATATTGATTTGATTACTTAATTGAAGTGTGATTACCCGTAATTCATTATTAAAAAAAGCTTTAGATAAATTCAAAAAACCTAATTTCAATTACCATATTTTTTTCTATTAAAATACTACAGTACTTCTCGGTGTTTCTTCTTTTTTTTCAAAAAACGTTCAAAAATAAAATGGCTTAGACTGGAGTGTGTTTTGTTAATATAAAAGTCCGCTTTGAAACCATTATGCTTTTCCTGAAATATATATAGGGGGCACGGTATTTGAGCAATTTCTAAAAACATTTTATTGTCTTTGAGCTGTTGCTTTGCACCGGTTTTTCTTTAGAAAAACAGATTGAATTAAACAACTTAGGATTTTTTGATAAAATGGTTGTTGATAACGTCATAACTTTTTCATCAATAAAACTGAATAGCAAAATAAACCGGCATTTCCTGTAAAATTTGTTCGAGTTCGTGAGATTTAATCACAAAAGTTAATGTCGAGATAAAACCCAACTTGGCCTAAAAAACTGCGCTTGGTATTTAAAGCTTCTTTGGTTGAAAATTAATATCCTCGTATTTTAGTTGAACAAGTTATAACGCGGAATTACACTTGTTAAAAAAGTAATACAACTATTAAATACAGAAATTTTGCAAACAATACCTAAACTAATTTGTTTGCAAATTTTGAAAAAATATGTACTAGAGAAGGTTTAAACATAAATTGGAAAAAGTTTAGATTTTTGCCTGGGCCAACTACAAAAAAATATCGGAAAATAAATGTCACTTTAAAGAAAGTAAGTTTTTGTCAGTTTAAATAAAAAAAGAAAAAATATTTAATTTAAAATATTTTTGAAACGCATTACATATATTTTTTTTGTTGTTGTTGTCTAAGCCAGTTTTATCAGCTTTTTATCACAGTGATATTAAATTTAAAATATTTAGATTAAAATAAGTGGAGCCAATAAGTTTATAAAAAAATTTGAAAAAACAAACTATTCCAATTGTTTTGTGTTGTAAGCTCAACAAAAAAGCTGTTTGCTAGTGAATAAGGATATCATTCCGTCTAGTAAAGCAGATATATTCATAGACCTAGTAAAAAAATTTGCGACCAAAATAACTTCAGCTCTAACTACAAACAAAAACAATATCAAACTCATTAAACTCTGGGTTTTCAAAGTCATTCTCTGTAATGTCAACAACAAGCTGAACTGATGTAAGACTTGCAGTGATTGTTCTTCTTTTGATTGGCCTTTGACCTGACAGCATATTGGTCGTTACACTTTCAGAACATGCCATTGCAATACAGGAGTACGAATGCTTCCCAACATGTCTTTCCAATGCTGCTTTTCGAGACCAGTACTTTTGTGGCCTAAATATATCTAAAAAAAAAAATCATTTACTTTGTTGATCTGTGTTTCAAATATCTTTTAAATTATTAACATATTCGGAAAACATAATTTGGTAGATTGCTGAATTAGTTATTTAGCATAATCTAAAATGAAACCACCTTGATTCAAAATTTTTTTATTATTTTTTATTTTAAGTAGGCTACTGTTTCTTAAGTCCTGCAGCAAATATGTTTGTTGCACGAGTGTTTTGTTTATTGTGCAATTAAATGAGAAAGGTCGAAAAAGTCTACATTCAAGTACCAAGCTCATTTACGTAAAGGTTTGCTTCGTGTGAATTTTTTCAACACTTAATCATTAAATAAAGCAGGCAATGATGGTATCACCACTTCTAATTCATCTTCTTCAGTGTCTATGCTCCTCATAAGTCAGAGATTTCTAGCGATAAATTATTGGGTATAACATCGCTAGTTTGGAAAAATTTGCAATTGCAACTCTTTCGCAACCTTTTTACAACTTTCGCCTTTTGCAGACAATCTTGCACACTTCAAATAAATACCGTACTTATACGCTGACGTTGCAGAAATGATAAACCAAAGTTTGCGCATAAATAACTGCGACGTTTCATTTTCTTAAAAGCTCAATTTTATCAAATGTGTTATTTAATTATATACTATAACTTAAAACTATTTATTAAATTAATACATATTGAAATGCTCTTCACAAAAAACGGTCGACATTTGTAAAAAGTCTAGTTTAATAACTAATTATTATAAAGACTAAAAAATGTTTTTCAATTAACATTTTAACAAATTATTAAAAGTTCAAATGCCAAGAATATTTAGTTTTTTCCAAAACTTTGTTTTGAATTTATTTTTTTGAGGCTCAAACTCAGCTTTGCAACAAAACAATGTCAGCGGCTAATGAATTAATTATAATAATAATAATGTTAATATAAATAATACATATTTATAAAACACTTTTTTACCGAGAATTAATTAGATCCAAGGTGCTTTAATTCAGAGCAAATTAAAGATATTAAACAAAATTATGAAACACTACAATATTACAATAATAGTAGTTGAAAAAAGCGAAAGTGTAAAGATGTTTTTTTTCGTAACATTTTAAATCAGGAGAGCGATTAAACCACTTTGAAGTGAGCAAGCAAATTATTTCAGAGTAATGGACCACAAACGCTAAATCTTAGAAAAGGGAGAGAGTTAAAAAAGAAGATTAGCAATAGAAAAAGGTAAAAAGCAAGAAGGTATATGCTTAGAAATTAAATCACGTAGGTACGAGGGCGAAACATCATTTACCACTTTGAATATATGCAACAAAATTTTAAATATGAGGTGGAAACGTATAGGTAACTAGTGTGATGTTATAAAAAATGTGAGTTTTGTGAGTGGATTTATGGGCACAAGAAACAAGCCTAGCTGAGGTATTTTGCACTCGATGCCACTGTGATAATGCAGAGTCAGACAGACCATAATAACGAGCATTGCAGGAATCTAATGGAAAAGTAATAAGAGCATTTTCCAAAATTTTACAATTTTCTTTACCAATATACTTAAAATTTTAGCAATATTACGAGTATGAAAAAATCATTTTTAACAATGCTATTAATTTGGTTATTCATGTTAATCCTTTTCTCAGTGATATTTTTTTCTCACGTGTCATTGCAGCTGTTGCATGGTTTACAATGCAAACAATATTTGTCAAGTAGCTCTCTTATTGTTGTTATATTTTGTTTTTTGTGTGCATTTTACATTATGTTTATTTTTAGACAAGTTAATTTCTGGCTGATTAAACTTTTACTTTAGGAAATGTATACTCAATATGACATTTGTTAGTTTTCTGAATCTTCGTAGCTTCTACTAAGCCTGGTAAAGACTAAAAAATCTAAAAGCGCTACACTATCACAAAGCACTACACACTTCAGACGAAGTGTTGATAATAATTAACACGTTTTTTTCGTTTCATTTTACTTTTCTATTTATCCTCCTAACTCGCAGGAAAGCGTTAGAAGCTCTATACATAGGGCAAATGTAAAGCAATCCCAACCTGCTTCCGAAAACGACAAGATATTGCCGTCCAAATAAAATTTTTATTTGTTTTTTTAGTTTTAAAGATTAAAATTTAGATCTCCTTGCCAAAACCGCCAAGCATGGGAAAGTGTCGCAATTTGTCTTTCGAAAGGACACAGCAGAATGGAGCGAGTAGGTTTTGAACCACGACCATGTTGATCACAATCATGGCGCTCTTCACCACTTGACCACGCTGCCGAGAAATATTTTGTTATTATTTAGCAACGATATAGATATACATTTAACTTGATCGAAGTCAAGTCATTTTTTAGCTACTTAAGCAGCTCGTTTATTTAAATCAAGGTTGTTTAACGACGTAATTAGACTAGGAGAAAAATTTAAAACCGATAATAATTCGTAATTAAAGATCTATTTGTTTCATTGCTGGTTTACTTTATAAAATCTTCAACTACAACTTAGCTATATTTTGTACCAGAGTTGTAAATCGGACCGGGATTTTTGGGTGGGGTTCGGGCCTAAGTTTGAGAAAAATTTAGGGCCTAATTCGGGCCCAGTGCAGAGTTTACAGATAAACAACCATCTTTTTTTAGCGCCAAATGTTTTTAACCAAACTTAACTTTTGGGCTTTTTCGGGCCTGTTTAGGGCTTCACATCAAATTCGGATTCGGGCCAGGTTCGGGCCTGAACTAGTCGGCCTGTATACAACTCTGTCTTGTACGAATAGAGTAGTTAGTTTTTATGGCAATCAAAAATTATTATAAAATAGTAACAGGGAATTCCTTCTAATTCTGCCATGTTTTAATAAATATGACCGAAACCATTTCTGGCCTTTAATATTGTCAAGCTATCGAGAAAATGCGTGCACTCTAATTTGACATCTTGCTATCAAGGCAAATGGCACATGGCTGGGCAAAAGTACAAAACTCTTTCCCTTTCGACCAATATCATATTTGCACTTCGCACATTACAAATGATATGCGCTGATTAGTAACAGTCTGGATAATCACAGTTGTAAAATTAATCAATAATAATACGTATTTTCAAGAAAAAGAAACGACTAATTAGTTAATAAATGTGAGAAAAAAATTATAAAAAACTTGAAAATAAAAATCGACTAAAGAAAAAATAAAACTGATAAATTACTTTTATAACGACAATAAGTTTGAAAACATTGTTTTTTAACTTCATCTCAAACAATACTTTTTTATAACCATTTATTGTAGAAAAAAAATTTACTTTTCCAATAGTGTCATTTCTTCCAATTGAATCGTAATCCATGACAGCTATTTCAAACTGAATTTCTCTCAACATCTTCATCGGTACTTTAAAATTGAAATATTGATCAAACTTTGGGTTAAGTGAGTTTTTAATGATTGGTGTTTTTTGTTTTTCCATTTTTTTCCCGTGATGTAACATCCAGATCTTTACATATGGATCTAAAATTGTTTAACTTTGGTAATACTGAAGAAAAAAATAAAATAATGGAACAACTAAAATCAAATATTAAACAGTATTAGGTTTTTTTTTAAAGGAACAAAATCGGATGCCTATTAATAAAGTTTTGCATTAAATTTTATCATTTTAATCTCAGAGCGTTGTTGTCAAAAATCGGGAGGTTAGTTTAGATTCTAACATTTAATTTTTGCTATAATGCCTTGACAGCAAATTTAAACAAATCGTATAAGTATGTTAATCTCTTTTTTTTTAAATTAAAAAGTTCATTAATCTAAATATAGAATTTTTGTTTAAAATATTAAAAAAATTTTAACCAATCTTTCCTACAATACAATTTATTCAAACAATATTATCCGCAGTCAAGTTTGAAGAGGCAGCAGGAATATAAAAAAGATCTCTTTCTTAACAGTCCATTAACATTTTAACTATTTTTCCCTGAAATAAAACTGTTTGCATTTTGAAGTAATGGCTTTTGCAGGGTTTCGAAAACAAATGATTATTATTTAGATTAAAACTTGAATCTATACGACAAGTAATGCTTTTAATTAAAAAGTTCTGTATAGAAATGAGTAGAAATGGTTGAATTAAGAAAATAAACCCAAATGCTTAAACTTATAGCAAAATAACTGATTAGAAAAACATTATCTGCCAAATGACTTAAACGCACAAACTTAATGGAAAACAGCGTTTTTTTTACGAACATTTGAAAAGTAAATTTATAAAAAGAAGCAGCAATCGTTCGCACATTAAGTTTTTACGAATAAAGATAAGTTTATGCTTTTTTGCTTTAGTTAAACACACTAAGCAAGGAGAAGGAAAAGAATAACCCAGAAAATTGTTGAAATTGTTACTGATGTTTGACGTGTCTTTACCGAATGCATGAGTAAACAAAGCCGCAACGAACGTCATAATGATGTCAATGCAATACCTGACGTTCCATTTATATCCATCGGTCTCATGTTTCGACCTTGCAAGACCCCCACCGCGAGTGTTCCTTCGATCGGTTGGTAACAAAGCGACAGAAGTAATTCGCCTCGCTTATTCTAAAAAGTAAAGTAAGCACTTTTTAATCGAAAGCATGATAAGTAGGGACCGCTAAAGTTAATAAAATAACATTTTTTTACGGTTTTTATATTATTAAACTTATCCTAACGTCATTTATCGTTGCTCAGGGGTATATTATTTTTAATGAGTTTTTTAGGTGAAAATAAAACAAAATTTTTAATACTTCCAAAATTTGTCAAAATTTTACTTCATTTACGGTCTTATATAAAAAACTCTTTTCTTGCTTATTTTTGTAATTTTTCGAGCAGCTATATCACTACTTTAAATATTTGGTTTCTACAATTTATAACAAGATTTGTGCAACTATATCATATTTTTAAACTTTACGCCGGGGTGTCCAACCTGTCTTAACCGAGGGCCTTATTGGCATAGCAAAAATATTGGCGGACGAAGCAAGTAAAACACCGCGGACGAATTTTACAAGAGAAAACTTTTTTTTAGTCTTCATTTTGGATAAAATCCATTTCTGAACTTATTTTTCCAAAAAAACCGAATTGTTTCGGGAAATATGATTTATTGTATTTGCTTTACATCATTTCGTCAAATACCGCGCATATCACTCAAAACCTTTTCCCGGGTCTCGGGTCGGACATCCCTGCCTTTGAGGCTGCGCGGCGGCAGGCCACTGCGCTTGCGCCGCAGAACTTGGTGAGCTATTCTGTTTATAATGTCCTCAATCAGCAATAAAAGTTTAACATGTTTTGAAATATTCTATCAACTTCATTTTTCTCTTTGAGACTCAACACGCCCTTTCTCCCTTGGGGGCTGCAATTTTTACTTTGAGAATCCTTGATCTATGGTTTTGATAAATGTTTGCCAAATCAAAATGCAAGTGAAAGATTATCCTCAATCGTCATGTAATTAAACCAAAAAAAATTGTATCAAAAAGTTTTTTTTAAAGTTACAATTGCTGATGCATTAAAATAAATTTGTAAATGTATTTTAAAGTCTTTGTACAGATTAATTATCACAAAAAAAAACGGTTTTTGGTATTGCTCTGTATTGTGTATTGCTAATTTATGAATTTAATTTAAATTTTTTCTTACGGCTGACGACAAAATTCAATTATTGCTTCACCAAATTAATGTAGGTTACTGTTTCTGCAACATTTAAAGTGAAATTTGTTTATACAAATTTTTATAATAGACCAAAAATGTCAAGTCAAAAATGTCAACACTTAACAAAAAGAATTTGTAACTAAATGTTTAAGTATATTGTAACTAAAATTTGAAAAAACCAACGTGTTTCAAAAAGGGTTCAATTAAAGGCCAAAAATTATGTAAATTTTGTAAATTCATTTTATCAAAACACACTTATACATCTTGTTTTATTCTGTATATGTAGCCTTAACATTAATATTTGGTAAAACATTATTTTTTTCTTAAAAAGTAACACTAAGATTGGAACAGCACTTACTCATTAAAGTGTTTTACTTCTTTTTTTTCAGAATTAATGATGTTAGAAGTTTGTAGTGGAATGTTTTAATGGCTTTTTTTCCTAATATCTTGGCTCTTTGTAACTGTAGTGAAGTGTTTCTAAGTCGTACAGAAAATTTGGCTTTAATGTAAATTTTTTTCTTCTTTTGTTATTAATAATTCCTGAATTTTTATTTGCGCTGACGATAAAAAAATTATTTCTGTTTCATCCAAAAAAGAAAATTTTCAAAACGATCAAAGTAAAATAAATATCTTTTAATAAAGTACATTCTCACCGATCCTTTGCACACTTCAAGGGGCAATTCATGAAGCAGTTCTTCACCAAGGTTTACATTGTGAAGAGGGAGATATATTTCGCCGATCGGGTCATTTCGGCTGAAGCGATCGTAGTCGAGAACTTGCAGATACAAAACTCGCTGCTTGATCTTTTCATATGATAAACCTGTGCATGTTTCAATTGTAAGAAACAAAAAAATTATAAATATATTATCAAGAACACCACTTATAAGCATGTAATTTAACGGTTTTTGCGCTTAAGAAAAAAGTAAGAAAAGTAAAACCAATTTAGTATTGAAGCTAATGCAAGTAAATCATAATCAAAAAAAGAGAGAAAAATTGTAAATTGTGTCAGTGTTGCTACGTTATTAAAGTTTGTGTTAAAACAAATTAATAAAGCTGAATGCTCGCTTTGGTGACTTAAATCAGTAATTCCTAACTTTTTAGCGTCCGTTGGCTAATTAAGCAGTTTTAGCGTACTGGTAGACATAAATTTTGTGAAAAATATAAAAAAAGAAAAGTTCCGAAAAATTTATTCTTTTTTTTAAAGAATGCAATAGAATGACGAGAGTAGGTTTTGAATCGAGACTGTGTCGATTGGGTTTGCCATCAGTCCGGCGCTGGCCATTGGGCCACGGTGTCGATTTTTTTATAATAGAAGATCAAAAAAATAGATCAGTGGTAAATTAAATGAACCCAATTTTCTTAATAATACATAGTTACACAGAGACTCTCGTCTAGTTATATTTTAAATGGAGATAAACTACAAAGGAAACTTTTTATCGGTCCATGAAAGATCCACTAAGGCTTGTCGTCGCCGTTTAGAAGGGCATCTATTCCGAGTCAGTCATAAACAGGACTGAGGAGATTTATCCTTTTACTAGCGTACCCCAGACTGCGCGGATCAGATGCGGACGATCATGGTGTTAAGCCAGCATCGAGTTTTGTCAACCAAAACCGTCCGACCTCGTGCTCTATGTTGTGCCCAATGTATGAAGCACGCTATAAGGACGTGGGCTGCGGTTTGTTCAGCGGCGCCGCACTTTTGTTGTGCACTTCGGTAAATGAGCAAGAACCCATTCGTGCATGAATAAATGGAATTGCACAACACCAGTTCGAAAACGATCGAACCTAAGCCAAGCTGTTCAGGGCAAGCTCAATCCAACACTATTGCGGTAACGGCTAATTCCTTTTTTGTTTTTTGTCCCTTTTTTCTGTTTTATATATATAAACCACCCGGATGTATCCAGTCTCTTGTCGCGGGTATAATCTAGCTAATTCAGTTTTTGCTAAAAGTAAACTCGAGGTAGATGTATTTGTGATCCATTTTAATCAAGGTAATGATGTATCATTAAATTATTTATTTTTTAGAGTTGCAGTTAATCTTTACTCTTAAATCGTAGCCTTAAACTTGTAACGTGATCGTGCTACTGGTTAATCTATTTTTCTGGTTCGTTTACTGTTTTTTTATGATTTCGAATATACTTACCTTGGCGGATCAGGTGGCTGGTGTACCTAGGGTGAGCTTGTTAGGTTACTACATACGATACGCATTTAATCCCGACCTGTCTCTTGTTCAAATCGGTCTGTTTGATTTGTTGGCTTGGTCGTAGAACTATGGCTAATTATTTGGAACTAAATAAAAATGTTGTGATGAAATAAATCTTTTTGTTTTAAGCAGATTCACCATTGCTGTTGAACAGCATGACCCCATTGAGAAATTTTCCGTAAAGCGCTTTTTTAAAGGTGCAACAGAAATTACTTTGAGCATAAAAGTTGTGTTCTTCTGCTCACAAGTAAGAGTGTTATCACGCTCAAATATCCCATTTACAAGCAGTGAGCTTAAAAGTAAAGATTTTTTAGCTTTAACTTATATATTTTTACATTAAACAACCAGTCGGTGACTGAGTTAAAGATGCTTTCACTGATATTAAAAAGTTGAGAACCAGTATTTTAAATCCCTTAAGTAAAGTGTCCCCTTTATTAGTTTGATGCATAGAAAACTCATGCGCAAGCTTGGATTGGATCGTGACAACGCTAGGTGGTGATATGTTTCTTTTGTTACATCTTTCAGGGATCATTATCTATAATAAAACACTTAACCTTTCTGCTTAATTCCAGCTAAAGGACTTGCAATGTCCTTTATTAATAGCAAGAAAGAGGCGCTCAAGAAAAATAAATCTATCGCGTAACTGTAATTTAACCACTTGTTGAAATGAAGCAATTCCCCTGACTTACTGTTATCGCGAGACTAGGTATCATTATTACGGCAATTATTGATTTTGGAATAGCATCAGTTATCACGTCAGTGTTAGTAGCCAGTAATGTTGTACCATGGAGGTATTAGTGATTTTTTTTTTAATATATCTGATTGCAAACTTATGACGCCACGTCGTCTACAAAGAACTGGCTCAGGTGAGTAGCACATGTCATAAAAACCGCGCTGTCTTTAATTATTCATTGATTTTGAGGCAAAAGATTGCCATAAACAAATTGATAAATCTATCGATTATGTAGTGTCTTCCGGTGAATGCATTTTACACCGACTAAAATATTATCAAGTTTGGATTTGCTTAGAAATAAATAAAATGCTTTGCAAATCGCAGAATAAAACAACGCCTCTAAACCATTCAATCGATTACAATTATCGTTGCATTTATTATTGCAATTATCACCATATTTCCTTGTTTTTCCCCTGTGCTATCAAGACAACCTCAAAGGCGTCAAATTTGAAGCAGACGTCGAACAATTTTCCTAATTTGCTTTTGAAGTGCAAAAATATTGCTGTCACGTTGAAAAGTTTTTTAAATTTTTTTTAGCTTTTGTACGAGTATAGTGATACAACTGAAATTTATGACCAGTGGTGCCCTTACAAAAGGAGGGCCTGTTGCAAGAAAAATAGGGGGTCTACTTTTAAGTACTTTTTCTCCCAAAATAGAGTGATTTCTAAAAAAAGGGAGTCATCAGTTTAAATCATTGTCCAAAATCTCCATTTTTGTCACAAAAATATAGTGATCTCTAAAAAATTATGGAGAGGGTGTGCCACCATCATAGTGTTACTATGAAGAAATAAAGCAATTTTTACTTAGGGGGGCCACTTTTGGAAGCTTTCAGGGGGATCAGTGCGGCCGCTTTCTTCTCACCCTCCTAAAGCATCACAGCTTATGGCCAAGCAGAGAAGAAAAGACATGGCTTTTTTTAGGATACAGCAGAACGGCGAAAGTAGGAATTGAACTCAAGCCAGATCGATCGCATTCGCCATCAATGCGGTGCTTTTATTAATTCAGTTAAGTTTTAATTATGATTGTTTTGCAAGATTTTATGCCTAGTCAAAATAATTGGGCCGCAAATTCTACTCTCCCGCCTAGTTTTCTTAACAGTAATAATCTTTTAATATTTATCTTATGCATAAAACCATCAATTGAACGACATTTTTCCCCAAATGTGACAATCAATTTGGTCAGCTCATGGACATATCATCTTCTCAACATGTCAGGGGTTCGCCTAAAGTAATTTATATATTTTACTTTGAATCTACTTTTCTGTAAACGCAATTGAAAATCAAAACTAACTTTTTGGGCTTAACCAGAAAAATCTTAAATACAAACTTTTTTTACTTATTTTTGGCAACAATGTAGCAAATCACTCGAATTTTACAACCAAACAAAGTTATATAAAAAGTAAACAAGCAAGTAATTAACTTGACTTAACTTTTCTGCTTTAAAAGACAGAACTTTTATTTTCATTTAGCATTTATCTGGTTATAAAAAATATCATAAATTTTTTTAATATTTTTTGAAAAATCTGTAAAGCAGAAAAGTAAGGAATGACACTTTAATAAACATGTTATCGTTAAGTTATAATTTTTAAACATGCAATTCAAAACTTGTCAAGAAGCATGATAGGTTTCCCCCAAAACAGATATGCATTCCTTGTTTAATGGACGTACAGGAAGTTTTAAACTACTTACGACTTGCGGGCAGACAAGACGAAAGAGTTTGTCGGCAGTGCTGCCGAGCATGATAGAAGCAACGTAATGATAACGAACGCGATCCGCACAGCTGTGGTTCAAAACCTACACTCGCCATGCTGGTGTGCCTTGGAGAAAGACTTTTCAATTTATCTCATTGGGTATTTTATTTCAATTAAAAAAAAAACGTTTTCAAAGGTTAATTTTTTTTAAAGTATTATCTTCCTTTTCAGTCTATAATATAAACATTTCTTGATCTTAAATACTTTTCAAAATTTGATTTCAACTTTTTGTTAAATAGTTTTTAATAAAATCATTAATTTGTTAATTTTCCGAAAGAAATCAATTCAAATTGGAATTGTTGAACAACTTACAATGTTTATTTAAATAAGTACTTGAATAAGAATTTACGTAGCGTATGTTATATTAATTCTAGCCAACCTCGAATGTCTGAAATACTAATTTTTAATGTTTCTGATACAACATAAAACCTTGAGAACGAGCTAAATAATGACCAAGTTTAGTTTACTGTGTGCTTTTTAGCAAACCTAAAAATGTTTGGTAAAAATTCGTTGTATTATAATTGATAAGTTATTGTCTAGGGCAGTGTTTGGGTGTCCATAGCGACCAATACAAGGGATCCATAAAATTTTTCTCTATGATAATAATTTTTATTTGCATTCTACTTTCTCCAACATTACTTCAAAGATTGTAAAAACTTTCCAATGGTAAGGCCATAATTACATATAAAAGTCTTAAAAGACAAAAAATTATTAATTAAAGATTTATGTCTTTATTTAATTTTACCAAAAAATTATAGACTTGAGGGTCCACAGAGTTTTGCAAAATTAGACTAGGTGTCCATGTTTTTTAACAAGTTTAGAAATCCTGGTCTAAGGGTGCAAAATTTCAAAATTGCAAAAATAAAAACTAACAGCTTCTTTAAAATAAAAAAGACAGCTTTAAAAAATTTGTGTAAAAGAAATTAAGACAAGCACTTTTATTTAGCTCCCATAAGGATTTTAAAAAAATCCCTTGAAAATTTCTGATTAGAGCCAGACAAAAACTGCTCTTATTTAAAGCCATAGGTTTTTTAATTTCCAAAAAGTTAATCACTATACTAAATAAAAATTTACCGCTTGTCTATCAAAAAAACGGCAACTAAATCATCTTCAAAGTATAATGGAAAAAGCGGTTTTATTGATTACCACTGATCAACTAAGAAAATTGCATTGAATTAAAGATACTAACAAATATTGAATGAAGAACAGTAGAAAAGCAAATTTAGCTTGGTAAAAAAACAAAGAAAGTTTATCAAATTAAAAAAATAATTCGTCATCTTTGGCTAACATTGTAAGAGGAATGTTTGGACGATACCAAATTTTAAATAAGAGTATAGTCCAGGGATGACCAAACTGCCGCCAGCAAAATCCTCAAAGCAATAATCAAAACAATTAATCAGAATTTTTTTGTCTCCAACCAAATTCCAGGTAACTATTTTAAGATTTAAGGTGAAGATCCTTTTTTCAGAGATCATTACATTTTAGAGACGAATGACATTCATAATGACTCATAATTATTAAAATTTACTAATTTCGGTTTACGTGCGGTCGGTTTTATGTACGGTCATTCCAAACCCTCAATGTCACTCGAGGTTGGAAATTATTGCTTATCTCTTGTTTAGACCAAAAAAAAACGTGAAGTTTCGATGTGACATAGGTCAAAATCGAATCTGCCATTGTTTTGTACTAGACTTTTTGCAATTGGCCAGTACAATAAAAGGTTTAATTGGACGCATTGTCCCCCTTTTTATACATAGATTGATTTTTTATAATGTTCTTCAAAAGTCTTTAAAACGTATTGGACTTACATACGAATTGTCACTGAACATTTGTTATAGCTTTAAAATTTATTGATTGAATCCATTTTTTCTTCAGCGTGAAAATCGAAATTTTAAAGCACTGCTAAACGGCAGTGTTTTTCTGATAAAAGATTTGTGGAAAGAAGAAAATTGATTGAAAATATAAATTTAAAGTCCGACCTTAAAAGAAAATACAATAGAAATTTTTTCAAGTCTGTTATCATAACGCATCAAGCATGGCAATGCATTAAATTTATATCAAGCGTTGCTTAAATACATCATAATAAGAAATGCAATATCTAATACTGCTCCTGTCTTTCGTATTAGCCGTAATATTGCTGCTTAAATTTTTTTTTTTTTTTTCGAAATAAAACTGAAATTCACAATTGCTTGCTAAGACCGCCAAGTAGAAAAAATTTTTGTGAAATTTCGTGAAACGCGCTCGCCGTCAATAAGGAACTCTTACTCACTCGACCACGCTACAGAGCAACGTGTTCGAAGCATCGACTGCTAAGCTGGGACGGTCTCAACAATGATGCGTTGAAACAGTGATCAAGGTGTCTGAATTCTATTTTAAGTCCCGTCATGTCTTTTTGAGCAAGTGTTTACTTTAGGTGACAATTATCTCTGTCTTTGGTCTTAGAAAACAAGTTTCAGTCATATTATTCTTATAAAAATTTAATACTACCTTCCTTCCCAAAAACTTTGTCATATGTTAATCACTTAAGTTTATATCAACCACCTTCAAATGTCAATTTCTCCCTCCAAACAGGATTCAAAGTTTTTCGTTTTGTTTTTGTTTCTAGTTTCCGTTTTCTATCCGGAAGGAGACAACATTTAACAAATGGATCACTTGTTCCTGTTAAATCCATTGCCGGCAAATTGGTAGCCTGAAATAACATAAGCAGAATTTTTCTTATTCACAGTAATTTAAAAATTGGCATTAATTTAATTTACTGAACATTTCTAAAAAATTTTTTTGGATTGATCACTCTTTTGCCAATGCTTTAATTTTACAAAACTTTATCTATATACCTATAAAATCATGAAAGAATTTTTACATAAAATATTACAATAAATAGAAGAAAAATAATTTTACGATAAAAAAAAAACTGAAAGACCCCTATGAAATGAAGAGATATATGAGTTTTATGTCAATAAAGACCAGACAAAGCTTTTATCAATAAATAGCTTTTACAATTAGATCAAAAAAATAAAGTTTTAAAACTTTATTTTTTAGATTTTATTTACAAAAAAGTTATTAATGATTTTTCTACCAAAAATTTTGTTCATGAAAGACTACCCAAGATAATTTTAACCAAAAAATAAAATAGTCAAATGAAGCGTTTACAACCTTGATAATATTAACCCAAAGAGTACTTTCAGCAAAGACGTAGATGGTTGAAAATTCCAGCTTTCCCAAATTTTCAGTCAAAGGTTCATCGTTCATCTAAAACAATTTGAAATATCTTACAATGGAATGAATGACATTTTACTTGAGTTTAGCTATATATTACACAAATCAGTTATTCTTGCTGCTGCATTTTCTGCAACATTTTAAAGATAAAGCGCGTTAAAAGATTATATCTCAGCAAACAAGCGCTTCTTTTTTATGTGTATTTTCGATTTTTCTAAAAGCTAAAAATAGAGCACACATGCAACGGCGCAAGAAAAACTGCTTTTTCGGATTAAACCATAGATTCCGGTCGCCAACGCTCGATACTTGAATTAGACAAAAAATTGAAAATCGCAACTTAAATCAGTTCTGGTCATTAATATTTAATAGAATTCATGGCAGTTTAATAAATTTTATAATCCAGGGTAACCAACCAAAGCGCCATGTCAACATTAATGTAAAGTTGGTTTTACCATTGCCATCTTGAAATCGATACAAAAAAACACGATTTTTTATGCACAGCATGTTTCAGGGTTTCAATCAAATTGTTAAAATGCATAGCACTTGAAAAAGAATGCTTTTTAAAAACAAACGTAATAACAAAACAGAATTTGTTGTCCAAACAAACATAAATTGAAACTTAAACAAGATTTTAAGCGTGTTTAGTATTTTTTTAAATCATTTTTTGCTTCTACACAACTTACTTTTAATTATATGTATATTTATGTCCGAGAAATTTTTTCAACCTTGGTATAATTTAATCGCATAAAATTTAACAGTTTTTTTAATTTAAAAAAAAATAACAATAAAGATTCAATTTTGTTTATATTATTTATTTTTTTTTTTTTTTCATCTCTATATTTATCCTCCTGACTCGCAGGAAAGCGACGGAGGCGCTAATACATAGGGTAGGCAATTACCCCGACCTGCTTCCGGAGATATCAAGATATTGCTGTCCGCTTGTAATTTAATAGAGATATGACTTTAATTTAGAACTGCTTGCCAGAACCACCAAGCAGGGGAATGTGCCGTAAAGTGTTTTTCCCAAGGACACAACAGAATGGCGTAAGTGGGTTTTGAACCGAGACCGTGTTGCTCACGAGCCCGGCGCTTTAACCACTCGACCACGCTGTCGACATAATTTTGCGTTTCAAGCAATTTCTTAGTTTGTTTTATTGTGGCTCTCTTCATTTCCTCTGCGACGACGACAATTTTACAAAAGAAACTTTTTTTAAACAGATTTGTGAATTTCTTTTGCATTTTGAGTATTAATTCAAAATTGAATTTAATCTGACTTCAATTTCTATTGCGCTTTTAAATTGACTAAAACATCAAATTGTTGAGTGTTTATTCAAGTATGCATCCTGTTCAATTATCTTTTTCTAAATGTCTTAAACTTTTCCAAAAAACATTGATTGAAGAAAGAATAAAAAGCATAGCTGCATGAAATTAGTTTGAGAATAATACTGATTAACAATTTTCTCAATTGATTCTTCACAATAGATATAACGAAAAAATGCATAAAAAATTTCAATTCAATATTGATTACAATTGCGATAAGATTAAAGCAATTTTGCCTGAATTAATTAGAAATTTCTACAATAACAAATTATTTTGTACGTTTTATAACAATCATTTAAAAACAGCAATTATCAATCAATACGTAATAAAAGAAATTAAAAAACTGAAAACAAGTAAAACAATAAAAATCAATTTTAATCACTAAAGGTCAACTTCATTAGTTTTTGTAAAAATTTTTTTATCAATTTTGGTTATACTTTATAAAGAAAACTTTTCATTTTAAACGGGTCCTGACTCAAGAGACTCAAAGTTTAGTGTCAAAAGAAACTTAAACTAAAGGTAGCAATAAAAACTGACATTAAGCTACTAAATTAGATAATTTTGATCAGTATCTCAAATTAATTCTATATAATTTCGACTCATATCCAGGTGGAAAATGTGCTTTACGTAATATTTATGGAATTTTAAGAATACGGTTCAAAGAATTAAATCTATTATTTCGTATACGAATAACAAAAAGTGTAATTTAAAAGAAAGTCTTAATTACAAAAATATTGTCATGAATATGGTCGAATGTAATATTTTCAAAAGGCAAAATATATGGGGCAAACAAAAAGATATACAGCACTATTTCCTCAGATACTATACTTATAATTAAGGGTTAAAAAAATTAATTGATAAAAAATTATGGGAAATAATTAATGGGTTGGTACAACAACAATTAATTGCAATTAATTGAAACGTTGGTATAATTAGAAATTTCTCATTTAAAGCAATATAATAGAAGTCGTATGCTTGTAAAAGTAAAAATAATATACAGTATAAGTCAACAATACTGTTTTCATCAAAGCCTAAAAAGCGTGCAGTTGCACAAAGCTTTAAAATAGTTTCCATTTTTTTAGCTACATGCAGTGATGGGATTCAGGGGGTTCGCACGGGTTCGCGCGAACCCGTTCTTGGAATTTCGGCACGTTTAGCGAACCCGTTCTTGGAATTTCAGCACGTTTAGCGAACCGCTTTTAACTTTACGTAATCTATGTATTTCAATACCTCTGTGTTTGATGTAACAGTTTCAATCCGCTGCAAATGTTTGTTTAGAGGGTAAAGAACGATTCTGAGTGGAGACCTTTTTTTTTTAGAGAACACCATAATTTTATGGAGAAATCAGAGATCAAATCGAAATGAAGACCTTTTTTTTTTTTTAGAGAACACCATAATTTTGGGAGAAAAATAGAGAAATTGGAGATGAAATCGAAGTGAAGACCTTTTTCTTTTTTTTAGAGAACACCCTAATTTTTAACCTGTTCTTAAAACTTTGAATCCCAACACTAAAACTGTTGTTAGCGAGTTCGATACAAAAGAGAACCTGTTCTTAAAATTTTGAATCCCATCACTGGTCACATGTGCTCTTAAAATTAAAGCTAATAGTATTTTACATCGGGCAAATTAACTGACAACTAATTGCAATTATTGATTTATTAATACACCCATTAAAATTAATTGATTGATGGAAAATAATTAATAGCTAAAGTTCCAATTAATTTTTTACAATTCCTTCCCACAATCATCGAAACAAATTTAATGTTTGTAATATACTAGTAACATAGTCATTGTATCATTCCCTCCTTGGAGATCACTAATACGAAAAATCAAAAACAGATTCCAAGTGAAGATCTTTTTCACCACTTGGAAAAATTTTCTCTCTCAGCATATTTGATTGTGGTTGTATGCCCCATTCCCCTTTTAAAAATCCTCGGTACACCACTAGTAATAACAATGACTGAGTTGACCTTCTTAAAGATCTTAATAAATCTTATTTAGATGTTCAAAATACTGAATCTCATATCATGAAGTGTTTTATGGTAACATTTGTAGAATAACCAGTTAAAACTTTATTCTATTGGTTGGAAAAGGAGTGGATAAATTATCTAAATACTAAAAGTGATATTAATAATTTTTTTTCTTATAATTGTAATTAAGTTTCAAAGCTGTTTGTTTTACAGTATCCTGGCAAATCGCTACGTCATTGCGTCATTATCACGTTCTTGATAATCGCAACGTTGTCTTTAACTTTGTTGGCCTTGTGGTTTTTAATGAGCTTTCACTTTAAGTCTGTGGTGTCAGAACTCAGATAAAACGGATAATTTTCTTTTATTTTTTTAAATAATTTATATTATCAGCAAAATTGAGAAAAATAGTTTTTTTCCAGAAGCTGATGATAACCTTTATTGGTTAAAATTGATTTTTCTTTGTTTTTAGTTGTTTTAGCTTTGAATCTCTTTTATTATGTGTTTGGCCCATTGAAATTTGATTTATTTTGTATGCATATTTTATTGCAATTTGACAGGTTAAACAAAATTAGCAATTTGACTTTGCTGAAAAGGTGATAGCTTTTTGTTTAAAAATCTTTAAGAATGACAGGTTTCATTAAGAATATTGCTTGAAGTAATTTAATCAGCTTATAGCTAAAATTTTTAATTGATTTTTGCAATTCGAGAGCTTATATGATTGATCAAAAAAAATAATAATGATAATAATTATACTTATTTAAACCATAAAGCATTTCTATGTTTAGTCTAATTTTATTTAAATTTAATTTAAAAAAACTTAAAATGTTTTGAATAAAAATTTTGACAGAAAGCAGTTATTTTGATCAACCGACGTAAAGATAAATTCAGAAATTTTAAAAATAAAAGCATGCTATTTGAAACTTTAAATAAAATTGTCGGCAGCGTGGTCGAGTGGTTTAGAGCGCCGTAATTATGATCAACACGGTCTCAGTTTAAAACCTACTTGGGCCATACTGTTGTGTCCTCGAAAGGACACTTTACGGCACTTTCCCTTGCTCCGGCGATCTTAGTAAGCAGTTCTAAATTTCAGTCATATCTTTATAAAACTAAAAATCAAAATAAAAAATTACAAGCGGATAACAATATCTCGACATCTCCGGAAGCATGTCGGGGTAATTGCTTGCTCTACGTATTAGCCGCTCCGTCACTTTCTTGCAAGTCAGAAGGATAAATATAGATAAAAAAGAAAAAAATAAAATGAATTTTTACAAAAAGACTTATTTACGAAATTGGCTGAATGTTCTTTTAAAAGCTGAACAAGATTTTTAGGTAAATTTAAAGGCCAATCAAATCTCCGTTTTGTCGTTAAAACTCAAGTAAAGACCAAAATCTCACCAAACTTTCTTTGAGAATAATAAACGAAAGAACAGGTTACCGTAAAGAAATTTGAGCCCCCTGCATTAAATTATTTAGTTTTTGCAATTATGAAAATATGGAAAACCAAGCGTGAAAACGAGATATGTTTTAAGTTGGATGCGTTTTCGATTCGTTACTGAATAATTAGCTCAAAATACTTTTGACATCAGTTTTTTTTATCACGTAGACAGGTAAAAACAAAATTATAATCTTTTACTTTTTTAAAAAAAATCAGTAAAAGATTCGAACAAAGAACCAAACAACAAAAATATGCTCAAGTTTTCTTATTCTTCAACCCTTACACAATCACTATGTTACCCTGAAACGAGAAATATAAAATTCCTCAGTTTAAAGATGAAACCAAACGAAACAAGTAAAACAGCGTGACAGCGCGACCGAGTACATAGGAGCGCTATATTGATATTGAACGCTGTCGACACCGTTCCGGTTTGAAAACTACTTTCGCCATTCTGTTGTGTCCTGTTGTCTTTTCTCTGCTTGGCAATCTTAGTTTTTTTCTAAAGTGGTTATGAGATCGAAATTTTAAGAGCCTAGAACGAAAACAATTGTTGTAACAACAATTAAATTTGCACTTTTCAATAAACTTGTTTCAATATTGTTATTTTTGTGCAGTTCATAAAAAACTTTTCGCGAAACAATCTGTTAGGTCTGATTGATAGCAGTGAAAAATAAGTGTTTTTTGGCTGGATGCCAGATTTTATGTTAAACAGATTATTTTAGAAACATAAACGTACTAACAAAATTGCAAGGGTATTTTTAAGTGGCATCAGATAAAAAATAGTTACTGTCAAAAAATTGATGACGCAATTCTCTCACCTCGAAACTAAAATCAAATGAACGACGAAAGGCTTCAGGAAGAAGGGTCGATGACGTCAAACGTGACTTTTCACCTCCTGCAGATGAGCTTGCTAGAGAATTGGGGTTTTCTGAATTGATTGAAGATCTCGAACTGGATATTTGAGTCTGGGGCTGAACGAGATTGACAGACATCGTCCCCATAGGAGACTTGTCGTACCTAAAAGTGTTTTGAACTTAGTTTTGTCAGCTCCCAATTCGTTTAAATTCATATGAGACAAACGATAGCGCTTTTTTGCGTTGAAAATATTGGTATGTGCTTTGTTGAGCAAAAAATGATTAGTTTCAAACAACCAATGTTGATCACTAGTCAACCAGCTATTAAATTGTTCTATTTATATACGAAACAACTTAAATTCTATAACGACTACGGAAAATTAACTATGTGGACTACAAATTTTAACAAGTGAATTATTTAATACCGCTCTTATTTGCTTTGTCTAACTTGGAATCAATGAAATAAACGTAACTTCGAGAAACTGCGAGATGGTCTTGTAACCGAAAACTATTTCTTTGAGACAAAAAAGCTTTGTGTAAGTATTGCAGGATTGTAGGTTTAATTTTAACAACCATTTGAAGATCGCTTTTATTGTTTTTATTGAATTATTGCGATAAGAATAACATCATCGATTTCATATTTTGCATAAAAACATAAAAAAAACAACTTCTTAAGATCATAGCGGTTATCTATCTACATAAACAAGTCAGTGTAGAAGGTATTAAATTTAAAGCAACCGTCAAGTAATTTTCCAACTTGCTTTAGTTATTAAAGTAAAGCAACTTTGCTTAACGTTGTGAAAACCAAAGAAAAGGTCTTTTCTTATTATTTAAAAGTATCAACGCTCTGACTAATTTTTAGTTTAGTGCCTCTCTAAAAAAATTTCTGGTAACTGAATATGCTTTATTTAGTAAAATTGTTTTAACGTTTTTTATTTATGTTGCCAATTTTTGTCGAGGACTATTTTTGGTAAGCATATGTATCCCATGCCTCCAACTGATTAAGCGCCCTGCTATTGTCAGCATGCTGCTGTTTATTTGAAGGTTTATTTATTTTGTATTCTGTAATCTTACACGATTGCGACTTTGAGCTGCTTCACAAGACTGCCAAGTAAAATCAATTTCTCTTTGTTACGACAGAGCTACGAAGATAGAAATTGAACTCAAATTTTATTAATGTATGTCTGTAGTATATATTAGAAAAACCGCGCTGTCAGTGGTTTCGGAAAAAGTTTTAACTAAATCTTAAAATAAAAGTCGGCAGCATGGTCGAGTGATTACCATCAGGCATGGTCTAGCTTCAAAACCTACTCGCGCCATTTAATTGTGTACTTGAAAAAGGCACTTACGGCACTTTCTCCTGCTTGGTGGTCTTGGCAATAGTTGTACATTTCAGTCATATCTCTATGAAAAAAATGAAAAACTTTTATCGGACGGCAATATTTTGGCATCTTCGGAAACAGGTTGAACCTGACGCATTCCTGCAAGTCAAAAGAGATGAAATAGAAATAAAATAGAAACAAAACAAGTAGTTTTAATAAAAATAATTCAAATTTTTTTCGTACATTTTTGGTGCTGTTGAAGGGACAGAGGAGCTATATGAGTTTGGTGGTGAAGATTCTCTTGATTCGGAAAGTGAAAACCAATTGTTGATTTTGCCCCAAAACTGCCTTCCATCCCTATTTCGAGTTAAGCGTGAATCTAGTGATGCTCCTCTGGTAATTTGATGTTTTTCTTGGATTTTTTCTTTGTCTTCTTCATCCTATAAATGTTAAAATTACTAAAAATATTGAAAAAGCTAAACATATTTTTTAATAGTTTTTTTTAACTATTTAGGACTTATAAATTATGAAGCAGTAATTACATGGAGTAACTTTAAACTTTTAGACACAGGTCAAATAGTTTTACCTGTAACTTTTTAACATTTTTTCATATGACATGCTTGAGAACATCTTAAAATGGAATTGTTATTAAAAATTGAAATTTTCTGCTTTTCGTAAATGCTGTATTAACTTTTCTTATTGGCCGAAAAAATGTTTTTAATACAGGGTGTTTCAAAAAATTTGAGATCATTTGACATGTAAATATTACAGAAACTACATCGTTCAATCAAATGAAACTAAATCGGGTTAATGTTGAGCTGAATAAGATTTATTCCTGTAAATTTGAATAAGACATTCAAAGGCACCTGAATTTCATGAAAGGTTTTACAAATGTTCAATATGCGCACCGCCTATGACACAGCACACGTGAAGCCGGTACTCTGGCTCCTCCTAAACATGCTGCAGCATGTCTTGGGTAACAATCTCCAGTTTAACTCTCGTACGAGACAGGTAGTTAACAAAGAAATACCACCGCACAGGAGATTGTTACCCAAGACATGCTGCAGCATTTTAGGAGGAGCTAGAGTACAGACTTCACGTGTGCCGTGTCACAGGCGGTGCGCATATTGAACATTTGTAAAACCTTTCATGAAATTCAGGTGTCTTTGAATGTCTTATTCCAATTTTCAGGAATAAATCTTATTCAGCTCAACATTAACCCGATTTAGTTTCATTTGATTCGACTATGTAGTTTCCGTAATATTTACATGTCAAATGATCTCAAATTTTTTGAAACACCCTGTATTATGACTGCAAAGTTGTCAAATATTGATGTTTATAGTTTGTCTGATTAAATGTAGCAATTGTAAATCGAATCGAAAAATAAACTTTAAACCGCATCGTACGCAGTGCCTTAGTTTCCAAAGAAGGAGGCAAAAACTTTCAGCAAAACCAGAAAAATCGAATTTTTTAAAAGTAGGTAAACATATTGAAAAGGCAAAGCAAGCCAGTTGCCACTCGACCGTTATACCGTAGTTTGATCAATTAATAAAATTTTTTAACGTATTATCATCTCATAAAAAGTTTTATCAAACCAATTAAGAGAGAAGCGTCAAGCCATAGTTTCCTTTTTAAGTTGTATTTTATGACAAAATTCTATGTTTCAAGCATCACAGCAGAAGAAATATCAAACTACTGCATAATAGTAAACAGATTTAAAGATACCGTTTAACCAGCACTTTGAATTGCTTAGATATTTTTAGCATTTTTGGTTGATTACACCTTTTAAACATAATTAAATAAAATCTATGCATTATTAAGCTTGGTTAGTTCGAATCAATAAATTGTAAATTTTCTTTTTTAAATTATCATGAAAAAACGGTCCAAGTAATAAAGACGTCAACCTGTGAAGCTTTTCCCGTTTTCCCTTCAACATGAAATAACATCTGAAAGACTAATAAATATTTTATTTCTCTCGGAGCGTAAAAGCACTTTAAATAGTATAGATGTTTATATATTTCTTGTCATGAAATGATTACAAGAAATGTGGTGTAACAAGCGGCATTCGCTTGTTGTGAATTGTGACATTTATTTCTACAACATTTTCAGGTATTTTATTTGAATAAAATTCAAAAACTTTATTGCAAATTCTTTCCCCACTTTAGACCATCATTCCAGGCCGTGGAGATGTTCCCAATTATTGTGTTTTGTAAAGTGACTCCATCACACTCCACTACGCGGGACGAGGTAGAATTACACTATCAAGTTCTCCTTACAAAGACCGACTGCCGTAAAACAATGAGTCTCAACCATAAGCCCACTCTTTGCTTTGTAGATCCCTTTCGAAATTGTAAAATTTTAGACTTTTTTTGAAGCACATGTTATTGAAAAATCGAAATTACAACGTTCCACACAACACAGTCACGGAATTATTTTCTTTCATAAACGTCATGCTTTTTTTGCTAGTTGACCCGACAGTTGATCAAACGACACCCGATCGAACAACATTTGATCGAAACGACACTTGATCAAATAATGAAAGAGAAAATTTACAACTTTGAATCTCCCCGGTTTTATCGATTTTTTGTCCCAAAAACATAATGATTTCTAAAAAAAGGTCTTCACTTTGAATCTGTCCCGGTTTTGTCTATTTTTTGTGCTAAAAACATAGTAATCTTTAAAAAAGTCTTCCGTTTGAATCTGTCTTTGATTTCTCCAAGAGGTTTTAAAGGTGGGGCCACGGCATAATCCCCTCCTACCTCTTAATACGCTACTGACTACATTGTAAAAAGAATGCAAAAAAATGGCAGCAATAGGCATCTAACGAAACATAACCATGACAAGAGATCTATTTGTTGCCTCCCTAAAAACGCTTTGGCCAGAGACCTTATTAAGAAACCATGACTTTGACATTGGCAAAAAATTATAAAAAATAAAAACAAACTATCTTCTTACTGATGGCTTCTGCTTTTTATGAATCTAATTTACAGCAACAAAGAGATTGTTTAATTGCTGAAACAAACAAAAGCAAATCTTTTTTATCAACTGTCATTTTGATCAAGTGTCATTTCAATCAAATGTCGTTTCGAGCAGGTGTCCTTCCGATCAAGTGTCGTTTCGATCAAGTGTCGTTTTGATCAAGTGTCGTTTGATTAAGTATCGTTTCGATCAAGTGTCGTTCGATCAGCTATCTTAGCACCTTTCTTCTAATATTCTAGCCTTATTCTCAGCTAGTTATTTTAATTGACGACAATTAAATTAAAGAAATTAATTATAGAACACACAAAGAATGTAATTATGTTAATGTTTGAGATATTATTGTTTTATTAAATATAAATATTTTTAATATTTTTTCTGTAACTATAAGTAAAGTTGTAGAATGGGGGATTTTTCAGCTGTTTTAAGGGTGCAAAATTGCCTTCCATATTTCTCCAACGCAATTTAGGTTGGCTTATTTCCTTCTTCAGACTGCAGTTATTTTTCATATTAGGAAAAAATAAATTTTGGGCTTACAAAGTTTCTTCATGATTTTCTCCAGAAAAACCATTAAAAGAGCACTTTATTGAACAAAAAAATACATAGTTTCGAATATTTTTGAACTTTTTTTGTCCCTTATCAGAAAATATTAATCACGAGTAATTTACATTGTTCAAAAACAATAATCCAATTGCAATAAATTTAGCGTTTTTGATTCTCTTAATTCAAAATATTTTCTGATAAAAAATTAATGAAAGTCCGCAAACGTTCCAATCTAAACACTCATTGCTCAATACATTGTTGTAACAAACAATAGATAAATGGGCGTCTCTTTACTCAAGTTAGATCATTCTCTTTTTTTTCAAAACCCAAGTTTTAAGTGCATTTACGTTAGTTTTGGTTTTAAAGTTGAGCTCTATGTATAGAATAAACCAATCAAATAGCAAATAGAAGGAGGAACGTATCTTGCAAAAATCAGAAAAATATAACAGTGGATAATAATTATAACAATATAAATTGACGATTGGCTCTATTGTGTTATTTACATTTCCGATAGCTATGCCGATTAACCTCTTCGTGATCGGAGACTGGAAGCTCTAATGTAAATTTAAGCTTTTTGTTAATTAGCCATACGCAATTTAAAATGTACTCTAGAATCATCTACAATTTTGATACTAACGAAACAATCCATAATATACTGACCTGTTGAAAGGACAGCAAGTTCGACCACTTATCCATTTTACACAAATATCTTTACTACAGCATCATTTGTACAAAATAGAAACACCAAGCGTAAACATCAAAACAATCACAAACAATCGCAAATTTCAGAAGAGTTATGTCATATAACTGAAAAAATGGCTCAGGTATAGTCTATTAAGTAGTTCTTGTTTTTTTTTCTTGTTTTATCGGTTTAAAGAATTTTTTTCTCTTAATAATTTATGACGGTTTTTATAAAACTGAAACCTTGACTTTCTTTTTAAAGACAAGAAAACTTACAATGCAGACCAACTACTTGGTTTGCTTTTCTAATCAGTTATTTTTTTTATTTACTGAAGTAGGTCGATTAAACTTTTTTGAAACCGCTAATGGTTAAAATGAGCTTATATCAAAACGCAAACAATTTAAAAGTTTTTGAATTTATGTTGGTGAACAAGATTCTCTAACTTTTGAATAAAAAACAAAAATTTTATAGTCAACAAACTTTGTCAAAAGATGGAATAGAAGATCAAATATTGGCACTTGCTATTTAATTATTTGTACAGTATTTATTGCTGATAAAGCAATTTTTTTTTTCGGAAAAAATAACATTTTAATGATATTGAAGAAACGTTTTTTGTATGTGATAGGTAATAAAAATTTATGAACGCTTTTTTTGCAAATACATACAAGTTCCACTACCATTTGCAGTTGTAAGCTTATTGATTTAACCATCTTTGGACGAAGTTTTTTTTTTTAAACATTTTTTTAAATTGTTTACAACAGCTAATGCTTTGAGATTAAAGTAGTTAAAGGTTGTCATTAAAAAAATTTTATTCAGTTTATGTTGCAGAAGTGCAACAATCGTCATTTGAGCAAAAAAATTAAACATTTGTTTAATTTTTACTTTTTTCAAACGTTGCAAATTTGTAACGTTTATCCACAGAGGGCATTGATAGTTCGGTTCAAAAAACTGTGTTTCTTTCAATTCGGCACCACACCGCAGCGGAAAAATGACGTGATGTCAAATAGAAACAAAAGGCGAAGACTAGCAAAGCTTTCTAGGTGAAGATAGCGGTCCATAGCGATTTTACTGAATGCACAAATCGGAAAAAAACCCATATAATTAAAAAACATTAAAAGATTAACTGCTAAGGTATGAAAAGGTTGTTGGCTGCTTCTTTCTCGTCTTGCATTTGTATATATGCTAATAATTAATTATTAATTTACTAAACTTCTAAAAGAATCAGCAAAAAAAATTTTAAGGTTGGCTGAGGTTCATATTAAGCCGTGTGCGCGTGTACCGCACGTATGCTTTGCGATTATAAAAATTTGCATTCATAAGATTTTTAAATTACTTTTTCTTTTGATTAAACTTTATGTTGAATCACTTTGTATTTTTAATTATTTGAAAAGTGGCGAATGCTTTTGTAGCATCGTTAACGAAGATTTATCGTTAGATTTATGCTTTTACCTCAAAATTAAGTTGCTGATTTAAAAAGTTCCTACTTTTGACGTACTTTTTCAAACCAACGACTGATTCAAGTTCCAATCGAAAGAATTTATTTATTTACATTTATCTTCCTAACTCGCAGGAAAAGGTTGGAGGCGTTATATATAAGTCAATAGTCAAACGATTAGCCCTATCTCTTTCGAAGATGCAAAGATATTGCTGTCCGGTTAATATTTTTTATTTAGAAACGTAACTGAAATTTAGAACTGAAATTTAGACTAAAATTTGCTCGGACCGCGAAGAAAAGAAAGGGTCGTAAATCGTCTTTCCCAAAGACAAAAAAATAACGCCAGTAGGTTTTTAACCGCGACCACGTCAACAGCACTCCTTGCAACTTGGCCACCCTGCCGACAATTGTAGACTAACATTGAATAAAAAATTAAAAGAAATTTGAAGTTTGCTCAATCTGACTAGTCCTGAATTTATTCAATCTGATAAATCTTAAGTTCTTCTTAGCGTGACAAGCCATGAGTTTCACTCAATCTATAAAGCTAGGAGTTCTACTTAACTTTCCCAAAAACTGAGTTCTACTCAACTTATCAAGTTTTAAGTTCCACTCAACTTTAGCAAACCTTGAGTTTTACTCAATTTGCTCTAGTTCTACTCAACTCAACTTGACAAACATTTTTACTTATTTATTTTTTTATCTCTATATTTGTCCTTCTGACATTCAGGAAACCAAAGCTAGGGAGGCGCTAATACATAGGGCAAGCAATCACCCGACCTGCTTCAGGAGATGCGAAGATACTGCTGACTGGTTGAAATTTTTTTTATTATTTTTTTTTTTTTGATTTTATAGAGATATGACTGAAATTTAGAACTGCTTGCCAGGACCACCAAGCAGAAAAATGTGCCGGAAAGTGTCTTTCCCAAGGACACAACAGAATGGCGCGAATAGGTTTTGAACCAAGACCATGTTAATCACAACCACGGCGCTCTTAACCACTAGACCACGTTGCCAACTTTTATTTATTTTTTGTCTAAAGCTTGCACAAACAACAGTTTACATCATTGCTTTTCAACTACCAGTTCTTTATCACTTTTTCGCTCGTAAGCAAATTTTTTTTCTTGGCCTGTGCCAGTTACATCCACTAACTGAATAACCTATTCTAAAATAAAATCAATTAAACTTTAAAAACAAAATTATCACTGCTGTTTATTAATCTTCTCTTCAATTAATGTCTTTAGATTAATTTTTTTCAATTCTTTTTATATTGGTTAGTATGACCGGTCAGCGACGAAAGTAAAATTGCTGTTATCAGTTGGTTGGCACTAAAAAGTGAAAAAAAAACCGAGTACGCGGTTTTTGCCCTTGTACGTCACCATGCGACTTCTAAATTTGCCATAAAATTTTTAAAATTTTCCAAACAGATATTAGCCAACACTAAAAGCATTTTCTTTAGTTTTTTATCTACGTGAAACCGATTGCATGTTTTTTTACATTTTTTGTTAGAACACATTGGCCAAAGCAAAAAAAGAATGAAATTATTTCGGCGGCGTTTACCTTTTTTCCGGATAAAATAGTTGCAAACTGACCTTCCTTTTTTAATATAAAATACCAGTTTAGTTCTACAGTAGATCGCGCGTACAACAGTATCTGAGGCAACTAATCTGCTTTAAATATTAACTTGTTTGTTTTGTTATCTCAAAACGCCAAATGATTCAATATTTTTTTAATGGCAATATTCCAGTTGATGTTTTCTGCATCAAAACCTTTAAAACAAAAATTTCATGGAGAAAGTTTTTGATCTGGGTCAGCAATTTAAAAGCAGTTACAGCTACAATCAAAACGCATTATATCTTTAAACACTTTGTAATAATTATCAAGACCTCGGGAGAAATCGCTTAATTGTTATTTTAAACTAAAACTTTCGCCCAAAGAGTGCAGGTTAGTGAAATAAAATATAAAAAAAGCCTACACAAAATGTTTGCACAAAGTAATGCCTCCATTTTTGCAATTCCGCTACAAGGGGTTGGAACAGATTGCATATTTCGTTTTTATAATGACTGAACTTTCATATAGTTAAGCTGTACTTTTTATCTCTGTTGCTTTAGGTAGTAACGCAGTGATAAGTCCAATTTGTGTGTAAAATTTTGGTAGTAAAAATAGTCTTACAAAGCAATTTCTATCATAATGAATGTCCGTCAAAAACAGAGATGTGTTATTAAGTTCTTCAATGCAAAAGAAGTACAGCCAATTGACATCCCCAAACGTTCGGTGAATGTTTTATGGCGGCGAAACAGTCAATGTCAGCAGGGTTAGAAGATGGGTTCGTCGCTTCCAAAGTGGTGACAGAGATGTGAGCGACAAACCTCGCTCTGGCCACCCAAACACAGCCACTAATAAAAAAAATGAAGCACGCCTTGATGAGCTCATCAAATCCAACCGGCGGATAACAGTGAATGAAATGAGCACAGAGTTGGGAGTGAGCGTGGGTGCAGTGGAAAAGTTAATATCGTTTCTGGGATACAACAAAGGTGTGCCAGATGGGTGCCACGAATGCTCACTCCGGAGCAAAAACACCACCGGGTGACTATCAGTCAGGAGTTGTTGGGACGATATGAAGCTGAAGGCAATGCTTTCCTAGACCAAATTGTCACTGGTGATGAAACTTGGTGTTACTACGAACCGTAATCTAAGCGACAGTCAATGGAATGGCACTACTTATACTCTCCACCAACAAAAAATTTCAGGTCACAGCTTTCAGCAGGCAAAGTGATGTTTACCGTCTTCTGGGATGCACAGAGCATTATCCTCTTGGATTTCTTGGAACCAGGGGCAACTGTCAACTCTGAACGTTACATTAAAACATCGATCAAACTGAAGGCTAGAATTGCCCGCACAAGATCAGTGACGAAAACATTTTTCTTGCAACACGGCAATGCCAGGCCACCCGCGAGTCTCAAGACCATAAAATAAATGGCCAAATTTGACTAGATAATGCTGCTTCATCCGCCATATTGCCCAGACCTTGCCTAATCAAATTTTCCTCTGTTCGGGTCTATTAAAGAAGGATTGGGCGGTTGTCTTAGGCGCAGTCAAAAAATGGATGGCCACAGCTAGAAGAGAGTTTTACCTGCGCAGCATACAAGCCCTCGTTAATCGTTAAAAAAAAATGCATTGAAAATGCTGGTGACTACGTAAAAAACAAAATTTTTGAACGTAATGTGTGCTTGATTCAGTGATGTTACTTCCGTTTTTCTATTTCTTTAAATTTTTGACTTAAAAGATAGGAGACATTACTTTATGAACCGCCCTCCTATCAACTACCAAATTTAAAGAAAAAATGAAACGTTGAGTTACAGTATATTCTTTATCACAATCCTGTTCAAACTGAAGCCAGTAGGACTTGATTTTTTGCCCCCTCCCTGAAAATAATCTTGTCCTTTCAGATTTTTTAGTCACTGACTTAGTCCAAAATACAACGAATTCATTTAAAACACCTTTTACAATCACCTATTTAAGTTGTTTATTTTGATCATTAAACAACAAAAAACCCTAAAAAAAATTCAAAAAAATTTGAGACAAGTTAAATTTTAAACAACAGCTAGTTCATCTACGTTAAGTTTATATTAAAGGTTAAATTTTTTATAAAGCTTTTTATAGTTAGCAAAAATTAAATAACTAAAAAAAATCGTCTTTAAAAAATAACAGCCAAATTTTAGTGCGATTTGTTTTTTAAATTCTCTTTAAAACTTTGTTTTTAATATTGAAAAAATATTGATTTTACGCAGGATAAATGAATTTTGCGGAAAAACTATAATCACAAACCACTGTGTTGGTTTGAAACGATTTTCTTATAAATTGACAATAAACTTTTTAACCAATTCATTTTTCTTCATAAAATTTAAGGCCGTTTTATTTGATTGTCAGCTATTTTAAAATCTAATTGCCTATCATGAAGCGATTGACATAAACTGGCAAAAAACCATCTGCAAAAAAGATCTATTGCTACTCATTGATCCGTACAAACTGTAAGATGACAGAAAAAATCCTTCAAGAAACCATGAGTTGTCTAGCTGTCAAGTTTTGACTTCCAAAAGCTGAATCATTTCATTTAAAAAAGCGCGAATTTGCGTTCTGGTTAATAATATTTTCTGTTTTACTTAAAAAAAAAAACAATCTTATTTTTGAATTTTCTTGAATGTCTTTGATTTCTTGCACGATCTGTTGAGGTTAAGAAATTTATCAAGGTACGTAAAGCTTTAAAAGCTTAAAAACTTGATGTCTAGTTTTTTAAAAGCTAAACGTAAACTGGCCTATTTTAATTTTAAATAGAATTCCTCTGGTTATTGTTTTACGTGCTTTTACGCGATCTGAACTTATTCAAAAAGTATTTCTTTTGTAATAATAAAGTAGCACTAAAAAAAAAATTTAAATTAAGAATTAGAATTGATTTATTGATTTCAACGTGATTAGAATTCTATTTATTACTCTAACTGGTCCCATTTTTCCAATAGACTTTACAGTTTTAATTTTTTCATGCGCTGTTAAATGGCTTTATAGGGCAAAAGTTAATTACCAAAAAACCTCTACGGAATTGGTTCTTTTAAAATCAAATGGTCTGGGCAGCATATGAAGAATAACGCTAGACAAATGAAAATAAACTGACTAATTTTTTGTTTCCATGCGGTTTTTGGTGTTTCATCAAACAAGAATTTCGCAGAAAGTGTGATATTTTATTGGCACATTCTGAAATAAGATAAACTTTTTTTGTCTATAACTTAGGACCTTTTCTTTTCCAATTTTTACTTAACTATTTTAGCCTGTTATAAAAGTTTTTACTACAAATTGCAAATAAAATGTTGCAGAAACGATCATTTTTATCATTTTAGAATTAAGTATAATTCTATTTTTTGCCAACAGTGAGATAAAAAACTCAGCTTATCTCATTCAATGGCGATCCACGATTACAAACTCTACTAAAAAGCATTTTTATGCATAGCAATGAATACACATAAAAACTTCAACATGCATGCAGAAAAATTTTTTCATGCATCAACAATTACTTTCTATGTTATTGTGTTTATCACAAACACGCATAAAGAGAAATGTTTTTGTAATAATTGTTGGTTAAAATAAACAATTCGGAAATAATTGTTTCTTTTAACCAAATTTCAAATTAACCGACTTTTTCTACGTCATATTGTTTCGTAATGCAAATCGCTTTTGCGAAAAATTGGATTGCCATCTGACCTTTCTCAACGCAAAGTTTGCAGCTGCCAATAGCGAGGAGATTTGATGTACTTGACGTTTTTTAAAAGATCGATCAATTTCTAGACTGTTTAAATTAGATGTGATGACCTATCTCCTCTCTTAATTATCGTTAATGCATCGTTCAAATTAGATAGTAGCGATGAGACCTCGCTTTGGGCAGTGATCTGTGTAAGTGCATGAAATTGATTTAATTATAAAGTTTATGGTCCGAGCCACGTGGCCGAATTCAAGTTTACTATAAATAGAGAGACATCGCTCTCATCAAAACAGTGACCATAATTTTGCTGATAAAAGGGTGACCATGATTTTCCTGAATGGTCAGGTGACCATTGTTTTTTTGTTGAACAAGTTTTAATGCTTTGCTGAAGAAGTTTGCTGTATTGTACTAAGTTGCTGCGCTTGTAAAACGGCAGGTAAAAAATAAACTCCTCTCCTCTCCTTTGTATAAGTTACAACTTATTTTTTCTTGATCGGGTGTCAGAGTTACGCATATTTGGATATAACGGTAGTTTGTAACTTGGAGAGATTTCGCTGACCTTATCCAAAAAGTTCAGCACCACGAGGACGGATAAAATAATTGAATTCCGTTAAATTATCGAACAAGTCAGCATCTTTTTAACGAAAAGTGAATTTAAAAACCTTTATTGCTAAAAAATACAATTTAATCTTGAAACCGAGAATCGCGAGTCTCTTTCTAACGAAAAATTCAATTTATAATTTCTCTTTGAACCACATCAAGGATTTTTAGTTAAAAAATTGAAATTGATCATCATTAACATTCAAGGATTCAAGAAATTAACATCAAGGATTTTTTAACTAAAAATCCTTTTTAACTAAAAATTTTTTAACTAAAGGACTTTTTAACTAAGGATTTTTTAACTAAAAATCTTTGATGTTAAAAGTTTGCAGATGAAGTACAAAGTTGTTTGAATATTGTAAACATGTAAAAGTAATTTTGCTAATTCCCAACTTAGAAAAAGGAAAGAGAAAAGTTCCAAAAGTAAATACGTTTTTGTGCTAAGGTAGTTATTTCTTTTGGATTTACTTTGAGTCGCCATACTAGCCGGATAGTTAAAATAAATTCTTTGTTGTACAAAATTTTAAAATAACCAATGGTACGGACGGAACCATGGCTCGTTAAAGTTCCGTCCATGCCACTGGATGGTTAACAGTTTTCCACTCCAACAAACTGTTTTAATGTGTATGAGGCAAAATGGGTGGAAAAACTAGAAGCATCCTGCTCCAGATATCGGTGTGTTTTTTTTTTCATTTGCAATAGCTCCAATGCTTTGTTAAAAAATTGTTTGTAAAATTACGTTGCACGTGGTCTCATAAAAGACTCCAGATTGGTGCGGCGCCTGAAAAAGATTATGAGCAATTGTTTAGGTGGAAATAGAATTATTACAAAATAAAACACAATTGTCTTTTTCATTTTCCTTTTTTGTTTAGCAAACAGGGCAGTAATAGAACGTTTAATGGATCTAAGTCAAAAAAGTTGCTATTCAACTTCTTTAAAAGCGATGGTATAAGCTAGCGATAATTACGTCACAGATTTACGGCTTAAAATGAAAAAACTCTTCTCTGACTATCACGAGTCTGTCACCATAAAAAATTAGTTACAAATAATCCCAAAACAACCTTAAAGAAAGGAGTTTTATATTTTTGCTTTTCAATTCTCTCAAAATGTAAAAAACCTGTAAATTTTTTAACATTTTTAGATCTAAATTTAAAAAAAGATAAGATAAAATAAAAAAAAGAATCAAAACAAACTTCATTTCTAAGAGCAGTTTTCCGAGATAAAAAATATCTAAAACCATTCGAAGCATTTTTGCAAAAAAAAGCAAGCAAAACATGCACGTCATGGGAAAGATATACGTTGCAGAAACTACAGAAACTTACAAAACTTAAATATTTTAAACATCAAACATTTTGCATTGCTATACAATTATACATAATAGTTTATTTATTTATTACACACTTCATTTCATTGCACAAACTTTTCTAGAGATTAGTCACATAAAAAAGAAAAATCAATCCGGAAAAATTTTATTTCTTGTGAAATTGTCAAATGCTATTAAATATGAAATTAAAATTTAACCTTGCATTAAAATTTGGCTGATTGTTATTGTAGAAATTGCTCAAAAAACGCACTAAAATATAATTTTTTTTATGAAAATAAATGCAGTACAACTTAAGTAATTCTTTTTTCCCAATGTATATTGCATTCTATTTGTCAGTAAGTTAACCGTTAATAGGAAAAAGTTTTTGATTCTAAAGCGGAAGTTCTGAGCTTGATTTTGTAATTGATTCAAACCGTTTATCATTTTTCCTTAACACTTGCTTTAAAAAGATAAAGAAAAATTAAAGCTTACTAAAAGAGTTTTCTTAAGCAACTTATTCATCGCTATAAGTTAATGCACGCTGTAAAAGAATCTTAATTTAAACAAGTGGTTTGTGGTACAGAATTTGAAATAGCCAACAAAAAACTCATCTCTAAGCTTTTCGTCCGATACTTGTCAGGAGATAAACGTCAGAATGAAAGAAAAAATATTCAATGGATTGTCTAATAAAGCTGAACGAAGATGATTGGATGTTTGCGAAAGGCATCAAAACGGGTTATCAGCGCAAAATTTTCAAGTTGTAAACAAATTTTTTTGGCGACATATATTTAGCTTGCATAATTTGATGTGAACGGCTTCTAAAACAGATAAATTGTAATTGAGCGTTGAACTTTTGTTCAACTTCTTGATTTAGGGTCAGAGGTGTTTCATCCGTGGCCAGTGAGCCATATTTGACGCACTAGAAGGTTTTTAATGGCCGCGGGGTATTTTTCGAAATGATGCAAACTAGATAAAGAAATCGAAGACCATATAGTAAAAACTTCTTTGGACAAGAGAAGACATTTTTATTTTTATTTTAATCTTTACTCGAGTTTAAAGGTAAAAAACTTCTTTAATGTAAAGACACAAAAAAGATCTTAATTTGTTAAACTAATCCTTGATGTTTTATTGGCTTCGACTTTCTTAACCGTAATTGTTTTTATTAAGGTCATAACTTTGCCCTGACAAATTTACCATAAACCGTAATGACCTTTGCTTCAAAACCCCTGTTTTCGCTAAATTCATTATCGAAAGTTTAATTAAACGTCTATAAAATAAGCAAATTTTTCAATCCAAAAAACAACTAATTTATAAAGTTAAATGCACGTTAGCTAGAATTATTTAATAATATTAAAAAATTCACAAGTTTAACAAAAATTCAAGGTTAAATTAAGGTTCATATGCTATCTGGGAGATTGTTACTAAATATACAAATTATAGATTTTTGTCGCCTTAAACCAGTGATAATAAACACGTGCTAAATTACCGTATCTTTGCTTCTTGACTTAAAGCAGTACAGGCACATGGCAAAAGAAATTATAGATCCCAGGCAAATTCCGGCTAAAAGAAAACCAGTCTGGATGTAGATCGCTTTATCATCTGAGTAAAAACAAAGTTAATTCAGTGTCTATTCAATGCTTTATTTTTGTGTGCCTGGGACTGCTATTGTAGTATGATATTGGAAAATATGTATTGTCATAAGCGCGTAAAATTTTTTTTCAAACTGTTTGTTTTAGAAAATATGTATAGGAAAATATGAATGCGCCAGTTTTTTGAGAAAAAATCCGTTTTTTAATATTTTCATACAGTTTAATAAGATTTTGCTGCAAGAAAAAATTGAAATTTGATTTTTAAAACTAATTAATTCCAAAATAAATAGGTATAGACCAGAATGTCCAACCTGCGGCCCACTGCTTACTCAAATTGTATGGAATTCGATGTCACTGCTGTCATATTAACCCTACAAAAACAAAGTGAATACATCAGTTGATTGCTGCGTCTAGTGACGTCCAATAAACTGATCTGTGAAAACTTTTGTAGGCAGAGCTTATCATAAAGACGCTTGCCCCAAGCATCATTTTCGTTAATCACATTGTTTTTTGATTAAATTGATATTGATTGTGTTATTTTCAAACATTTTTTCCCATATCAAGTGATAGTTGTTAATGCTTTTGGTGTTTGTAAAGATAGTAACTTTGAACCAATGCGGAGTTATTTGAAATAATATTACAGTGGTAGCAGCGATGCTGGTAATGGTAAGAAAAGGAATCGTGTAGATTTATTAAGATGTTGGAAAGAGGATCAGACGTTTATAGAGATTCTAGGTCCAATCTAGGAATTTAACATATGTTCAGGTTCCAGGATTGCACCGTGATCCAAGGTGAGTGTCGATCCAAATCGGCGAAGCTCAGCTGGTTGGATGCCTGAAAATAGTGCTAGGTAGTCCGTTGGAGTGGGACCCAGGCATCCAGTCACAATGCACACGGCGTCCTACAGAACATTGTCTAAAAGGCAAGTGTGACCGCTGCAACACCAGACTGGAATGCAGTACTCAGCTGTTTAGTACACCAGAGACAAGGCAACTGTGCGCTGTGTTATGGCAACAGCACCCCATTCTGAGCCTGCAAGTTGCCTCAGCAACGTGACGCACTAATATAAATTTTATGGGCAATGCCACGAAATGGTGATGAAGTGTGAGCTATCTGTCCAGTTTTACCACAAAATAAGTAAAAGTTGGACAAAATTTTTAAAGTCTATTGCTGTTGTAAGCGTTTAGCTCACGTTTGGCCCCTCAATTATTTAAATGAAAAGCTGCCTTTACCGCCTTAGTGTGACTGAGCTTCAGCTTCCAAGTCTAGAGATACACTAAAAGTGTAGTCAGGTCTTGACTTGTAGTCCAGTCCTGTCAAAAGACCTTCCAGTTTCCAGAGCAACAATGCTAGATCGTTTGTGTAGGTAAACGTTCTACAAATTTTGAAGGCAGATGTAGATGTAAATATATAGAGGTTGAAAAGGAGGGGAGCCAAGAGCGATCCTTGAGGGAAGCCGTTTTTCAGACGGCGAATCCTGTTTTGCTTACTGTCACCAGTAGTAATGGTGAAACTTCGGTTTTGGACAAGGTCCATGATTATTCTTAAGATGTTCTTATCCGGAAGAAGTCTCAAGCAACTTACACGTAAGGCCACGGTCCCGGAGAGAGTCATGCGCCGCCGTCATATCAACAAATCGATAAAAAACCTTGATATTTTGTTTCAGTAGAACGAATTGATCCACGGTTGACTCTCCGCGTTAAAATCCAGCGTACTCTCTAGGGAGCAATGAAATAATACTTGGCTCGACCCGTGCGTAGATAAGCCACTCGAGGATCTTTTAGGAGACACAGTTTACGGACAATTGTTTGAATTACAATTATTCGAATTAACAATAGTTCGAAAAATAATGCTACATGCAGTTGTCTAAAAATATTCATTTTAAAAAAGCTGTTTTTACTTTTTTTAATGAATACCTAACCCCAACCCTACTGTTTGTAAAATGTAAGTTTTTATTTTTAACTATTGTCAATTCGAACAACTGTTTTCGAACTATTGTTTTCAAACTATTGTCCGGATACAAAGAGACACAGGGCAAAGATATTGGTTGATAACCCTTGAGTCCCCTACGGCTTTATCGGCTTTGGAATCGCAATCACAAGCCTGCCTTCTCCATATCTTGCGAATTTGAGTCGGTGCAAGCAGGAAGAAAGGAACTCACGTAATTGGTACTTCAAAGCAGCTCCAGCATGGACATTTTTAATACTAATTACGTAACGATTTTAATAGTTTTGCATTTCACTCAGATTCCTAATTAGTTAATCAATTTTAAATTCATATTTTAATACTTGTAATTTGTTCATGGCATAAAATACTAAAGAAAGGAAATTTTTGTATATGTACATGTAATTTTGCGTCCCGCTAAATGTACTTAAATTTATAATTTCGCCGATTATGAAAAAAGGTTGGACATCCCTGGTAAAGACGCTAGAAGTAACAATAATAATGCGTGTTGTAGTTATAAATCCCGCGAGTGATACATTGTTTTTGAAGCAAAATTTTTTTTTTACTATTTATAAATTTTACTGAAAGTACAATATGGAACAGTTGATAAAACCGATTTGAAGACTTTAATTACAGTAGATCTTACGTTGTGAAAAACATTTTTTAATATGGTGCTGCCATTGCACTTTAAGATTTTTGTTTTGAAGTTCTAAATAAAACGTTTTTAAAAATATACGGAGCAAAATTATTTGAAACGTTTAATTAAAACCTGCATATTCTTAAAACTTTTACAATTTATAATCCAAAGCCTGCGAGTCTTAATTGAGTTATGTCACGCTTACAATTTTTGCTTCTGTGATGTGAACACTGTTGCCAATCCGTACTGACAAAAAATCAGCGCGGTTAATTACTCAAAGTAAAGGGGCACCAAATTTACGAGCTAAAGTTGTTCTGAAAATGTTTTACTGGGAACAACGAGAAAAGATTTTTTTTAGACATTTAACCAGAAATGACCTTTTTTCTCCCAAATAATGGAAACTTTTTTGGTTCCAAATAACATTTTCTGGAAATACTATTAAAAACTAAACCATCTTATAAGCGTACAATGGCTTGAAAACGGCAATAACGCTTTAGTATCAAAATATCAACTATAAAATATCAACTGACCAAAATATCAACAGCCAAAATTATGTCTCACAGGCACTATTCCATCGAAAGGTGGCACAAAGGTTTTGAGTTCTACCTAACCTCCCACCATTCCACCATATAGAGGGGCTCCTGGATACCGAAATTTGATATTTTGGTTATTGATATTTGGTCAGTTGATATTTTGGTCGTTGATATTTTGACCAGATACCGAGTGTCACTGGGTCACAGGATTAGCACAGCACTAATAAAGTCGTAGATAGGCCGAAATAGTAGGTAACACTTTCTGTAGTTAAAACAATATTAATCAAAACTAAGCACTTAACATCAATATAAGCACGCTTCTTAGATGTAAGCGCATAAAAAGTTTCTAAGACATTGTACATAAAAGTAAACTTAAATCTTTGAAATAAGAACGAAACGGTAGCCCAGTATGTAGATAACATAAAGTTGGACATAAAAAAGAAACCAAAATGTAAAATGCAAAACCCTTTATTGCGATTGTTCAAATTTTTTGTTAGCCTTATTTTCAGTTGCTAGAAAAATGTAATGTTGACTGTAGGTTCCTTGTAGAATAATAAATTACTATAGTACTTCCTTAAGACACTGTTGACACGATGACTTTGCATTTCTACTGATTTATTTTTTTATCGGTATAAAAATATATATCTTTTTTGAGCACAATATTACGGTAAAAGTGCTCAAGTAATTTAGTATTTTTTACCTTATTGTGAAAAAATTTAGGATATTTTATGTTAGCTTTTTTGTGTGTGTTTGCTAATAACTTTATTTATTTTTCCATTTTGTTTGAGCGCTACAATTAAATGCTGAATACATATTATTGAGGCAAAAAACATATTAATAGACAATTTTTCAAGCTACGTCGGCTCGCGTAAGGTAATTTATACAATAATTTTAAGTACCTTCAATAAATACGTATAAATCAATGAATAACTTTATTTCTTGTAAAAGCAAAATTTTCAATGTTAAGAAAATTAACTTATATTTTGTTGATTAGTTTACTTCAATCCCGTAAAGGTAAATTGTCGGCTTAGCACACACAGTTACTATGCATTTATCCGCTGCGCAGTATCAACTTACCATAAAGCATTTTCTTACGCCCACAAGGTATATTTTTGATCGATAAATATCTAAAGATTTTATACTCATTTAAAACTTTTATCAATCTCTATTTTCATAAAACCTGTAACAAATATCATAAACAAGAAAACAAATTTTTGTTTTTCTTTTGGCTTAAAATTTTGTACCTGATGTACTTTTTATTTTCTTCCGATTCAGTTATAACTTAAAGCAATAGGTGAAATCACTTTGATATTATTATAAAGTTTATAAAAATTAAATATCTTTTAATTGGTAAGTCCGCTATTTTGCACAATTTTTTTTTGGAAAAATAAACACCTGAAAATTAGTAGAGTCATGAAACCCTTTCTTTCTTGCATTTGCAACTTTAAATAAAAGATGTATTAAACTTATTACATATTTTACATAACATTTTAGAGCAGTGGTTTTTAACTGTGTTGTGCCGTTTTCAATTGCTAGGGGTGCAGTGAACAGTTAAATTGTAATTTTTGTTCTAAGTTCAAAATTTCTGCTTTATTTTAAATCTTTAATTGAAGATAAAAATAGCTGAAAAAATTATTTTGGGGTGCCGCAAAATAAATTATTTTTTTTAAGATATGCCAAAAGTGAAAAAGTTTGAGAATTATTGCTTTAGAGCAGGGATGGGCAAACGTTTTAGCTCGAGGGCCGCACTCAGAAGTTAAATTTGTTTGCGGGACACAATATAGTGATCTCTAAAAAAATGTCTTCACCTTGCATCTGTCTTGAATTTTTTGATTTTTGTGGCCGACATGAAGTGATCTCTAAAAAGAAGGTCTTTGTATTTTTCCCGATTTTCTTGATTTTTGCACCTAAAAATCAGTGATCGCTAAAAATAATGACCAAGAATTGGATTGAAGGCAAAAAAGAAATTAATAATCTTTTTGAAGCTTTCGTGAGACACACAGCAGATTGTTGTTTCACGGAAGACCAAAAATTTGGTTGAAGACAAAAAAGAAATTAAAATTTTTTTGTAGCTTTTAAGAGCCGTATTTTGCCCTCCCCTGCTTTAGAAGGTAGTCAGTTTACTAGTGAATCAAACCAATTCGTTTTTCGTGCTAAGCCTATTTGCAATTTATCCATTTTATGAAATCAATAGTTTTATAGTCTTTTTTTAACATATACAACTCGATTTTTTAGTTTGTTACTTAAAAAATTGCAATATTTTGCTAATTGTATCAAAGCTCAAAAGTTGTGCTTTGGAGAAGGAATCAGAAAATTTGGACGTATAATGACTCGAAGGCCGTAAAGCAATTCACAATAATAACTTAAAAACTTTATTCTGAGGTAGCTTTACTGCTGCTTCTTTAATAATTAAATACAGTCAATTTCCAAGAAGAAAAACAAGACTTGTGGAACGCCACCACTTTGCATTTAGGCCCACAACAAACCATTGTTTCATCTAATTAATTTTCAAAAAAGTTGTCATGCTATTTTAAAATGTGTTGTGTACAGTGTGTTTGACACCACTGCGCTTATCAGACAGTATAGATTACACAGATGTAATTTCTAGAATTTATTGTAAATTTGATATAATCGCTTATTTGTTAAAAAGTATTAAATATTCATTGACTCTATTAGTGAGCAATGATATTGGAATTGACAGCCGACAAGCTTTTTTAAATTTTTGATTAATTTCTTATTTAATAGTAAAATAGATAATAAACATTGTGCGAATTTGTCTTTTTTTTCCTATATTCTTAGCAGTTAAGATTAAGGTGTCTTTTAAGATGCATATTATTTATAAATAAGATTGCAAATTGAAGCTGTCAAACCTTTATTTATTATTCTTTATTTAAATAAATATTTTGAACAAACTAAGTTAGTTTCAATAAGATCAAAATAAATTGAAGAAATACGAAAAAATTCAAACTGTCATAGCCTAGCTTCGAAATCGATTCATATTTGTCTTAGTTTTGAGAGATTCGTACAAAAAAATTTTATACGATGATAAACCAATCCTTCAGTCAACTTAACTTGTAATGGTGAAGCTTAAGTGCAAAATGACTTTACTTAGACGTTAAAAACAACGGTAAGAAAGAAAAACAGCCATGCTATCAATCTATCTCAAAGCAAAGAAATTGAATCAAAAGTTTACGACGAGTGTGAATGCAAAGTGTCAGTCAAAATTTTCTTTACGTAAGATCGCTGGTTCGCCACGTGGTAGAGATACTGTCCACTAAAATGTAAAAAGTATAATAAAGATTTTTTTTAAGAAAATGTTAAAAGAAGAAATGTAACGATATTGTGCATCGGCAACACGTTATTTAAAAATTGAAAGGTTAACTACTCAACTATTCTAAAAGCTAAACCTAAACCTCCTCTTTATCAGACTACTCTGAATTTTTTTATATCTTATATACTTGTCTTTGAAAAGAATTAAGAGAGGAACATCTCCGTCATGGATCTGCCAGCATAGACCTCATACATAGATGCGATAGAAATGCTTGTAAAACTCAACAATCCGTGGTTTATAGCCTTCCTGCATTTTATGTTTAGGCATTTGAAAAGATTTTATAAATATCGTATCCCTTTGATTTTTATGAAAAGGCCTAGCAAACATGGCGTCACCCAAGGTCTTAAAACTCAGGTAATGTCCTTGTAAGTCTTTACTTTGATTTGAATGCAGTTTTTGCTATTTCTTAAAAATTAGGTCAAACTCAAGACTAATGAACTTTACTTTTATTGAGAGGTCGTTAAAGAAATTTTAATGATATTATGGGAATTTTAGACAGTTGTGGAAATTCTGGATTAGAGCTGAAATTTTTAAGGGGAGACGCAGCATCCAAGCTCACTATTTTTACGATTATTTAAATTAAGTTCACACGCAAAAATTTATGTACAAAAAGTACCAAAAACAAATCACACCAAAAAACATTGATGTTGTTTCAAAGCAAAACGGTTACTACCAGACGCGTGGCTGCATTAAATTAGAAATTAACGACTACGAATAAAGAATGACATGCTTATATTAAAAAAATTTAAGAAAATTTTCTAATCATGCTACGGAAAACTTTTGTGTAATTTAATTTTTTGAGATTGTTTTTTTATGTCGATGTAAGTCAATAGTTTTTAGACTAAAGCTATTTAGCTATTTAACTAACTTTAAAACTATTTTTAGCTTTCTTTGGTTAAACGTTTAGATCTCACTGGCACGCAGAACTAGAGTTCAACACCATTTGCAAAGCTGAGCTTTATGAAAATATGAAGTGGAAAACAGTGGAAAATGTTCATGGTCGCCATGGTACGTTCTATTTGTCAAAGCAGTGACCAGCAAGTATAAGCGAATGAAGCTAAGGCTAGCTGAAAAGCTTTCCAAAGGCGACAAAATCTTATTATAAACAACTTCGTTTATATTTACGGACCGGCTATGACATCTATCTGAACTCATAAAACGTGATCGTTTAAAGTCACCAAAAACTTATTCCAGTTCTTTTTACTTTATGAGATCTAAAAACAAAAGCTTCATATAATTTGAAGCAGAATTTCTCAATCTTTTGATAAGATATGATCCGGCAATAGACAAAAGTCATTATGTAAATAATTTTTAAATTATACAAAAAAGTTACTAGATTTTGTGAAAAACGATTTTTCCTTTTTTGAATACAATTTACTCACAAAACTGTATGAATTTAAAATTCAATTAAAATTGAATAACATTTTTTCCAACCACGCTAAATTTAAAGTCAGCCAAAATTAGTACAAACTACCTCAAAATTTCAATTAAACTTAACGCTATTTCAAGTAAAACTTTTTCAAAACTTAAGTCAATTATTATTAAGAAGCGAGCTTTCAAAATTCCTCGACCTTAGCAAAAATATATTTGTAAACAAACTGTTGGACGTCCACGTGACCAAGTCAGATGATCAACTCAAAATGCATTGACTATAAAAGATTGATATTTTAATCAGGTTTCGATGCAAGAAAAGAAAAACTTTAACAAGTTGAAAAGTTTTTGAACTTGTCACGTGTTCCTATTAATGAATAATTCATTTAAAAACTCTACGAAGAGTTAATTGCTTTGATTAGCTGAATAATCCGATAAAATCTGTCACCGATTTTCTTCAACGATCACAAAATCCTTACAAAATCGCAATCAGGTAAAACAATAAACTGGTTTCGAAAGAATTAAAGATTGTTTAAAAAATTAGCAACATGACCGACATTTCCAGCTAAAATTTTTCTTTCATCTTCCTGACTTTTTGATGCCGACTAAAGTTCTCAAAATTAAAAGTAATTGTTATCCGCGGTTCCAAAACAGGACATATCACTACACTGCTGCGTAATTCACGAAAAACTATCGTCACGCGTCTTATTCATTTGCACAAATTATTAACGCATGACCATCTACAGTCACAGAGCGAGTTCGAAAGCATTAAAAATCTTTTCACTGATACAATGCATTTTTAAAATTAGGCAAGATGTTGGAACCGGCGCTGAAATTGAAAAACCATTGCGTGGATCCAATGCGGAGTTTCGCTGAGGCTGAACGAGATAAAATCAAATGTATCTGACGCTTGTCTATCGAAACACAACTATTTGCAGAAAGATCTTTTATCATGAACAATTGCGGTCACTTATAGTCTTATAAACATGTCAGACTTAAAAAACACTGCACCAAATCAACGCTATTTGTTTGAAAATTGTGATGCATCAAAAGCTTTTTAACAGCGATTCTTAACTTTTTTTGGGCCATGGACCACCATCTTTTAAAAAATATATCGGATATGTCATTTTGCTGTGATGACATTACCCAAACTTCAATGGTTGAAACTGTTTTGCTTTTAGGTTAGTAAACTTAAGAGATTTATGGAACTGTTTGTGGACCGCTAACAATTTCAAGTGAACTCAATTGATTACTGACTACGTTGTGAATCACTATCTATAACAATTTTATTTCAGCAGTTAGCAACATCCCCTGTAAGGTTAGTATCTGGAACATTTTTGGCAACTTTAGTTAAAGCCATTATTTTCTACTGCTTTCTGTATTTAATATAGGATGAACTATTCTAGTTATTGCCTTGTTTTCGTGTCTTACAGTTTATGATACTCTTGCTTTTTATTTTCATAGACTTTTAAATTAGAAAAACTCATCGACGTATAGCAGTTTATGGCTATACAATACCATTTTATGGACTATAAAAATTAGTCATTCATTGAGCTATATACAGTTTTGTTTTCTCTTTGTAAACTAATTTATCTATCAACAAGTATAATTAATTCCTTCCTCTTAATTTGACTTGGCATCTACTTGACTGCAATAATAAGCAATGGCTTTTTTTTCCACCCTCATCCATCTTAATTATTTCAAAAATAAGCAAAAAATACATTTTTATGAGAGAATAAGATGGAATTTATTTTTTAAATCAATACATTTGAATCAATTTATTCTTGTGTAACTTGAGCTACACTCATACTGTTTGATATTTCTAAAATTTTTTAAAACGAAATTATCTTTAAAGAAAAAAAATTTATGGTACAGCTTTTCTGTAACTTTTTTCGTAAGAGTTTCTCACAACATCAACATTGTTCGATATGGATCATAGTCTTGAATACTTTTTGTTCAACCAAAAGAAAACAAAGAGATTTCGACTGATTTTTTTCCAATAAATCAATAATGTCAATTTTTGAAATCGACTCGAGTAAAATGACGTGACCTAAAAGATATTGTTTAATACAGAGCGACCAGTATTTAACAAAACACAGCTGTTAAAATTTGAAAAACTGTTCTGCAAATTTTAAAGCAAAGTTGAATAAGAATAGTTATGCTAAACTTGAAAACTTTTTTTGCTGTAAGCAAATCACTTTGATAACTCTATTTAAAAAATAGTTTCATAAAAACTTTGGTTGATGCTGAAACAAATGACAAAAAATTTTGAGGAATAAAAAAAATTTTGAGTTTACTTATACGATTCAATGACCGTACCTGTGCAATACAATCGACTTATAAAAAATACGAACTCTATCTCATTTGGTGTCTGAAACATTCGAAGACAGTTTTACGAGTGACATTACATTAAATGTGTTTTTTGAAAATTTTAGTACTTTCAGGTTAGTTCCAGTGGCCCAATTGAACAAAATCGCCCTTTTTTATAGCACAAAAATTACATTGAGCAGCTTTTAATGACAGTGATACAGAAAACCATCACAATAAATTGTATCGCTTCAAATAAGATTACTTCTTTACGCAAATCGTGGCAGTAATAAAAACACGTAGGCCTATGTTTGCAAAAAAGAAACAGAATATTTGTTAGGAATTGTAAGTATGCATGCTTATCATATTTTTTTCATGTAACTGTGATTACAATGTAACAGTTATTTGTTATTGTTGATATTTCTAGCCTTTCCAAATTATTCGCAATCGTAGTATCTGGTCTATATTTGCTCTACTCGCTTATAAAACTTTATACAACAAGCTGAGCATAGTAACTTTAATTAGAAACAAACGTACACAGAGTTGTACTACAGGCCTCTGTTTTAATCTTCTTGCTTCAGACTCAAGACAAAAAAATTGATAACTTGTTTAATTAATGTAAACACTGTTATTAGGCATAATACTTAATTTAAAATTCATAATGCGACAGTTTTACAGTTGTACTACAGGCCTCTGTTTTAATCTTCTTGCTTCAGCCTCAAGACAAAAAAATTGATAACTTGTTTAATTAATGTAAACACTGTTATTAGACATAATACTTAATTTAAAATTCATAAGTTCTTTTGGTATAGATTAGAAGTCAGTTCAATTTCAATAAATACAATAAAAGCAGTAATATATACTTTTTAAGCAAAACTTGTAGACGACGTTTTGTCCGTTACATCAGGCGGACTTCTTCAGGTAAAAACAACACAACACACAGGTTGGGCATTGGTAGTGCAATTTGTGTTACTCTTATCTGAAGAAGTCCGCCTGATGTAAACGTCAATTTTCTTAAAACAAATTTATAGTTCTTTTCTGATAACCTAAGAAGCATCGATGAAGAAGGCCACTTTTTCTAAAATGGATTCCCAATGTAAGAGGTTAAAAACCGCAACCAAAAGTTGCATAAGGAGGCTGCGACAAAGTATCACACTTCTGTAAAAATGTCAGATTAATATGACTGTCACACTTCATCCTTAGTCATGATCTTAACTTTATAAACCTACAATTTATTTTCAGTCTATCGCAGTGATTAATAAGCTTTTAAATATCTTTTCGACTGTTACGTAATGATTGCGTAATCGGTACGCCACCCCTTATTTAATTTATTTTGTCTGCAAGTTGTTATAAAATTATACAATTATAAAGAGGTGCTTTACTATTTTATTCAAAGCACATTGATTGACATTAGTTTTCAAGCTATTTGCGACAACAATGCGGCAGCGATAACATAATTTTTGAGCATCATATATTAGTTTGAAGCAAATTCTATATTGTAAGTCAGGGTGGTCCAACTTCTGCACGCTTGTGGGCCACTTTTCAAAATTATTCGTGTTTGCGGACCTCAACCGGCTAAAAACACCTACTTTCGTCCCAAAATTAGCATGCGGCCCGCGGGCCCGTAGTTGGACGACGCTGTTGTAAGTTACGTAACAAGTTTTGTACTTGATCATATGATTTTCTTGTGACGTCACAATACGCTTTATTTGATTGCAAAACCTAGATAATAATTTGTATAAGAATTTTTTTGTTTCTGTATCTTCTGGTACCTATTGCTGATTCACATATATAGCTTGCAATTTGTTATTCATACATTCTATCTGAGTAATTGGTTCGAGTTGAAGTGTAGGAATCGCTTTGTGTTACAGTTGCTTTAGCACTGTTGTTTAGTGTTTAAGGGTCAAGGGTTGAAGCCTTAGAAGTTAATTCTATAGTGAAATAGAATTGTTTGGACGAACTATTAGGTTTGACATTAGCTATCTGGTTGCTAATTATACTTACAGTTAGTAAGCCAAACTGTTAAATGATTATTCACAGTAACTGTTGACGCTGTGAATCGCTTTAAAGTTTGGTGAAGCTTGAGGGTCAAGTTTTAACGAGAGTTGATTGAGTTTGTTGATTGTGAATAATTCTTTATAGTTAGAAACTATGGTTTCTTGCTATCTGTTGAGAGAAGTTTACGAGAGAATTCATTCATCCTCAGCCAAACTAAATGTATTGAACTTCAGTCTCGCGGCAAACTACTTCTAGAGCTGGTATAAAAAAAATAAACACAGCTTTACTTTCAGCGCAGGTATTCGGGTTACCTAGTTCAACTGGTCTTTCAAGAATCCCGAGTAAATTTGTGACAGTGACAGTAACAAAACTATTTCCACGATTTAGATTTTGTTTTTCTGCCAACTCGTAAATAAAGCTATTATAAATTAATAATAATAGTTACCACAATTTATACTACAAAACGCTATAAAGTTCTCGTAAAAAAATAAAAAATATTGTATAAAACTCATAAAATTCAGAGAGCCCCGATTTTACTGTATAAAATTTTTAGAATCAAAAAGCACTTTTATATCAAATCTATTATAAGCAGATTGATCTTTACTTTTTATTGCCATTCCACTAAGCATTTCGACTTTACCTGTAAGTGGCTCCAAACAGAAGTTGCCCCGCAGCTATAAGTAAAACCACAAATGCTCAATTATGCTATGATGTAACAACTTTGAATGATAAACAACAAACAAATTCTGTTCATTTGAAAGGAATTCAAACTTGTGTTCTTCGCCATCTGCACGCATCGCATAATCTATTGCAATTCTAGTCATTGCGTTTATAAAATATTAATTACGAAAAGGAATCTTGGTTTGCTATCTTTTTTCTAAAAATCAAAGGTGAAAATACAAATGCGAAAACGTCAGGTTTAGCTCTCGAAAATTTATAATAATAATTTTTCCCCTGAGAATCATTTACTTTTGTTAGCAGAAAACTTATTTATTACAGTAGAGATAGGATCAACAAACTGTTCACATTAATAGTAACTTTTTTATTTTGTAGTGTATGTAATTGTTAAGCAAAAATGATCAAAGTAATTTTCTCACTTTTTTTCAGAGCCATCCATAAAAAATCATTAAGTTTAATCATCTGTTTTTCAATTACGTACATTTCAACGACCAATACCGCTTTTCAACTGAAATAGTGTTTTTCAAAATAAACAAATTTAGATTAATGTGTGAACAGTTTGTGGGATCAGGTTAAGATAGTTTCGACATGAGGAGGCCGTAAATGTATTGGTTATAGAATAATAAAGACAATGGTGCCCAGCAGAAGAAAACAAGAGATTAAAAAACAAGAAATGGGATAAATGGGTATTTCTACGTAGCTGGTGAGAGATTAAAATATGCGGAGAAAAGGGATATATAGAATAGTGCTTTTAGTGCTTTTCAATCAGTTCTATTGTGCATTTCAGAGTTTTTTAAAGGTGTAGCAGTTTGATGAAGTGTTCAAGGATAAACAAGGTCTTCAAAGATTTTTTCTTGTTTAATTTGACTCCTAAAATGCCTTATATTTTTTAATTATTTAGTTTTTTTGTCACAGTAAAAATAATTCTATAATTAAGGTGAAGACCTTTTTTTTACACTTCAATCGTTCTTCAATCATGTTTTTTTACGTGTTCATTAAAATATATAAAAAAACAAGATATTCATTTTAATTATACATTTTTTCAGACTTTAAAGCAGTGCTTTTCAACCTTTTCATACTGTGGCCCACTTTCCAACCCAAGGTAACTTAACGACCCACTTCGGTAAACAGAATTTCATTTCCAGCGCAAAATTCTGGTTATCTCTAAAACAAAGCTCCGCAAATACTTTTTGACGCGAGCCAAAAAATCTTAACTTAAACTCTTGCGACCCACATTTTGATTGGATCTCTAATTTTGCTATTTTTTTCCCAAAATCATGGTGATCTCAAAAAAAAAAAAAAAAGTCTTCACTTCGATTTGATCTCCGATTTCGCTATTTTTCTCCCAAAAGCATGGTGACCTCTAAAAAAAAGGTCTTCACCTCAAATCGATCTCCTTTTTCCATATTTTTCTCCCAAAATCATGATTATCTTTAAAAAAAAATGTCTTCTAGAATCTCCTCTTTTTTATAGATTTCCGCCCCAAATATCTTTCAACTCTCGTGGGGTTCTTTTTCGTAACCTTCATTATAGCCAGAAAACTGGAAATTGTCGCAGGGCCGCATCAGAACCTTAAGTGGGCCGCGGGTTGGACATCCCTGATTTATAAAAAACTTCTTGCGACCCCCATAAAAAAGCAAAACGACCCGCTTGGGGGTCGCGATCCCCAGGTTGAAAACCACTGCTTCAAAGCATGATTTAGAGCAGGGGTCGGGAACCTATGACTCGCGAGCCAGATGTGTCTTTTTTGATAACAGCATCTGGCTCTTTTGTTGGTAAGCATTAATTACAGTACATAAAAGAAAAAGATTTCCACAATATTTGAAAAGTGAAGACTCTTTTTTAAGAGATCATTACGGTTTTTAGACGAAAATCAAAAAATCAAGTCAGATTCAAGGTGAAGACCTTTTTTTAGAGAGAGATCACTACGTTTTTAAGCCGAAAATCAAGAAATCAAAATAAGTTTGCTCACGAATAAATTTCTACCCACACACATACAGCCAAAAATTAAAGGAACATTGTTGGTCTCATGGAAATATATTTAAAAATATGTACCCTTTATGGCTCTCTTACCCAAAAAGGTTCCCGACCCCTGATTTAGAGGTAGGTTTATAGGTTTCTTTAGTGTATTCAACAATGTGTACCATTGCAAATAACGTGTGACAGCACTGATATAAAAGAAATTTTGGTTTGCTGTAGCGAACCAAAAAGTAGGAAAAACCGAAAAGTAATTGGAATGTTGCTGCAGAAAAAAATGAATATTGTTGCCTTATAAAAACATCATCTTGCTTTCTGCAAGCTTCTGTCAAGATTAACTCAACTTTCTTTCGGTTACCTATTTTAAAACTTGTATACCAAACATAAACTGGGAAATACTGTAATGTAACCTACGTTAATAAAAATAGAACAACTTAGTCAGGAACACCAAAACAAACAGATCGGAGTAGTGAGTAATTTAAGTTTTTGTGGTATTTCTACGACAAAGTTTGTCATAAAACTAAGCATCAAAATTCAATAGAGATTGTTGATCTGTGTTGTCTTTTGAAACGTCCAATAGATCAATAAAGTGTCAAATGAATGAACTACATTTCATATTTAAACAAATTTTACAAATTCTGTTTTCGTAGTTACAAACTACATCAAGATTCTTGCGATATCTAGAGTCGTAATTTTTCAATAGTAATCTTATATGATTAGCTCTGCAATGTACCCACAACAAGTGTTGAATTAACTTATAAGTTTTTCAATGTTTTACAATAATTCTCACTGCCTTAAATAATTCGTCATATAATTAAAAGACTCAATTTTTTTCAACTTAAGCTAATTAATTTACATTTGTTTTTAGCAAAAAATTCCTAAATTATCACTACCCAGTTTTTCAAGAAGATAACTTTTGATAAATTACTATTGGCCAAAAACCTATACCCTTGAAATAATCGGTACAATTTACAACTATCCACATTGCTAAGGTATTTAAGTTATCAAAACTACAGCATTTTTTACCTAAGTGAAATTAAAACTTTCTTTAGCATTTAATAGCCTCAAACCGTTTTATTATCCTATGTAATCTTGCTATTCAATATATTCTAGTTAAGACAATCACTTCAGTTGCAAGTACTAAATCTGGCTTAGTTGGATAACCTTTTGAAATGAATCTTAGTCTCAATTTTTGTTTAGTTTTGCTTCTTCCAGTAAAGACAAGTAGTAACTCATAAATCTTTTTTTACCTAGAAACCAGAAAGACTTTTTAAGTTTGAAATAAGCAAAACTCCTAAGTAAATATTTGCAATGGCGTGTCACAAGCCAAGCTTTCGCTCCGAACTCAGAGCATTTGTTATTTTTTAGATTCTCCCTAGTTGATACGTGATGTTTAAAACATTTTTAAGCTTTCAAGGCAGACTTTCCAAGTTTCGTCGTAAGCTATTATATTCAAATTATTTTTTGTAGTTTGCCTGCGAATCTTTTCCCATTAATACATTGCAGAATGCTAGACCTTGAATATTTAAATGCCCTGTTTGAGAAACTTTTTCTTGAAACTATTTTTTTACCGATTAGCATCACTCGAAATTAAAAGACTTGCCGCAGGCAAAATATATATTTTTTGATCATTCAAAAGTAGCTATTTATAGATTGTATCAATTAGTCAGTCAATTCCATTAAATCGAGTTTTTCTTGGAGTACACATTGGAAACGAAATTGATTTTTGTCTATACAGCAAATTCTAAAATATGTTCACTGTAAATCACCGTAAGCGTATTTTGACTGTTATGAAACAAATTATTTCATATGGTGTCCATTTCGTTTTGCCCGTTCATTTTTTTATAGATTATATTCCCGATCGAAAAAAGAATAATTGCTTAAAACTCTGTTTAAACTGTGGTTTTAAAAATCTATTTATGGTAGAGTTTTATTATTAAAAATAGATTTTTGTTTATTCTCAAAATATTAGCAAGCAAAGCTCTAAGCAAATTGAAAAAAACACTGTCTTTTTTCAAAGTTAAAGATACTGTTATTTAGAGAACAAATCAAGAAAAAAATTTTTTTCACGGTACTGTATTAAAATATGACTGTATCATGCTTTCAGTTTAACAAAATCGATTAAAAACCAAATAGCAATCTCGGACTTCAAGATTGTGTTTATACTTGTCTGGACAAGTTTTTCAACGCAAAAATAAGCATGATAACCAAAAAAATTATCAATTCAATTCAAATTGAGTTGGAATCCAAAAAATTGCTACTTGATCCTTCAATTCAATGAACTTAAAGTATATTTTATAAATTAAACACGGTAGACAGATTTTAAACCTTCTTTTTTAATTGATAAACTTATGAGAGCAAATTATTCTTTGTAACATACATATTATTTAAGCTTCTTAACTTTGAAGTATTTCAATCAATAAAAATGTGCAAAATTTTGCACTTTCGAAACCTATTTTTGTTGTCTGCTGAAACAATAAATTGAACCATAATAACCTTAACTTTACTTTTTTGAGAATTTTACGATTTACAAATGAAAAAAAATTTTTTGAAATCAAGCGATTTTGGGCAATTGTTTAATCAAAATATGTTTATGCATAATCTGTTTAAGTCTGATGTGACAGAAGCTTTTGCAATTCAAGTTTTTTTACATCATTACAAAACAAACATTTATTAATCTATTGAAAACATTTTTAAGTTTATTATAATTATGATTCACTAACTAGTTTCATCTTAATTTATTGATTGTGAAAATCTGGTTTATCAAAGTTTTCTTTGACCACCTTTTCAAGCAAAACACCAGCTGTAAACTAAAAAAAACGCGTGGCCTTAAAAAATAAACCTTTTGTGAATTCATTTCGTGATGAATCGATTTTTTTATGTTGTTTTTTTAAGTTTTTCTTATGAAATTTATTTCATAAATACCGGTATCTTTTTTGCAGGTTTTTTTCTTTACATAACAGTTGTTAAATGAAGCTAAACAAAAAGGTTTTTGTACTGCTCTGGCTTTTTACGTCAAATTTTTTGAGCCCTTTCACGGTTCTGTGCAGGAACGTGCTGTCTTTTTGAGCTAAAGACTATTTTTGCTAAACAAAAAAGTCATTACTTTTTATTCGAGGAGGCTTTTCCTTTCGGGAAAGTCTAGATCTTTACGAGGGTTAAGGTAGGACGCTTCTGTGTTAAAATAAAGGCCTTTATTTATTTATTTTTCGGTTTTCAACTAAATCAACTGAATTTCAGGACAGAACACTAGCTGCTGGAAAAGTTTTTCTCATAAAATTACTTTGAGCTCCCAGTAAAGGCAATAAAAATTTTATCACTTCAAACCCAAGGCGTCCAAGCATGGCCCAGGTAAAGATTTTTGGTCACTCAAAGAGAAAATCTCCTTAAATAAAAAGGGATTTAATTTTCTTTCAGTTGGTCTCTATTTGGATTCCAACGTAATATTATTGGCCCGCAAATAATTTTAAACTAAATCTTTTCTTGTCTTCACTTCACATCAAAGGCAATTGCGTAAGCAGTCCGCCCTCTTCAGATTACCTCATTTCAAAAAACACCGCGCGGGACAATCAAAATCATTACGGGGGCTATGGGTTGGACGCCCCTGGTCAAGTAAATAAAAATAAATTTCGTAAGGTAGTACTTTTCGAACATTTTATCTTTGTGCTCATGTAAACCAAAATTAGATGAAAGTTTCATTTCCTAAAATTAACTCATTTTTGCAAAAGTTCTTTTCTCCGGCTCGTTACAGTTTGTTGAAGTTGTCCGAGATTGAAACATTTTTAAGCACTCAAAACAAAATTGAACCCAACACAAAACAGCCCCTAAAATACTCAACGTTTAAAGATTTTTGCTTAGTAGCGTCAATTAGCTTATATACAATCGCGCAGACCAGAACCGATGCATAAAAATCCAAAAAAATTTTTGATTTTTTAAGAAAACTGAGAAAAAATCAGTAAATGAGATTTATAAACGTAATAAAAATTACAACTTATTTTCAAGAACTTGACGCATAATTCGGTAATTATACTTAAAAGAAATACTTTACAAGATGAAGATTGTCATTTTATCAAAGTCGATTTCTTTCATTTGCCTTTTTTTTGGCTGGATCTCCGGACAAACTAAGCTAATCCATCTTTTTTGTGAATACTTTTGTCTTAGTTTCTTTACAAAATTACTGTCAAAAAACGTCATTTGATCTTCTTCATCCTCGCTTTCTCTTTTACAAAACATTTAAATTTTCTTTAAAAAATTAAATTAAACTTATACTTTCAAAAATAATTCCTTTTCGAGTTTAGAGTCAAAGAAATTAGCATTTACCCTTGTCATTGAAGACAATTAAAAATTGTTTGAAGTCCAAAAGTCAGGTTAAAGTCAAAATCTTAAGTGATTTAATTCTACTGCTTACTTACGGTGTTTTTTATAAATTTAGCTTCATATTCGTACTAGAAAACTTTTTTCCAAGTGGGACGAAAGATTTTTCAAATAACGTAGAAACAAAGATTAAAACACAGGTTGATCGGGAAAACCCCACATGCAACTACGACAGGTGCCGCATAGACACAAAAATCCTGTTTTAGAAAAGCAGATTACCTTGTGAGACAGGTGCAAAAAGATTATTCATTTTTCATATCGATTTATCTTCCACGAATCACTTTATTAAACCAAATAAATTTGTTTGCATTGGCAGATTTACTGTTTTAATAAGCGCATGGTTTGTTAATCTTATTTTCAATGGAGAAATTGGATTGTTCGGCCGTGTCTATGACGACAACTATCAATATTGCATCGACCCTTCTTCATATTAAAACATTTTAATTACTTTAGAAACGTCTGTAAGGTATTGCACTGTGCTCATCGATGCATTCATATTTTATTTTTGGCAGCCTTCGCCGTCACACTCCACCACGGCAATGCGGCTGCCTAATCTGAGCGCGTTCTCATTTTTTTATCAGTGACGAGTCCATTGAATGTTCTAGAACAGTGGTTCCCAACTTATGGCTCGCGACCCAAAGTTGGTTTGCCTTAAAATTTTTCTGGGGTCGCTTGTTTTTCCTTCAATTTTGCAAAAAATGTTTAAAAATTTAAATTCAACTTTTACAGTTATTTATTGATATATACAGCAAATCAAACAGATCATAAAAAGGTTCATGATGTAAGCAAGTCACGAATTGTCAGTTGATGCGTATTTCAGTCTCGAACAATAGCACTAATGATGGTAGTCTTTATTTTAGCTGATAAATCGTACAAGCCTTAAGTTACGTAATAATGGCTTAGGAAGGTGATATGTTCGTACCTAAAAGCTAAGTTCGCATTTGCTGTCCAGATGTAAGTTGCGAACCAGGAGATTACTGTAATTACAGTGTAAATGTTTTATACTGGTACGATACAAAACAATACTAGTTGTTTCTTGGTCTTGCATGGTCTTGCTTGAGTCAATACCATATGATCAAGCGTAATAAAGTTCAAAAGCAAATTAAATCCTCAGTGGAAAACATGCGTTTGCAAGTTTTATCATAGTGGTTTTATTACCAACGAAGCTGCAATGCTTTTACGCGCTAAAAGCAACCATCTATTGCCGAAATGAACGCTGTCACCTTTCGCTCGACCTTTGCGTTTTCGTTCGACTAAGAACTCCCGCAGTGAAGAGTTTAAAAGTGTGTGTGTGACTGAGGAGACCGAAAGAGCAATTTTATACTACGCGAATAAGATAGGGAAGTAACAGTAACACAGGCAATGAAATTTAAGTTGAGCGCATTTCTTGCTTGGGGTTTCAGCATAAAGAACTTTTGTTGTACAAGTATGTTCGATTTTATGGGATTATAAACTTAAATTAGGGAAAACGTTTTTAATTTAAGGTAGACTAAATTAGAGTTACTTTTTATTTCACAGTTTTAGGCTAAGGTTAAAATGGCAAAACGATCTTATAGTGAGGCATTATTAAAACTTGGGTTTACTCAATTGAATGTTAAGCCAAAATGTGTAGTATATCTGAAAGTTCTCTCAGCAGAATCATTGAAAAAAAACAAACTTCAACGCCATTTTGAGACGAATTATTCAAATAGTATCAACAAACCTGATGAATATTTTAAACCCAAGTTGAAATCAATTCAAGGACAGAGGAGTATTATGACGTCATTTACAGCTGAAAATAAATTAAGGCCCGTTTCCATTACGAGTGTGGAAAAAAGCATTCTTTCTTTCTATTATTAATCTTCGATTGAAGCGAGCGCAAAAAAAATCAATAAAACAAACAAAGAATGCTCTTTTCCACGCTCGTAGTGGAAACGGGCCTTTAGCCATCTACTCTTCGTATGCTACTTCCTACTAGATAGGAAAGCAGAAAAAAGCTCATACAATTGATGGATTTGTTAATGCCAGTTATGAAAGAAGTTGTTAAAATAATAATTGGTGAGAAAGAATGTAAAAAATTGGATGCAGTATCTTTGTCAAACAACACAGTGAAAAGACGCATCGCGGACATGTCTAATGATATTCTCCAACAGATTGTATATCAAGTAAAGAAATCTTTTCTTTATTCGATTCAATTAGACGAGTCCACAGTTATAGCAGGCCTTCCACAGCTTTCTGTGTTCATTCGCTATGTTAACAACGCAGCTATATCAGAGGATATCTTATTTTGCAAAGCGTTAAAATTGTATACAAAAGCTGAAGATATTTTTTAATGCCTCAACAGTTTCTTATCAGAGTATTCAATTCTATGGAAAATTGTACTGAAATTTGGGCCGATGGCGCAGCAGCATATACTGGCTTCAGTTCGGGGTCAGTGAAACGAATTCAAGAAAAGGCACCAAATGCTAAATGGACCCATTGTTTTTTCCACAGAGAGGCCCTTACAGCAAAAAAATTATCTCCAGAACTGCATGAAATATCAAGTTTTTTTGTAAAATGCGTGAATTTGATTAAGCAAGGCCACTAAACCAGCGTTTATTATCGTCTCTATGCGCCGATATGGATGCTGATCATAAGGCTTTGCTGCTACACACGGAGATGAGATGCAGGGGCGCCGGAAGCGGGGGCCCCCCAGCCCCCCGCTTCCGGTACAGTAATGAAAGTCGCGAAAATCGTAAGTTTTAGGTAGTGATGGATTTTGGGTGAGGCGAATGAGGCAGATGTTTGTCTAGAGTGAAAGAACGATTTTGAGTGAAGACCTTTGATTTTGGGACGAAAATAGGAAAATCAGAGATCGACTACAAGTTAAGACCTTTTTTTTTTAGAGAACACTATGATTTTGGGACGAAAACAGGAAAATTGGAGATCGACTACAAGTGAAGACCTTTTTTCTTTTTTTTTAGAGAACACTATGATTTTGGAGCGAAAACAGGAAAATTGGAGATCGACTACAAGTGAAGACCTTTTTTTTTAGAGAATACGCTAATTTGATTGCGACATGGTTGTTATAATCGACTTTTGTTGGAGTGCCTTTTTAACAAAAAGTGCCCTTTTTTTGAAACTTGCCCCCCCTGGAAAAAAAACTCCGGCGCCCCTGGTGAGATGGCTATCACGGGGCCGTGTGCTGCAGCGTGTTTTTCAGCTGCAAGAACAAATCGCTTTCTTTCTTAGGCAACAGAATTTCGGGGTATTAGCTGAAAAGTTTAGTCAAGAAGAATTCATTGCAAAAATTGCTTATCTTGCCGACATATTTGACTCTTTGAACAGTTTAAATCTATCTATGCAAGGTGTTGGTTTTACAGTTATTGAAAAAGCCGCCAAAGTTGCTGCTTACCACAAAAAGCTCGCTTGGTAGAAAAGCTATGCGACTAGACGTGAATGCGATGTGTTTCCTAAACTAAAACACTATTTATGTGACAAAGAAGTTAGTATTAAGCAAACCGTAATCGGACACCTGGAAATGCTTGCTCAAAAGTTTGAGAATTATTAGGGTGAAGCTCTAACGCCAAGTGATGAACGTTATTGGATACTTGATTCATTCGCAGGCACAGATTTGCTTCATCAACCTCTCCATATTACAAAACAGTTTATGGACATGACAACAGAAGCAACAAATCGTATTTCTTTAATACCCAAAAGATTCTGCAAATATTCACTTTTGGGCTTCCATAAATCCAGTGTATCCAACAGTTTCGAAATTTGTGAGAAGAAAATTGATTCCGTTTGTGACAACTTGGCTTTGCGAAACTGCATTTTTAGCGCACTGTGTGTATTGAAAACAAAATATCGAAATCGATTGGACGTTGAAGCTGACGTGCTGCTGTGCTCAAGTAAAAGTGAAGACCGATTTCAAAAACTCGCAGACGCCAAGCAGGCGCAACTTTCTCATTAGGCTAGTGAAAATTGTTGCATTAAATTAGCGATGTAAGTTTGTGATCTTCACTGCATTATTTTTGGGTCGCAAGATTCCTGAAGTTGTTTTGTTTCTAAAAATTGGGTCGCTATAAAAAAAGGTTGGGAACCATTGTTTGAACAAAGATGTGCAGTCTGTTGTTTAAAATAGGTCGTTGACACTCCCGAATCATTGTTAAACAGCTTTTTGATTTTACAGCTCCCCATTGTGGTTGCGACCCACAGTTTGAGAAGCCCTGTTATATTATATGAAATTGTATTGTAGATGCTGATTGAATGCGTTACACATTTAAGTCTTGAAAAGAATTTAAAATTGCATTCTTTTTTATTGACTGTATTATTCTTAGAAATAGGCTACAGGCAAAAATCAATATATGAGGTGTTAATAAAATAATGCTCTAAAAACAATGTCATTACGTCATCAAAACTAGCTCATACCGATATTTTTCAAAAAACGCTAATATGCAAGGTTGTTTCATAATTAGATTAAAAAGTGATCTCGGAAAGCTGGAGTAAAAAAAAACCTAATAACTGAGAAGTTTCTATTTGTTTTTGTTGTTGTTCCTATGTAGTAGATTCTGTTTTGGTTCTTGATGATTGCAAAGTAATTAATTTTATTTTTAAAAAAATATTGTAGAATAATACATTATCAATTAAACCCTTTGATCTCTAATTCAAAAAAAATAAATGGATTTTTATTTAAATTTTAAATTAATGAATTTGGCTCGGTCACAGTAAAACTGTGACTATCGATTTTGATTCATCAAAAAAACACAGCATTTGTGGTTGCGATGCATGAGGCATCTGAACATCGGTATGGGTAGATAATTTGACAAGTTTTGGTATTTTATTTTGGCAAGCTTGGTTTTGCGGCAAAAGTTGTTTAAGTTAAACTACTGTTTTTCAACCTTTTTTTGGCCATTCCCCACTTAATCATAGTAAAATTCATGTGTTCCTCTTCAATGTGGTAATTTAATACATCAAATACTTTTGGAGTTTTGATTACCAGAAAATGGTCACAAGATAAAAATTTTAGGATCATTACCTGGTGAAGGCTTTATCTCCGCCTTGGTCTAATTTTTAGTAAAGTTCAAAAAAATAAAAACGGGTTTTCACATCTAATTTGTGTCCAAATTTTCCTGTTTCGTCTTGAAAAACAAGTGCTGACTAAAAAAAATCTTTACAATGAATCTGCTGATACTTGGGTGTAATTTGCTGACCAAGAACTAAAATAAATGTTTGATTGCTTCACTTTTATTAACTGAAATGTAACAGCTAATACATTTCGAAAACAAAACTTTGATTACCAAAACACCTAAAAATCAAATTGCCCCAGTAGGGCGTACGCCCCAAGTTGGGAATCACTGGGATAAACAAAACCCTGGATGCAGTTGTACACGCAAAAATTACGCTTTCGAAAATTATGATTGCGTTCCACTGTGTATAGGTGTTAATTAGCTTTTTAATTTCTTTATTTCTTCCATTTTGCTTTAGTTGGAGCTGTAAACGATCACCTTCAACCTTCAAAAACGATCAAAAAAGTAGAAAATCTTGGGTGCACGCTGAAACTTTGTGAAAACAATTTTAAAATTTTAAAATAACGTTTTAAAATCACCATTGTAATAATTTCAAGAGACAACAATACACCGAGAGTTTATGCAAACATTGAAAAAATTTTCAAAAATAAAATTGATTTCACTGTGCTATAATATTATCAGTTAATACTAAATAAAAAGTCGATGCACTACAAAAACAGTTGAGGTACATTTATTAAAGCAATGGAACGGAACAGGTGACGTCATATAGCGCGTGTGTGCTCCATAAGGGCAATATTTTCAACAGAAAAAAATTTTTTCTGCGGTAAAAAGTTAAGATAAATTGAAACAATGTTCCATGGATAAATTGAAACAATGTCCCAGAAACTACAGACATATTTGTAACTTCGTTTTTGTAGTAATTGTTGATGTTTTTTTGCTTTTTTGTATTCTTATAACAGTCATTGAAGTAAGCATGGGCAACATTTTTCCTATGCACAGGGCCCCCAAAAGCAAGGCAACAACACTGTTTAGCAATAAACAATATTGTTAGCTGTTCGCTAATCTAAGCCAAATTTGATAAGAGTTTAATCCGAAGATACCAAGAGTACATAAAACTACTCAAACTAACTATTTTCACGAACAAATAAAACTGCAATGGGCTCAATTTTTTAGTAACTGAGGAAATCGGCTTTTGTGGAATTTAGAATCGCAAAAAACGCTGAATCAGATGTATTTATAATAATTGATGGATTTTTTTTGCTATATTTTACTATTAGTAAAAAGAGGATGAAAAAGTAATTGTAACAAAATCCTTTACTTAAAATTACCATACCGTGTAAAGCGAAGTGGAAACGCTGCACCAAAAACAACAGAAAATAACTACAACGCTGCAACACCAATTACAAAACAACGATTATAATATAAAGCTTTCAAATTAAATCGTTCTTAAGTATTTTCTTTCTCAACTCGCACGGCGTCACGCTTGACCAACTCGTCCAATCACAATCAATAAAATTGATTGGCATTACAAACAATCCTGACGTTTATCCATTTTTTCAAGGATTTGAACAATATTGTTCAGCTTTTTGTCAGTTTTCTCCATCTAGAAAAAATGATGCCACTCAAATAAAACTTTTTGTTTGGCAAATACGTAAGATCGGTTGGTTGACTTTATATTGCAATATTTACAAATTAAAATTTTGAGTTTTTCGGCCTTATCAAAGAATGATAATTATTTTATTTATTTTATCTCTTTATTTATCCTCCTGACTCGCTGGAAAGCGACGGAGGCGCTAATAAGTAGGGCCAGCAATTACCCCAACCTGCTTCCGGAGATGCCGAGGTATTGCTTTTAATACAGACATAACTGTAATTTAGAACTGCTTGCCAAGACCACCAAGCAGAAGAAAGTGCCGTAAAGTGTCTTAACCCAAAGACACAGCAGAATGGCGCGAGTAGGTTATGAATCGAGACCATGTCGATGAAAATCACGTCGCCTTAACCACTCGACCACGCTGCCGGCAATATTGTGGTCCGTTCAAACTTATTTATTTTGTTTTTTAGTTTTATAGATTTGTGACTGAAATCTAGAACTGCTTGCCAAGACCACCAAGCAGGGGAAAGGGCTGTAAAGTGTCTTTTCAAGGACATCATAGAATGGCGCGAGTGAGTTTTAAATCGAGATCATGTCGATCACAATCACGGCGCTCCGACCACTCGACCACGCTCCCGATGTGAGATATTTAAGAAATTAAAATAAGATAACCTAACGGTTTTTCGGTGCTTCCTCACAAAAAATCGCTTTGTGCTTATGTAAATGTTGTTGCTCATTTGTGAAAATAAACTGTTTCATTCATTCATTCATTCATGTTTAAGAAACTAATTCCAAAAATATTTGTTCAGTGGCTCTATTATTAGCAAAGCGGTTCTTATAAGGAAATAAATGGAACCGTCACTAACAGATAATGCCATTTACAAATTTAGTCACGATTTAGGGTGAAGAACAAATAAGTAATGCAATATAAATAAGTTTTAGTGAGATTTTTGAATGATAAATCAGGCTTCATTTTTATGAATTTGTTATCAATTTCGTACTTAAATTCAGCTAATTAAAAAAAAAATTGAAAAATTGAAGAATCAAAAAGCGTACATCAAATGTTAATCAAAAAAGTTCAGCAGAGAACCTACGATTTCAAGAATGGCTCCAAAATTACTTTATTATTATCGTTTCTTTTGTTTCCGACTCGCAAAAAAACCTCCGAGGCGTAAAATTAAAACAACCGCCAAGTGATTACTCAGATTGCTTTCGGAGCTGCCAAGGCATAGTTGTTTGGTGGAAATTTCTATCTGTTTTTTAGTTTTTATTTAGAGATATGACTAAAATTTTAAGCTGCTTATTCAGAACGCCAAGCGGAGGAAAGTGTTTTTTCGAAAGACACAACAGAATGATTAGAGTACATTGCGACCGTGTCAATTGCGTTGGCCGTCAATACCGCGCTCTTGTTTATTCAGCCACACTGCTGGCCTTATTATTTGTTCATCTTGTGAAATTATTAGATTGTCAACAATTTATTTTATCTTATTGTTTTATTTTATTTCATCTCCAAGTTTATCTTCTAGACTTGCAAAAAAGCGACGGAGGCGCTGATACATAGGGTAAGCAATTACCCCGACCTGCTTCCGGAGATGTCAAGATATTGTTGTCCGCTTGAAATTAATAGATGTATGACTAAAATTTAGAACTGTTTGTCAAGACCATCAAGCAGAGAAAAGTGCCGTAAAGAGTCTTCCAAACTAAACAACAGAATCATGTTTTGAACCGTCATCATGTCGATCACAATTCCGGCCCTCTAACCTCTCTACCAAGCTGCCGACTTTTCTGTTTGGATAGAGCAAAAACAACAACATTTTCTGTCTGTGGAGGTTCAAGTTTTTGTTTTTTTAATCGTAATCTGACGTTGTTATTTACAGATAAATTAAATTACTAACAAATAAATTAAAACGATTTAATCATTATATTAAGCTATTTTAAATAGATATGTACAGCTTAAAACATCATTTAATTTCTAAATTTTTTACAAAATATTTATAAAAAATAGCGCCTACCCACAACTCCATCAGCTGAAGACGTCCTGCCACTGTGTGTCGCTGTCGATCTTTGGGAGAAAGGTTTCCACCTTCAGCTTCAGTATAAATCATATATTCTATTAGATTTTCAGATAGAATAGAACAAATATCCATCAAACAACCAATTATTTCGATGAAAAATTCGAAGAATCGGACTATGGTATCGTTTCAGGCAAGCAGGAAAAGTTTGTCAAATGTAAAGTTTCTATGTTTAGCAGCAAAATGTTTTAAATTGTCATTTCTAAAAATTACAAGTACATGTACCTGCATGAAAAAGTTTTACTATTTTTTAAACCAACAAAAATTAATTCTACTCACTCTCAACAAATGACGACGGTTTTCCCAGCGTCTGATCCAAACGTCTTTGTAACTCTTTAATCCTCATGGTCGTGTTAGCGTGTCCTTGGGTGTACATCTCCACCACATCTCGGACGTCGTACGGTTGCCGGACCGTCTGCCGGAAAAGATTTTAAAAAGTGTTTTGTTTATTAAAAATTCAAAGTTCATCAGAGCAGCTGACCAATCAGTGAGAGCTGTTCGGTCTCAATATAGTCAAATTTCTATTCCAAAAAAATAATAAAGAGAAAGATAAGCGGCCTTATGGCTATACGAGCGTATTTGTTATATTACTTTAATTTTTTTTTTCACGTAAATCAACAAAAAGCAATTTAGATAGAAAGGTACACTGAGCTAGAATATTTTTAAAGTTTTTACAAATGGCTAAAACCAAAGAATCAAGAAATTTATTTCTGGTTTAGAAATGGCGATTTAGAGCAATAGCCATCAATTATTTTTCCCGCGATACAGTAAAGACTTAACTTTTTTATTTTTTCATTTTCACTCGAAATTTTTGTGTAACTTTTTATTAAATTCTTTAATTTGAAGCAATAATTCCGTTAAACACATAAAAAAAATTAATAATAAAAAGGTCTTCACTTTAATACTACGTGTTTTTTTCCAAATGAACCTCTACTAAATCAAAAATTTGCTTAAATTTTTTTGCGGATTGCATCAAAAGACTTTACGGGCACTTCTGCTGTACACTCCTTCTCAGTTACATACCCTAGTTTTGATTCTGCATACACTTGGCTATACGTTATACCCGGCTGAATAGCGCTGCTCCAGAGAAACTTAAATTTGTGCTTATTTTTTGTGCAAAAATTTTAAATCAGAAAATTTTGGGTTTTTGTATCGGAAGAGATAACAGAAAAAGTTAAATTTCATTTTTAAAATCTTTTTCCATTTTTATACCATTTCGACTTCGGTTCTGAAATTACCAATTGTCGAAGTTTTTCGATTTTTCACTAACCTGAAAGCGCTTTTTCGCCACAAAGTAAAGAAGCCTCATTACAGCTCTAACTGTGTTCTTGTATGACGTCTTCATCCTGAAAAAATTCTGATATTGAGCTTAGTTTACAAAAAAAACACGATCGATAAGCAGAAGAAGTACAAAATTACGTAAATAGCAGTAGCATCAAAAACTAAGCCATCGGTAATTTTAGAGCAGAAACATAAATCAGCGTAAAATAAGCTGCTTCATGTCAGATTTTATCTGTCAGTAGCATTAAAGGAAAAATTTTCAACGCTAATGTTTGTTAAATTAAACTTTTGCTTCAAACTTCGAAAATCAATTCTACGAGTACAAACTTTCTATTGATTTCTAGCTGCGCAAGATTTTATACGAACTAATAGGACAAAACTACGGTTGGGAAATAAAAATAAAAACAACTCTTTCATAAAAACTTCATTTTTTCAATATTTTGATTTGAAAATAAAATTACTTTTACAAGTTTTTTTTGCTTTTGTCAAGTAAAATGAGTGTTTTTTTACGCTTTTTTTTTAATCAAAAGCAATCTGTAACCTTATATTCGCCAATTAATCATCAAAAAAACAATTTTATAACTGATGTAGTTACGCATTGAAAAAAATCATCCTTACAAACCGCAATCTTTCTCAAGCTGAATTTTTTAAGCATTTTTTTAAATTATGACGTTATGCGAAGAAAACGTCGTAATCTTGAAGAACGTACTTCTGCAACGGGCGCAGTCTGTGAAAACGAACTGCATCTAAATCTTTCATTATACTCATTTCATAGGTTGAAGCGTGTAACAAGTCCGCGTGGTGTCCACCTCTGAAGCATTGCGCCTGAATAACCCAGCCAAAAAGATTTGCGCTGTCCAGCGAGGGTGAGACGTTTGCTTTTGGTGGTTAGATTTGGAAGGCCCGAGAATCGAAACTACGCCTCTTGGTCCGCGGTAGAACTGTTAACCATCAGACTGAACTGGCGGTGTGGCAACGGTTGGTTAATAGCAAAATATTTGATACTGAATGCTGAGACATACTTATCCTGCGGCCGGTAGTGCTTCCTGTTGAAAGAGTACATCCGGGAGTTTGGCAATAAACACGACGAAACTTCTTGGTTTGATGATATCGGTTGCAAATTGCAGACAATCGATTCAGGTTTTCTGAGCGACTTTTCTTGCACTGATTTGGTTATTTTAAATTGATTGCTGTTTTCTGTTTTGTTGCTGACAAGGGTTTTGTCGCTAATTGATAAGGAATTTTCCGAAGTTAACTCGTAAAGACTCCATGTGCCAGTGCAGTGCGTTGCTTTTGACGTTGCGTATACTCTCCAGCTGCATCCAAAATATGAGTCGTTAATTCATTCATCATCATCTCTATTCAACCTACAGACTCACAGGGAAACCTCGTTATCTCCAGGACAACCGTCAACAATCATCCTGCTTTCGGAGACACCAAGATATCGTAGTTCGATTTAAAATTTTTCTTCTAAGTTTTTTTTTAGAGATATGATTGAAATTTAGAGCTGCTTGTCAAGAACGCCAACCAGAAAGAAAGACGTAAAGTGTCGTTCTCAAGGACAACAAAATGACAAGAACCGACATAATCGTGTCTATCGCGTTCGCCATCAAGGCAACGCTTTAGGGCTCGTTTCCACTACGAGAGTGAAATGGAGCATTTTTTGTTTGTTTTATTGATTCTTTTAACTTCTTTCCGCGCTTGAAACGGCAAAAAGCGCCAAGCGAAGCAAAAAATCAATAAAAGAAACAAAGAATAGTCCATTTCACGCTCGTAGTGAAAACCGGCCTTTACCAACTCGGCCACCAGCCGACATTAAATAACTATCCAAATATCCAGGTCAAAAATTTTCATAAATCTTTCCGTACTCTATTGGTAACAAGTTGTTCGCATTTTGTTCAGCTAATTAAAAGAATTAGATTTAACTGGAAAAGTGGTCAATGTTTGCGCTTTTTACGCCATGTTGTGTTCCTGGGAAAAATAAGGAATAATAGTCCAACAAACCAAAGAATTAACCTTCTAATTCTAGCAAAAATAACCCTGAAGCCTTGATCCCAACAGTGAATCGAAGTTTGAGATAAGAAAAAGGATTGTGTGTAAAAAAGAAACGATTGACTGTTTTACTGACATTTTCGCTCTGTAAGCTGATATTAGTTAAAGCCATTTGTTCACATCTGTGACGTCACACTCATTAAAAAAACTAAAATCACTCACCTGGCTTGAATTAGTTTAGCAGCTGCTGGTATTTGTCGATTAAATTGCTTTTGACGTTGATTTTGCTGGACTTTTAACGCAAAACCAGAGCCCAAAATTCCCTGTTTAAGTATAGTTCGTGGTAATTACTTTTGAATCTATTATCGAAATACCTAGCAGTTAGCACTGGTCAAACACGCACTTTACAATTTTATTCGAATAAACGTACTTGTTTAATTTTTGCAAAACTAAAACTAAAATAACTCATGTAATTTATTTTATCACATCTATCTAATGACAAGATTTAAGAAGACCCTTTTAAAAAAACACTTAGAGAGAATGTTTATTACAAAGTATTTAAAAAAAAATTATTTTAGCTGAAGAACGATATTTTTATCGTGCAAACAGATATTAAACAAAAACTGCTTCAATTTATCATACTTACCGCTGGTAATGCGAAAAATGAAATTGCAAATATTGAAAAGCCAGAAGCAATAACTTTTCCCAGCCATGTTTGGGGAACGTGATCGCCATACCCAATCGTAGTTACAGTAACCTTGGAGAAGGTATATTTTATGAATCAAAAAGAAACTTAAACTTAAAAAAAAGGTTTTTGTGGCTTGACTTACCACTCCCCACCAAAGAGCGTCGGCATAATTGTTAAAATTTTCTGATTCATTGAAGTTCAAGTCATCTGAAAAACAACAACATAAAACATAAAAAAAAGGTTAATTTGCTCTTGGTCCAATGGACTTACGGTATTTACATTTTATCAAAAAGGACCCAAGCTGGCTACAAATAACTTTTTTTAAACTTTATACAGGGTGTTTCAAAAAATTTGACATCATTTGACATGTAAATATTACAGAAACTACACAGTCGAATCAAATGAAATTCAACAGGGTTAATGTTGAGCTGAACAAGATTTATTCCTGTATATTCGAATAAGAAATTCAAAGGCATCTGAATATCATGAAAGGCGGTGTGCATATTGATGTTCAATATGCGCACCGCCTGCGATACGGCACACGTGAAGTCAGTGCGCATGTTGAACATTTGCAAAACCTTTCATGGAATTCACGTGCCTTTGAATTTCTTATTCAAACTTACAGGAATAAATCTTATTCAGCTCAACATTAACCCTGTTGAATTTCATTTGATTCGACTGCGTAGTTTCTGTAATATTTACATGTCAAATGATGTCAAATTGTTTTTAAACACCCTTATCCTCCTGACTTGCAGGAAAGCGACAGAGGCGCTAATACATAAGGCAAGCAATTACCCTCACCTGCTTCCGGAGATACCAAGATATTGCTGCCCGCATGAAATTTTACATTTTGGTTTTTCAGTTTTATCGAGATATGACTGAAATTCAAAACTGCTTGCCAAGACCACAAAGCGGAGGAAAGTGACGTAAGTGCTTTTCCCAAGAACAAAACAGAATGGCGCGAGTAGGTTTTGAACCGAGACCATGTCAATCACAATCACGGCGCTCTAACTACTCGACGAACTTATTGATAACTTACAAAATAACAAAGGGACGAAAATCAAAGCATTTATTGAATTGCTTCAACTGCCAAAACATGTCTCAAGTTCTCGAGGTTATTTTCAGAGTTTGATAAAGAAGTTTTTCTGGGAAACTTATTTTGCCTAAATATGCCGAAACAAACTGAACTGAAAAAAAATATTTAAGAAGTTATTGGAGAAATTTGAGATGCTGTCAAGGACACTCAAAACAGCTTTTAAAAACTTTCCCGTCTTGGTAAAATTTTCCGGATTAGAATAATCAGTGCTTTTAGCTGTCGCAGAATTACGTTAGATTTAGCCAAATAGTGGGTCATTCAGATTATAATAGTCGATGCACTTATTTATTTCGAAGAAAAAAAAACAAAAGATTTATCCTTTTTTTAGAAAATGCATTATGTTTACGAAAAACGGTTTTGAAAATAGAAAACTTTGACTTTCAAATTATAGCACGTTGACTGATTATGTTGACTGATTATAACACGTTGACTAAAATTTAATAGTTGGTTTAGAACGAAAATAGTTGACCAGATTAACCTAAACGTAAAGAAAGTAAGGCCGGAAAAATCAATATTTGAGATCAAAAATTGAGACTTTTGTTCAGGGACTTCCAAACTTTTGAGCCAGGGCTATTTTGACTTTTCAGAAATATTTGCGAGACAAGTAAATAAGATTCTACGGCAGAACTTTGCTGAGAAGGCACATTTTTGGTCTTTACTTTGCCATAAAGAATTTTTTTGGAAACACAATTATCCTATTTACAGTAGTTTACGTCATTTCAGAAAATATCGCAAGGGTCACTAAAACCTTTACGCGGGCCGAAGGTAGCCCGCGGGTCAAGGGTTGGACACCCCTGTTTTAGTTTAAAAAAAAGACCCTAATATAATACCATCGAGAAAAGCAATTCTAAAGAAAATTAAAAAAAAGGTGAGAAAGATAAATTAGCATGAATGGGTACGACAAAATTATATGTTAATAGCTTAAAAAAACTGAACTTACCTAGAAGCGATTGCTCCGCAAGGTAGACAAAATAAGAGCAAAAAATAAGCGCTAGAAAACCGATGTAAAGAGTTGTGATCAGTTCTTGTCTGTGCATGTACACAACACTACCTACAAACGCAATACAAAAAAATTACTCCATCTTTAAAAAATGTTTGAACAAACAACTTTTCCCTTTAAAGAAAAAGACGTAAAAGAAAAAAAGTTATGATTTTCAAAACAGGAAATGAAAAATTTTCTGCAAAAATATTCGAAAATAGTAAACAAACTACAAACGAATGAAACGCTACCTAAAATAAAGTAAGATCTAGTAGAATATTGAGTTAGTGAGAAAAGTATCAGTGTGAATATTGAAATATGCGAATTACTCAATCAAATTAGAATTTTAGAAGCAAGAAAATTTAGCTAACCAGCGGCGTTGTTTCGTGTGTGCAGTTTCATAATGTGCGGGGTCTGGACAATGCGACTCTGGATTCTCTGGACAATGCGATTTTTAGCGCGTAATTTGACGTGGATTAACGATATGTGGCATGCAAAAAGCTACAATTCTTTTTAAAAATTATCGTTCGCAATAGCACTTTCACACGGTCGGTAAGAATAACACTATTCTTAATGTTTTCTTTTTTTTAAAAAAAAAACACTTTCAAATAATTTCTTATTTGTTGTAAGGTCTACAGTTTTTTAAATGCAAAAAAGCATCGTTTAAAGTGCGGGTTTACGGTGAAACACATTAGCTTCCAGCCCCTTTTGTAGGTAGCAAATATCGGCATTTCTTCAGTGAATTACAGGGCGACTATCAGGCATCCAACCAACTGAGTTTCCCCGCCAAAAAGTCGTATTGTCTCTAGCTTGCCGCGCTCAGGAGCTAAAACACCTTTTATGTGAAAGGCTCCTGCTTCCACTTCGTGGACAGCTGCGGCAACTTAAATCAAGACACACATTTGTGCCTGCTGCATTGAAACTGCTGAACGATCCGCCCAGTCAGGCACTAGTGTAGCAAGATGGGTGGAATAGGAGCATGGAGTAGCGAGAAAACGCATCTAGGCTCCTAAAATTTAATAAAGTTAGCCCAACGCCACCGGGATTTAACTTTACCAGACCTGCATGGGTCAAGCTTAATCGCCTCCGAACCGGCGTTGGTCTATTCCGCTCAGAAACGCAGAAATGGGGTGTTATTATGGTGGCCTGTGAGTGTGGCGCAAAGGAGCAGCTAGTTGAGCACGTAGCAACATTTTAATCCATCTATCACCATCCAAATAGAGCCCGTGCTCTCTCAGATGTCGACAAGGACCTGACAATATGGCCGATGGAAACATATCCGGCCATTTAGTGGAATATCCAGCTCCTGTTCATCTACATCATTCAAACGAAGAAGAAGTTGAATCAATACTCTGCCTATAGTCCAAAAGTGAAATATTGAAACGATTTAGGTTGATTCAGACTAAAAGTAGTCGGAAAAAGCAAAGCGTGGACTGGAAAGTGTAATAAAAAAAATCTAAAGGTTATTTTCACTTTTAAAATTATACTATAAAAGAATGATGATGATGATGATGATGATGATATTTTATTCACGCTTAGTAACAATATTTAAGTATATGCAATGTACATTAAGCAAAGCATGAAAAGGAAACGTGATACAACGACGAACGTTAAACATGCAGAAAGTATAGAGAGGGGGTAAGAAAGAGAAAAAATAAGAAGCACGGCCGCGTTACCTAATTCAAACTAAATATTATTATTTAAAAAGACAAAAAAGACACAAAAAAATGACAAAAAAAAAATGTGCAGTGCAGGAACGGTTATGTAAATCATTGGGAGGCACAACCGCCCTATATAGCTAACTATAAATTTAGCTCAACTGAGCATGGTGAGTAAAGAAAACCTCCCGAAAAGAAACCTCACCAGGTCCGGAAACCTTTTCTGGAAAGAACTGGCAAAGGGCAAAATATTTTGTGCCCAGCCGAAAAAAATTAAAGTTAAAAATTTTAACTTTTTAGCTTGGCTCACACTGAAGTTTTTGCGGAAAAAGCAAGCGGAAACCAGAACATTTTGAAACCGTAGCGGAATATACGCTTTCCGCTTGCTTTTTCCGTGACCGCTTTCAGCGTGAACTGACCTTTAAAGAAAAAAAGTTGTCGCCCGGCAGGTGACGATTTCGTTTAGAAATGAAAAACCGAAATGGAAAAGGGAAAATTTTTCGTAGCACGGTAAAAACGATTTAAGGAAAAACACCGAAAAAATTATTTTTTAATTTTCACAAATATTGTGTTTAACCAATTTAAAATTGGACCAAATTTATTTCCGACTTTTATTGCGGAAATCAAACCCAAATGAATTCTAGTTTATGTCTAGGAAAAAAAAATTCTTTTGTAATATTTACTTGCCATACAATAGAAGGCATGTAAAATTTGCTTGTTTGGCACAATATATAATCTTAATAATTCCCAGCTAATCATAAATTTCTTTAATTTGTAAAACAAATTTACAAGCAGCGAGTTTTGTGTTTTTTTGTTTAATCAAGTGTAAAGAAAGCAAAATATGGAAAACTAGTGATAAGAATTTTAAAACTCTACATAATAAGTATTGTGTAACACCAAATCCAAGCTAAGCAAACTACCATATTCCAATTACTTTTCGATTTTAAAAGCTTTCTTTTCGAAATGATTCATTTTTTATTCATAAGTGCTTCTTATAGTAAACTTAAAAGATTCTCTAAAATGCATTTAAAAGTGTGCTTTCGGATATAAGCCAATGTAATACAAAATAACAAAAAACCGTGAAAGTTGATTTCACTTTCATTTCAAAAAGTCTCGCTCAATGAGCATCACGCCCCATCTATAGATGATAAACTCACCCAACAACCTCCAAGTCCCACCCTGCCGGTCAACGTGGAGCATTCGAAGGATTTGCAGAAATCGTATCCCCCTGAAATTATTATTTTTATTATAAAACCACACTGTAAAAAAACTTTAACGATTTCTGTCGTTGCTTTTGATGTTTACGGAATTTCGCGAAATTTTGTTTGATTTTGCTGCAAATTTTTGTGCAGTGTTTATCAAAGAGACCTAATGATGGGAACAATTAAAAAAATTCGTTTTCCAAAGAACAATCCACATCGAAAAGAAAGATACTGTATTTTGTGCAAGCAGTTTTTCATACTATGGAAAGGTAGTAAATTTTTATCAGAGCTTTTTGAGGTAAAAAATATTTTAATTTGGTTAATATTCCTTTTGACCCTGCTACTTTGTGTTCTACAAATTTTATGAGTGCAGCAAAATTAAGTTCATTGTAAATGTGTTTTGCTTGTGATTGACTTTTAGTAATGCCTGCAAGAAAACAGACGTTAACTTGTTTTACAGTGTTATTTTAATTCATGACACTATTTCCAATTAAATGATGTTATGTTAACTATGAATTTTAACTTTGACGCGTTGAGTTCGATTCCCTATCGAGTCAAAGCAGGAATTTTTATTGACAATCACACTAGCAACTTTTCTACTTGACTTTTTGGACGAATGTGGTAATCGAAAGATAACGCAGAAAAAACTCACGGCAAAAAAACCTTGCGCTCTTGTTATACCAAGCCCTTCGGGAAGCTGTTTCAGTAATAACTTTAATTAACTTATTACCTCATGAAAATGAGTTAAAAATTAGATCTTATCACGCTAATTACTATTGACTGAGTCATAGTTCTTCAAATTTAAATTGTCATTTGGCATTAATCCACATATGACAATCCCTCCAACTACCATAATTAGAATAAATTTTTCGTATTTACATAGGCCTATATAATACAGTAAACCTCGGTTAATCCGGATTCGATTTGACGCACAAATTGATCCGTATTATGCGAAGATTCTGATTATCCGAAAGCTATTGTTTCAAGCCAGACGTTATCCAGAGTAGTAAAATGTAGATAAAAATCACCTCATTTAAATATATAAAAGACTGAATGGTACAATCCTTTGAAATAAACAAATTTATTTATACAGTTTAAACGTAGCCTACAATACAAATTTACACTATCACATGTCAGACAAAATTAGCTGTAAAATAACGTGTCATTTTAGATTGTGGCAGACATAACGAACGACATTCGTTGCAGACATATAGCAAACCAAGGAACACACTCCCTAAGTTGAATTGATATAAATTTCAAGTAACAAGCAACATAGCCAACGCTTGTAAACCATAACCTGGAATAATGTTTATGACGTTGACAAAAGACATCCTGCTACAGTTGTGAAGCCGGAAAATCACGTTTATGAATATAAAAAAAACAATTTTTATCCGAAACAGGTGAAGATCCAGATTAAATAATCCGTATTATCCAAAGCTTTCCATTAAGAAAAACATTAGAAATCGTTTGTACCTTCAGTTTTATTCAAATTAGGCGAATATCCGGATTAACCGATGTTTATTATATTAAAACATCTTGATTTCTGGATCCAAAATATTTGTTACAGATTAAAAATTTAGGATATTAATAATAGTTACAAAACTGTCCTGGAATAGTGACGATATATGATGTACCGGGTTCAATACCTCTTCAAAGCATTCGTCAACACGTCTGCTTACTTAAAAGCATTTCCAATACAAGTTAGTAGTTTTACAAAGCAACTAGAGAGAACAACAACTTAGAGCAACTGCAACATTTTGTTGCCTAAGAAAATAGGCAACTGTTAAAGAATCATTTTTTTTTTTGGGGAAAAAGACTTAAATCTTATTTCTATAAATAATAATCGTATTTCATAGATACAGTAAGTCGAAAAAGTTGTTGTTTATGAATAGACGAAAAACAAAATGGTTATTATTTTACATTGGTATTAAGTAGCATATTTGTAATGATTTTATTTAAGCATATTTTGAATTTTAACCCTAACCCTTTATGGGCCCCAGCAATTTTTTTAATTTAAGTAATTTTTTTAATTTTTAAGTTTAGAAGCTTGGTTATTCCTGACTTTTTTTGTTGATAAACGTTTTATGAAACAAAATTTGAAAATAATATAATAGGGGTGGCCAAATTTTTAATGAAAGAACCACATGTGAAAATTCAAAACTGCCGGAACCCCACGAATTCTGTTTGAGGTGTCAATGCAAATACAGTAAACAAAGCAAGTTTTTATCAAATAATAAAAACAAATGCAACGTTACATACTTACAATTTTTCCAAGATTTTACCAGCATTAGATCTACTGTGGGTTTCCACTTTATTAGCTAGCTTTTAAAAATCTGGGCGATATGAATTCAAAGCGGTGTGAATTAATTCTTTCAAATCTTTATTTGTTAATCTTGCACGATATTATAATTTTACAAATTTCATTCCTGAGAAGCGAGCACCACCTTTGTTTCTTTTATTCTAATGTCACCAGCGTGTCTCGGCGGGTGAGAAATAAATCAAAAAAAGATAGCACTCGCTTTCCTCAAATTTTTGCCTCAGTGTAAATGATCTTTAACAACAAAGAAATGCTTTATTTCCACGCTATAATCCGACTTAGCACCTAATTATTAATAGAAATCTTCGCTTGACCCAAATTTAACTGTGAATAACAATTGTACATTGTTAGATTTCGTTATTATTGTTTAGCTAGAAGAGCCGCAAACGAAAGGTCGGCGAGCCGCAATTTGTTCACCGTTGTAATAAAATCAGGTGAATCAAAGGCCAGTTTGGCTTTATTAAATTCTCTGAAATTTTTACTGCAGTATATTTCACTTACTCTTTTTTAAAGTCTAAAAAAGTATAAACATATAAACTGTAGTTCTTGGTTTTATGCCCTAGATTAGGAATGTTATACCTTGCTTTAATTAGGCCAAATTTTATATCGAGCCAAAGTCGTTGGGCGGCAAAAAGCTTTTCACGCAAAATCTCGCTCAAATTTCTTAAATTCCGTCCCAAAAATCATGTGTTCTCTAAAAAAAAAGGTTTTTACTTAGAATCTGGCTCTGATTTGTCGATTTTCCTCCAAAATGTGTTTTCGCAGACTCGCGAAACTCGTTTTCGTAAACCTTCTTAGACTAAAAATATTTGGAATAGGCGATGGGCCTCAGATTGGACATTCGTGCCCTAGATCCCGTCGAGTATATAAACAAACAGATTGGTGAATATTAAGTGATGTAAAATTCTAAAATGTAATAAGGCAATGGTGGTGCCTATTGACCTCAATGACCTTTCGTGTAATCTTAACATCGCCGACCGACAAAGGGTTAAAAATGCAAATAAAGAAAACAATAGCATAAAGGCGCGTTTACAGCCGTTTACAGTGCTTTTTTTTTTCAGCTTGATCTTTGTTTGTTTTATTCACGCTCAAATCCAATCATTTTTTCATTTGAATTTGAGCGTCAATAAAACAAACAAAGATCAAGCTGAAAAAAAAAAGTACCGTAAACGGCTGTAAACGCGCCTTAACTTGAAATGTCTTATTTAAGGGATTTTCATTATGCAATAAAAAGTTTGTGAAAAAATTATTTAAAGTAGTATGTAATGTGATCGAGCGGATACAGCACTGTGATTATGATTGACATGGCCTCGGTTCAAAACCTATTCGCGGCGTTCTGTTGTGTTTATGGGAAAGACACTTTACGGCACTATTTACTGCTTGATAGTCCTGGCAAGCAATTCTAAATTTCAGTCTTATCACTAAAACACGAAAAAAATAATTTATGCCGTCATTATTCCTTCTTTAATGAGCTACCATAATTTTTGATGCTATGCCTAACTATCGATTCTTTTAAATATTTGCAAGGCACACCTTCCAATTTTAATAATTTAACAGCAAGGAGCTCAAAAAAGTTAATAAAACAGCTCAAGAAGTTTCCGATTCAAAATTTCTAAAAAAATTTGCTTTAAACTCCGGCCTTAACTTAAATTTATGTAAAGAAAATTGAGAAAAATCAAAATAAAATTAAAAAAAACTTTTTTAAGCCTTGGTGATAATATTTACAGCTGCTGTGCAGATATTTGGGGCTGCTGCAGCTCCGCAGCTCCTATATACGAGCCGCCACTGATTGGTTCTGTTTTTTTAGGAAAATAATTAGAATTTATAATTATTTGTGTAAGCCTGTAATCCATTTTTTAAGATGAATTCTTAGCGGCAATTAAATGTAACAACATAGCTTTCTTTAAATGTTTGGTTTTTTTGACAAGAAACTCACCTGCATATTAATTTAAACACTTTTAATTTAAATGGTAAGTTTAGACATTAAACAATTTTTAAATATTTCACATTTAGTTTTTTATTATAGTTATTTTAGCTTTCAAACTCATTTGAGCTTAAAATTAGGCAAATTGAAGATTTAATTACGAATAAAAACAGATTTGCAAGAGACAAAAAACAAAGGCTGGTACCAATTAAAGTAAAAAGGGCTCTCAGAACAGTAAGGTCAGTTATCAACCAGCAAAAGTTTATGAAAAACGTTAACTACCTTTTAACTATACCTATTAACTACCGATTAGCTACCGATTAAAGACAAGAAAGAAAATGTTGGACGGCAATTCTGCTTAAACAAATAATGTCGAAGTCAACCGTTGACCAAACGATTAGTGCTAATACAATTGTTATAATCGCTTATGCCTGATAGACACGTGCATGTCCATGTGTGACTAATATATGCTATAATTGTTATTTTGTTTTTTGTTAAGCCCTACCCTTTCTTATTTCAAATCGCAGAAGTGATTCGTGCTCGTTTCCACCTCCTTTTGCTTGGCGAAAGCGAAAAAAAATTGGATCTTAATTGACTATTTCTTCCTTCAAAACGTCTAAGGGCGGATAGAATTGCGATGAAAACATAAATAAAAAACGTTTTGTTGCATGTGTCCAATAATATAGTAGGGAGAGACAAGCCTTTGGGTTGGGATGAGTCATTATTTTACCCCCATATTCTAATTGACCAACAATCGAAATAGAATCGAGCAGTGATTTTTTTATCAGCAGAGAATTGGTTGAACAACTAGCGCTAATTACAGAAAAATTGTAAAAATAACAATCTAGCCTGATATTGCTCCGGCTATGTCCAATTGTTGCACTGCAGTCTGTAAAAAATCGTTATCAATTACCTAATTGCTGATGCTGCAAATACGTTTCCCTGTCGACCAATAAGAAGAATTACGATGGAAGCAGAGACAACGCATAAATCTGCCCAAAGAAGAAAATGCTTAAAAAATTGCTTTGTTGGAATCTTCAATGTATAAATTTGGTCATTGAAAAAATATAGTTCAAGAAAAAAAAACAAGAATTGTTTTGTGGCAAAGTTATTTATTTTTTTATACACTAGCAAAATAAAAGTTTATAATTATATTGAACTTTGTGCCAAAAATTTGTAAAAGATTTACGATTGTTCTAAAAATCTGATTTTATTTATAATGCAACTTCTTTGCGTATAAGTATTTTACCTATGAGACATATTGGTTTTTTGGCAAATCGTAAACGCCCAATAATTCCCATGTATTTACTGATGCACCCCGCAGACCAGAGCCGGACAGCATATTCCACACTGAAAACGGTGACCAAAATTGATTCCTATAAAAAAGCATAAAAAATTTAACATTCTATTGTCATACAATTACAGTTGTATCACGCTCGCAAAGATAGAAGAATTAGCGTCTTTTGTTCGCAGATTGTTTTCTTTGATTAGATATTATGCTCGTTTTGAAATCCTGCAGTGGGCAATGTTTTTTTGCAAATTTTATCTCTAAAAACTTTTTAGCGCGGATTAGCCGGGATTAATTAATAAGAAACAAAAATTTGACCGCGCACTTCGAACAACAAACATATTAAGGGAAAATGATCTTGTTCGTTGCTACATTTGCTGCAATAGTGAAAGTTATAACTCGGGATTGATTATAATAGCTCCTACAATAAAATTGAGATAATTTGCAAGATAATAAAAAATGATAAACCAGCAATTTAATACCGAACCTACAAGATATAGGCCTTCTTACTTATCAAAAAATTACGCAAAATGAAGATCATTAAATAATAAACCCAACTTTTAAACAACGTTAATGTTGTGCAAAGATGTAGTTGGTTTTAGAATAGAAATTGGTTGAAAAGAACACTGTTGTTTATTTGTTTGTGTTGCGAGGTTGAATAATGCTAGTTCAAAGAATTCGGGCTTTTTTGTTGAGTAAGAAACACTATAAAATAGGCCTACTTAATCTTTACTCATTGCGTGCCAAATTTTTGCCAGTAAGTTTACCGCAAGCTGCAATTAGTACAGAAACAAAAGTAAAAACAAAAAAAATTTTTTTCGTTTCTTACTAGCCTGCAGTTAGTTTATGAAGACCCTTGGGCTGCAGGCCGGGCGGCCCTGCTATAAAATAATCCAAAAGGCTGCAGTGTTATAAAAAGCTTACAGTAGAGAAGTCTGTCTAAAGAAAATGTGGAAATTAAGACAAAAAATGCAAAAGATGTTTCCATGATTATCTTTTGACTTTAGGTACGTTCTCGACAGAGTCTAAAAGTTGATGAAATATGTACTCAATAAAAACGTTTCCCTAAGATTTTGTTGTATGTTCGAGAAGAAAATTTGAAAAGGTGCCATACCCCATATTAAATTTTCTTAATTCGAAATAGGAATAACCCAAAAACGTTAATATGCTGCAAAAAAGCTAAAGCGAGAAAAGACCAAAATTCAAAAATTTGCGGAAAAATGTTTTCTAGAACTAGGATGACAAACAACAAACCTTTGGGTCATCCGTCCTTTCCAATGTTTTGGCTTCCGTTTGTTTTAAAACAAAATCTTATAGTTCATTAAGAAAGCGTCTTATTTTATTTTTCTAAGTTGAGATTCAGAAGACAAACGCCGTCAAAAGATTGAAAGTTGATCTTTTTTTTTTTGGTTTTGGTTTCAAATTTAACTAGCTACCTTTTTAATGTCTTTCTATAAAAAAAAAAACAATAAAGTAGAGACCCAAAAACACCTTAACAAATTATGAATCGATGAACCACTTCGCAGTAACAATAATAAGCTACATACAAATATAGGCTGGCATTGTGCTTTTTTAAGAAACAAATTAAGAAAATGCTAAAAGCGCTTTTAATTTTATGATATACCTTTTGTTTCTGATACAACTTTCGTTCTCTGACTAGCTAGCAAAAAAGATTTGCCATTCCTGATTTGTATTTCAATTGTATCTAGATCTAGAATAGTGCAATGCTAGGCGACGACCTACTTAAGATTTAATGCTATATTTCCGAAGGGGCAAAGCGGGACGCTCGTTAATAAAAAAATTGTCTCGAAAAAGTTGTGTTTTCTAAGCAAAGAGTCTTCACTTCGAATCAGTTTAGGATGTTTCGATTTTCGTCCCAAAAAAGAACTGTTCTCTACAAAAAAAAATCTTCACTTCTAATTTGTCCCGGATTTCGTGATTTTCGCTCTAAAAAGTGGTATTCTCCAAAAAAAAAAGGAGATTTTCTTTTCAAATCTGTCTTGGATTTCTGGCGAACCCGCCCGACAAAGCCCTAAAAATCGGGACTGTCCCGCCAAAATCCTGACGTATAGTAAGCTATGTAATGCACTCCCATAAATCTGCGGAGAGACAAAAATACAAACAAGCTGATTTGTTTGCTTATTATCGCCTGTCAGTAATATCCAAATATTGACTTTTCTGTATAAATTGCAAGTTGTGTCAAATATTAGTATTGGTGTTTGTGACCTTCAGATAAAGATATTCTTGGATTGAGTGCGCTTTGTGTTCGCATGTAATAATGAGGCAAATATCGAAATCTAAAGCTTCATTCTACACTAACGCTTCAGATATTGCATTTGACGTAATTTAAAAACAAACAAAAAGCAAAAGACGAAGAATGTAATTGGTAAACAAAAAAACGTCAAATCAAGCGCTTTCGCGCATGTGACCTTGAGCTGCGAAAAATTTTTTCAAGCACAGAACTTTATTTAAAATATTTAAGTGCAAAAATCATAACGAAAGCGTTTAAAAAATTAAAGCCGATTTTTCATTGTAACAGCAATTTGTAATCAAAGGCTTATTTTACCAAGATTAGCAACGTTTCATCCGAAGTATAATGCTGTTCCTTGACCGTCGACAAAACACTGCAGATCAGGCACACCAAAACCAACATGAATCTAAAAAGATAATCTCTGGATCACTTAAATTTAGAGTCAGTTATTTTGATGTTGTTTCTTTGGGTTGTTTCTACTACTGTACAACCGTGAAATGGAGTATTCTTTGTTTATTTCAGCGTGGTCCAACTACGGGCCCGCGGAACAATTTTGCACAAGCCTTTCGATCACAAGCAGCGGCACTATGATTTTGGGACGAAAATAGGAATTTCGGAGACCGTTTTCAAGTGAAGACCTTTTTTTTTCAGAGAACACCCTGATTTTGGGACGAAAACAGGTGTTTTTAGCCGGTTGAGGCCCGCAAACTCGAATAATTTTGAAAAGTGGCCCACAAGAGTGCAGAATTTGGACCACCTTAGTTTATTTTATTGATGTTTTTTGCTGCGCTTCGCGCTCGCTTAGATTTTAAGCGCGGAAAGATCAATAAAAGAAAAGTGCTCCATTTCACGCTTGTGCTGGAAACAAGCCTTGAAGGCTCATTTCCAATACGAGAGCAAAATTGTTCACTTAAGATTATTATTCAATGCAAAATATGTTCTTTCAGCTAGAATAATTTTCCATACCCATAACTTATAGTTGAAGCACGCTGTAGCTAAGGCTAATGGGGTGTTTGTAGCTATTTTAAGATGACAAACGGGAAAAAATTTACAAAAAATTGCCCAATTTTCTAATTTCAAGTCTTGGTAACCAACGCTAAGTACATGTAGGTGTTTTAAAATTTTAATTTAAGATATTTATTTTAAAACGATTTTAAAACTCTTCTAACTTAAATGACTAAACAAAGACTTATGTAAATCGAAAACGATTATCTTTTTGTATAAATACTTTAAATAGTAAAGTGCTTAGTGTTGATATCCAGAATCTGAAATTGTATTTAAAAATTAGGCATACATTTTTGAAAATAAGTTTTTGATGTTTTTATGTGAAAAAAAATTTTTAAGCTTTAATTTTTAAAATTCAACACAAAAAAATACTTGTCTAGTGTACTTTAAACATATATGTACATAGTCTTTTAAGAATAACTAGAAAGTTAAAAAGATGTTTTGCCATCACAAACTTTATCAGAAGAATTCAGTAGCATGACCAATTTGGTAGGAACACTGTAATGATCGCAAACGTGATCGCGGTTACGGTTCAAAACCTACTCGCGTCATGTTGTCTCCTCGAAAGAGATACTGCGCCTCTTTCCTCTACTTGACGGTCTTAACAAGAATGCTCTAAATTTTAGTAATGTTTGTAAATAAAAAAACTTCCAATCGGAGCAATATCTCGGCATTTCCGAAAGCAGATCAGGCTAATTGTTGGGCGATTGTAACCAGTAGAATGCCTCGGACGTTGTTCAATTAGTCAGGAGGACAAATAGAAATAATAGATAAATGAATGAACGTTGTGCGTACCCACCACACGCTAGCTTAAGAGTCTTAGAAAAAAGGGTAAAGTACATTGTAGTCTATTTTTACAGCTTATCTATTTTATGCTTTAGCAGAACTTCTCTATGCGCAGTGCGTATTCATGAATGAGAAACCGAATAGAAAGACAAAAAACAGATTGAAGACTTTTTAAAAAATTCCTAAAATTTGTAAAAGTAATCGGGGAGCTTTTAATCTATTTTTTGTCAGGGGCCATGATTTCCGGGATTTTTTAATTCACTTTATTAAAGACAAAGTAAAAATCACATACAATAGAGAATTACACTTTTGCAGAGAAGGTTTACAAAGCCAACGAGAAAAGGTGGCTCGATCTTTTTCTCGTTATTTTTTTTCCGCCACAGAATGCCTAACCAATCAGTTTTTGACAAACAGAATTGACTTTTTGACTCTGGAACGGTACCAGAGTCTCCGGTACAGGAAGCTAGGGCGTTAAGTGATCCACCATCTTGCTCTCAATAGGCGATAAAAATTAAGTTTAAAAAATCTCACACGACAACGTGGTAGAGAAAACATTTGGTTCCCGTCGGTCTCTCCAAGAAGTTGTAAACTTTTAACTGCAATCTTCCACTTTTTGTGTTCGGCTTCGGTTCCTTCGATTCGATGTTTTGGCCGAAAAACTTTGGGTTTCCATTCAATACGGTTGATAACATCAATCGACGTTTGAAATACCTGACAACAAAAATTGTCTATTTTAACGGCGAGCATAGCATTATGTAATAATACAACAGTTTAACATTCTGCTTTTGTAAAACAAATGGCCGGCAAGAAATCGGCATCGTATAAGGAGGTGCCTTACCGTAAACTTACTTGCGCGGGGTGCCTACAGAGACATTTCCAACGCCCGCCCTTTAAATATAAAGTTAAATAAATGCAAGCTTTCAATTCGACATTCAAAGACAATGCTGTAATTTGGTTTTTGCTTGAAGCAAAAGTAGTAGGGGGGCCGTTTTGGTTGGTGTTGTGACGTCATCAGAGAAGGCGCGTGAGGCACATCTCACCCTACCCTAACCCTAACTGGTTTGGTTACATTTTTGACGTCATCAGAGGAGGTGGAGGTGTAGAGGGTGGAAGTGTGGAGGGTAGAGGTGTGGATTTTAAACCTGATTTTAACCCTAAGAAAGTCAGTAATTCTGAGTTTAATTCCCACTTAAGATAGTTCACAAAAAAGTTGTAAATACTAACCCTAAGAAAAACAGTGGTCTTTAATTTGATTCCACCCAAGACAGTTGTAAATCCTAACCCCAGCTCTAACTCTAAACCTAAGAAAAACAGTGGTTCTGAGTTTCATTCCCGCCCGAGACAGTTGACAGCAAAATTCTCTAAAACCCTAGCTGTTATTTTAGACACAAGTTCAACTCCCAACAAAGTCACCTGTTTACAGCGAAGCTGTAAATCCTAAATGTAAAAAATAATCAAAACTGATGATGGTAAAAACCTAAAGGAGACACTAGTCCCAAGTTCGGTTTGCCTCCAGGAAAGTTGCTTTTTTCACACCAAAGTTGTCTCTATGAACTTAATCGCATTTCATACGTAAGCTTGATTTTGAAAAATGATTTAAAGATATGAATAAATTTTTGATTGACATTTTACAGTCTACTAATTTCCTGTTTTTCAGAAACATATCTCGTTAACAATTCCCTGTTTTTAGGCACACAATAGAGAAACCTTGTCAAAATATTTCCTGAGAAGGGCGGATTTTGACATGTCAGTTTGTTGTAAAACAGCTTTTCTGCAGCTAAACTTGATTTTTACAGAATCTTATGTCCAATCTTTAAAACAGAAGTTATATAACATTTACAATTTTTCCTAAGCAAGCTTGATTGTTCGATACCTATATTCAATTAAAAATTTTTTTCTCTAGGCAACCATAATTCTTTTTATACCTATATTTAATTTTTAAAAAGTTTTCCTAAACAAGCTTCATTTTCGCTATTTATAAAACATTTTTGTTTAATTTTTTAAAAACGTTTTCCTCGGCAACCTTGATTTTTAGATATCTATGTTTAATTTTAATAGCTTTTTCTAGGCAAACTCGATTTTTATTTATACGACACCTATATTCAATTTTAAAGCAGGTATTTGTTAAAAAGTTTTTTTCTAGACAAACACAATTTTTATTTATATAATATCTGTGTTCAATCTTTTAAACAGACGTTTTATAACAATAAAGTTTGACTTTTTTCCATTTTTGTTATTTAGCAAACCACATGAATTCAAATATAGTTATTAATTTTATATCTACTTTATTTTATACTGCATGAATTCGCTTTTTAGTGTTAACGTTTTAAAAGTGAGATGTTTCAAAAATAACTTCAGTTTTAATTTCTAACTATTTTCAATCTTTTGATCGTTTTAAAAGTCGTTTTATAAACTTTTAATAATAATATGAAACTACCTGCAATCGCTGTAAGCATGACAAAATGCTTTTGATAATTGTGTCAAAGTCTCTCTTTTACACAGAAGCTTGGACCGTATCTTGTCCACAGTGTGTTGCGTTTTCTGTTAAAAACTGTGACGTATTCATGATCGGCGTGTGAAAATCTGGTGACATTAATTTAATTTCCAGTAAAAATAGAGTAAGCAAAAAATATATATATATTTTTGTAATGCACTTTGAATTTTATAGGTTTCTTTTTTAAAAACAGTTTGTGAAAAAAATTTTATTTTCTTCCAAGGATGACCAAAAACTTTGTGCAAAATTCAAAACACTGACTTAATTTTAGATGCAATTTCAATTGCCAGTCAAGTGTAGCAACAATTTATTTTAAAACATTTTACATTTTTTTACTTTTACTAACAAAATTCATCATAAAAATGTTTTTCAAAGCACATTTTAATGCATTTATTAATTTTCTCAACTAAATTTTCTTCTAAAACTAGCAGTTCTTTAAATTTTTTAAGTCAAATAAGGCCAACGTAAGTTATCAAAAGAAAAGTTTTGTATAAGTAAGATCAATTCCAAGAAAAGTCGGTTCTTTTGGAAAATGTTCTAGTGAGATTTATTCTATCAAGTCCTATCACAGTCATTCGTCATATCCAAATGAAAACAAACCGAGCTGAAATCCTTAAAATTTTGAGGCTTTGTGACTAGCCTTGTGGAAATCTGACTAGCTACCTTTGTGAAAATCTTTGTGACTAGCTTGAAATTAAAATTAAATCTTTGAAAAAGCAGGTTTTTTTTAAAAAATAGCTAAGACCTTTACTTTCAAGACACGCTTTTTCTCAGAGTGACAAACACAAATAAAATAATACACCAAGAAATCAGTCTTTTACCTTCAACGTTTTTAACCTCTGAGAAAATATCTAACACCTCTGAGAAAAAAGTTTGGACAGTGACCTTGTAAAATAACCATCTACGGATATTAAAAATCAGACTTTAAAACTACATTTTTCATGCCAACGTTTTGTGGTCAAGTTTTAAATTACGGTATAAAACTTTTAATCTTTTTAACAATTTTCCCAAAAGTCTCAAAAATTTTTAGTCGCAAAATACTAGTCGTAAAATATCCAAAAAAGCGTAAAGACTTCTATCTAATAAGTTGACAAACTTACCAAAAGCGCTATGGACAGGATACTGTCCAAGCTTCTGTGTAAAAGAGAGACCTTGACACAATTATCAAAAGCATTTTGTCATGCTTACAGCGATTGCAGGTAGTTTTCCTATTATTATTAGAAGTTTATAAAACGACTTTTAAAACGATCAAAAGATTGAAAATAGTTAGAAATTAAAACTGAAGTTATTTTTGAAACATCTCACTTTTAAAACGTTAACACTAGAAAGCGAATTCATGCAATATAAAATAAAGTAGATATAAAATTAATAACTATATTTGAATTCGTGTGGTTTGCTAAATAACAAAAATGGAAAAATGTCAAACTTTATTGTTATAAAACGTCTGTTTAAAAGATTGAACACAGATATTATATAAATAAAAATTGTGTTTGTCTAGAAAAAAACTTTTTAACAAATACCTGCTTTAAAATTGAATATAGGTGTCGTATAAATAAAAATCGAGTTTGCCTAGAAAAAGCTATTAAAATTGAACATAAATATCTAAAAATCAAGGTTGCCTAGATAAAAAATTTTTGAATTGAATATAGGTATCTAAAAATCAAGGTTGCCGAGGAAAACGTTTTTAAAAAATTAAACAAAAATGTTCTATAAATAGCAAAAAATAAAGCTTGTTTAGGAAAAACTTTTTAAAAATAAATATATAACAATATAAAAAAAATCAAGGTTGCCTAGAACTGTCTTGGGTGGGAATTCAACTCAAAACCATTGACTTTCTTAGTTTTAGAATTAGGGTTGGGTTTAGGGGCCTCCACACCTTCACTTCTTTTAATGACGTGACAAACGTTATCAAACCAGTTAGGGTTAAGGTAGGGTGAGATGCGCCTCACTCGCCTCCTTTGATAACGTCACAACACCAATCAAACCAACCCTTCCCTACTATTAGCAAAGACCTTTTTTTGGTTTTCACTCATTTAATTGGAACAACTTCAGGCAATCGATACTTGTATAATATGTTTTAGTCCCGGCAGAGCTTATCAATGAAAACTTCGGTCCAACAATATATCAAAGATTGGGTACCACTGGTCTTAGTAAGTTGAAGAGTTTTTTTAATAAAGCTTTTTATAACTTTTATTTACTGCAGTTTTATTTTAATTTTAATCAATATTAGTTACATCGGCTTTATTTTTTTTTGTGTCTTATTGTTTTTTTTTTGTACTCTGATCATCAAAATTTACAATAAATTTATTTCCTGTAAAAGTGAAGACAAAAAAAGATTATTTTTAAATTCTTTTTAATAAGAACTATGTTTTCCTCAAACTTAAAATTTTTTCATTACGACTTAAGAAGCAAGAAACAATTAGGCTGCAAAAAACAAGATTTAAAAAACCGAATATTAAATTTTTTCATTTTACTTCTTTGTCATTGTACATCAACCGTAACAGTTTTTTTTAAGCAGTTTTGAAGTATTTTGAGTAAGAAAAATGCATTCGTTTTATAGACGTATTTTGGGGTTTTTACAGTTTTTAAAAGTTTCCTTTATGATTAAGCATGAAATTTTTAAGGGAGATTTTACATTGAGTTTCATAAAAATCTTAGATCTCGTTCACTGTTCGCCGTTTCGGCTTGATTATTTCAATAACGTTAATGGTGAACAGTAAAACCAAAATTTTAACATCAATTGTTGACTTTTTTAAGTAAAAGTTTTACGAAATCACCGCAATAACGAAGAACTAAAAACAGAACGTTATTTGTAAACAATAAGGCATCATAACAAAAAATAAAAGTAAAGTTTTTCTTATATTTCGCCAAGGGTATTTGAAAAGTTGACATTGGCTTTTAAATTTATCCAATTATGGTTCCATGGCGGTGCAAAATCATAATAGATAGGCCAGCTAAAACAGAATATTTTCAAATATTGTTTACTTTTACTCATTTTAATTTTGTGAACAGTTCTGATCAAAAACGCACAAATCGATTAATTTCTTTAAACTCAGCTCAAGTGTTTCCAGATTAGAAGAATATAAAAATATAAGGTTGTTAGCTAAAACTGTGCAGAATATAAATCGATCATTTTTTGATTTTTGTTAGTTTTAAATTTTCTAAACTGTGATTCACTCCAGTAAATTTTCTAATTCGAGTAAATTATGACACAAGATTTGTTTTTATTGGAAAATATCTACAAAAAATGAGAATTGAGCAAACCTAATTAGAACACTCTCAAGCGTACAAAATGAACCAGATGTTAAATCGATAAACTTGTTTGCTTTATGAATTGTAATTTATTGCTTGTTTAAAAATATTACTACGAGACACTGATTATACGAATCCATATTTTATTATTTTATTCTGATATTTATATTCAAAAATTAGTTAAATTTAGATGACAAAAAATTTCAAACATCATAAAACCTATTTGTATGGTTGCTTTTCCTCAGGCCTGACAGGTAGGATTTGAAACGCAAAGGTTAAGAAACAATTAGACTTTTTATTTTTTTTATCATAAACTTATTTAAATTTCAAAGTTTAACACTTTAAAATTGATTAAAACAAAAAATCATCGAAAACCTAGTGTTCTCAAATCAAGTTCAAGAAATGACCTGCAAATAGAGCACCAACCCAAAGCGATAAAATAAAAATTAATTTGAAATTTTTGAAGAATAACTTCTAACAAAATAATAAAAGCAATGCTGAAACATATAGAACTTCTTTATCGAATGACGCAAAGGTTTTCGAAAACGTAGCAAAATTTAAACCTCAAACGAGTAAGCAAAAACAAATTTTACATTTTCTAAATTTTATTGACAACTGAAAAAGTATTGGACAGAAAACACAGCCAAACCGATTTTATTTCTTAATCGATTCTTTCGATTTCGAGTTGTTATCACTCGTAACTTGGTGACACAGAACTAAAGTTTTGACCGAATGAATTAGTCGAAGCTGCAGTAGTAGCACTATGCTATAGCGGTAGGCCGCATCTATTTCGCCAGCCGTAGTTTGGTGACCCCTACTTTAAACTGCTGAATAAAATATTGTTTATGACACAACTGTGACTCAAACGTCAGATTAACAATTGTTTTATGACAGTTTTTTTATACTTTTAGTTTGTTTTTCCGTTTTTTTATAGGTTTTTTTATAGGTTTGCTTTTCCGATAGCAAAATCACTTTTTGGCCTACGATTTGAAGTAAAGACCTTTTCTTTGTCCTGACTTGACTTTTAAAGGCAAAAAGATTGTTTTAAGAACCTTTGCCCGAGACGCTATTTCTTCAAAACTTTGGCGCCATTGGTATAATGATATAAAACAATAATAATGTACCAAAAACATCACCGAAATATACTGTAAATTACTAGTTTTTTAACCAGCTTAATTTTAGTCATTGGTCATCAAATTACGGCCGATTACTCTCACCAATTGATATCTATTTTTGCAACTAGCACTGCAAAGTTATTTTCAGTAATTTAAAAAAAGAAAACATACAGCTTTCAAAGCTAAGCCATGAAGTTTTATATATTTTTTTTAGTTCAAAAATACTGTACCACCAATTTCTTTTCAATTTTGAGTAAATTTGAGAAAAAAATTTATACTTTATTGAAAATATCGCGTATGAATGTCAAGTTCTTTAATGTAATAGAGGAAAATGCAAGATCACAAACTGCCAGCATCTTAATCTTTGTCCACAACAGCAGTGTTAAATATTACATCTATATAGATTGCAATGGTAAACGTATTATATTTATAAACAATAAATGCAATGTGCCATCTCTGCAATGCCAAGAATAAAACCTACAAATTTAATTCTTTTACTTTTAGGCAATTCGATGTCCAAAATTTCTTTATGTATAATGTAGTCGATTTTATAAGCGAAATATGTTTTGCTATTTTTGTAACGTTACATAACTAATTAGCCAACAAAATTACAAATTCAATCCTATTGTTTATTGTCAATTAAATGTTAAAAAATTTCTTCTTTATATATAATGAAATCTATTTTATAACCGGAATGTTACATAACTACTTAGCTAACAAAACTATTTATGCGTGAAGATTTAATTGCATATTTTATTGACAATATTAAACATACAACGATTTTGTCATTTTTAATAATTTTTTTAATGTTCGCAAAATCGCATGTTCTTTTATGTATTGAACAGGCAGCGTCGTATTTCAAAAATACCTTTCTTAACAGTTTTATTCAAAATTTACAATAATTTCTTGGACAAAGCTTTTGGTAACTTTCCAAAAATTTATGCGATTAGAATTTTAAGCATATTTCCGGAAATCAGGATTAAGAGCAGAACCAAAATACTGACAGAACAAGAAAATAATTAAACAAAAGCAAGACATCTGGTCAGTTTAATCAACATTAAACAAGGAAGAAATATAACTAAATTAATCAAATGAGAATGGCATGTGCAAATAACATTGTCTAATGGCGTTATGTTGGATTTGACTTCTTATTTAAATATTAATTTATCGATTTCAAAAACCAACTGTTTAATTTAAATAAAATCAACAGTGACTGTGACTTATAAACAAAACCGTATATTTACAAAATGGCAACGTTTTTTTTAGTGCTTAAGATTGCGTATCACAAACCTTTTCTTAAAAAATGCAACATGTTAAAAAACACAAGGCTAGGGTATATATGAAGCCAGCAAAAAGTTATAAAAATAATCTATTTATTAAAATAACAAGAGCAATTTTAACAAAATCAATTTAATTATAGCTCAAATTGATTTAGCGAGAAAATTTCCTATTGCCACCTTCAATCGAGTTTTAAACCTTCGTTTTACGACATTTGCGCCTCCGTTGAATGATTTTTAATTAAAAATTCAGGTCCAAATTAACTCTTACACTTTTAAATAGCGTGTAACATTGTTGGTTATCTATTTGCAAGGCTACAAATTTGTCGTTTTCTTGACCAAGGGCGTTGGAAGTAGGTAGGTGGGGGAGGGGGACCTGAAGCTTTTTTTCAATCCATTTTATCTAACTTCTTTATTTAAATTAAAGTGATCCTAATTTGTTTTTGTACATGCCCAAACAAATAAACTTTTTTGATTTTCTCCCAGACGTTAATGCAGGCGTATCAAAGTCAATTTCCAGCTAAAAAGTAGTTCCAACGCCACTGATCTTGACAATGCTTTAGAAAAGATGATTGGTCTCAGTTTTAAAAAATTGATAACCCTAAAGTAGGTAATAATACACCTCATTGAAAAATGACCGTAACCTTTACTATAATGAAAAAAATATTTGTAGGCCTCTTGCAAGATGTCAAAAGAACAGCTTTCAAATAAAGAGTAATTATAAGTACATAAGCTCTGCCTTTCATTAAAATTATTACTATCACGTTACAGACATTTTCCGACGAGTTTAGAGATTTTTTGTCAAAGTGACGTTAATACTTAAAGGCGTATATAGTATAAATATATTTTTTTAACTTTTTTAACTTTTTTAATGATAAAAGTAACTTTTTTAACTTTTAACATTAACATTAAAAAAAATACAGCCTTTTAATGATGCATCATTGTAAAAACATGGGCAAATTTTTGTGTATAAAAATGTTTCGTTTAATAAGTTATTTGACATAATAAATAATTCATGAGTAAATGAAGTTAACAAAATTTTCTTTTAAATATTTAATCGCATATTTTATCACAACACGAAATTAACCGCTGTTAATTTTCTTTTTTAATTACCCGTGTTCATTAAGATTAACATTCACTAATCAATGTATACCTCGTAAATAGATATATGTATTTGTATATGATTGCACTTAATCTTGTATCTTTTCCAGAGTTTTAAAAGTAGGATTCGTGAAATATTTTACTTAATAATTTCAAGATATTAGTCAAATTGTTCCAACAAACTTTTCCCATGCTTTTACTTGTACAAAAAAATTCTTTCAATAAAAACGTTTACTTGCACGAAACATTTTTCATGTGTATACTAAAATTTCTTTCAAATGAAGTTACCACACAGGCAATATATAAAGCATTAAGGTAAGCCAGTTTTTCAATATGCTTGTTAAATGCTTTACAAATGGTTTATGTAGTGCAACTCAAAGCATATTAGTTTTTTAAGTGACTCTTTTAAAATATAAGGTTGTACCCTTGTTAATTCACGACTGGCGGCATAGAATTTTTTTTAAACAAAGTTAGAAATATAATCTGCCTACTTGTCATTTGTGGGTAGGTTTCCTAAAAGACTGGTCTCTGCCAAATAATCGCTTTTTTCGGTATCTTGCTGAGATTTCGACGAACAAAAACATGTTTCCTAATTCAAAAAAAGATAGGTTATTTACAACTACGTTAAACAGCAAATATTTTTAATAAAAGGATTTAAAAATTGGTTGTTTTTATGATTTTTTAGCTATCAGGAACGTAATTGTACAATGAAGTTCGGGGTTATGAATACACATAGGTAATAGCTACTGTGGAAGAGTTGATGTGATCAGCTGCGTGGCTTATTTTGTTACAGCCTCTGTCGGCAGCGTAATCGAGTAGACAAGAACGACGTTTCTATGGCGAAAGAAATCAAGATGATCTGGGTTCAATTCTTACTCTAATTATGCTGCCGTGCTTTGGAAAGAAGAATTTTATAACATTTTTCTTTAGTTGGTGGTTCACACAAGCAGGCCTAAATTTTACTCATTTACTATAAAAATCTGTGAACATGAATGAAAAACGTTTAACCGGATAGTAACATCTTGGCGTAACGGAAGCAGTCGGAATAATCGTTTGACAGTTACTGTAAGCTCAACCCTACGACGTTGTTCTTTAAATCTTTGAATAAGTAGTTGATATATCAAATCATTCCAAAATGTATTAATTGTCCGAGTTAGCTAGCTGCTGGTGTAGACTGAAATCGCCGATACAATAATCTCGCAATAAACATAACAATAATAAAGAATAAACAACAATAAAGAATAAAAAAGCAAATGGAAAGGGCAAATACATCTTTACGACGGAAATATTTTCAAAAACTTTTGTTTTTGCGCAAACTTCCTCTTTCTGAGTTGAACTTAGCTTTGACTTAGCGTTTGCCAAACTGTATTTAACAGAGCACTAGCCTCCTTAAAGTGTTTCGCTAAACAATAAACTTGACAGATAGCAAGTGCGTCAAAACGACCGTGTCATAGCCTTAATATATTGTTTTATAAAGTTTACTTTCTTATTTTATATGTCATTCTCTGTTTTGGCAATGACTTCAGCTTGTTTTTTTGTTAGCAACGTGCAAAACTGAAGTCTATTTATATCTTTGCTAAACTTGTCAGAATTTTTTTGCCTGTGAGCTCTGTGCGCTAACATCATAGGACTTGAAGGTTCTTGACTTAAAAAGTTTGAAAACCCTGGAGTTTAACAAGGTGGAGTTTTGACGTTATCGTTTCATACAAGCTTGAGCGACAATTCTTTAAAGCAGGGTTGTGGAGCCGGTAAAATAATTTCCGACGCCGACTCCAACCCTAGGTAAATAAAACTTTTCGACTCCGAGTCCGACTCCGACTCCAGGTGATGAAAATTTTCAGACACCGACTTCGACTCCACACTTGGAAAAATATCTTATATTTTATCCTAGGAAAACATCTGAAAATGTCTCTGACAACAAAATTCATGACAGTGAGAAATATCATTTACAACTCATATATTAACTCTCAAAAAAAGCATGGCATCTATGAGATCTTCTTTTAACTGGCCTTCGACTCCGAATCCTCTAAATGAAAACCTTCCGACTCCGAGTCCACCTCACCCTTAAACTACCGACTCCTCGACTCCGATTCCGACTCCACAACCCTGCTTTAAAGGATCGCTTTGTCTTTCAATTCACGAGAAAACTCTTCAAGTCAAAGGCCAAGGGTCGCTTCTGGGTTTGCTTAAAAATTGTTTTGCGAATAAAAGTTCAAACCGGATGAAAAGCCTGAAGACTTTAATATGCATCAATACTTTAAGTGACAAGTCAAGACTTTTTTGATATTCACTTAACGTCGAAAGTAAAAAACTTGTTTAGTGTAAGTGACTACCAAAAAAAAAAGGTCATCACTTGTCACTTAAGATGTTCTTACTAAACTCAAACTTACTATTCCTGAAAAAATTCCAGGATCCGATCCCAAATTCCACTGACAATGAGATTTTGGCGCGCACTGAGTTTGGCGCTCGATCTGCATTTATTTACTCATTTGTTTACGGTAAGCAAGTGTTCTATTTTCTACGATCGGACAGCAAAGTTAATCCGATAATTACCGTTTTGTTTGTCGGGATTTCAAGCTCGTAAAATTTTTAATTACTCTGCTTGCTTTTATCCTTGCTGCAAACAATAAAGTTAAAATTTTTATTAAGCTTTCATTTTCTAAAAATTTGCCATTTTGGTGAAATCCGAGACTACTTTTTTCATTAAAAATTTTTTATCATATTTGTGCTATTTAAAGAGTTTCTGGGCGTGGATTGGATGCTAATAATAGCATATTTGATCTGTTATTACAATTTCCTATTACCCAGCGTAACATTACTTGAACAAGGTTATAAAATCGTTGCAACAATAACACCTCTAAATGTTGGTGCAAAAAATTGAATGCCCTTGATAAAAATTTTATTTATTTTTAAGTGAGGGTCGCATAGCCGCCATTGGGTTTAGAAAAAAAATAGGTTATTGTCAATGTAATCTGTAAAAATGGCCGTAATTATAATTCGCCTTAAAAAGAATTATCAGAAACATTATTTTGTTTAAGATTTTTTTCTTCAACGTACAAGACGTTCAAAAAATGATGTAAATTTAAGATTGTCAGGGTGAAACTTTTTAATCCGTTCTACAGAGTTAAAGCGATGTGAATTTAATGAAAACTTTTAGCACTCAATAGACTAGAACTTAAAAATTATACAATGCTTTAAGACATTTTGACCCGAATTAAAAGAATTGATTCACACATTCTTGCAGTCACTCCAACAATCATTTAAACTTGTTTTAAAACAAAGTAGTTTTCCAGACCTAATTATTTGTAGGTCTATTTGCAATACCTGACTTGCACGCTAGATTTGTTGAAAGGATTCCAAAAACGAATAAATAATATATAACATATTTGTTTTTGTTCCTTATAGCTAATACTTTTAAAACAGCGGTTCTTAAGCTTTTTGATCTAGTCTCCAACTAAGACCTTTCACCAAGTTCGAATTTTATCTTGATTTTTTAGTGGCGATGTTTTACGAAACGCTATCTCGCCAACAGTGGCTATTTGCTCTAGGCTTTGCATAATATACAAAACAAATAAAAAACTGCACTCATTTATATCATTTTGTATGAAACAAAAAAATAAAGTGCCCATTTTAATAAAATTTTTACTATTTCTTCCTCTTCGTTAACATCTCGGTGTAACGATTAATCGTAGAAAAAGCGCAGCCGAAGTCACTGATTATTTTTGCACCACACTAGATGTCTACGAAAAATTACGATTCGTTAAAAAGTAGGCTAGCATATTTTAAAGTTAAAAAGTTTTCTGTTCGAAGCCATTTCTTAGATCGTTTTCAACCTAACTTGTTACAGCATAACACAACATAATTTGCAGTAAAATCTAATTTCAATTCAACCTTAATTAACGAAAATCAGCTCTTTTACATATTATTTTTAGGGTTTAACCTAACTGCCTATCTTAGCGACCGTGGCCACGTTTTAAATCAGTTGCCTGTGCGTGGGCAAGTCGTTAGGAGAACTTTATTGATGGCGTTTGAAATCGACACGGTCTCGGTTCAAAACCTACCCGCCTCATTTTGTTGTTTTTTGAAAAAAATTTAAGACACTTTTTTCTGCTTGGAAATCTTAGCGAGCAGCTCTAAATTTCTCTCATACTTCCAAATAAAAGTTTAAAAAAATTAAAAATTTTAACCGGACATTAATACATTGGTATGTCTGGGACGCTTATATGTGGGTTAAATACATCAATGGTCGTTACCGATTGTGCCTTTTTCATTATTGTTCAACACTAAAATTGCCAAATTTGCATATGAATAATTGACAAGGTGTTTGTTTTTAAAAAATTTAACATTGTCCCTAAATAATCAGATTTATTTTCTTAAATAGTTAAATAATATCCACTGTACCAGACAAAAAAGAATTTTTCATTGCATTCAAGAAAAATCCCACTAGTAGGAAATTTTCCATCGGTTAAGAAATTACAGTAGATTGTAACTTATAAATTTTTTCTGAATTAGAATGTATTGCGTAATAGAAAATGTTGTTGAAAAATTAACTACAAAAGCAAAGTGTAAAATAAAGCAAAAAACGCGATTTTAAGGAAGTTCTTTTTTTGTGTTCATTCCGAGCCACAGCCATAGATTGGGAAATGAGTAATGTTCCTTTTGATAAAGAAAGAGACGCTTAACCTACTGAGCACAATCTAGTTCCTATTTTAGTTTTCTTTCAAAAGCATTCCGAAAACGTTTAAAAAATTCTAAACAATCAAAACCAGTGGTTCTCAACGTGGGGCGTGCGCCCCACCGGTGGGGCCCTGACAAAATTCTGGTGGAGCATGGAGATTTAAGATATTACAAACCAATTTTGGTAAAAAAATACAAAATAAAAATGCACTTGTTCACAGTCCAACTGATTTGGTAGATGTATTGAGTTGGTTCACTTACCTCAGGGTTTCTCAAACGAGGCCCTCGGCCCCCCAAGAAAGCCACGAGACATTTTCCGGGAACTAAGAGCAGAAGCCCTCGCTTAAGACTTTTTTTTAGTCACACTAGTCTTTTGGGACAAAAATGAAGAAATCAGAGACAGCTTTAAAGTGATGACCTTTTTTTTAGTCTTTCTCTTAATCAGACGTTTGGGACAATATTCTAAACAGGGAGCCACGGGTGTTGAGAGTCTCTAGAAAGGGGCCACAAACCAAAAAAAGATTGAGAACCACTGATCTGAACGCTTATTGAACTCATTGGTCGATTAGGCTTTGAAGATAAAGAAAGTCAATTGATTGTGCAATCAGAGGATTTTTGAGGGTAATGAAACGTCACAAAACAATCGATAAAATTCGCCATCAGAAGCCAATAATTTCATAAACGTTCCTAAAACGTTATTTTTGTTATGCATATACTTGCCTTATTATTTGTTTTCGGTTTTTGAACCTTCTCAAATTTAGAAGAAACAGGAAAAGCTAATACATTATCCGAAGACCTCATACTTACGACCTGTTGACATATTTCGTTATAAAAAAGTTTTTTACTAACGTTTTAGCATCTTTGAAGTGGTAGAGAACAAACTTATATGAACATAGTAAACCACAAACACGCTTTAAACTCAATATATAGAAGACGATTACAAAACCATTGTGTCAGATTGAGAAGTTCCAGACTCAACTGTGGACAAGATAAGAAACAACTTGATTTGGCAACTGATAAACTAAACCTTTATCTTGTCCAAACTGATAAATAATAAATAAATTTTAGTCACTGAATAACTTTTACCAATAATCAAAAAAACTAGGCCTAACATCTCCTTCAGTCAAATTCTTGATTTCTTTTCAAATTTCGGAACATTAAATAGAAATAAAGTCAAAAATACATAAAACCTTGTACAACACAAAATGTTGATCCGAAGAACAGACTTATTTTCCTTCAAGACAGTTGCTATTAACAAATTTCTGAATAGTTTTTGTGCCTTGTATAAACAAAATGAGTGTTTGTTGAATTTTACTACTGTCGTGTTGATAAAGCACAAAATTACACAGTTGATAAAAAAACGTTCGGTCAGCGTTTTTAAAGAAGCATAGTTAAAGGCATTAGGCCAACGTACGCTACAACGTTTCCTAAAGTGCTTGACGTCATTTTTATATTATCTCTTTGCGGTGTTCTGTTTATGAGTAAATTTTAAAAAAGTTACCAGTATTTAAAAAGCATTGTCAATCTAATCAGAAACAGATATATTAAAAGCAATATAACAGGAGTTTACTTTTGCTAATTTCTCAAACTGTAACCACAGACGTGAAGTATGCAATTTTTAAAGAGTTTGTATTTTATTCCTGAATACAATTGCGTGAAAACTTATACATCTGCTTTTAACTTTATTAAACTGTATTTTTTTTTCCTATTTTAACTACTTCTCACTAGGAACTGCGCAAAATATAGCTAACTATGATCTACAGTCTTAAAAAATAGCATAATTTCCAACTTTTATCAGTACACATCTCCTGCCTCGCTTACACGTGAGTGACGTATTGGCTGCCTTTTTTCTTTCATCTAATTCATCCTGTTGCTGCGAAAACTGTCAAGCAGCCACAATAATCATCAATTAATTTTTTTAGATAAAAAAAAAAGCAACAAACGAATCGTTTCAACAATCATAGCAGCCGTTGAAACGAAACTCTTCAAAGACTGTTCTCCCAGTGTAGCCTATAGTAACGTTGAAATTTTCTCAAACAAAAGTGACGTATTTGATTTGTTTTGTTCCTGTTTCAAATTTTTTTGTTAAGCAGCATCGTACATCGGTCTATCTTAAATACCATAGTCATTACTTGTCAAATTGCTTTAGTTAAAGAAGGGTAGAGTTTAAAATTTTTTTTGGTTTTATTTATTCTTTGTTTTTTCTTATGGCAACCTAAAGTTTTGCTGGTGGAAAGATTGCTGACTTAATAATTTTGTTGTCTCCTGGCGGCGCAACGGTCTTCAAAAGATTGTAAGCAGTCCATTTGAGTGTCGTGTTGGTTTATGTCCCAAGACCACGCATGATTTTTAAGTTTTAAATCTCTGGGATCCCAGACAAGCTTCCCGGAAAATTTATTGTATTTGAGTTAAAGTTAATGATTTAAAGCAGGGCTGCTCAATAGGTCGATCGATCGTGACCTACGTATTACGCAAAGGCTTGGGATTTCAGGTGAAAATTTCTTTTTTGGGGACGAAAATTAAAAAATTGGATACCAATGGTAAATGAAGAATTTTTTTTTGTAATCACTCGCCATTTGGGACGAAAATGAAAAAACTATAAACTGATTATAAGAGAAGACCTTTTTTAGTCGTCAGTAATTTTTTAGACGAAAAAGTGGGACTTTTCGCAATTTCCGTGCTACATTTTGCAATCCCGGGATCTCGGGATTTTCCGGGAAAAAATTTAACTTTCCAGAAAATCCCGAGATAATAAAAAGTCCGCGCAATCATAAACCCTAGTGTCGCGCTGGTGTTTTGCGCTTCTCCTATTGCTGCCGCTTGCTGGTTGCAGTCTTTAATTTCAAATACATTTGCTGCAAAATTGTTTACTTACAATTATAATTTTTCCAACCCTGATCCTTACTAATGCAAAGTGATTAATTTTTTTCCTAAGCTATTATTCATTGAAATGTTTGTAATTTTCTAATATTACAATTGTTCTTAAATAGACCTTTGCTGCTGTGTAAAGACTTAAGTAAAATTTTGTAGGTATTGATCAAATTTCAGTCAGAATTTTAAAATTACTTCCATACTTCATTACAAAAAAAACAAAATATTCAAGACATCTGAGGCTTTTTCAAATTAATTCATAACAAAATGGAAATTGTTCTGGCAAAAAGCGATGAATGTGAGCTTTTTTTATTTTCTTAGCGCAAACACAACGATTCGTAAACATCTGGCACAACGCAAAAAATTTTTTAAATAAAGCAAGAATCAATTAAGCAATCACTATTGTTCAATAAAATTAATATTTGAAGTGTTTTTTTGGGAATTTTATCTAAATAATAGGCACATGTTTGATTGTAAACTTAAGCTGTTTCACTTATTCAAACAAAAAAATTGCAAAACCTTAGCTTAAAACTAACATGACGTACAATGTTCTGCAATCTTTCTCCATCTTATTTATTGTATGGTACACTCTGTTCAAATTGTTATTATCTCTTTGCAAGCGTAGAATACCAAATTTTTTAAAGACATATTTCGTATGCTCTTCAATAATATTTAATTTTGTTTCATTTTCCAGTAGAAACCACATGCACGTAACAATATTAACACGTTGGCTGTCGCGTGTATCACCGGTAATACAATTTTCTCTTGAAATTGTATCACTAGTGATACACGCGGCAGCCAACGTGTCAACTGGTTTTATTAAAGAGGTCCACAAGCTTCAGCCAAATTATTAAAAAGGTCCGAAATAGCGAGAAGGTTGGGAACCATTGCACTAGAAAATCAAGATTCCGGTAACAGTCAAAAAATTTGGGAAAAACTGTATTACCCCCCCAATTTTTTTTCGGCTTGTACGGCTACAAAATGGCACCCCATTATATGACATGCTTTTAACGAAGCAGCTCTAAACTTTAAAAAGATAGTGATATTGGATAAACAGTGCGGCATTATTTTTTTCTCTAAAATACAGTTCCTATCGCTTATAAATAGGGCCAGCTAAAGTCAATAAAGTCAAAATTTTTTCAGGGCCTTGTTACATTATCAAACGCTTACTAACATTAGGTAGTTTCGGGTGCTCAGGAGTCTGTTTTGGTAAATTTTATCAGTCAAAATAAAGTCAAAATTTTGATAAAAAGTAAAAATTTGTCAAAATTTTTATATCAAATTTCCCTTACAAAAGCGAACAAATTATTTTTTCTTTATTTTTCTGAATTTTTGAGCAGCTATCAAAATTTTATGCGCAGTTTTATACGTGTTTGATTGAAGTCTTGAAATTCAAACTTTTGTAAATACAGTAGTTACACTATCGTCACAATACAAATGCGTGCGTTAATTGATGTGGAAATATGTCAATTTATCTTCATTGTTAAAGCATAAATGCATAATTTTTACACAATTAACCTATTCCTATAAAAAGTTTACCCTCTTTACACGTGGTCTTTTTGAACCGCAGCTTGCAAAATTTGGTCGCATTAAAAATGCCTAAACAACCCAAATCTTCAACAGCGAAATTTAGCAAAATTTGCAGCGAATATCTGGATGAGTTTTTGACAACTCCAGTCGGCGATTTACGATGCAATCTTTGCGACGTATTGATCAAATGTGACAAAAAATTTTTTGTGGAAAGTCACCGAAAAAGTAAGCAGCTCCAAGGTAAATTGGAGACGAACAACAAATCCCAAGGTAAGCAAACTTTTTTACGACTCGATCAAATAAACTTCAAGAAAAAGGTAGTCTCTTCATTTCTAGCAGCAAATATTCCACTTCATAAACTGAACCATCCTTCTTTAAAGTCTCTGTTTGCTACAATGGGAAAAGTATTACCTTCTGAGATTGCAGCCCGGGCAAGTGTTGCTAAATTAGCATATAAAAAAGAAGAGCAAATTCGAGAATTACTTTTTGACAAACAAATTTTTTTGATTGTGGATGAAGCAGAGGTTGCTAAACGAAAGTATATTAATGGGCTGGTGGGCAGCTTGGATACACCAAATGACACATTCCTCATTGATTGCCTTCTACTTGAAAGGGGTAGCAATGTTAATAGCAATATTATTCTACACACTGTCGATGACATATTGCGACAACTTGAAACAAACCGCGAAAATTTTGCATTGCTCTTGACAGATGCTGCTCGGAACATGTCTTTGCCTGGCAAAATATTAAAGGAATAATACCCATTTTTGATGCATGTCACCTGCGTTGCACACTTACTACATAACTGCTCTATGCGAGTGCGTGCTTGTTTTAAAATATTGATGATATAGTAGCAACAATTAAAAACAAAGATCGCAAAAACGGTTTTTATGAAACTGGTCTGCCATCACCTCCTGACCCTGTGATTACAAAATGGGCAACTTGGCTCAGAGCTGCTTATATTACTCTAAAAACCTTCCTGCTGTTCGTACCATTGTCAACAATTGGACAAGTGGAGGTCTCTTAGTCAGCTGAGCGAAAGACGCTATCAATGCGAATAATTTGGTGCCAGACTTAGTATAAATCAATACCGGACTCTAGCAGCTAATGTAGAGTTCTTAGAAGCAAGTGACTGCACAACGACCGAAGCATACGGATTACTGAAAAATATGCAAGTTGATGATGATCCCTGTGCAATTAAAACTTACGTCAAAAACGACTATCCAACTCTGATTTAGAAGCAATAATAAACTTTACCAATTTAACAATCGCTCCAACAAGCTACGCACTATTGCAAAAAGCCCAGTCAACCTCTGCTCTTGTTGAGAGATTGTTTTCCATGCTAAGCAAATTACTGAGAAAAGACAGAAATTTTAATGTCAAAAACGTCAAAAAGTACATGATGCTGTATTACAATAAATAATTCTGGTAATTGTACTGTGTGATTTTCGTTAAAAACATCATAGTCAGACTATACAGTTTCGGTAACACAGCAATTTATATATTATGCACTAATTGATACCGATATACAGAATGGCCCAGTTTCTTAGGTTTTTTGTCATGCATCGATTAGTTACATCAGCCACAAGGCTAACTGATTGAGATTTCTATCTAAATGCTGTTGACGAAAAGGGAAGTAGCTAGGCTACCTTCTTTAAACTTATGTTAATTGCGAATTATGAAACATTTTCAATCAGAATTTGTACATCAAGACATCAATAATTTAGGCCAAAACGGTTTAAATCAAAATAAAGTCAAAAATAATTTTTTTAGGTCAAAATAAAAATGGGCCTATTTATAAAGCATAACATGTTCCGTATTAACACAGTTCCTATCTCTTATAAATTATTAATACACTTCCTATCTGTTCCTATCTATTATTAATACAGTTTCTATCTCTTATAAAGTAAAACATGTTCTGTATTAACAGGGCATCGAACCTAACCCAAACCGGATTTGTGAACCGGTATTAACCGTTATTATTCGTTAAACTTAAACCGGGACTGAACCCGTAAAAATAAAATTTGCTAAACCTGAACCTGAGCCGGAACTTTATTTTAAACAGATCCGGTTCGACGTTTTCATTTTATTTTTATATAGGCCTACATAAATCACAATTTTGTATTTTTAATTGCCATTATATTTTTGATCACTGACTTGTTGTGTATCAAAACAGAGACGTCACAAACAATTTTCTATAGGCAATAAATTAAGGCAAAAAATTGTTGACATGACCTACGTAAATAAAGATTAGCGCAGTTTCATAGACAGTATGCTAAAGCAGTAAAATGAAAGATTTATTGAAACAGAGATACACCAAATATAACAAAATAAAGTCATAAACGAAAATGAGATCTTAAGACTACGATAATTATTTTTAACTTTGTTATATATCTTAGTACAAAATGCACAACACTTCTTGTTGTTGCTGGCCGCATTACAGAGTAGTTTTAACTAATCGCCAGCAGTATATATAACGCCTATAAAATCATAAGTTTCATTGATAATATTTACGCCTACCAACTTAAAAGATAAAAATGTCACCATTTTTAACGATCGAAATTATTCTAACATAAATAGTGAAACATTATAAGCTTTTTGGTAGGGTGGCCGTAAAGCTTTAGCCGGGACAGTTCCGTTTTATAGACCTTGTTCCAGTGTCCGCCCGGTTAATTATTTTGGCCCGAAATTTACAGTTTTAAGTGAAGATGTGTTTTCTAAAGATTACTACTTTTTTGAGGGACATTTTTTTAGTCTTTATCTAAAATTTGGAATTTTAACGGATAAAAAAACAATTGGTTTTATTTTGTTAAGTTTGCTTCTAAGCTTGTTTGTTAAGTCTGCAACGGATAAAAAACAATTCGAGTGGTTAAAGCGCCGGGCTTGTGACCAACACGATCTCGGTTCAAAACCTACTCGCGCCATTCTGTTGTGTCCTTGGGAAAGACACTTTACCCTGCTTGGTGGTCCTGGCAAGCAGTTCTAAATTACAGTCATATCTCTATTAAATTACAAGCGGACAGCAATATCTTGGCATCTCCGGAAGCAGGTCGGGGTAATGCCTACCCTATGTATTAGCGCCTCCGTCGCTTTCCCGCGAGTCAGGAGGATAAATATAGAGATAAAAAAACAATAAAAAAATAGTTTTTTTGACAGTCTGTCTAGCCTTTTTTGAAAACTTGATCTGGCAACCCTGAGGCTCACTATAAAATGAGCTGCTCGAAAAATAGCAAAAATAAGCAAAAATTGAGTTTTTGCATTTAAAATTCAATAAGATACTGTAAAATTTTAGGATATTTTGTCTTTATTTTGACCTATGAAACTTCATAAAAAAATTCCTGAACAACAGAACAAAAAGGTTGTGTAAATTTTATGCAGGGTTTTATGATGTAATAAAGCCCTAAAAAAAATTGACTTTATTGACTTTAGTGGGTCCAAGTTGTAGCGTTTTAGCATGCAGACAAAAAAGAAAAAAAATAGTTAATAAAAAAACTTTCACGGCTGCTATTGCTACACCTTATTTGTCACATACGCAGGCAAGTTGCCATTCTAAAAAGGATCCAACAAATGTATACTACACACAACAGTACAAAAAACTGACTTTGAATTGCCTGCACAACGTCGTTCAGGGCGAAACCACCTAGATCCCCCCCCTTCTCTTAACTCATTCTATTACTATTAACGTGTCGATATCACTATAAACTTGCAGTTTTAAGACTCTAGTTATGCTTTTTTAACCTTTTGAACATCCGCTATTTTACACAAAATTATGATTGTGGGATTAGTGCTCTGCGATATATAGCGATGCCTGATGTAATTGCGTATTCAAAAACGTACTTTAGGAAATTTTCTTCAGGCGAAATATAAAAACTTTAAATTCATCGTAGCAAAGTAATTTTAAGGGGGAGATAAAGAGGAGCAGAAATTTTTCTAGGAAAAAAAATTTTTCCAGGAGGGCTTCAAACTCCCAGGCTCCCTAATTTTAACGCCCTAGCTTGTCTCTGGCGTAAAATAGCCTAAAAAAATTTGATATCAAAAATAAAATTGCCAAAAATGTTATCTTGCACTTTTAGAGCTCGCAATAAAATTGCAATATTAGAGCTCGCAATAATATCGCAATTTATTTAATTTTGCTAAATTGTACAAATTTGGTTTTGCAATTCACACCTAATATCTTGCGGGTGAATAGATGTAGTGTTTAACTTTTTAAAATCTATTTGCTTATCGCAAATATTTCCACTTTAAAAATTTTAGGTAGGCTATGCAATTGCTTGCAATATTCCTTCAAAAAACAAGCCAGTTGATGCTTACGCGATATTATTTGCTTACAAACATATTAGCCTTACAAATTAAGGAAAAATACCGACGTCGTCCGATCTCAACCTGTTCATAAACTAAAAAAAACTGGAGAACTATCTGATTGTTTTGCTAATGAACATATTTTTTGAGACATAGAATGCACCTGTAAAAATGCTTCTCGGAAGAATGGAAGTTATTTTATGTCCAAACAACAGTTTATTTCAATTTGTGCTGCAGACCAGATTCAATTATGCAATGTCTCATTGTTTGTTTGAATGTTTATCACTTACTATGTGCTTATAATGTCTAATTTTTGCCTGGGAGGAGGTAAAATATTTACACTTTGTAAGACTGGATTTGGATGGGTTCGAACGGATAAGGCCATTTGCAACTCATACGAATAAATCACCTTACGAACGTCGTCCTGGAACTAATTAAATTTGTATCTTGAGGTAGCCTACCACTGCACAGTTTTTTTTTATTGGGCATCAGTGAGGGATTTGCTGATCTTACCCAAAAAATTCAGCACCACGAGGACGGAGGAATCAATAGGATTCCGTTAAAATTTTGCACAAACCAGCTTCTTTTTAGACAACTTAACAACTAACCAAAAATTGAATTTATAATTTTTTTTAAACTTTTACCACCAGTCCAGATTCTATAATGAATAAACTACAGTTACTGCAGCTCCAACGTTCATAGAATCTTCCATATAAAGCGTCAATGAATTACATCATTTTGGTCGCTTTGCTGAAATTTTTCAACTGCATTTAAAACAGTGAATCGCTACTTTCTCAATTCTCTAACAAAGGTTATTTCTTTGTGGCGAGTTCAACAAAAAAGCTTTGCAAAAAGAACGATTACTACTGCATACCATACTATATATTTTATAGTATTAACCACCTAAGGGATGCGAATAAGTTTTAAAGAACGTTACGATTTGACAGTGATGGTCTGAGAAAAGAGGGGCCTGGTGCAAGAAAAATAGGGGGGCATTTTTTGTGTTCCCAATTTTTTTGATCTCAAAATAAAGTGACCTCCAACAAAATGGTTAACGCTTTAAGGGGGGCCACCGTCATGGTGCTACTATAAAGAAATAAAGCAATATTTTGCTTAAGGGGGCCACTTTTTGACGTTTTTCAGGAGGGCCGGTGCGGCCGCTCCGTTCGCTCCGTATTAAAGCCATCACGACGAAAATGGAAATTTTGGGCATTAATTGAAAATGAAAACCTTTTTTTTAAACTACGATTTTGAGACGAAAGACCTCCCTATTTTTCTTGCACCAGGCCCACCCTTTTGTAAGGCCATCACTGGACCTAATGTGTCTTTCAGAAGGACACAACAAAATAAAAATAATTGTTATGAGCCGCGACCGTGTAGATCGCGTTCACCATCAATACAACCAGGTTGGCATTAATTAACCAAATTAACCAATTCAATAACCAAGTCAATTTACTAGATAACATGTCAAAAGAAAATAGAAGAAAGTTTTTGAATTAGATTTTCGAAAATAAATTTTTTATGATGCTGAGTTTTACAAAACCTTAAAAAGTGAAGCAAAGAATGGATGTCACATAATTATAAAAAGATATTGAATATTGAAAAGCAGAAAGTATATAGGCTGACAGATAAATTACAGAATAATAACCATCAAATTTTAAACATGTAGATAAGAGTTGAGTAAATACTTGCATGTGGGAAGAGGTTGAGAAATTGGATCAGGATACCAAACTTTATTAGCTGCATCCATCTCCCAGGGTACAACATCAACAAGGAAAAACCAGTTTTTAATATTTTATATAATTGTGTATACGACTATCATTGGGAATGTATATTTTACTACATGCCCAACGATAGCGTTTTATTACTTTTTTAGTAGCCTTATTTATTTATTTATTTTATTTTTATTTTATCTCTATATTTATCCTCCTGACTAGCAGAAGAGCGACGGAGGCGCTAATATATAGGGTGGGCAATTACACCCACCTATGGTTTTGGAGATGCCAAGATAGCCTATTGCTGTCCGCTTGTATTTTAATAGAGATATTACTTTAATTTAGAACTGCTTGCCGTCCGCTTGTATTTTAATAGAGATTACTTTAATTTAGAACTGCTTGCCAAGACCAGCAAGTAGGGGAAAGTGCCGTAAAGTGTCTTTCCCAAGAACACAACAAAATAGCATGGGTGGGTTTCGAACCTAGACTATGTTGATCATAAGCACGGCGCTTTAACCACTCGACCACACTTATTTTTTTCAAGTAGGCCTATCAATTAAGATTTTTATGACTCGTTTTTTAATTCTTACAAAACTCTGCTTCTAAAACTTGCAAAGCACAATTGTTTGTGAAATGTGCTTTTAATAAGAAATAAATATGTACTATAAAAAGATGAGTATAGGGAATCACTCCTAACTCTGCCACTGCTTTAATGAATATAACCAAAATCACTTTTGGCCTGCAATATATTCAATTGATCGAGAAAATGCACACACAGGGGTAATTTAACCTCTTACCATCGAGGCAAATGACACATTACTGTGCAAAAGTACAAAGACTCATTCGATTTCGAATTAGTAGGAAACAATAATCAAGCTAGCTAATTTTTTTCCTCAAATTAGCTAGCTTGATTATTGTTTGCACTTTACCAAGTCAATTTTCACCAGTAATTGTCCTGGCTGTTGAAAATTAGCGCAATGCGGTCGTAAACAGCGAAGTACCAATGTGATATTGGTCGAAATCGAATGAGTCTTTGTACTTTTGCACAGTAATGTGTCATTTGCCTCGATGGTAAGAGGTCAAATTACCCCTGTGTGTGCATTTTCTCGATCAATTGAATATATTGCAGGCCAAAAGTGATTTTGGTTATATTCATTAAAGCAGTGGCAGAGTTAGGAGTGATTCCCTATACTCATCTTTTTATAGTAAATTTCTTGCTTGCCATAAAACTGAAGAAAATATGTACTAGTTGACCAATCTACGACCAAGTTCACTATTGCCTAAGGTCAACTCAATTCACTCGCGAAAATTTACACTATAAGCGGTTCTGCGCATAACTTAACTAAAGTAAACTACGCTCAAGCACAAAAGTACTGTAAACGCAAATTTAGAAAAATAATAGAGATAATAATATCAGAGTTGGATGAAGAATGAGGTTCAATTGAGACGTTTTTTATATCCGCCATTTGCTAAACAAAATATTTAAGTCAACATAATTACACTACGGAAAAAGTTCATACTTTGTTTGAAATTTTCAGCTTTGTTCGAAGTAGAACTACTTACGGCTGAACGGCCAATAGAAAAAAATAACCATTACAGTTTCAAATCATTTTCCTCAAAAAGATAAGGGATTGAGAAAATACAGAACAAGAGGAGAAATTTAAAATCAGGTTCTGACTGAAGGCTTGTTGTAGAATGACATATACAAAATATCTTTAAAAAGCTTTGATCAATGTTTTCTGCAATGTAGTTCAATTAAGTTTGTTCTTGCTAAAAGAAATGAAGTATTTAATAGTTGTACTAATTTTTGATTACTATTGATCGTTTGTATGAGAATAGATGTATCAAAGAATGCTGTAACTGCTGGATAATTATTTGCAAGGTTGTGGTGTCGGAAAATTTTTTGCCGACCCCAAGAAAAGGTGCGGCTGCAGGAACCGACCCCAAGAACCAAGACCAAGAAAAGGTATCGGCGAATTGTCAAGAAAAAGGTGCCGACGTTGGCAAATTTTTTCCCGACGCGGGCACCTTTTTCTTTAAAAATGTTAAAAATAACATTTGTATTTAAGAAAACAGAAACAGAAAACGAAATTAGAGATAGGGAGCAGAAAACAGAAATAGAGAAAACAAAAACAGAAAACAGAATTAAGAGTGAAGTAAGAATTAAGAGTAAAAAAATTAGAGGTCTTCTCAAGAAGTCACCGTAAGCGGTTTTTGTTCGTGAAATTAACGTGGATCCTTCTGCGAATACTATCGCTTCTTGAGAGATTATTTTTCTCTTGCTTTCTTTTTTATTCCATCCTGGTGCTGAAAGGGAGATTACGGGTTAGTTATACCAAAAAAAATCGCTTACGGTGACTTCTTGAAGAGACCCGGGATGAGTAGATTAGTAATATTTAACTATTTATAGTTTCAAATTTCAATAGATTATAGTAGTGTTATATAGTGTGTCAGTATCAGTACCAGCAACAAGTAGTTATAACTTATAACTATTAGGTGCTACCGTGCTGATACAAATACCAACACCCTCTTAGCCCATTAATACCCAGCGTATGATTTATGATTTGTCATACCCTGGGCATTAATGCTGCTTTTAAACTTTGTATCATTGAAATACAGCTTTTAATCTTTGTGTCATAAAGATATAACTTCAAACAATCAGAAATCTGGAAAAACAAAAATTCTAAAACCACTATGCTTATTTTTATGACAGTTATAAAACAGTAAGTTTAGAATGCCGTAAAACCGAGTAACTTTGATCAGTTAAGGTTGTAGCGTTTACTTACTAAACACACTGTCTGACTTCGCGATACATGACCCGTTTCTAACAATGCACTTTTAATAATGAAAGCTCGAACAAAGACCGCGCGTACAAAATCATAGTAAGCGTTTTCACGCATGCTTGCGCACCGACGTCTCTTGTCACATGAGTCTTTCGCGCGCGCCAGCTGATTGGTCGCCACATAGCTCCCCCCAGCGTTGTTGTACGACTCTTGTATACCAGCGATATAGTCTTTGACAATATGTGGCGGTCGTCGAACTGATCGTCCACTGCGTGTAGTTGTGATGCCCGGAGATTTATTAGGGAGCGGCGCCGAAGAGGAAGGCGTCGAAATGTCTTCTTCTTGGTTGTTGAGTTGTGGTGGATATCTTCCTGTGGCCAGGTATGCTGTTTTGAGACGGTCAACTGAAATGTTTTCTGTTCGTCCATTTACGTCGAGGGTGAAAAATTTCTCAGATGTGGAGATAATTCTGTATGATCCTTCATAAGGTCGTTGCAGGGGTGTCTTGTGTTTATCGATTCGTACGTAAACGAAACCTGTATGGCCAAGAGAGGGTGAGTAATAGGATGTAAGAGATGAGTGGTGTGTCGGGGGTGGTGGAAGAGTTTCATGCATCGATTTTTGCAGGTCGCAAAGAAATGTAGTTGAAGGTTGTAGAGAAAGGGGTGGGGTGGGGTCAATGAATTCGCCGGGGATGCGTAGAGTAGATCCGTACACTAATTCGGCGGGAGAACATCCCGGTTCTTCACGCCAAGTTGTTTGTAAACCAAGGAGTGTGAAAGGTAGGTGTTCCATCCAATGTGGAGATGTAGTGCGGGCTTTGAGGGAATCTTTGAGTTGTCAATGCAAGCGTTCTACCATGCCATTAGCTTGTGGATGGTAAGCTGTGGTGTGTTGTTGTTTAATGCCTAACATTTTATTTAAGTTTGACCATAAAGATGAAGTAAATTGTGGACCTCGGTCTGATGTGATATCTGCCGGTACTCCAAACCGGGAGATCCATCCTCGTATGAGAGCATTTGTGCAGGTAGGTGTTTTGGCGTCGGGGAGGGGAATGGCCTCGGGCCATCGGGTAAATCGGTCGATAATGGTGAAGAGGTATGTCATTCCTTCGCTCGGAGGAAGTGGACCGACTAAATCTACGTGGATGCTGTGAAAGCGCCCTGTTGGTTGAGACCTATGAGAGAGTGGGGCTCGGATGTGGCGATGCACTTTGGGTGCTTGGCAACTCTGGCATTCTCGGCACCATCTACGAATGTCTCGTTTAAGGCCGTGCCATACATAGCGGTCTGCAATTGCACGTTGAGTGGGGCGTGGTCCGGCGTGAGCTAAAGAGTGTATAGCTTGGAAAACTCTGTAGGTCCATTCCTTTGGAAGAACAGGACGAGGTTTCCCAAGTGACATGTCGCAAAGGAGGAAGATGTCGCCGAATGGTATATTTTGAAGCAAAAGGTTGGTTATTGAGGTTCGATACGCTGCAATTTCTTGTGAAACTGCTTGGTCGTTTGCTAGTTGTCGAAAGTCAATGGGAGGCTCTGTGATAGTGTTGATTCTTGAGAGTGTATCGGCTACCACGTTAAATTTTCCTTTCACATGTCGTATGTCAGAGGTGAACTCGGCTATAAACGACAGGTGGCGGGATTGACGGGGCGAGCGGTCAGCATTGTTGGACAATGCGAATGTTAATGGCTTGTGGTTGGTGTACAAGGTAAAGGGCTTGCCTTCTACGAAATGCCGAAAGTGGCGTACAGCCTGGTACGCTGCCAGTAGTTCTCTGTCGAAGGTACTGTATTTCTTTTCTGCAAACGACAATTTTCGGAAAAAGCAAGCGATGGGTACCCAGTAACCATTGTGTAATTGGTCAAGTTGAGCTCCAATGGCCAAGTCAGATGCATCTACAGTTATGCTGGTAGGTGCGTTTGCCTTAGGATGATGTAGTAAAGTAGCATGTGCCAGCGCTGCCTTGGCGTTTTCGAAGGCCTTCTGACATTCTGTAGTCCACGTAAGTTCTTTGCCTCGGCCAGACGATGCGGCATGCAGAGGCGCAAGCTGCAAGGCGATTGTGGGGTGGAAACGGTGGTAGAAATTTATCATGCCCAAGAAACGTTGAAGAGAACAACGAGAATCTGGCGTGGGAAAATTGCGGATAACCTCAATGCGGCTCGGGAGAGGTCTAACACCTTCGACTGTGATAAGATGTCCTAAATATTCGAGTTCTTGAACGCCAAAAATACATTTGGATTTTTGAATTATTAATCCGTTTGAGGACAACAATGCAAAAATCTGTCTAAGGTGACTATAGTGTTCCACTGGTGATTTACTAGCAACCAAAATATCATCTAGGTAGACTAAAACAAAATCTAAGTGTTGGAAAATGCTGTCCATGAGTCGTTGAAAGGTTTGTGCTGCGTTTTTTAACCCGAAAGGCATCCGAAGAAATTCCCAGAGGCCAAAACTGGTGGCGATTGCGGTCTTGGCAATTGAATCTTCGGCCATAGGAATTTGGTGATAACCACAAATGAGGTCTATTTTGGAAAAAATCTTTGCTCCAGCCAGTCGTGTGTTGAAATCGTGAATATGGGGTAGTGGATAACGATCGTCGGTGGTAATTTGGTTAAGGCGGCGATAATCGCCGCACGGTCTCCATCCCCCAGAGGGTTTAGGCACCATGTGTTAGGGGGGTGGACCAAGGTGAATTGGAACGGCGAATTATGCCTGCCCGCTCTAATTGTTGGAATTCGGCTTGGGCTAGAGCTAGTTTTGGGGCAGTTAAACGCCGAGGTCGTGAATGAACTGGTGGGCCGCTGGTGACAATATGGTGTTCTACACCGTGTTTACTCACCTGGTTTTGTAGACTGGGGGCTAAAATTTGTGGAAATTGTAGCAATAGTTGATTAAAACGGCTAGGTGCGCCCAAAACTAAACCACAGTGACTGTTCGGTGTGCGCTCTGTATGTGCAGCGAAAATATGGCCGTGATTTAAATCGACAAGTCGGCGTCCGCGTAAATCGATGGCAATGTTTTTGGCCGTAAAAAAATTGGCGCCTAGTATAGGGCGAGCGACGTCGGCTAAGTAAAATTTCTGACGATATCGCTTTCCTTGTCCGAGAATAAAAGTAATAACACGTTGTCCCCATGTGTTGATTTCGGAACCGTTGGCCGCTGTGAGGTTTTCTGTAGAGGTACGTTTGCGCTTGTCGTTTGGGGAAGCAGGGAAAACGCAAACGTCAGCGCCGGTATCTACTAAGAAAGATGTCCCTGTGGCGCGATCCCACACTGACAAGGTGTTAGTTTGGTTAAGCCGACCGCCGAGGTCATTGGCGGCCGGCTTGCCCGTTTTCCTGCACGGTGATTGACGATGACGTTGTCACTGGGAGTAAGCTCGCAAAGGGGCAGCCGGGTCTGCAGGTACGTGCGTTAGGGCCGAATTTTTTATGGTGGTAGCAGATAATGTGATGAGTGGAGGGATTAGGTTTGGGTTTGTGTTTTGGTTGTAAGTTCTTAAGATGTCTGGGGCTTAACGCCGATACCGAGTTGGTAGGGAGTAACTCGTTAGCTTCGATAATACTGTCTGCAGCTAAAGCTAATTCCTATAGATTTGGAAATTCTTGGGCCGCTAGAATCGCACGAACCTGTGAAAGAAGTTGTGCTAAAAAAAATGCTCGCCGAAGGGTGTCGGCGTCATTGTTGAGGGACTCGAGATAGCGTAGAAATGCGGAGGGCTTCTTGTCCCCAAGCCCTGAAATATTAATGAGCTCAGCGTCTTTTTGTAGTTGAGATTTACCGAACGCGTTGAGTAAAGCTGTTTTTAAAGCATTATATTTTCCTTGCTCTGGTGTGTTTAGAAGAACTGTTTTAACTTCTGCAGCGGCCCGATTGTCTAATGCTGTAATTATGTAGTCAAATTTAGTTTGATCAATAATTATAGATTTAGATCTAAATTGTGCTTCGGCTCGAAGAAACCAAATCTCTGGGTCGTCTGTCCAAAACTCTGGGAGTTTAACTGCTACTGCTTGAATCTTAGTCGTTGACAAGGCGTTATTTGTTAATTTGCTGACTGCTTCAGTTAACTGCGTTAAAATTTCACTGTCTGCTGACATATCAATGTTTAACAAAGTTAATCCAGTAATTTCAGCTTATTTTCTGCTATTAGAAAATTTTGGGCGTATTCGACTTCCGGGGTCACCAATGTAGCGTTTACTTACTAAACACACACTGCCTGACTTCGCGATACATGACCCGTTTCTAACAATGCACTTTTAATAATGAAAGCTCGAACAAAGACCGCGCGTACAAAATCATAGTAAGCGTTTTCACGCATGCTTGCGCACCAACGTCTCTTGTCACACGAGTCTTTTGCGCGCGCCAGCTGATTGGTCGCCACAAGATAACGCTAATAATATTTGATTTGTAGTCAAAAAAACTGAGCTGGAAAGAACGTCAGATGTTCTATGACACCCTAGCTGAAATTAATGTTGGTACCGGTGAGTTTTGATAAGTTTCAGTGAGTTTTGGCAAGTTTTGGTGAGTTTCGGTGAGTTTCAGAAAAATGACTTATCGGAAAATTACATATCTTTTCAAACAGCTAAAATCATATTTTTGAACTCTTACAATATTTAAAAAATAAAAACAGTGATCCAAATGTTGTTCAGTCTATTTTTACATTGGTTTTTGACGTGTGATCAAAGTTACCCAAAAGTACGGGGTAACTTTGTTCAGCAGTTTGGTTGAAAGCATTCAGCCGCGAAACTGTTATGACGTCATCAAAATATTTTTTTCGGTAGCTCAGAGGCAGAGTGTTATGATTAGTAGGAAAAAAGTTTTCTTGTTGACAGCGTCAGGTTGTTAGAAGCTAGAAACCTCCAAAATTGATCAAAGTTACCCCGTTTTACGGTATGATAAATCATACACCCGAGACATTAATCGGTTAAGATGTTGACGCCTGCTGACACCACAGCCTTAATTATTTGAATAAATGTTCAAAATTACCTTATTTCTCTTATTTGTAGGATTTTATTCACAGTGTTAGATTTTAACACAAGTAGGCTAATTCAACTATTTTTGTTATTATGCTTAATAGAAATTTTGATGAAGATGTCACGAATAGTTGATTTTGAAGCAACCTGGGAAAGAATATCTGATACTGTAGAACGTGTATTATTGGCTTTGCCTTTAGAAAGAGCTGTGTGGAATGAACGCTTTTCGTATCCTTTATGTTTTTAAATGTATAATCAAACAAGGATTCTTGATTAATTTAAGTTTATTTGATGACACTTGCTGGTACATTATTCATGATGTAAAGCTTTGATGAAGTTTTAAATTGCAATATTTTACAAATATCGTTTTCTGTTAATGTTAATTATTATAATTATTGTAATACCATTCATAAAAATAGTAAAAGGAATTTGTTTTGGTTACTGTTTACTACCCAAAAATATAATAGCTGAAAAGCTGTAATTTTTGGATTTTTATCAGCAACAGCTTAATTAAGTAGTAATGAAATAAGCTGCAAAATTATTTTATAAACAAAACATTGATTGTTTTTTGACTGTAGAGGCAAAGTCAGAAGAAATGACTTGGCAGTCTAGAGGGTAATATTAGGCAAGAATTTTGTGTCTTGTTCACCCATTGCCATTACTAACTTAACAGGGTTTGGGGATTTCCTCAAAATTTAAAAGCTTATCAAGTTGGACTGGCAAATAGTGATTGAAATCCAGAATTTCTTAAAACTAATTTTAATCTCTTAGTAGTACTAAGTAGTAGTACAGTAGTTTGTTTTAATTTGCATCCAAGAACAACCAATAATAGAAAACAAAATAGAGTAAAGGTTGCAAATAAGGAGACTGCAAATAAATGATATACATTGTAACATGCATAAAAAATTGGGGTCTTGTTTAGAGTTTGCTGTCACTGACCTTGCAAGCTTTCAGGATTCTCCCAAGATTTAAAAAGTAATAGTCTAAACTCAGAAAATAGTGAATAAGAACCAAAAATTGTATATGCATTTTTTATGGATTTCTTTAGTCCAACTTTAAAATCCAGACTTTTTTTGGTTAGATTTGTATTTTTCACAAAAGAGTCTAGTTTATTGGTTCTTAAACTTGGTGGTTTATGCCCCCTTTCAGAGACTCTTAAACGCCTTTGGCCCCCTACTTAGAATATTGTCCCAAAAGTCAAGTGAAGACCGAAAACAAAAAGGTTATCACTTTGAAACTGTGGACTAAAAAAAGGCTTCTGCTTGTAGCCCCCCAGAAAATGCCCCATGGCCCCTTTGGAAACTTCTAGTCTATTTCAAAAAATTATTATATCTTGCCCTTCTTGCCTAGCTATTTGTGATGACTGCACTAAAAGATTAAACAAATGATTTGTAAAACTTGGTAAAAATAAGTTGGGTTAATATTTTAAACTTTTTTATTATCTGTAAACAATAATAGAAATAGGCCTAATATTTTATGATTTTTTCAAATGTTTTCTTAATTAATTAGCACTTAAAGTAATTTTTTGTAATTTTATAATGAGTAGTTAAATGTCATATTTAATTTATTATTAATGGTTTTTTAAATGATTTCTTAACACTATTATTCATGTAAAATTTTAGTGATGTTTATTCAATTTGTATTGGATTACCAGAAACCTTAAATGAAGATCTATATCGAGAAACCAAATCATTTTTTAGACATCATTTAAAGATTTTATTGGTAGATTTTTATATATAGAAAAGTTTGGATACTTGATCAACAGACTGTAATCATCATCATAACATCTATTTATCTTTCTGACTTGCAGAACAATATCAAGAATTTTAAATTTAAAGTGATTGTCAAGCCATTCCCTGACCTGCTTTTGGAAATGCCAAAATATTGCTGTCTGTTCTGCTAAACGTTTTTTATTTGATTTTTTAGTTTTTCTGTAGTGATATGACTTAAATTTAAAGCTGCTTGCTGAGACTGCCAAACAGAGAGAAGTACCATAATACATCTCTTTCAAGGATACCAAAATGACATAGCTTTGGAACCGAGGCCATGTCAATCTAGTTGGTATTAAGACTGCACTCCCATTTACTCAACCATGTTGCATGTACTCTATATTATTATGTTGCATGCTAGTATAGTTAATTTTTTTGTGACCAACCAAAAGAAAAGATTACAGTTAGTTTTTTGAAACTAGCACAAAATTTTAGTTGTTGAGAAACAAAGTTGTTAAAATTGTAAAATTGGTGACATTTTAATTTGTGTCATAATCAAATTTGTGGGTTAGTAATGTAAAGATAGCAAATTCTTTTTTTTAATTTTTGTTTATCTATTGTTGTGAATACCATAAGGTTAAGTAATTTAAAAAGTATGTATGTTTTTGATTGAACCTAATAGAACGTATGTTGATGTTACATTTGCCAATTATGTTAATGGTGATCTTATGGTTTTATTTGTTGCAATGTTGCATTTATTTATATAGGTATTTCTTTTTATTTTTGAAGACGGTTTTTGTCGTTGTTTTTCTATCACCTCAACATTTTTCTGTTAAAAAAATGATATGCTTCTTATTTTAATGCTATATGCATAGCTTTTCAAAATTGTTTGTTTCAAAAAGGTCTTTTTTGTACTGTTGTATTATAAAATTATTTAACGTAATTGCAATTTCATTTTAAAACGCAGTTATAGTTTCACTTTGAACGTAAAGCTTGTAACTTATCCTCACAAGAAAACCCAATCACATTTAATGAATATTATCAATTGTTATTTCTTATTGACTTATTTATTGTTTTTAGGAAGAAGTGGAATCAGCTGGACCTGATATTTTGTCGGCTTACTCAAAGTAAAATTTATGTTGTTATATGTTGTGTTAGAAAAATAAATAAAAAGTAAATACTATACATAATAAATATTTATATACAGGGTGGGGCATAAATACTGTTACAAGATAAAATACAAACATATTTTGAAAAAAGCTTTTATTTCAATATTTAAATTTGCAAACATTCAAGACTCATACCAACAAACAATTTCACACAAACTTTATTCAAAATGCTTTCCTTTAGCCTTTACTACAGCGCAGAGTCTTCTGGAGAAATCATTGATGGAGGCACGCACTATTTTCATGGGAATTTTCTCCCATGTTTTCATCAATTTTAACTTCAGAGCTTCGATACTAGGGCTGGGTTTAGAGCAGGCTTCACTCTCAAGAATTGACCATAAAAAATAATCTAGAGGGTTGAGATCGGGTGAAGAAAGAAGCCATTCCTCTTTACTAATCCAGGTGGGGCAATTGTTTTCACACCACACTTGAGTCACCCAAGCTGTGTGACTTGTTGCTCCATCTTGTAGTGTCCAATTGTCTTCACCATATAGAGATTTGCACCATGGTATTAAAGCCCCTCTAAAATATTCTTTATGTAAAGTTCTTTGTTAATTTTAACCCCCGAGGGTACAAAAACCAGAGGGGATTTCCCCTTTTCAAAAATTGCTGTCAACACCATTACTGAAGCAGGTTTTTGTGTTGTGAAGACTTTCCTTGTATTGGCAGGGATGAATCTAAGGTTTTTGCCAAAACTCGATCATTTTGGTGATTGTGCACCTGTTGCACAGTGAATAACTTTTCATCAGTAAAGATAAGATTTTACAGCATGCCATTTTTGAGTTGTTTCGACAATAGTTTGCTTCTTGCCAGTCTCTTTTCAATTGTGGCCTCTGAAATGAGCTGTCTCTTTTGCAGCTTTTAGGGTGACATCTTAAGATCATCGTGACAAATTCTGCGTATAGTTCTTGGTGATATTTTTGATTCCTTTGCCATTTTTCTTATCGATTTCCTCAGATTACGTCTGATTTTTTCTTTTACACTTTTAATCAGATTAGGTGTTCTTGTTGCGAGGGGCGTCCTGATTGAGGTCTGTCTGTGATTGAGGGTATTTTCTCAAATCGATCAATCATTCATTTGATCAGCATTCGGTTGATTTCAATTTTTTTCCTAGTTTAAAAATTTCTGTGGGGCTAAATCCTTTTTTGTGGTGCTCAATAATGAATTTTCTTTTTAATTCTAGCAACATTGCACAGTGTATACTTAAAAATTTTCTGAAAAACAAGAACTGGGTATATATTTAAATAAATTGATAAAGCTAGTTTAGCTTTTTAGTTAAATTTATTAGTACTAAAATTGACATAAAATTTTGTAACAGGACTTTTGCCCCACCCTGTATAACAAATATTTGATATTACTACGCTTACGATACTGAAATATATAACTGATCGTAAAGCCGTATTTTAAGGGCAAAACATTTAAGCTCTGCTAAATTTGCCACATTATAAACTTTATTGCAAAAAATTTTTCCATTTTCGGTGTTTTGTTATTATTCTGAGGTTTGACAGTTTGAAAGATATACCAGCGGTGCAACTGCGCGACCGCATTTTTGCACCTTTGTATTAACTAGTCACAAACAAGTACTGGCCATCACAGCACTGATGAGCCCCTTAGGCCAAAACAGTGACACTGTCAGCAATATTGTTTCAATTTTCAATTCTGTTTTGTGTATATTTTTACTAAATATCACTTGATAATTTTTATATATTTAAAAATGCTTTTTCTTCGACAGATCTTGGGAGAGATTTCATAAAGGATCAAAATACCTAGATTGCCTTTATCATCATTTCAATCATCAATATATACGTAAAATGCGACGAACCGATGCAGATATTGAATATGGTTATTGCCTTGACAATGAGAAGCAATTATTGGAAGTTGGCGAAGTTGGTTCATTTGGCAGTTTAAAGTTTTTTTGTAATCAGTGAATTATACCAAAAAATTGACTAAATGATTTATAGTCTTTTTAAATTATATGTTAAAGTTTTGTTTTTCAACCACAACAGCTTGTACCAACAAAACCACAAAAGTTTTATTCGAATAGACATGTATAGCATTAGTTATTTATGGTCAATTTAAACATGATCAAATACAAAAGTATAAAATTTTCCTGAGACTAAATCGTTTTAATTTTTATCCTAAATGAAGTTTATCAATCATTTTAAAACGAAAAATTTATGACTTCTTTTTAATTAGCTTGCCATGGAAACTTGGAAAGATGTTTTGATTGAACCATTGAAAGATCGACTAGTTAATGCTGTTATCCAGGAAATTTCAAATCATAGGCTTGGGTTGTCCGCAAATGATACTCACTCCCAAACAGTTATCCATTCTTTTGTTACTGTTGAGGAATACAAAAAGAAAAATCCATTAAAGGTTCACACAAGCTAAAGACTATTAATTTCATTTATGCTTGAAAAAAAAGCAGTTTGTATTAATTAATTGGACCGTAGAAATGTATCGATGTCGATTTTCGCTGATATTCTTGATTTGTTAATGCCGTTTAGTTTTATTTTTGTTATTGCTACTTAGTTTTAATTTTATTCTTGTATTGAACTTGGGACATTTTTCTTAAATTTACGATTGTAATGCTTACCCCTTTTTTTGTGTGATTTTATAGAAATATTTTATACAAAAGTTTGCGAATTTACATATTGCATGCAACTATATACCTTGAGCCCACTGTGACTGCTCTTGTATTTCATATTTTTAATGCCAGTAAATTGCCTTGGTTGCATTAGCCAATTTTACAGGCAAAAAATTAGCTTCAGCAATAGGTCAAAGGTTACCAAACACTAAAGAGTCATTGCCGTTAAATCGGGTTTTCAAGTTTTAACACCGGCATCAGTTGATTGACTTTTCACGTCTAAGTTTTGCATTTGTGGTTTTAGTTTTATGAAGAAACCTTTGAAATTCGTTTTCTTGAAGAAACGAAAGTTTTTTATCAAGCAAAAGCGTCTGATCTTCGATTTAATTCAACTTGCTCTGAATACATGAAACAGGTAAAAAATTTCGTATTTTCGATTAAGTAGTTTTACTTCGTGCCACTAAAATTTTACATTAGGCTTTGTGATTTTTCGAAAAAAAAGTTAATTTTTAGGGAAATCCGGGGATTGCAAATGTACCTCAGAAATGGTAAAATGTCACACAAAGTCGTCCGAAAAATTTGCTGATGACTAAAAAAAGGTTTTCACTTACAATTAGTTTCCAATTCCTCCATTTTCGTCCCCAATAAGAGGTGATTGCTAAAAAAATGTCTTAACTTACAATTAGCATCATTTTCGTCCCAAAATGTAACCCCAACCATTGCTCAATACGTAGGTCGCGATCGACGACGTATTGAGCACCCCAGTTTTGAATCATTACTTTCAGTTTTAATGCAATAAACCGGGATTTTCCGAATTTAAAACAATCTCCCAGGATCCCGGGACATGAATCCTAGTTTAATTGCATTAAAAAAAGACTTGATAAAGTTTGTAGAATATCAAAATTGTAATAAATTAAAAGTAGTTTCATAGTATTTTGTCTGCAAGCAATTTAAAATTGATTCCACATTTACATGTCAAAAATTATAATGAAATTACAATTATATTTGTAGATATACTTACACTAGCAATATTCGTAATTGTTATATTGCAAATATAAAGTAAAATTTGAAGCTTGTTTAAAGTGCTTTTTTTATTTTATTTTTAAGCATAAATAGATTTTTATAATATTTTTGTTAGGCACAGTAATATTTTCTATTTAAAAGATATCAGTCATAAGTTAAAAAAAACAAAAGATTAAACGAAGTTCGATACATGATGCTCTTAAAAGGAGATTGAGTATAACCACCGTATGGTTGCGCTTTGTGTTTTGCTTCCATTATTTGACTCTTGTAATGCTAGTTAAGTGGTTATGATAGCTTTAAAGTCTTCATAAATGTGTGAAGAAACACTTTCAGTTGCGTGTTATACTGTATAATTTAACAGTTAAGCTTCTACATTTAAGATTTATATTTTTTCTAGATATTTCTTTTCACGAAAAATATACTATCGTAGTGCTTTGTACTTCTTTCTTTCTGAGTGGCTTTATGGTCGTCATTATTTATATTTCATCGTAAAACCAATATTTGATATTAGACTATATTTAAAAAAATTCTCTAGATATCCCTATTATCTAAAACCATTTTAAATTCTTTGTCATATCAGATTTGTAACCAAAACAGGTTATTTCATTCCTCCCTCCACCCTTTTAGATCATGTAATAAAAAGCTTGGTTTGTTTTTAAAAATTTGCCTTGAACAGATCTTACTTCTTCTCACTGAAGAAGAGATGAGGAGTCGACGCTTCCTCCATCAGTCGTCGTACAAAAAAGCCGCCGCGGCCTGCCAGCGTTGCGTCATATTCGACCACGTCAAGTTTCTTGAAGACGGGTGCCGAGCTATGATAAGAGACGACGCAAGAGACGGTAAATTAATAAAAATAGTCGAAATTGCATTTAGAACGTTTTTGCAAAAATGCTATCTATAACGGTCTAATGTTTTGTGGAATACTTAACATAGGCTGTTGGAGTTTGAGGCAAAATCTAACACGTAACTGTAACTGTACAAATCATAGACTTCCGTATATTTTCACAAGTTTTTTTCAACAGCCCTTGTAACAAACTTACGTTTTTAAATAGTTTTATATGAGATGACGTATTGTTTAAAAGTTGATTAATGACGGAAGAAGTTTGAAAATTGTTGTTTAAAACGCATTGTTTAAGCGCAGCACTGTAGCAAATAGTGCCAAACAAATTTATAAACTTTATAGCATACGTCCCGTATTAAAAGCAACAATTAAGAAAGGCAAGCTTAAATTTCTATTTCTCGATTTAATAGTTTCGAAGAAATTTGAAAACCTGTTTTGATTGTTCAGGCTTTAGTTAGATTCGGTTTTTTCAAAGCCTGAAGTTAATGTCTGACAGGGAGGCGCCTCACTTGGTAGGAATGACCAGAATTTTAAAGGTCAAATCCGAGCTGAGTGCAAAGGATTTTAGCCCACTCTGCGAAACCCTAGTTTAGATTACTGCTACAGTATTGTAATCACTTCAGTGTCGGCACTACTTTATTATCGATTTGTTTTTTTTAAGATCTTCTTCATATGTATCTCCTCCTAAAATCGGCCCCGGATGGCTTATCGCATATGGTTAATGAGTTGGAAAATCACATAAAGGAAACCGGTTTAGCTATGATCAAAAGCATAAAAGACGGCAATGTAAGTAGTTTGTTTTATTACCAAACTTTCGCCCATCTCGCATTTCAAAACGCTTCTTTTTTTACCTACAATTTAATCAGTCGCGTATCGTCTAAAAAAAGCTCTTTTGCCAAGTTAAATTTTTTGCTTGAAAAAAATTCGCAAAAATATTAAAAAGTTTTGTGTCTTTAATTTAAAGTTTTCGAAGAAAAAACCTCGCTCTAAACCGGTTTGACTAGAACTCACGTCTAGTCAATTTACAATCACGAGTTAAAGGTCAATGGTCACGCAAACATGTTTGTTTTGATTTCACCGCCCATAGATGATTATGAACGACCTTTTATTGGCAGTTATTAATTTTCTTCACATGAATGCTATTCATTAATTGTTTGCTTGGCGTCTGCATTGAAATCAACGAAGTGAGGTCACGTGACCAGTCATGTGCTTTTCGCTTTCGACTGGACGTTGTTGTGTCTGCTCGCCAGGTTCCGGTTCAATTCGTCGAAACCGTTCTCGAAGTGCACAGGCGCTTTTCGGAGCTCGTCAACTCGCTTTTTCACGGCGACAAACATTTCGTCAGCGCGCTCGATCTCGCCTGCACCGCCATCGTCAATCATCGCGAGCCGAAGCAGCCGTGCCGCGCCCCCGACCTGGTAATGTTTTTTGACGTTAGTCTTAAATCAGGAAATAACCGTAAAGTCGCTATCAGAAAAACGATTTTATCGCGACGTAGTAAAAACATCTTTTTTTCGGTTTGTCGTCTTTAGTACGCGACTTTGCTGATGTTATATGACGCGATCACAGAAATAGCGGCGCACAAATTTTTCTTTATGTTGTAAGCTTCGAACACATCACCGAACTGCCCTTGTCTGCAACAGCGACAAGCCACCTCAACGTGGTGGTGCAGTCCCCTTTCCTGCACTGGGGAGGATCTAAATGGCTTGTCGATTCCCCGAGGGTCTCATCCTCGGGCAATTCTCCCTTGGACAATTCTTCTCGTTTTTTAACACTACTGTCCAATGCGCGATCACATATGGACAGCTTTCTTAAACCCAATTGACCGCCCCCCAATTTCTACTTTCTTTCCGACAACTCTTCTTAGTCTCTTCCACCCCAAACCTCTTCTTCACCTTTCCCACTCACCGCTGATTTTTATCCTTATGCTCCTTCTCATCAGCGGTGACATTCATCCAAACCCTGGCCCAATAGACCCCTGCTCTGTCTGCTCTCATAGAGTTACCTGGGGAAACAGATCGGTACAATGTACATATACCAACTGTTCTCTCGGGTACACCTCTCCTGCTCTGGTCTTTCTCCCGCTGACTTTTGTAAAATCTCCCCGGGACACTCTTGGACTTGCCTAATGTGCCCATCCTCTTCTCAACCCCCCCTCCCTCTTACATCCTAACCCTTTATCCTCATCCATAAACACTCCAAATCCCCCATCCTCACTCACAAACACCCACAAAACTATATCTTCAAAAATGAACTCCCATTCCAAAACAACCACAAACAACCCCACCAATCCTCCTAACCACTCCTAACTAATTTTTAATTACCCTCCCTCAGCGTCAACTATACCTCCTCCTCAAACCCAACATACCATCTCTCCTCTCACACAATCTTCTTTCCATCCTTCCTCTCCCTCTCGAAACAACCTTAGAACCCTACAGTGGAACACTAATAGGATTCGCCCCCGTCGTACTGAACTCACACACTTTCTCTCTCAAAATCAGTACGATCTCATCTTTGTGCAAGAGTCGCACCTCTCCTCTGACTCCACTTTCCGCATACCCGGCTACAAAACCCTCCAAAAGAACCACCATCTCTACGGGAAACCTAGGAGGTGGTGTACTCATACTTGTTACAAACGGTCTAACCTACACTTCACTCTCCACACAATCCCTCGCCTCCCTCGATCCCAGCTCTTTTTAGCTATTTAGATTATTTAGCTATCACAGTTAAAATAAAAGGAGCTTCACATATATATTTTTTCAATGTCTATGTCCCTCCTATCCGCTCTTCTTCCTCCGACTCTCGCCCAAAATCCTTCTCACCCGTCCTTTTACCATCATCCCCTACTAGTTACATCTTCGGCGACTTTAATGGCCATCATTCATCCTAGGACTCCCACTCACCGGAAGACCAATCAGGCAAAGATCTGTTCGACTGGCTCCTTCTGATCTTTTACCTCTTAACAACCCCGAACATCATACCCTACTACACCGTGCCACCAGAAACCGCTCCTCCTCTGATCTCTCTCTAGTTCCTGCCCAAATAGCCTCTAAATGCACATGGTAAACCCTTCCGGACCTCGCCTCAGATCATCTTCCTATCTCTATCACTATTCCTACTTTCCCTTTAATTAACTCTATCCACCGCCCTCCTCATTTAACTACAATAAAGCTGGCTGGGACAATTACCTTACTTATATTGATACCCACTGCCCTCCCCCCTCTAACTTTACAACACTCTTTCTTTCTGAAGCCACCCACGCCTTTACCAAACTCCTTAATGATGCTGTCACTTCTGCTATTCCTTTCGGCAGCATCAATCACCCTGCTAAAGCCTGGTGGTCTCCTGAAGTCGCAGATGCCGTTGCGAAACCCCGAAAGGCATTTGCAAAGGCACACTGTTCCGAAGAAGACCGCCAGAACTATATCTCTATTAGTAGATATACCTCCACTGTGATATCTAAGGCTAAAGCTAAGTCTTGGCAGATAACTTGCTCTAGCCTTTCTCCTAAAACCCATCCCAGTGAAGTCTTCTCTCTACTTCGCTCCATCTCTGGCTCCCCCTCCCCAACTTCATTTAACCTGCCCAACTTCCCAAGTTGCCATACCCCTGTAGATTGTGCCAACCATATCTCTTCACATCTATAGTCCCATTTCTCTACTCAAACTTCAAAACTTTTTCGAAGCATCGAGAAAGCTCAGATGAATCATATCAGAACTGCACACTGTAACACCCTGCACTCCACTTTCTGCTCACCACTCTCTCCTCTTAAACTCTTTACAGTCATCTCCCAACTCTCAACCTCAACCTCTTCAGGCCCTAATCAAATTACCTATCCTCTTCTAACCCACCTCCCACAATCAGCATTACACTTTCTTCTATATATCTTCAACCTTTCTTGGTCAACACACACCTTCCCATCTACCTGGAAACAATCAACAATCATCCCCATCCTCAACCCGGAAAACCCTCTGACTCACCTTCTTCATATAGACCCATTTCTCTCACTTCCTATACCTCCAAACTCTTCGAAAGAAAGGTTTTAGGACGACTAACCTATTTTCTAGAACAGCAAGGCACTCTCTCACCCGTGCAAGCTGGTTTTAGACCTGGTAGATCGACTGTAGATCAGGTTCTCCTCTCACAGTCAATCGCAGATTCCTTCCACCAATCTAAACCAGGCGCACGTACAGTCCTCGCCACTGTGGATTTTGCGAAAGCTTTTGACTCAGTTTGACATTCTGCCCTCCTCTCTAAACTCCTCTTTTTAGATCTTTCTCTTTGCTTTGTCGAATGGATACGATCCTATCTCTCAGATCGCCGTTCGAAAGTCCGTATCTGTAATTCATACAGTCGTCCTTTTCGTCTCTGAAGAGGAGTTCCCCAAGGTTCAGTTCTAGGACCAGTTCTCTTCTCTTTATATATCAATGACCTTCCTACTTTCCTCCCTACATCTGTTAAGACCTCACTCTATGCAGATGACCTAGCTATTTGGGCCTCCTCCCCGAGTGTTGAGTGTGCGACTTCCACAGTACAAGCTGCCCTCAATAGACGGTGGAATGGTCCTCAAAGTGGCGCCTTCCTCTCAACCCCCTCAAATGTAAAACATCCTTCTTCAGCTAGACCCCTACCAATCACGTATACAACCCTCTCTGTACATTCTTAACACCCCACTCAAATTTTACCCTCATCCAAACTTTCTCGGTGTAACCTTTGACCGCACTCTTTCTTCCAAACATCATGTCCTATCCTTACGGAAAAAGTTTCACAGCCGATTCCGTGCTTTCCGCTCTATCGCCTCTGCTTCCTGGGGACCATCAAAAGAATCCTTATGTACTTTATATAAAGCCTTCATTCGCCCCATCCTTACCTATGCTTCCCCAGGTTGGTTCCCCTTCTCATCTCCTACCCACATCACCTCCGTGGAGAGGATGCATAGATCTTCCTGTCGAGTAATTACAGGCTGTCTCTCGTCCACTCCTATCCCTCTACTTCATATAGAAGCACTTCTCCCTCCACTACGAGCACCCTCACCCAACAACCCCTCTCCTTCTTTGAACAAGCCCTCCGACTACCCTCAACCTTTCCTCTAGCCTCTCTAGCAAATTCTAACCCCCGCACACGTCTTAAGAAAGGCTCATGGAGATCCTTCTTCAGATCTCATAACCTTACCCCTAACCTACATCTTGCTCGTGAACCTTTAATCCTCTGCCTCCTAACCCCCCCTGGTCTATCCCATCTACTTACACAATTTCACCCACCTCTCATCCCCATGCTCTCGCAAAGACCCCTCCTCCCTTCGCAACACCACAGCTACCTCCCATCTTTCCTCTCTATCTCACAGCGATGTCACTACCTGGACTGACGGTTCGGTACCTGGCGGGCTGGGGCAGGGTGGTGCAGGGATACACATCAAGTGTTCAAAGTGTGGACCTGCTGAATGTTCTCCTTAACCGATACTCGTTATACGCTTTTGCAATTGTCTGTTTTCGCTCTTTCAAGTCAACCACTTCTATCATAGGTGTGTAAATACTGCGACTCCATTTTGAGGCGATCTTCGAAAGGCCCAACCGAAGAAGCAGACGAAAAGTTACAAGCAAGCATCATTGTTTTCCGTTATATAGAAGATAAAGATGTTTTTCAGAAAGTAATTTTTTTGATAGAGTTTGCCAGCAGTCTTTTGATAAATTTTTTAATAGTATCTGTGTCTAATGCTCTCGATTTTTTTTGTCAAGAAAATCTTTACTTTCACTTGAGGTCTAAACTTGTAAACAAGATTTGAAAAAATACAAATCGTATTGCTATGTACATGAAAATAATTGCTAAAAACTTGATTGGCAACACTGTCTCGCGCAGTTTTACAGCCGTGCTTTGGCCAAGCGCCTGATCAGCAACATGTGCGTGATGGAAATGGAGGAAGCCATGATCAACCGGTTAAAGGATGTCTGTGGTTACGAGTTCACTGCCAAGCTCCATTCCATGTTCACTGACGTGCGACTCAGCGCGGAACACACCAAGAAGTTCCACGAAGGGATTAATAGTTCTGGAAACGGTCTTAGTACGAACATGAACGTCAATATTCTGCAGGTTTATTAGCGTTTATCACCCGTTGCTTTCCCAATATTGGCTGTATTCTGTATGAACACTAGGCACGTTACAGATTTTCACGTTTAAGTATACTTCTTCAGTTCTGTCTTTTTCCGTCGGTTGGTGACTGGCCAACTTTAATTTGTTTACTTGAACTTTAAAAAATTTCAATTTTGTTGCAGTCAAGGAAAATAAACACCAATAATAGAATTTCATTAGTCAGAAACATCAATGCTCTATGACACCGTGGTCCAACTACGGGCTCGCGGAACAATTTTGCACAAGTCTTGTCGATCACAAGCAGCCATAATTTTTTTTGGAGAACGCTATGATTTTGCGCGAAAATAGGAATTTTGGAGACCGATTCCAAGACCTTTTTTTTTTTTTTTAGAGAACACCCTGATTTTGGAACGAAAATAGGAATTTTGCGACCGATTCCAAGTGAAGACTTTTTTTTTTTTTTTTAGAGAACACCCTGATTTTGGGACAAAAATAGGTATTTTTAGCCGGCTGAGGCCCGCAAACTCAAATAATTTTGAAAAGTGGCCCACAGGAGTGCAGGAGTTGGACCACCCAGCTCTATGATGTAGAGGTTTCGTTTATTTTGATCTTAATCGGGGTTATGAGAAACCGTACACTTGTAATTGTGGCTGACCAAAACCCTTGTACTTCATTCACTTCACACTATTTCGCCCAGTGTAGTTTGATTGTTAGTAAATGGTTTATTTTCTAAACTAATCACATAAAAAAAAAACAATTCAGCCTAATTGTTTGAATTAAGGCGTGACTTTGACGTATAGTCAAGTGGTTGATCTGCTCCTTATGTTTTTGGTTTGCTGTCAATATTGCCGATTAAAACTATAACCAGGACTAAGTTCGAACGCTCGACCTTCGGCAGCTGATGTAAACGCTTGAACAGCCATCGAATAAAAATAACTCTGGGGTTTTTGCTTTCAGGCCGGTGCGTGGCCCCTAAATTCGACCCAACCGGATTTCATCCTTCCCGAAAAACTACTCCGCTCTATTAAACAGGTGATTCCCCGCGATTTGATTGTATGTTTTATTACTTTTAGGTTATTTTCGTGTGTGCTTTTTTTGTTGTCATTCATGTGCTTTTCGTCGTCGTCGTTTGAAGGGTATCCACTCCAGGTCAGACACAAACAGGACTGGGGCCGAGGGTTTATCCTTTTATTTTCCCCGACTGCTGCACTGCCTGAATCAGATGCTGGCAGTGGTGTTATTAAGCCAGCATCGAGTTTCGTCATTCAAAACCGTCAGACCTCGTGTTCCATGTGGTGCCCGATGTATAAAGCACGCTGTTAGAACATGGTCTGCGCTTTGCTCAAAGGCGCCACACTCGCAATTCGGTGAAAAAGCGAGACCCCATTCGTGCATGGACGAATGGAATCCCTCAAAACCAGTCCGCAGGCGGTTGAGCTTAACCCAAGCTACTCGGGGTAAGCCCATCCCAACAGGCCTGGCACCGGTCCCGGACACAAAAGCACGGAGCTTGGAAGCATTTTCACAATACTCCGTTTTCTATTTGTGGTTTGTCCATTCAGAAGCGCGAATACCAAGTCTGGCAAAGTTGTCCAAAAGATTCCGCGCAGCTGGCACAAACGGGCGTCTGGATCTTAGTCTCACGTGGCGAGTATCTGAGGACCCACTTAAAAGACCATACAAGATATGATCGGGGTCCAGAGATCCACGGTGAGCCAAGGAGAGTGTCGCTCCCAGTCGGCGAAGCTCAGCTGGCTGGATGCCTGAGAGTACAGGTAGGTGGTCCGTTGGAGTGGGACGCAGGCATCCAGTAACTATGCGCAAGGCGTCGTTTAAGACACTGTCGATGAGGCGAGTGTGAGCACTGCGACACCAAACTGGCGCACAGTACTCAGCTGTTGAGTAGACTAGAGACAAGGTGGCTATGCGTAGTGTTTTAGCACCAGCACCCCATCCCGAGCCCACGAGTCGCCTCAGCAGTGTGACGCGCGAGGATAGTTTTTTTGCGTAATGCCACTAAGTGGTGACGAAACGTGAGCGATCTGTCCAGTTTTACCCCAAGATAAGTAGGGGCAAGATAAGATGTGCTTTTGATTGTTAACAAAACTAAATTATCTATAAATCTAATTCATTGCTTCAAAGGGCGAAAATTTTCTTATTAAACTTGGTTGCACTTATTGTATTCTTTGTAGTGCCGAAAAACGGCAATCCACTAACATTTTTTCTTTTTTTAGTTTGAAGATTTCTACAGTAACCAATACAAAGGAAGAAATTTAACCTGGCTCCATCACTTATCCCAGGCCGAAGTGCGAATGCAAACCTCATCAAAACCTTATTTTGTAAGTTTCATAAACTATCGTGTTATTGTAAATGTAAGATGAAAAAAAGCAATGCTCAAAAATGTGTCTTGACTAATTACTTTATTAATGATTAAAGTATTGTTAGAATATTGTGGAGCTTTAGAGAAATTTTTAAAAAATAATTTACTAACCCTATTTTGCTTTAAATTAATATTAAAAGCTTTGCTTTTTCTTATCTTAACTTTTTTCCTGCCAAATTGTTGTGCAATTACTAAAACTTTATTCTATAACATAGTTCCGCTTTATTCTGCTGCTGCTTTGCAGATTATAATGTCGACGTATCAGTTGGCAATTGTATTGTTGTTCAACGAGATGGATAAAGTCACCTATTCAGAGATGTCGTCGATCACCCATTTGAAAGATAAAGATCTCGAACGAAACGTTACATCACTTCTCGACGCGAAAATCTTGAAGAAAGTCGACGAGGTGTGAAGTTGCAACTGTTTTTTAACTTGTTTTTTTTACTATTTTTTTTTCAATTTTATTTAAATAAGAACTGCTTTTGAAATCTATTTTGCTTTGAATGAGATTTTTGAAGAAAATGTTGCGTTTGAATTTTTTTAATAGGGATGCGTTGTGACAAACTTCTGAAACTTCCGCTACTATCATTTAAATTTTTTTTCGTGGTTTCGTGATTAACATGGAATTCGGAAGGAAAATCGTGAAAATATTGTTGACGTCACACGCGTCATTCGGACGTCGTTTATTGTTTGACGTAATGGCAATAGCAGGGCGACGGCGAAACGTATTTAACGGTCAACGTCGACATGACGAGCAAGCGGACGCGGTTCAAAGTCACCGTCGCGCCCTCACACCGCGAGCAGGTCCAGGAAATCCACCAAACTCACTCGACCACCGAGGACGACCGGAAGCTCTACTTACAGGTGCGCATCGCTCTTCTCTTGCTTAGGCTCTCCAGTGTTGGGATATGCATTGTAAACGACACCGGTAATTCTTTGTCACGGACTGCCATTTCAATCAGTGCCTACTTCCACCAATTTTGCTGTTTTCAGTTTTTATATATTATATTTCCACCATTTTGGTGTATTAGCTGAGTTAGTTGAACCTACTGTTGTTTGATTTTTGCACCAAAATCGTTTCACTGTGCATAGCTTTTCGAATAGTCCGTACAAGGATCTGGCAGCTTTTTTGAATATTATTCAATATTTATTTCTAGAAAAAAGTTGACCCACAATCATTCAAAAAACGAACAGTTGATACCCAATCATTAGCAGACGGACAAATATACTAAGAAGTTTATAAAAGCTGATGCCAGCATTTTACTCCATCGTTTTATAATTTTACCCACTTTAAAGCAACTTACACCAGTTTCCTACCACTAAGCCGAAAAAGCGATGCATTTTATTACTTAAGAATACTTTTTAATACCGATTATTTAAGCTGATTCTCGGTTTTTGTTGAAAATTTTGGTCTTGAAGTTTTTTTGAATGTTTGATTCTGAATCATTTTATTCAGTTAAACTGAAAACTTCTGCATATAACTTTTGTTGTTTAAAAAGATAATTTGATTGTTTCTTGTTGTCCCTTGCACTTTAAGCTTTTGCAACCGAACAAAAACCATTCTTCACGAGATCCTTCTTTACGCTGAAGCGTGTAACAACGTGTTTGCGGTACCTATCTTAGCTGAATTGGGCCTACGCGTTTCTGTATTGAGGCTTTTGTAATTGATTATATGCATATTGAGACTATTATGTGTTATACAGTTTCCTTGTATAATTGTATTATTTAAATCTTAATTATACAATGGCATATTGTCGCATCTCTGGCAAACTGTTAGGAAACTCAGTTTCCGATTTGGCTGGCCCGAGAATTGAACCCGGAAATCCCGCAATTGAGGCAGAAGCGCTAACCACTAAACTGTACAATCAATGCTTATATGTGAAATTAATTCAACAAACTTTATTTTACAGGCTGCTATTGTCCGCATTATGAAAGCGAGAAAATCAATTTGTCATAACGCTTTAGTTGAAGAAGTAAGTTAAATTTTTTTAATTATCGTGCTGCGAACTCTATATCACGTATCTAGCCATGATTGTTGGTCTCGTTGCAAACGATTTATTTTTAACCGAAAGATGCCTGACAAACAACAGCATTGGAAATATATCATTTAATTCCAAGAATTTTTCTTTTTCAAAAAAAATTTTCGTTGCTGCTGTGTTTTTTATTTTCATCATTGGTTCGTGCATTTTCATTTTGTTACTTGCTGTTGTAGTTTCAAGAACTATGAAATGATAACCAAATGTCAACTTTATTTTTCAGGTCATCACTAAGTCAAAAATGCGTTTTACACCGTCAATAAGCGCCATTAAGCGGTCGATCGAGGCGCTGATAGAGAAAAGTTACATCGAGCGCTCGCCAGACTCTCCGGATGTTTACAGGTTTGCGTCGTTTCGCGCCTAAATTAAATCTCGATTGTTTGTGTAGAAACTTCGATAACCGCTTTTCATCTTATGAATTTAAGTTCTATTTTGGTCTTAATTACTCGCAAGCTTCGCTGCCCAAAAAATGACCTTTGATTACAAAACAACGTCGGCAAAGCGACTAGAAATGATAAACAACAAAAAGAATCGTCCTATCCTATAAAAGCCTATTTTAATCTCACTTTAACGTCTTACTTATTTTACGTTCAGGTACCTCGCGTAATCTCGCCTTCTGCCCCTCTTACTTCTCTACTGTGACGGAGTGTTGCCTTCGTGTCCTCTTTCTCGCGCCACCGCGGTGCCCTCTGAGGCCTGACGCTGCACCAAACGGGCTTGCAAATGCTTACGTCATCGCAGCTTGGTGCCTCGTGCATTTTACTCTGTTTGTTTTCATTATGGGACTTATTTTATTGCTTTATTTGTTTGCATTAAATTTATTGCGTGAGTTTCGGACTTCTATGAGTGTTTAACTGCCAGGACTCATTAAGCCGTCAACCAGAATTACAAAGCTGGAATCCAACCATTTTACAAACGCTCGATTGAAGTAATTTAGCTTGAAAAAGCGCATTTCTTGATTTGCAAATAGTGTCTTTCCGTTCGAAATCATGATGCTAAAACAAAAATTTGTTTTCCGCTGTGGCAGCAGTTGCTGGCAGTGAGCTGTTTAATGTGTGCTCTTAAACTCAAATATATTAAAACCTGTAATGTGGTAAATTCAAACCACAGCCAAAATAAAAAAAGGAACTTTGTTTTGTTACAATCATGAAGCAAAAATAAGTTACTTTTTGATTTTAATTTGAATTTACGACGATAGTATAAATTTTAGTTTAAGAGCACGCCTTAAACAGCTTACCGTCCGCCATTGGGTGGCAATTGTCGTACAGCCCCTGGTAAAACTACTTTATCTCAAATGCTTTAAACAACAAGCAGTGTCATTTCGCTGCTGAGTACATGTATTCGAAGAAGAAAGCCGTCAAAAAAAATAAAAATCATTTTAGGCTAATTAAAATAATGTTAGCTCTTCAGTTGTTGCATCCTGTCTGGCTGCAGCATTGCACTTGGCAACCGGACACGATTTTTCCCAATTCCTTGTCACTTTGGAGAGCGGAACAGAAATACTTGCATACCGACATGTTCGTACACAGTCCTTCTTTGAAGTTTACTTTCCCTATAAAGTTGATTTCTATTCAGCAGATTGTTTATTGTGCATGGTCGAGTGGTTGAAGCACCGGACTGATGATCAACATAGTCTCGGTCGGAGTAATTGCTTACCCTATGTATAGCGCCTCCGTCGCTTTCCTGCGAGTCAGGAGGATAAATATAGAGATAAAAATAAAAAAAATAAAAAAATAAATTGTACATTACAAGTTGTAAATGCAAACACAACCTTTTGAAATTGAAATTGTCGGCCACAAATTTAAAACACAATCATACTTTTTAGAGTAATCCATTTTTTTGACATACCGTTATTAGCTTTGATGAGTTGACATGCTAATTTTAGCAGTATTGTTTTGCTTTGGGAAAAGGAATTTGATTGTCCAGCCACAAAATCTTTTTTAATCAGCGGATTTAAACAAACTTTATGCAAGCCATGCTTACAAGTTTCATTCTTAAATAATTTTAGGGTTTAAGAATTGAGCGCATATGTAAATCAAAAGTTCCTAGGACTAATTTGTCAACAAGGAAAATCCGCTCAAAGTCGGTAGCGGACACGAGCTAACAGCTAATTCGTTACCATTCAGGTTTCTGGTTTTAACACGATTGCTGATTAAAATCTAGTTGGATGTCATCATATAGCCTACACCAGGGATCGGCAACCTTTTCCTAGTCGCGGGCCAAAACCAAACTCAACAAGATCTCGGCGGGCCGTAATAAATTTCTGCTAATAATTTGTTGTAAAAAGTGTGATTTTTAGACATTTTATTATTATGAAAGCTTATTAAAATAACTCTTGATTTTGACAACTCTTGAAAAAAAATACAAAAAGCATTTACTATTATTGTTACTGTCACAACATTAATGAGATATTTGATGTTGTTTTTGGCTTGAAAATTTATGAAGATCCGGGGTTAAATTGGAAGTGGAAGAATAATAATATCTTGCAAGTGGCCATCATTAAGTTGTGTTCTCAACTTGCTCTTGGTGACTTTCATAGACGAAAATACCTGTTCACACACATAAGTGCTGCCAAACATTGATGCCATCTTTTTGGCATGATTGATCAAGTTGGGGTATTGTTTGCATTCTAGATATTTTTTATAAAAATCAAGCAGTAATAAACCCTCGGCGTGGAATTTTGATTTTAACTTGTCGCTGCACTGCAACTCAACTAGTTTCATTTGATATTTCTCTTGTACCGTGTCCACCTGTACATCAAAGGGAGTACTGAACAATTTGATATCATTTTCTAGAGAACGAATGTCACCAAAGCGGGACAAAAATTCAGTTCTTACATGTTGAATCACAGAAACAAATAAAGTACTGCTCGTAGGCTTGTTCTCTTGTAATGTAGAAAAGTGAGCATAATTTCCACTTTCTTAGCTTACCTTCCCACAGTCGTAGTTTTGTTGTGAATGCGCGTATATAACTCCACACTTTGTGTATCAGCTGCTGCTTTCCTTGAAGCTGCAGATTCAACTTGTTCAAATGAGACGTTACATCGACCAGAAACGCTAAATTGCAAACCCATTTCTGATCGCGAAATTCTGCAGTATTAATGTTTTTTTGTTCAAGGAAGGTTGCTATTTCTTCCCTCAACCTGTATACTCTGTGTAGCATATCACCTCGACTAAGCCAGCGGACATTGCAGAAGTACAGCAAGTCACCATACTGACTCTCTGCTTCTAAGAGTAGTTGTCGAAACTGACGATGATTCAATCCTTGCGACAAAATAAAGTTTACAGTCTTTAACACTACGTCCATGATGTTTTTTAAGCTTGCCACCTTTGCACACAATGCTTCCTGGTGAATAAGACACTGTAATTTTACAATATTGTTATTAATTTCATTGTTTTCCATGTGTTTCTGAAGTAAAGACACGACCCCCTTATTTTTTCCTACCATTGACGGGGCGCCATCAGTTGTTATTGACACCAGTCTGGAGAAATCTAGATTCTTGGTTGCAAGGCATTGAAGTAATGCCTTCAGAATATCGGCTCCTGTAGTAGTATTTTTCGTAGGAATCAGTTCCATAAATTCTTCAAGAATATGAAAATTTTCTTTTATTCCACGCACAAATACTGCCAGCTGAGCTGCATCTGTCGTGTCTGTGCTCTCATCTATAGCTATTGAAAAGAACTGTAGTTTTTCAAAGTAATCTTCTTGACTGGATTTCAAGTTCTCGGACATTTCTTCAATTTTCCGGGTAACAGTTCTTGCAGAAAGACTGACATTTAAAAATAGCTCTTTTTCTTCGGACATATGTTTTCAACAACAGCCATCATGCATTTTTTTGCGAATTCTCCGTCGGTAAACGCTCTCTTTTCTTCGGCTATTATTTGTGCTACCCTATAGCTCGCAAGAGTATTATTTTTCGAATCAGTCGTTTGTTTTTGGAATACAGAACTCTGCTGTTTTAAACTATCTTTGAGTCGATCAAGTTTGTCTTTTCTTGCTTGACCCACAAACTTGGAAAAATTTGAATGCTTTGTGTCATAATCACGCTTTATATTGAACTCTTTGTTGACAGCAACAGAAACATTGCAAATCAAACAAGTAGGTTTTCCAAACTGGTTCATAAAAAAGTACTTGTTTTCCCATTCTTCATTAAAAACTCTGCACTCCACATCAACTTTTCTACGTTTTGATAACATTTTAAGATTTCTAAAATGAATTAGAAAAATATATGTTTACTAACTAGTATTATCTATCGTACAGGACTTTAGTTAGCAAAGAACACGATGCAAACACATATAAAATAGCAAAAAGACAAAAACGATGTCTGTTGTGTCATAATGTTTCATGAGCGTGATTACTGCACGCTTAAAGGCCCGTTTCCACTACGAGCGTGGAAAAGAGCATTCTTTCTCTCTTTTATTGATCTTCGATTGAAGCGAGCGCAAAAAAAAAGCAATAAAACAAACAAAGAATGCTTTTTTCCACTACGAGCGTGGAAAAGAGCATTCTTTCTCTCTTTTATTGATCTTCGATTGAAGCGCGGTTTAAATTGAAGCAAGCGCAAAAAAAAAGCAATAAAACAAACAAAGAATGCTTTTTTCCACGCTCGTAGTGGAAACGGGCCTTTAAAGCGTGATCGCCGAATGTAGATATACCGAAGTGCAACGTAAAAAAGTACTTCTCCGTCCACACATCACTAAAATCTCGGCACTCGGCATTAACCTTTCTACGTTTTGTTAATATCCTAACCTAAGTTGTCTAAAGTTTTTAGATAAGATTATACCTAGGCTAGTCATTCTTTTAACTTTTAACAACACAAAAAATAGCATAGTGTGTATGAGACTTAACACATTTCCTAACTACTGGCATTGCACTTTACCAATACACTGGCATTGCCCTGCACTGCAAAACTGAAACTGCAAACATTGCTAGTTATGTGCAACCACAATTTTAAAAAGCTTTCTAAAATGTGACATTTGGATTGCTTCCACTCTCACTAATGCGCGTGTCAACAAACACACACACTTATGCTTTCTTTCAAAGCATTTTCTTTGTCTGCACGCACACATTCTCATTAGACACGGTCATGCACATCTTTTTTATCTGGGACAAAATAATTGTATGATATATCACAGTTTTATTGCCGCATAGATTGTTGAAATTCATCAAAATCTAAGATTGCAAATGACACAGTGGGCCGTATTCTATAATACTTCAGTAAGATGTCTCGGGCCGGATCCGGCCCGCGGGCCGTAGGTTGCCGACCCCTGGCCTACACTATTTAGTTTTTTTTTTGACGTTTACTTTGTCGTAAAAAAAAGCTTTAGCCCTACTTAATACGCTGTCTTTATTGCCTTTGGTTAATTCCTCTCTATCTTTATGTTTCTTTTTCATGCACACAGCTTTTGAAAAGTGTGAGATTAGAGATAGCTTGTCTTGACTTACCCGCGTGATCCAAGTCAGTGCTGTACGAGATAGATAAGCAGACCTCGTCATTTGCTTGACACTGTCGGAGTGGCAGATGCTCTGGTGCAATGGAGGAATCTTCAAAGGAGTTCAAGGAGAAGGAGTGGCATTGCAAAGCCGCTCCTGCGAAGTGGCATACTTAAATATTTATTATGTACTTACGTCGAATTATTTTTGTTAATATTTTTTCACATCATAATTATGCGGAAATCTTTTGATTTGGACAACTTCTGACTTTAATGAAAAGTTTATTATTCAGGTTTTTGGTCTAGAGCTTTGCTTACTTTTGCAAAAAAAATCGATCGTTGTTATTTTTGTAAATAACCTGCAAAAATGTTTTAAAGTTCTACATTAATTAAACCGAAACAATTACTTAAAGATAGTGAAATAATCTCTAACATCAAAAATCTAAACATTAAACGGTATGATTAGTAGTCGAAGAAACATTTACAGTATGATATTTACGAAAATATCGGTAGCAATCCAAACTTTTTAAATTTTTGCTTAGTTTCTCGACCATTGCTCGAAACCAGTTGCGAAAGTGTACAAATTTATAGGCTATAATAATTTATAAAGAGTAGTCCAGAAATACTCAACTATATTTTCGAAAGGTCCAGACACAAAAGTTCAAAGCTTTTTAAGGCCACAGTCACTTTTGTAAAACTTAACACAAATAATGGTGTTAACAAGGTGGGAAAAAACCTCTGGATTAAAAAAGAAATATGAATAATTTTCTTTGTGCTTTTATCAGCATTTAATTATGTATTATTTTAAAAAGGTCCCAAATCAAACATCAAAAGGTCCGGATTCGGACCGCGGTTCGTCAGTTGAATATCCCTGGCCTAGTCTGTGTTTTGTAGCAATTATTTAATTAATTGTCTTATTGAAATATTTATGTTAACGTAGACAAGAAAATAATCTGCCGCTTTTGCTTAGTTAATTTCTTACCAGTGTCGAGAAAATAAGAAATGCCCAGAAAGAAAAGCAGTTTTACCAAAATACGATCCATGTTAAGAGCTTTCACATACACTTTCAGATTACTGTTTCCGAGTTTTATCCAACAACTGTAACAAAAGGAATAACTTAAATTTCAATTTATTCTGAAACAATCAAAAAAAACTAAAGCTTGAAGTTTAATTTTGCATTTTTTCAGCAATTCAATTGTTCCCTTCAATAGTTTATTAGGTTAAGTTTTTTCATTGATTAATTAATAATGAGTTTAATTTAGTTAATAATACAATAAGTTAAAATTCTCAAAAGTCGAAATAAACCATAACTTGTTGTATCTAGGTTTAATTTTTTTATTCTTAACTTATTTTTAATAAATTTTTGTTGAAAATTATAAAGTCTTAATATTTTCACATCTTCAACTTTTAAGAAAAATTTCATTCCTATATCTATCCATCTTGCTTAATATCTAGAATTGCTTAATTCAACTAGAGGCGTTTTTCAATCATTTATTTGCAAAGTGGGATGCTCTGTGTGTTTAACATCATGGCGGCAATTCTAGAAATAAAGAATGACGCCGCGATGTGTATTGTTTGCAAACTTCAATTGTCGAATCAAAACTTTCATAAAAACCTTTAATGTAAGAATTTTTAAATTTTGAATTGATCTCATGTTCATTAACCTGACAAAGTTACTATATGGTCTACTTCATAGAAACAAAATAGCTACTCTGTTTCAAAACCATCAAAAATAATTTGAAACAAAAAATAACGATTAAAAATAGAATTTTGTACAACCCACTTAAATTTTTGCCAAAACTGCCACTTTTTAAACTTGACACAAATCATACAAACTGTGAGGGCGACTGATAAAGTATAAGTTTTATAATGATTTGGCTAGTAGACCTATCTCTATGCATAGCCGTACCTGGCGGGGGAGCAGGGGAGCGATTACCCTCCACCCCAAGTTTCCAAAATTTGGGAAAAATCATGAACTTTAGTGGGCATCGGCAATGATCAATTGCAGACTTTTTTTTTTAGAGAACACCATGATTTTAAGACGAAAATTGATTTCAAGTAAAGATCTTTTTCTTTTTTTTTGGTCTTCATCGTAGAATCTCCGATAATTTTTTGTCCTATCCGTAAAGTACTAGAAAAATCATGATTCGGCCAAATGTCACAAAATTTGGGCAAAACTTCATTGACCACCCAATTTTTTTGATGGTACGCCTATGGCCCTATGTCTATTTTACATGCGAAATCTATCCTACAAAATGCAACAAATTTAAATTATAATTACCAAGGACGCCAAGAGCGAAGAGGCATGAAGACAATTGCCCCCTTCCACTTTCGCTTCTTCAAATTATCCCCTGCTCTTTTTAAAACGGGAGTGCACAGGTGGGCAGATAGATCGAAAGCATGGCCTTTAAATCGAGCGATCCTTCAGTTATTTTGGACGAAAAGAGAAAATATTAAATCGATTGAGAGTGAAAAGTCCTTTTTTTAATCATTTGCTTAAGACGAAAATGACGGAATTGAACCCAGTTTTAAAGTAATGAAATTTTTATTTTTTTAGTCGTTCCTACTTATCTGGGACGAAAATCGATAATTTAGACAATGATTCAAAGCGAAGACTTTATTTTTTTAGTCTTCGCTAGTTTCTTGGAATGAAAATGTGTGTCATTTTGACATTTTTGTAAAATGTTACAAGGTTAAGATTTTGGCAAATCTCGGTAAAATTTCGGAAAAATTAATTACACCCTAAAATTTTTTTGACTGGTAAGCTTATGGGCCATTACTAAAATTTTTTCTGTCGGTTCGGTTGAGTGTGAACTTTGTTCCAACAGATACTGGCAAATTCGAGTGCACCCTACTGTGATGAAGCGTCACGTGACGTGCTTTACATAAGCGGGCGCTTTGTTTGCATAATTTTAATGATTATTCTAGTGTTTATTCGAGTGCAGAGATTCCAATGTTTATTGCAGTGTGTTGATTAGCAAGTGTTAAAATTGGTTTGCGCCAGTGTTTTTGGAGATTAATTCTATAGATGTTAAAGTCTTTTATCAAAAATCTATTACCCTTTTTCCAATAAAGTCACATTGACGATTTTATTCAACTGATCAAATTGCGATGCATGAATTTATTAATAAAATCGGTCAAATTTCAATTTAACATAGAAAATAAATGTTAAAAATTTAAAACCAACTATATCATTACGAAAAATCGATTTTGACCTTCAAAGGTCATCATCAGTTTCTTATTCAAATAGATTCTATTTGAATTTTTAACTTTTATTTTCTATCTTAAATTAAAATTTGACCAATTTTCTTAATAAATTCATGCATCGCAAATTAATTCTATAGAGATAGAATTATATTTGTGTCGGAGGAATTTAAGTCTTAGCGCTGAAATCGCTTTGAAGTTCGGCAAAGTGTGGGAGAAAAGTTTTCGTCAATTATTAGTTGTGTAGATTTTATAAATAGGCTATATTCTTTCTAGTTAGAGACAATGGTCTCTGTCTGTTTGCGGAGAGAAGTTTTCAAACGAATCAATTCGAACTTAGTTGAAGCTAACTTTATAAAAAAGCTTCAATCTCACAGCAAACACTTCTGGAGCCGGAATAAATAAAAAATAGACACAGCTTTACTTCGGCGTAGGTATTCGGGTTCTTTGTCAACTGGTCCTCTTGGATTCCCAAGTAAAATCTGTATAAATACTAAATGATTTGGGAAAGGGGAGGGAAGCATTTTCCGGGGTTATGGTTTTGCATAATTTTAGGCTACCAAGGATCCCAAACTTACAAAATAATTTAACGGAATACATTAACTTTATTAAGGGAGGCCACTTTTTATTATACCAAAACTAAGTGATCTCTAAAGAAAAAGTTTTCATTTTAGGGGTGCCACCGTCCTGGTGCTACTACAAAAAAATAAAGCAATATCTTGCGTAGGGGGCACTTTTTGATGTTTTTTTAGGGGGGATCGGTGCGGCTGTTCCGTTCAAACTTTATTAAAGCCATTAATGCTGGTTAACTAACAACATAGACCCGCGAAGAGTTTTAGGAGGTCCGCGCGCATGAAAATTTACAAATATGAAGTCAGTTTTAAGTTTTAATTAATTTAGGTTTCAATGAACAAGTAGGAGTGACAAAAAAATGGCGGCAACTTTAAATACAATCATAAAATTGTCATTTTTGGATTAAAATTAATTATTTCAACCCATAAACCTAACACTCTGAATTGATTTTTTGGGCGCCAGAAAAGATTTCTGGTACCGGTCAGTTAGCCCACTTAAAATGATGACCTTTTTTTTAGAGAAAAACTGTTTTGCAACACAAAATAGTGCCTTCGTAAATTGAAGAACTTTTTTTTTATAGATCACTTTGTTTTTGATACACTAAAAAGTAACTCCCTCTAAAACATTGACCTTTTATTTAAGATTGTTTTTTTCCTTTGCTTCAGAGCACTAAAATGTGGCCTACTTACTTTGCTTGCACCGGGTCAACTTTTCCAAGACCATTACTGATAACCAACAGAGTCATCAATTGAAGTTTAGGAAAAATGGCAAAGTTTAATATGGTTCTTAGCAAAGAGATAAAAATTTATTTGTAAAAAAGTTTAAGCTAAAACTTTTTACTGTAGTACAAAATTTATTTAAAAAATTTAAAAGTGGTTTATGGTAATTTTGAGAGGAAAAGCAATTTTATTGGCCACATCCTGTTATAAGTAGTGTAATCTTGCAACTTTAGCTTCTAATACTTACTGGATTGAGAAAACCGAGTGAAAATTGATAAAAGCAATAAAACGCGAAGTTAAAAAAATACTTTTTTGTGAGCCTGTACTGTCCTGGCCAACAAAAAGATTTTCTTGATAATAATAGTAATAATAATAATAATAATATTTATTTGCCAAACGCACAAACATAAATTTTACAATACACACACACGGTAAAGTAAAAGAAAATCGAAATATGCGTGAAAGCTGATCTTCACGTTTAAAAGCTGCACTCTGATATAGGCTGATTTCCAGATAAACTATTACTTAGAAAGTAGCAAATAACGAATAAAAACATTTAATTGGGCTGTTTGTTGTCTTTCTGAAATTGTTAGGCTATTTGGAAAACAGGGTTCCTTAAAGATTTTTTTTCTGGGAAAACATTTAATAATTTTTTGGACTTAAATCCTAATTATTCTCGTTAGTGATTGGCTTAAAAAATTATTTTGCCGGTTTTCAATTTCTGGTATACTCGTTATTAAAAAAATTGTGTACAAAAGTAGGCCTACAGTAGTCAGAAACTTTGGAGTTTAGGACAGTTTTAAAAAAAGACATAAGTTTTTAAATTTTATATTGTTTTGAATTGTATTATTAGTGCTGCGTCTAACAGCAATTATCAGAATATCTCTAGATTGAGGCAAGTCGATTGAACTTGAAACCTGCAGTACCATTACTTTCGTCGTTCTGTTGTGTTCTTGGATAAGACACTTTCCTCTGCTTAATCCTTTTAGCAAGCTGCTCTAAATTTCAGGCATATATTTGAATAAGCAATTTACTTAGATCTCTTTTACTTTTGCCATTTGAACTTAATAAACTTTTAGAATTTTCGGGGATCTCAAAGTCTACAAGGTTAGCCATGACGTACAGTGAAAGAACCAAATAATGATTAAGTTTTAGCGATGTATTTCTGCTTTATTTTGGCCAAAGGATCGTTTTTTTTCTGGGTGTTGTGTTATTACTTTTAGATTGTTGTAATTTAAATCTTTTGCTAGGTGAGGTAGCAGCTGATTCAGTGACCTTTTATCTTACCTTCTCTCTCTTCATTGAATGAAAGATGTAAATTAATATTTAAATAAAATGTGTTCAATACTAGGTTTTGTCTTATGGTTATAGCTATAGTTTAATTGATAAGCATCATTATAATATATTACATGGCTTTTGGCACTAAGTAAGTTTTGGTTGTTGAGTTGGCAGTTGACTTAATTACTTTTCTGGTCTTTTTGTTGTCTTCTTGCAAAGTACGATAGCATTGACACAAAGAATTACATGCAGTTCATTGTCATTGGTGTTGTTTGGTAATTTACTTCGATTTTACTTTGTTATCTTTTTCATTTTATATCTCATTTTACCTTTTACAAATGTTGAACTAGTGCGAGTAGTTTACAATGTTAAGAAGTTTTAGATTTGTGTTTTTATGTAAATTAAGTAATCACTTTTTAATTTTTTTTCATCTTGCTTGTTGGTTATTAACTATAATTTTTATTATTTTTTTGGTCAATTTGTACATCTAGCTTGGTGTAAAACGTCAGATTATTTTGCATTGTAGGTTATGGAATTATTAAAGAAATGTTTTATTTATGTGTAAAACATTAGTAGTTAGCTGCTATTCACAAATAGAAAAATATGATCATGTATGCCATCTGATTAACTTTTATGTTTTAGTATAAAAAAATTAATTTTCTCAACTTGAATTTTTTTTTGTGTATTGCTTAGATTTGCCAAATATTATGTAATTTGTTTTTTTTCAGATTGTAAGAATTATGCAATTTAATGACAATGTTTGTAATTGTATATGTTTTAGTGTTGTGCTTAGCTTCTTACAGTTCAGCATTTATACAACCAAAACTTCTTCTTCCTTATTATGAAAAAATTCAAGTCAATTACACAATTCACTCAGAAGAAGGATGTTACAAATGGTACTTAAGTATATGTACATTCTGTTAATTTTTAATTATGTTTCAATGTTGAAAATGTAGTGAAATTGCTCTCTAGGCAATTATCTCTATAATTATTCTGAATGCTCTTTCAATGATAATACCAGTGGTGACAAGCTTTGAAGCTGTTGTTACTGTAAACAATTTAATGTTTCTTAAGTTGTTGATTGAATGCTGACAAAACATTTTAAATATGTAGCTGATTTTGGTTTTGAGATTATTTTTCAGTGAGCACTCAAAATAACTGAGAAGATTTTTCAATGTGCTTAAAATATAATTTAGTGGGCAAGTTTAACTAAACTATTGAAAGTATATATATTAGGGAAATAATTTAATAACAATTCTATTTTTATTTAATATTTTTACTTTAATGCTATTGTGCTTGTATCAGGTCTTCACAAAATTCAGATGTTGCTTCTATTGAACCAATTCCAAAAGACAGTGTTGGATGCACTCCCTCAGCAATAGTGTTTGTTCAGAGTAAATCACCATCTCGCCGAATAACTTTGATTTTGGCTGAAAATGAAATTACTGGAACAATCCTGCAAGTAAAGACAAACTAAATTTATGAAATATTGTTTTATGTCTGTGATTAGATTTACAGCTTATGGAAAAAAATTTCAATTCGGACTAAGCATCTGCTTAATTTTTTAAAATCTAAAACCACTAGTGTCATTTGTAAAATTTGCTTTATTAGCTTGATTGTCCAGCAAACATAGCAATGGATTTATGTGGCTTTCATGTAAAACTCACATGGATTTCATGTAATTTCTGTAAATTTTACATGAAATCTTGTTGCTATGTTTGCTGGGTGTCGTCTTGTGAAAAATACTAATTTATGTTTTCATTTGTTGTATACAAAAAAATAGTTATTGTTGTTTTGAGCTAGTTGTCAAGAATCACAGGTTGAAATACAAAATCCAAAGAGTTTCTTACTGTACTGTTTATTCCGTACTTTTAAATTGCTTATACAAAATTATGGACGCTCCTCAACTTACGTTTTAATTACGTTCCGAACGGCCGAACGTAACGTGAAAATGAACTTAAGTTGTTACTGTACGTTACAGTAATGTATGACCGTTTATACTGTACTATATTAGTAGATTATAATTTATTACAGTGAACAACTTATCTCTGTACCGTTCATAACAGAGCTTTTAGATGTTTTTTGCTGATTATAAATTCTGACTTCGCTACAAGGCACAGCCATATATATAGCGATGTGCGCATTTGCTCGGGTATTGTGACGTAACAGAGGGTTTTTCAGAAAGTTTAGCCAAGATAAATTTACCGTGTTTCATTTTTTGCTTACTTTGAGTCACGTGTGACATGAGCCCAAATTGGGTTCACCCGTCTTTAAAGAAAGGTAACACGCGGTGAACGGTGAAGAGTGCGCTAAACTCAAAAATTCACAAACTTTTTTTTTTTTACAAAAATTTTTTTACCGTCAGTTCAAACGTAAAATCGAAAAAACGTAAAACGAATGAACGTAAGTAGAGGAGCGTCTGTATTCTAATATTAAAAGTACTTATTTCAGGCCATTGTATTTTTTTGCAGTGTGATGTAATTGTGGATCGCATTGCTTCAATTGATATTACCTCTCGAACAAGAGAACTATACTTAGACGATCCCCCTGAAACACTAAAAATTCGTGCTTTAGATGATGAAGGTATTTGTTATTTAAAGGCTAGGTGGTTTCATTACAGTTTCTGATTAAGAGCTATTTAAATTTACTGGTTTTTATGCATATAATTATAAGCTTGAACTAATTTCTAAGGTGTTTCAACTTCTAACTTTACTTAATTTTTAAAAACCTATCGCAACACAAAAGTCTTGATACAAAAGTTGGTCTTTCTTTAGCTCATGCACACTGGTCCGTACCAATCACTAAGTGCTTTGATTGAACAAAATATTGTCATAACTTGTTTGTCCAGCAAACATAGCAATGGATTTATAGCAACATAGCAAACATAGCAATTTTTCTGCAATATTACAATTTTTGTCCAAAATATATGTATCGATCAAAAGATTATATTATATTTCCTGAAAAAGAAGAACATTGATTTAACTTATATATGAACATTAGACCCACACAAAGCTTAAAAAAACAGCTTTGACCTGCATTTACGGCTTGTAATTGCTGGCTTGTAATTGAAATATGCTTTGTGGTCGGCTGCAGAGGTTACACTTTTTGTGCACAGAAGATCAAATCACTTGTTTTTTTAAAACTTTTTTTGTTTTCTTAGAACCGTTTTTGAGCTTAGGGTAATCAGTTTCCAATAAAAGTTTAGCTTTTTCTTCTTTTTAGGAAATACCTTCAGTAGCACTGCCTACTTGCTCTTTAATTGGAAAGTGTTACCAGATGAGGATGCAATGTATGTATTTTTAAATTTGTAGTAAAAGATGGTGTATAATGTTCAACAAAAAGTTTTTAAACAAAAATAATGCTTTTAATAATATGGTATGTTTATGTTAAATTTTCTGCAATAAATTCCTAAAACATCATCTTGCAGTGACGTATGATATTTTGTCGAATATTCGAATAGAGTTTTTGTTGAGAATAGCAAGATTTAACTATAGCTTTTTTCAAATGTCAAAATACTTGTTCAATGTTTACTTCAATCTGATGATAAACGAAAAGTTTTTTTGCAGCAAAGGAAAGGCAATTTCACCGCAAAGAATCTTGCATGTCGGACAGTTTATTGAAACTGATTACACAGCAGATGCCTATGTGGAGGAGCTTGAAAGAAGAGGACTTCAGTCTGACACTGTTTTGTTATCAGGTGAGTCTCAGTCCAGTTTTGTGTGAATTTAGGTGCAAGTTTATCATTATTTTGTTTAAGTGTTGTTGTTGGCTGACTGTTGCATGTATTTTTTCAGCCATTGTTTCCGAAATTTTGTTGTAAACCTAATCTATTTCAGGTCTACAAACTGGCACTGCCTACGTAATGGCACAAATGACCTCTGCTAAAGACATTATGACATCAAAAATTCCCATTGTCGTGCGCGATAAGGTCTTCCTCATTCCAAACGGAGCAGTTTGGATTCCACGGCATGGAAGGATTAAGTTTCGTGTTGAAAAGTGGAGAAACGGAAAACCAACTGGTATGGTTTACAGAAATTAATTGTTTTGTAAAAAGGCAATGCTTTTTCTTGTAGTTTTTATTTAGATTTACTGATGTTTTTAAATTAAAATTTTTTACTCGTCATTTTCTACTTGTAATTAAAAGCATGAATAAAAACTTTCGAATTCAATACAACAAAAAATAAATTTTTACAGAAAATTTACAAAAATACTCCTCAATGTACAGGATGGGACACATCAAGTGTGACACATTTAAAAATTTTTGATTCTGGTATACAGTTCTATAACAATGTTATATATATATATATATATATATATAGAAATTTTTCAAAATTTTTTGGTTGGTGTTCATCAGGAAAGTGCTCAATGACGTCGAGTCAGAGCGGTTAGATAATTAACTTACAGACCATAAAGTTTTTTAATTTAACATTAATTTTATTTGCCCCAACAGACTGTTTTGCCTGCCTGGGCTCGTCAGGGGGTGGTTAAAAATCTTATTCAAAATTCTATTCGAATAGAATTGAAATAGAATTTTGATAGATAGATCGATAGATAGACAGATAGATAAATAGATTTTTGATGATTGGATAGAATTAAAACAAATAGAATTTCAAATAAGATTTTTAACCACCCCCTGACGAGCCCAGGCAGGTGAAACAGTCTGTTGGGCCAAATAAAATTAATGTTAAATTAAAAAATTTTATGATCTGTAAGTTAATTATATATATATATATATGTGTGTGTGTGTGTGTGTGTTTTAATTAAGGTTAAAATTAAAAGCTTATTTCGTAACAGTTTCAGTATTATACTTGTAACAGAAATTTAATTATGAATTTCTGTCTGAATACCACCATTTTCTAACTTGCTAACCAATTTGATCTTAATTGTAATACACAGTATGTTGCCTTGCTGATTCAACTATCAATACTAAATGCAGAAGTATTTCTAATTTTGACAAAGAAGTAACACTTTTTAACTAATCCAACGAAAGGTTACCTCTCTAATAACAAGTGAAGATACAAAAAAAGATAAACGCTGTTAACTTCTACCGAAACATTGCTGCACTAAAAAGAACGGCATTGTGCATAGCGCACTCTTGTGACCGAGTGACTTAAAAACGTAAAACAAGCGAGCAGAACAGCATTATACAATCCTCTCATGCAAATAAAAGTAGTTGAAAATTCTCGCTTTTTAACAATTACAGTGTAAACATACTTTCCCTTAGTCGCGGGTGTCAGCCGTGCTTTAATTCGACTTGAATTTTATCGCAGAGGTTCTGATGCCACACGACCAGTACTTTCTCCAGCTGGGAACTAGTGCCAGTGACGAGGAGGGTGAAGACGAAGTGGTGCTCCTAGATACAAAGAGCTCAATCGTAACTGGGTTTCATTTGGGCCAGGTTCAATTGTTTTTAATGGACAAGAACTTAAAGAAGGACACCATTCAAGATTCCTGTGACATTCGCGTCGTCGAACCTGCGCACATACGTGAGTGTCGTGCATTTTATTGAACTGATTCTGGAGACAACAATTAAGGAGTTAAACTTTGAGCATCAGCAAAGATGTGATAAGGTTACCTACTTCTTAATTTTCCAAATACTAAATTACAACTGTTTTATTAAGTTTTAATCTTTATTTTGTAAGAACAATACCGGTATATTTTGATTTAGATATCTTTGTCAAATATTTCAGCGAAAAACTATCTTTTAGCTTCGCTTTAAACGTCTATGAATCCACCCCTTTTTGTTTACGAAACATAAAAAAATGCATCTCACTGTCACGTCTTACGAAACTCTTTATTTAGTTGTTCTGTTAAAAAAGATTTATTTGCAAGGTTTTTCGATTATTCCTGACGGACGTTGGGTACTGGAAACTTCAAGATCTTACATCATCATCGTGAATATATACGACAACGATCACCACCAATTGTATCCTTGCAGTAATTTCCAAGTTTCCACTATTATTGATTCGACCTATTTCAAGGTGAACTAACTATGAAAACCTGTTTTTTGGTCATTTTGTGGTGTTTTTATTGTTGAATGTTCATTATTTCGTTTTGGTATTTATGATAAACTCTGCAAACATTTTTAATGTGGCAGCGTGCCCAAGTGGTTAGGAGCGCCCTTGGTGGCATTTTTGCTCAACTTCAACTTTCGTCTTACCATTGTGTCTTTGGGGAAGACAATTTACGGTACTTCCGCTCTTTGGCTTAGGCTTATCACTAAATGAAGAAATATAAAACGTCCGGGAAACGTATTTTGATGTCAACAAAAGCAAATGTTTATTCGTTGGATGGTTGCACTCAGTTTAAGGTCTCTGATGCTGTGAGCCAGAAAGATAAATTGAGGTAGAAAAATTTAAGAGCACAGTTTTATTTCTTTTTTAACGCAAACATTGTACCTGCTATGGCCAAGATCGGGCATCGCTGAGTAGACCGTAGAGGCTTTTATGTCGATAAGCTTCATTCTTCCTCGTCAAACAGAGAAACTATGAATTTGAATAAAAAGTTATTGATGACTTGGAATCGAATTCGAGTTTATCGCTTCAGAGTTCGGCGCTTTATTTACTTGACTAACTTAAGCGACGCTTTACATTGAAAAATAACAAAAGCAGACGAAAAAATAAGTTTATAATGGATACTAGTGCAACAGATTAGAACAAATCAATTTTTATTAAAGTAGTTGCACTTTTAGCAAGCTTTTTGAATAGTTTTTCGAATGCACGAGAAGCCGCCCAATGTTTGATTTTAATTAGCTCGAAGCTACTTTTTGAGCCCTACTGGAAGTTCTGTATTTTTTTTATTAATGTTGTTTTTTTTTGTTTGTTTTATCCGGTAATCAGGTCCGGATGGTGTTGGATGCACCGTACAAATGGAGTTTGCTCTTTTTATTCGCATACATGAAAGACTTTTATCACACGTACTAGTTTATTTTTTTCAGGTTATTGAAACGGTCAAGAATGGTACTTGGCACAGTGTGATCACTTTACACAAAGGAATAACAAAGCTTTATGCCAAATTAAATGGGATCTACAATGAGGTAAGAACATTTTGTAAGTTTGCTGTATTTAGTGACAAAATAATGTACTTAGTTGTATTATTTTACCATGTTGGAAGTTTGAGAACGTTATTTTTTTGTACTCTAGCAAACGTTAATGCATTGGTTTCCTAAATAAAACACATGTAAATAAGTTTTTAAATTTGAACGTACGGACTCAAAATTTGTAAGCGAAATTTCAAAGGTTCTATTTTGCTTTTTAAAAGCTGACAAGCTGGAACTCGATTAATATTGAAATTTTTTGAGATGATCTTTTTGATTTTTTATGCATATTTAGCATCGGCCGTCCTGTAAATTCATCAAATCCAAACCAAACTCATCACAGTGTACTGTAGTAGCCTGAATACAAACCTTATCTGCACATTGCACCTCGAAATACAGTCACTTGGCAGTAGATGTTACAACAGCAGCAGATTTCGCCTTCTTAGCAATTAGACCGGACACCCTCTCTGTCATATAAAAGGCTAGAAATGAAAAAGCTTCGAAATTCGCATCAATCGTCCAATCTGTGAATGTTCAACTGTTAAACGCAGTTGATAAAAAAATCGAAGCGTTATGGAGTTCAAAAAGTTTTTTAAAGTTTTCCTTTAGCCGATAATAGTACTATGCTTTACAATTTTCCTCAAAACACACATTATTCATTAACTGCAGCTTTTGTCAGATAATTTTTTGAAGTTGCTGAGCACCATTTTATTTCAGTGTTTCATTAATTGTAATCAATCACGGCTTATGGCCTCGGCTTTTTAACTTTTAGTTCTGCCATTATTGCAGTTCGTACGTTTGCATTTATTCGCGATCTTAACTTTTTCAACTTCTTAGAGGGGGAAGATTGAAGAGTACAACCCTGTTATTGACACAACACAAGTTGCTGAAATATTTGACCCCATCGTCGTTCGGCCGCCCATAGTCGCTTTCCCGTGGCAACCCAAACCTGTTTTGTATCGATACAAGCTCAAAGCTACTGGAGGTTTGTCGGATTTTTTTTTTAGTTTGCTGCTCTTATATTAAATGCAATTATCTAAAATGTAACCGAAGTTTACTACTTTTAAGCTATAGCTGACTATAGTGAGTTGCAATTGAAATTTACCAAAAAGTAAATGCAAATAATAGTCGAAATCCTTATATACAGCGATCGCATCTGAGATTGATTTTAAGAGTGCGTGAAATACTTAACAAAAATCATCATATGAAGACATGGTCAACATTCTGTGTTTTTCGTTTAAGTTTCCGGCTTGTTGATTTAGATATGATGTTTTTTTGCACCAACTTACATACAGTATAACTTTCTTTTGGACATGAACTGACTGATATCATTTGCCTTGCAAAGGATACGCTTTGCTATACCTAAAAATACACGACTGTTGCAAAAAATCTGATTACCCAAATAAGTATAAACGGATACCAATGTATGTAATGAGAAAAGACGAAAAGCTGCTATAAATCAACAAGTTGTTAATGTTTCTTGCTAACCCCTTCAAACATTCACAGGCAGCGGCAATTACACTTGGAGCATCGACAACAACACTTTTGCCATTGTCTCGTCCAACGGTATGGTCACGACCAAAATCGGCCCGGAGCAGGAGAAAGTGCACGCCCCCGCTTCGGCCATCGTCCGGGCAACCGACATGCGGAACCCGGCTCACTGGGGCTCCGCCGACGTTGTCCTTGCCCCTGTGGTCGAGATCGTGTTCGCGCGCTCCCATCGCGAAGCGGAAATCGACAAGTTCTTGGTCTTGTACCTGTCCATGTTCGTTGTCGTCAACGAAGGTTCGAGAATCGATTTTGCCGCTAAAAGGGAAGGGGGGAACATTTACGTCACATGCGTCACTTCTTAAGTTAACTTCTTTGTAACAATAGACTTAAATAGCGAAATATGCAATTTCGGAATGTTTTGAATCACATCGTGTTGCTTGGTTTATTAGCGCAAAAACCCAGAGTAAAAAGTTATGCTTTCTGATAAACTGCGGTATGATTGTTCTATGCTGCTAACTTGTCGCGGTAGAATGATCGGATTTTTTTGCAAGACCCAAAACTTTTTTAAAATTACAAATTTGTTTATTGGAGATTGTGGTAAAGACTATTCAAAGCCCAGTGACACGTTAAGTGCGATTTTCAATCCTTGTTACTGTTTTCAAGCGAGAACAAACATCTTAAACAATGTTCGCGCGGCTACTCATAATGCTTTATATTTACTTCGCTTCTACCGGAGTCTCGTGCTTCAAATTTGTAGATACGGCACTGCAAGCCGTTTAAAATGTGCTCCAAAATTAGAAAAGGTGTTTTTGCAGAAATGGTTCCTGTTGCGGATTGCCGTCGGAGCGGAGTCGTTTGGTCCGTTCAGGATTCGACAGTGTTCCGAGTCGTGGAAGGAGTAGAAGTAGAAATCCCGGAAATCAACAACACAATAGCTTGCGTTGGTTTGCGATTGAAGGCGCTGAGGGAGGGCCACACGATTATCCATGCTACTTTTCATCAAGCTCTGCTGAACGGACAAACTGAAAAACTGGAAACCAGTGTTACTATTGCTGCCTTTCCGCCTTTGAGAGTAAGTAAAGCTAATTTTCACAATCTTTGCTGTTCCAGAAAACAAAAGACTTTGTTTTTTATTGATCATTTTTACCATGTAGCGCGGATCAGAACAAAAATATTAAAAAGATATTGGTCATCCCAAACAACATAGGTAGTGATTGAAAACGAGCTATTAGTTGTCCGCTTTATTTTTTTTTGTAGTATTTTAAAATGGCTGCTTAATCATGAATTGCTTCTAAAAATTTTGTAAAACAAAAATTTTTTTTTCTTAATTCTACTTTTGATTCTGATATTGCTTTTGAACAGTTTTGTTAAATCTTTTCTGTATTTAAAACTTTGACATACTATATTTCCTCTGGTTCAATTACAAAACTTTAGAAAATTTTATTTTTAGGTTCTTTGGTTGAACCTTTGTAGTAAAAAGTTTTAAAACATAAATTTGAATTACCAAAGGCTCAGTGGTTTGAAACGCATGAAAAACTTTACCGATAATAACCGATCAACTAGGAGAACCTAAATTGAATAGCATACCGAATGACTACCGGTATTAAAATTGTTTAATAGCTTTTTTTTTGTTAATGAACCAAAGCGGTAAATGTTAATGAATTACTCTAAACGACTGCTATACAAATACAACTTAGTCCTAATTGAATGTGTAATGGTTTGCATAGAAGCGTGCAAAAGCTACAACTTATCAACATTGCCACAATCAAGCTTGATTAATTATGTTTGTTTTTGCGAAGTTGCGTCATAATATCGGACAATAGACATCGCATGACGATTTCCTTTTCACGTATCATCACACGTCGACACTGGTTCTGAGCCACCTTTTCCCGTCTCGCGCATATCTTCAGCTGTTTTACTTGCAAATAAAACCGAGAAATAAATTCACAGCTCTAATCCTTCAGCGATTATTTTTTAACGCCCTCGAACAAAATGAGTTTTTTTTTCAGGCGGTTGATCCTGTTAGTATAGCCGTGGTCACTTTGGATTCGAGCAAGCTGATCCGCTTTAAAGGTGGCCCGATTCGGTGGCCGCTGTGGCACTCGGGCCACGAAAAACAGGCCTTTACAAACAACTCGAAAATCACAACGACCCGTAAGTTGCTTTCATGTTGAATAAAGTCTTGTTATTTTGAATTTTTTAGTGGCGAAGTTAATTGCAGGTGTTTTTGTCGCCTGCTAAGTGACGGTTTCTTTTGCAAACCCGCTATAAATCGTGTCGGTCCGGTAACAAATTGGCTTTTGTTTTCCTTTTTTTAAAAATTTTGTTTTAGAACAGTGCTTTAAATTTTGAGAAAACGTATCCAAAAAATAATTTTGTTAACTTTATTTTAAAGTATGTTTAAAACTTCTTTTTAGCGTATGTCTGCGAATAAAGTTTCATCTTAATTGAACTATAATCGAATAAATGCAACTTTCGATACAGAACTCGTGCAAAATTCTCATCATGAACATCAAGTCATCGCCCGTTGTAAAACCTTGGGTTATTCAAAAATAACAATGAAGGTCTTCAACAATCCCTGCAACACTAATCCAATGCCGGTGGTCGCGACCGCATCTGTAAGGTGGGTCGTTTCAGTTTTCTATTTGCAATCAAGTTCATACTTTCCGCAATCGTAATTAACTCTGATTACGGATAAGGAGACAGCGGCTAAACGATATACGTTATTACACGCACAACCTCAATTATGCGTGGTCGCCGTACCTTTAAAACAAACTGCTTGTTTGTGAAAAAAAAATTTACTTTAAAAATTAATGAATGTAAAAAAGATATGAGCGCGTTACTGCGCGTTACTGCGCATGTGTGTCGAGGGTTTTTCTTTTTTGTAACCTTCTCAAATATTTAAAATAGAGGCAATTTTGCTTTGTGTGCATTCGACTTGTGCACATGCAGGATTATCACACCCTCTATACGAAGGCCTGCTAATAATCTTATCTTTATGCAGACTTACAGGAAGATGAAAAAGACCTTCAACTTTTATTCCGACGTAAATTCCGACGTAAAATAGGACCAGTTCTCTTTTCTTTATACATCAATGACCTTCCCACTTTCCTTCCTGCATCTGTTAAGACTTCTCTCTATGCAGATGACCTAGCCATCTGGGCCTCCTCCCCGAGAGTTGAGTGTGCAACCGCTGTAGTACAAGCTGCCCTCAACAGACTGGTGGAATGGTCCTCAAAATGGCGCCTTCCTCTCAACCCCCTCAAATGTGAAACATCCTTCTTCAGCTTAGACCCCTACCAATCACGTATACAACCCTCTCTTCACATTCTTAACACCCCTCTCAAATTCAACCCTCATCCAACCTTTCTCGGTGTAACCTTCGACCGCACTCTCTCTTTCAAATATCACGTCTTATCCTTACGGAAAAAGTTTCACAACCGATTTCGTGCTTTTCGCTCCATTGCCTCTGCCTCCTGGGGCCCATCAAAAGAATCCTTATGTACCCTATACAAAGCCTTCATTAGCCCCATCCTCACCTATGCTTCCCCAGGCTGGTTTCCCTTCTCATCTCCTACTCACATCACCTCCGTGGAGAGGATGCATAGATCTTCCTGTCGAGTAATCACAGGTTGTCTATCGTCCACTCCCATTCCTCTACTTCATATAGAAGCACTTCTACCTCCACTACGAGTCACCCTCACTCACCAATCTCTTTCCTTCTTTGAACGAGCCCTCCGTCTACTTCCCACCTTTCCTATAGCCTCTCTTGCGAACTCTAACCCCCGTACACGTCTCAAAAAGAACTCATGGAGATCTTTCTCCAGATCACATAACCTTACCCCTAACCTACATCTCACCCGTGAACCACTAATCCTCTGCCCTCCTAAACCCCCCTGGTCTGCCCCATCTAATTACGCAATCTCACTCCGCCTCTCATCCCCATGCTCTCGCAAAGATCCCCCCTCCCTTCGTAACACTGCAGCTACCTCCCATCTTTCCACTCTATCTCACAGCGATATCTCTGCCTGGACTGACGGTTCGGTACCTGGCGGGTTGGGACAGGGTGTTCGGTACCTGGCGGGTTGGGACAGGGTGGTGCAGGGATACACATCAAGTGTACAAAGTGTGTCACTGCTACCTCGCTTTCCTTCTCGACTGGTCTCTGGACTACCAGTTATAGTGCTGAAACCTTCGCTCTCCTACATGCTCTTGAGTGGTGTATCTCTCACTCCAAGACATGTAATTTCGACTCTATCACCTTCTTTTCCGACTCTTTATCTGTCCTTTCAACTCTCTCTACCCCCCTACCATATTTAACCCCAAAATCCCTATCCAATACCCAATCTCTTCTTAACTCTCTATCTCAATCCAAGGTTGTCCATCTTCAATGGATACCTGGTCACTCTTCCCTCCCAGGTAACGACTTAGCTGACTCTCTAGCTAAAGCCGGTGCCTCTCTCGATCCCTCCAATATATCAGTATCCCTCACACCCCTTATCTCCTCCCAACGACTATCTCTCTACACCAGTTGGAGACACAGTGTCCAATCTGGTTTCTTCCAACACCAAATCCCTACAGTATCTCCCGAGGAGCTTACTCTCCCTCGCTCCGCTCGCTGTGCTCTCTCCCGTTTACGCTGCAATGGGCACAGCACTCTCCTCAACTCTTATCTCCACAGGGTTGGTCGAGCCGAGACTCCTTCTTGCAGCAACTGTGGTTCTGAATCACAGGATCTCTCACATCTCGTGCTCGACTGCCCTATACTAGACCCTCTGCGTCAGGCCATTTTCGGCCACACCCCTTCTCTTCTGGACCTCTGGTCCCGTCCGTGGGGAGTCGCCCGACTATTGGGATTCCGCGGAATTGATCCGCGCCCCCATCCCTAGGAATGGGTCGGGTAAAACCACCACCACCACCACGTAAATTGGGGGGTGCCGAAATAGTGCTGCCCAAGTTATTTAAATTTTTCATGATAGTGTCCGGTGCACAAGAACAAAAAAACAACACTAATTTTCACCCCCTTGTCCATAGATTTGTAATTTGAAGAGTTTTCTTTTCTTCTTTTAATTATATTGTGCCGTGCAGAGTTTTGTGCGATATTCCGCATCATCTCGATCTGGCTGTTTCTTCTCTGCTCCCGAAATGTCCTTTGCACAATGTTGATATTGTTCAGGTCAGTTATGTTTCTGTTGCCCCTGCTATTTGCATTTTTTGCTTGTATTTGGTTATCCATCGGAATGGGTTACCACCAGTCAAAAACTTTCTTTTGTTTTTGTGAGACAAACTGGACAGTTTGATCTTGGATTTTTGTTTCGATTTATTGCCTGTTTGGAGAAACAAAATACTTTTCAAATTGTCACTTTAAACCATCCTCGATAAAGAAGAGCTTGCAAAGAGTAGTGGACGTTACATAAAGAGCGTGACTTTCTCGATGTTTCAGACTGTCGCGCTCATTAACAACATGTTCTTCATCAACGTGACTGCTTACAACAACTTCGATCTTCTCTTCGATAATTTCACGTCGATCGTCGCCACATGGAAGAGCACGGTCAGCGAAACGACTTTCATCAGCGAGACCTCCATCTTCACCCCGGTCGACGCCACCGAACAACGGAAGCACATACGTAAGCACGTTCAATAAAAGCTTGCCTGCCCTGCTATCGATCACAAGAAAATAAAATTGTTTCTTCATTGGGAACGATGTCAAACGGCTGGCGTGCGTTAACTCTTGAGAACTATCTTACGGCCTAGTAGCAATGTATTTTTCAGCTTTTTTTAGCATCAGCGGGTTATTAATGAGTTTCTAGGTTTGCGCGTTTTATTTCTTTTAACGAGTTTAAGCGAGTTGAGGTTTTTAATAATTTTGCTTCAATTTTTAGTAAATCAAATGATCAAGTTGCACTCGCTCGAAGGTGAACAAATCATCACAGTGTCATTGACCAAATACAGAAGCGACACCAGTTCGTCTGTTTGCAATCTGTTCAATTGTCAAAAGCAAGTGAATGTTGTTGTTTTGAATTAGCAGGCCCTTGGCAGACTTACTCTTGGCTCTCTCACACATTCTGCCAGTATTGCAGTATGATGATAAAGTTTGTTTTGTGGTAAAAAGTTCTATCCACGCTTTCCATCCTCGCCTAATGTTACAATTCAATTCTTTTTAACGTCTTGTATTATCTTCTACATGAATGGAAATTTTGAAACAACGATCGTGCTTGCTTTTTAAAGAACAAAAGCGATTGATTTGAAACTTTATTTGGTCTGGGATTGCGTGGCCTTCTTGACAATCTCTGGTTTTAGCGTATGGTGGTTTCGTCCAGATACAACACGATAGCGAGGACACCGAAGTTTAGCTTATGTAAACTACTAATTTGTTACTTTATTATAATAAGTAAATCTAATAAATTTGTTTCTGAAATAGTAATAATTGTTAAGAAATCTATCTTGTTTTATTCTTTTCAACTTGGACCTTTGAATTACGTATACACGGTTACATTTAGTTAAAAAAGTAGAGAATTGCTTTATTCTCAAACGGTGATCTTCCTGCAATATTCCGATGTTTTTTTGTCCAGTCTATAAAATCTTGACTATTGAACTAAAGTAAAATCATTTAAGCTCCCAGTTACTGTTCATATGTGGTTGTTTGCATTTCTGTTTTCAGCGAAAGAAGTTTGTTTCGATTCTCAGATCACACAAACTTGAAATGCTGTAGCCAACTGCTTGCTATTGTTGCAGAAATTCCACGTATGCGTTGTCGAGGCGCTATGTCGTAGGCATTAAAACCCCCAACTCTTTACCCACTACGGCGTAGGAAACAAGTAAAATAAAAAAGCACAATTTTTACTGGATCCTTTTATGAAACGTGGCTGATGTTTACCGTTCAGTTTTTTTAATCCAAAAAGTCAGATTCGAGAATGTGCGGCCTCATAATGCTTTAATCGTTTCAAGTTCATCTTTTCAGTTTCAAATTATTTAATATCAGGTTAAACCCGGTCGTCAGCGAGTCTGTGGGGGTGCTCGCAGTTGCCCCCCCGACGGTTTGTCCTTCTCAGATCCTCCTCTTCAACCACGATGACTTCGACATGGACGTTCAGGTGCAGGGCGGGTCAGGTTACTTCGAGAGCTCCATTGTCCCGAACAATCGCGTTGCTACTATTGTTGAGAGCAGCCGTTCTGACATCAAAGTGAGCCACTGTCGATTGTCTTGTTGTTTGATGTGCTTTTTTCTATTCAACCACTGAACCACAACTAACGTACATCAATGAGTGACTATTTAAGTAAAAACCTGACTGCCTTTTTATCGTTTTTTATGACGTTAATAGCAGTAGTTTGTTTTTGTTGGCATCCAAGGGAGCAACCGATGACTAAAAACAAGATAAGCGAATCGCTGGGAGAGAAACCGCGGCTAAACGATTTACCGAGATTAATATCGCCCGAGAATGCCTGGACATATTGTGTTTTATTTGCCAGTTTGAGTCAAGCATTGACACTGCTGTCACTTATCATTAAACTAACCCCAAAATTATGTGCGGTGTTAACTGAATTGACTACGATTGACCACGAAATCTCTTCCAAGTACACAGAAATTGATTGTCACCTTTTCCAATGCATTACCGAATTTGTTTTTGTGTATCCAAGTAACCAGTTCATGTTTTTAATGTTTCTTTAACCTCATAAATCTGTTTAATGCCGATCAACTTTTTATTGTCAATGCTTCGTACGAGCAACTGACGTGCTATGGCATTTGCTTTTTTATCCAGTTGGCGCCGGTTTCATCCGGTTCGGTCCGCTTGCAAGTTGTCGATCTTTGCCTCGGATCAGACGCTGTAGCTTATGCAGATGTCACAGTTGTTGAAGTGGGGAAGATCATTTTGAGGGTAAGCTTGGACTTTTATCTTTTGCAAGTCGATTGTTACTCGATAAAACTGTATCGCTTGTAGCAAAATTAAATAAGATTTATTCATATGCTTTCTTGCTTGAATTTACTCTTCAATAACTAGCTTTGCTTTTAGAACAAGTTAAAAGAAAACAATGACTTTAATTTCGCAAGGTTAGAAATTAATTCGATAAACCAGTTTGAATAAATAGATGAAGCAGCAAATGATATAAGAATGACTTTATAAAAGCAAGACTTTATTACAGGCTCCCCCGCGACTTGCGTTGCACAGCAGCACCACTGTGACTATCGAAGTTGAGGACAACCTTGGAAAGCCTCTGCCGGCCGAATTTCTTTTCTATCTTGACCTCGTCGTTGAATCAAGCGTCAAAGAAGTTCTTTCCATTGGGCCCATAAAAGGGGTAAGCTAAAAAAGGTTTTTTAAGGTTTTAATCCGGAAAATGCCAGTGCAGGTCAACTATTTACAAACTTTTTTCAGCAACACTTAAAATTCTTTTTTGTTTTGTCAGCTTTCCGGCGACAATTCGCTCGTTGCCGTCGCCAACATCACCGGCGCGAACGTGGGGGCCACCATGCTCACGGCGGCCTCGAAGATGCGAAATGGGGGAATGGCTCGAAGCAACGCCGTGCATTTGGTGGTGAGTTGATGACGAAAACCATGAATTGAATTAAGAGTTAACTTCGAAAGTTTGATGCAAAGTTGAACGTTTGAATTGAAGCGTTGTGTACCTAAGCTGTATTTTAAACCGTTAATTTATTTTTAACCGTCCTTGTTTTCAGGTGATTTCCTTATTGGAACTTTACCCCCCTGAAGTCACCCTCATTGTACATTCAGAATATCAAGTTAGCAGTTTCTCTACTTAAAGTTATATTCTAATGCAGTTTTTAAAAATAAGAATTGGCAACATGAGTATTTGTTGTTGTGAACTATCACAATACAATGTAATAAGTTCCCGATTCGAAAAAATGTTGTTTAACAATAATTGCAAGATCAAAAGTAGAATCAAAAGCGCTGGTGAGTTTCGTAGCTCCTTCAAAAAACTTGCTCAACCACGAACGAGTCAAAAACAAGCTCCATCTTTCTCGCGTCATCACGCATCGGAAGCAAACCTGTGACCCTCGAACTTCAATCTACTGCTCAAGAGTTGCGAGCCGAACCTTCGGTTTATTGCAGCTGCGAACATTTGGGGGACCAAGGTCGGATTACACGATGAAGTTTGTCGTCGAAAACGAAGACAGCAAACCGGAAGTGAACGTGTCTCAATCGGGTGTCGTCCACGCTTTGCGCATCGGCGTCACAAGAGTGTCGGCACTCGCAGTCATGCATGACGGCGCCGTCTTCTTCTGCAGGGTGGGTTGAAGAGTTCTCGCTTTTTTGCGAAAGAAGCTTTTTTAAACAGTTGCAGATCGCTGAGAAACAGTTTCATTGAAACCGGGTAAAAGTTCAACTTTTCTCTCTGCAGAAGCCGACTGTTGTTCGAGTCATTCAACTCTCCGGGATTCGAATCGATTCTCCTTTGACCCAGTTCCACGTGGGAGGAACCGTGCCCCTCCACGTGAACGGACTCTCGGACAACGAGAACCCGATGAGTTTCGGCAGCGCTGTGCCAGGCTTGATTTTTAAATGGGAGAGCGCCAATCCATCAGTTGTCAAGATGCACACGGTCCATGCCAAGGTGGGGGCTGTTTTGCTTTCGATTAGTTTATTGCCTCGGCGAAGCACTTTTTCAACTCCATATATAGTATGAGCAAGTACCTCGATAGCACTTGTTTTAATAAAAAGTACTGACGTAAAGTTCTAATGTTTATGTTCAACTGATTGTAGTTTTATTTGGAATTATTCGATGTTGATAACTTCTTTTAAAAGTTTATCAGTTGAAATTTTAAGAATCTCTGGTGCAGAAATACAGTATTTATTTTGTTTTGCTTCCATTGTTAGCTGCAGTTTCTCGACTGTGAATTTTACTTGATAACATAAATGAATTCATGGGATGAATGAAAGTTTACTTACAAGCGATGACAGCACGATAATATTGCCAAATGCATTAAATTTTTCTTTTAAGGATCTTGTGGAAAAACATTAGAGTAGTTTTAACTTCGGCATATCTGACCGTAAACTAGGATGTTATGTGTTTACGAAATAATTTTTATGCTATTTTTCTTGCTACCAGGTGTATTATTCATTATATTCTGCTGCTCTTACGGTAAAAACAGACAACTTTTAATGCAGTTTTTATAGATTCCGTGTTGCGCATTTCAATGTTTTTACACGAAACTTGTTGTTTTTTGAAATACTGATTTACTACTACGCTTGAGTAATTTCCTGCTATGTTTTGGCAACTGTTTTTTGAAAACAATTTTAGTTGAGTTCTTAACTTTACATTCATTTTAACTTTGGTCCTGACGAAGCGTGCTTGTAACCGCACCCGAAACGTTGACTGTTTGTTTTTAATTTTTAGTTTTTAATAAACTGAAAAGGTTTTTAACAAAAAAGTTTTCTGTTTTTACCAGAAGAGCAGCAGAATGTAAAGAAATAATTTTTCGTGATATCACCTTGAAATGATACTACCTTTTAATGGTATTTTCTTATAATGAAAAAAGTGGAATCTCATTAACAGTCCCTTACTAGTTGCTTGTATCAAGTATCTGTTGAAAAAAGAATTACTGTAACACGTAACTTTCTACAGAAGCACTCTCTACTCCGTATATTTGATTTAAGTTCAACTGAAATCTCAGAACCTAATCGTCACTTGTTCTGTTTTAGGCCGGCATCGATACCGCGCCCGATTTGAGTTTTACGATGTTGGCGGAAGGAATGTCTTCCGGTCATTGTGTCGTCACAGTGACCGTCACAGCGGAGGACGAGCGTCTCTCTCAGCTAAAGCAGAAGAAGCTCGTCGCAGAAATCTCGCTGATGGTCAGTTGTTCGGTTCTAATGAAAATCTAAATTTGCGTTCACACCAAAATCGATTCTATGCAAAGCGAACTTTTCATGCTATGACTTATTAGTGCTCTATTGCAGCGTTTCTTAATCAAGTAAATGTTTCACCCCAGGGTGAATTAATTTTTTTAAAGGTGATTTTTAGAAACGGGTCAACGAACATACACAGAGATAGCCTGCATTCCGAAATGACTGAAATTTAAGCACGGAAACATACAATGCGCTATACTATTTGGATGCAAATAAGGTCAACTAAAGACCAAAAAAAGTCAAAAAAATTTTTTGTTGAATGTCAAAGAAGACTTTTGGTCATAGATTTACGATGTTAATATTAGAAAAGCTACAACTCCTAATATATTTTTTGGAGATTAATATTGTATTATCAGTGAATAAAATTTGAAACTGGATCGCAGTGTTGAATAAAACCGAAAGAGTTTAAGAAGCACCGCTTTATGTAATGTTAAGAAAGCCGATACCTTAGCGTAAAACCTTCAGTTTGTTTTTGATTGAGATATTGTCATCTTATGATGCGTAGTTTATGAGTCATTATATGAGGTTTGTTGTTTTTCTTAAGTTTGAATTGTATTGTATTGTGGCAAGCCTTACTTTATTCAACAAAAGAAATTATTCGATTTTTACAAGGTTTGAAAGTTTCAACAGCCGCATTTTAAGTTCAAGTTTTTTCGCAGGTTTATGATCCTCTGGCGGTAGTGAGTATGGATTCCTTTGTGTGGAAACAATGGAGAAGCATTAACAAATTCCTTATCACTCCATCCACCTGTCATAATCTTGAAACAAACAGAGATGGCCTGGCGAAATCTGTACATTACCAAGGTTGGGCTTGTTAAAAAAACTTTTTTCTTGCTTCTAAGCTTGTATCACAAATTTTCAACATGTACTTCTTCACTATTGTATGTAAAAAGTTTAGGTTTGGTACACACCAAAGAGAAAGTACTTTGTGTATGAAAAATTAAGTTATGTTGAATTACCTTTCCATGTAATCAACTGCTTTGGTTAAGTTTGATTAGATAGAGCTTTTAGTGCAAAAATTGAATTGTAGTAAAATACTTTTTTCAAATAATAATTATTTAAACCTTTTTGGTTTATTTTTAAATAATATGAAGATTGTGACGTAGATTACCTGCTTGTAATTAACTTTTCTCGTTTATTTTAATTAAATAAGTTTTAGTGATGATCCAAGTTATAACCCCCATCATTTTTGCTTCAGTTTTATCGGACCAGAAATGCAGTGATTTTGATCCTGATGATAAAGAAGAATTTGATTGTCTTTCTGTGGATAAAAAGGGATTAATCTCGTCAGGCCCCAACCAATGTCACGCGACCATTTTGGTGACGTCAGTCGAGCGATTTGGAGTTAATCAAACGTTGGCTCTCCACGTCTTGGCAAGTTTTCACTACATTCAAGTTTGTGTGTAGTTAGAGACTTTTTTTTTCTACCATATTCGTACGTTTTACCATTTTTTACCATTTCCTACGGTTTGACGTTTGTCAAAGTTTTTATTTATTTGATTTGCTTTGACCTTCGCTAAAAATTTTTTTGTGCGAAAATTGATCAATAAAAAACTCGAGAAGGTCCACGCCTTACATAGACAGTAGAAACTAACATTCGGTCTAAACTTGTTTTTCGCATGGCGCCTCGCTACGTCATGGCTGACGATTCGATTTACTCAGGTAAGGCCGGTTTCTTACGTCATTGCACGTGCTGTGACCGAATTTCGAACCCGCGACAGCACGCCCATTTCCTACGCATTTCCCCTCGGTGCAGAAGTCAAGTTCGTTGTCAATCAATTTGACGAGGCCGCTGACATGTTTGACGCGACCGGACATGACGTCATACTGACCTTGAACAGGTGAGTTTTTCGTGTTGCCTTCCTATTCGCGCGGCATCCACTTTACAAAAGCGCTTTCCATCCGTAGCGGTTGCCATCGTCGTCGTTTGGAAAGGTATCCACTCCAGGTCAGACACAAACAGGACTGGGGCTGAGGGTTTATCCTTTTACTACCCCAGACTGAATTGATACCATTGCTGTCAACATCTTATTAGGACACTGCAATTGACTAATGTACTAAAAGAAAAACCTGAGCACTTGTTTTCCGTAGCGGTTGAATTTTTATCACGTTATGTGCTCTGTGATCACGTGACTGCTTTCAGATACGACAAAATCGAAGTCCTTCCCGAATCCGGCAATCGATCGTTCACGCTCCGGCTACCGCTAGAGGGCACCACTATCATGTCGGTCGAGAGCTACTTGAAGTCGACTACTACCCCCTCCGCCATCTACTACTTTCCGGTTAACGTCCTCCCCGCGCTTAAACCTCAGAAGCAGCGACTCACCATCGGTGTCAAGTGCGCAAAGTTTTCTTTTGCCGAAGAACTTATTGTTTAGTGACGAATTCGAATGCTTTTGTGTTTTCAAATCTCGTGTTTGCTTTTTGCTGCTTCTCATAAAAAGAAATAACGTATTTCTTGCTAAGGCTTCAGCCAACTTGTTTTCTGTTACAATATTTTATATTTTCCTTTTAACCACAACATTGAAAACTTCTCATGGTCGATTGTTTTAGATTCTGTTTCATGACCGAGTTCATCAACATTAATGGCACCGACGGTTCTTGGCACTCAAAGAGCCCCAAGTTTTTAGTGGACACTCAGACTGGGGCAGTTCTGGCGGTCGCGCGGGGTGATGACGAGGTCACTTACACCGTTGACAATCTTCGAACCTCTGCTCAAGTAAGAAGTGATTGACTGCGTCGGTCGAGTTCAACTAACTTTAAAATTTGGTCCTGTCCAGGTATCTGGTGACCCGTTCGTGGCCAGTTTGCACGACGGCAGGCTGACCGGTCCACTTTTGAGTAAATATTCAGTCTACTCGTTGCCGATTCACTTGGACACTCATTATCGCACTCCTGGTAAGACGTAGAAACTGGTTTGCAATTTTCATGATGCTTGCTTTCTTACGTATTTATGTCGTGCAAGGTGTTTTCATTCTTGAAGTCGTGCATTTATGTGGTTTACTGTCACGATGGTGTCGCCGGTCGAATCAGCTGCGTTGAATTAGACCGCAGACGATATTTTTTAACAATCCATATATCTCATACACTGGGTGCATCGAAGAATAGGACGTCTGAACCCCTCGAATCACCTTACCTCTACTGGATTGATACCATTGCTGTCAACATCTTACTAGGACACTGCAGTTGACTAATGTACTAAAAGAAAAACCTGAGCACTTGTTTTCTTTTTGTTTCTGTTGTTGCCCTTGGAGGATATCCGGAGACAACTCTCTATGTGTTTTGAATTTTGTTTACATTCCTCAGGTGTTATGTCTAGATCTGAGATGATGATGTTACGAAAGATTGTGGCCTTCGTCTTTTTTTTTTATTTTATTTCCTCTATTTTTTTTGTATCTGTTTTGCAAACGATACAATTCCAAGCGGCGAAGAAAGAACGAATCCAAAGGAATGAGAAAAAAAAGAATGTTCAATGTGTTTGTATGATAGAGCATTGATTTTCCTGCAGACAGATTGAAATGCCCCGGTCTCAATGCGGAGATGGATCACCTGGCGGAGAAGATGTTCTCCTGTTCCGTCCACTTCATGAATTCTTCGAGTTTCGACGAAATATATTCGGCGAAACCGCAGTACAGCTCAAAGTCCGGTCGGTTGTTCGTCCCTCCACGCGTTTGTTTAATTCTGTTACTGTTTGTCGCTAACTGTGCGTGCAAAGGCGTGCGTCGAACGCAAAGCCTTTTGAGGGTGTCGTCTACTTGCTGTCGTTAAAAAGATTTTGATGAAAAGTCTTTCCAGTTATATAATGAGCAAATTACGTTTTTAGCAAAAAAGAATTCAATCATTAAAACGTTAAGTATAACTTTCGTAAAATAAGAAAATTATTTTTTTCGGTTTTCGTCATCTCTCTGTTTTTTTCATCTTTGCTACCTTCCGATTTCAATGAATTATATCGCAATACCCTTAAATTGAACTGCTACGAGTATTTTACTTTAATATATTTAGAGTAAACATATTTTTCCCCGAAATTTGTTTCAAGTTGGTTCACCAAATAAACCTCATAACATTGTCCCAATTTTTTTTCAGTGTTTATTTTGAAACCAGTACCTTCCACGCTTTCATTGACTTTCCAGTTTAAAATACCCTTTGCTCTCTTGTAACTGTTTAGTTATTGGGCGTGTGTTGTGCGCTTGGTCGTTCAAATGTTTCATCGTGTCATTTCATCTTTCAGGCGTGTACACTTGCCGAATCAGCCGTCGGGAACTGAGCGAAGACGACCGAAGGGAGTTAGCGCCCATTAACGATTCCATCCGGGTCACCCTCAACGTCCTTTCTGGGTCGTGGGGATCTGTCCGAATCGGCGTCACCACGCTTCCGTTTTACCCCTCTTTCTACGCCCACCTCTCCTCTAACACCGTGGTCCCTGGTTCATATGTTCTTCTCTGCATTTCCGCCCCTTTGGGTATTTTCAGATCTATCAAGGTTTGTTGACGAGATTGTCATTGGTGGGGTTCAATTCTCATTCAAATCGCTTATTATTTTGTCACAATAGTTAGATTGTTATGAGTAGTTTTCAGTGTATGACGTATTCAAACTTCATTTCGCGCGCTAACCACGCCAGTCGAATAAAATTGCTCTGATAAGCTCATTCTGATAAGTTCGCTTTGTTAAATTCACTTTTCAATTGTTACGTGATCACATATTTCTTGTAGTTCTGGTCTTTTTTCTATTTACAATCAAAGCAACGAACGCTTCTAGATCATTCCATCTGACGTCAACGTGCTGAAAATAGTCGAGCATGAGATCGATTCTTCTGGGGCTTTCTGCTACCGCGTGTCGACCGACAACCGTGACGTAACAATCAGGTCTGCCTACTTCCGGGTTCTGAGCCATCTCACGGAACAAGAGGAGGTAGGTTTTCGTTGTTTTAATTCGCTTTGTTTTTGTCGGTTTTTAAAAGTCTTCTGTTTGCTTGAGGTAGACCTTCATGTCAAAGCGAAATGAATTTGGATGGTGCTGTGATTTGAGTGTCGGTCGATAAAACAATAAGACCCGGGTTCGAATCCGGTTGGGGTTAAATGTAATTTTACGAAAAGTAAAAGTGATTCTGTTTACATTACATACGAGTGGTTGTATAGTTTCTTTATCTTTTGTACTTCTACTTCTCTGGTCTTTCAAGAAATTTAATTTCGTGGCTGGTATTCGTAGCCCAAAAAGGAACAAGTACGATTGGTAGGTATACGCATTACGCATATTTACCTACCGAAACTGTACTACAGGTCGGGGCTGCAAGGATGAATGCCAAAAAGCTCAGGCAACCAAAGCTGTAGTCGACTCTTGGTCATTTTCATCTTAACTAATTTAAAAAAATTTTTTTAAACAGCTTATTTTCTCAATTTTTAAAATTGTTTTTCTGTGCTTTTTTTTGTGTGTTGTTTTGAGGTGCGTACTGTACAGCAAAAGAGTTTTGTGCTTTCATAGTGTTAGGCAATGTTTATAACAGTTGTGAGTACAAGCATTAAGCGTCTGTTAAAAGTTAACTTCAAAATGCAAACCCGAAATTATTTTGTAATAAACTTTGTGAAACAATGCAAAATGTTATTAATATTTATTTATTTATTTATTTTTTTGTTTGAAAACAAATAACTTTCGATATTAGAAACAAAGTACATGTATAAAAAATCAAAAGCAAAATTTCAATTTTTTGTTTACTAATTTATCACATATTTTCTAAAAACCAGAAGAACACGCAAGATATCTGGTAACAATGTAGGTCAATATAAAATGTTAACGAGAAAATGTAAGCAAGTATTTATCGAAGCAAGTAACCGCTCTGTGCTGTGAAAAGATATGATTAACTGGAAAGCGTTTAATATAAAGTACAGTTTAATCAACTGAAGAAATGAAGAGATGACATGTAATTAAGTTTTATTTTTGTAGCGATTATCTGGACCCACTTTAATAAAAAAGGGCTTAAAATTTATTTTTGCAGAGGTTTGACTTGATCATCGATCGTGTGCCCGGCCGCTTGATGTCGTCCTCTGTCCCATGCTCTTCCGTCGATCGTACCGTGTGGAGAGGGGCCAGTGACATGCTTTCGGACACCTACCTCGCCTACTTGTCATCAGTTTCTGTCATAATAATAAGCGCCGCTCTCTTAATGGCCGGTAAGTCGAGTTTTTGAAACAAAGGTTGTTTGTTGAGTTTCGCCTTCTGTTTTTCACCGACCGTGATTGGTTGGTCGTCGTAGAACTTTCTAGAACTTGGTTCGGGTTCGTCAGTAAACTGCTTTCTGCTGTGAACAGTTCGTTCTTTTTGTTCGATTCAAATATTCAAAATCGACTTCAACTTCTTACTTAATTAAACCATTGCAGCTTTCACCGCGTACAGGTGGGTCACGAACAACACTTTGCGCCCTTCCTCGTCTTTTTCCAGCCCCCCGCCCCCCTATAACCTCAACTCAAGCGGTTTAAACACTCCGCGCCGAACCAACTCGCCCGGTTCAACACCAAAAGTACGCTTATGGAGCCGCTATTATCAACCCCAGCAAGCGAGCCCCAGCACGGGTTAGCGCCCTCCTTCCCTCTCCTCCGTCGCCAATCCTGCTAGATGAACAATGTGATGATAGTGTTATCGCGTCTTCCGTTTTCGTTATGAAATTAACGGTAGTTCCGTGCGTGAAAAGCGTTCGTGTTTCGTTCTCGGACAATATGCGCTCATCGAATTCACTGCCTGAACTTCTCTTTTTTTTACCGGTTTCTGCACACCTCGGAACACTAGTGACGAAATAGTAAGTTTCTTTGTTGCACATAGTCACGTGATCATCGACGTGTTTTAAGTTGCCTGCTCGCTTAGAATCAACTTTTTATAACATTTATAACGTTACCCAAGATGCATCACCAAGCGGTATTACAAGTTAAAATGTTTTTGGCACTTGTTTCGATTGCGCTGTCTTCGGTTTTTTAAAGTAGCAAGAAAGATGTGTGTCCCGGTTTTGCTTTGAAATGTGCCTTGTTGTTTTCGTACGATTTCCGCTGCAGCCTTCCATATGCTGCAACTTCTTAAATAAAACTTCGCCGACGGCGCAGCGTTTGATACTGGTTACTTTTCGCCAGTTTGATGCTGATCGATGACGAGGGTTTAGATATTACCTTTACCATTTAAAGTTAGAAGCTGATCAACATGCCGGACACCAGTAGTCGTAAAACGTGCGGCTTTAAGTTTATGACTAATTGCAGTTGATCATGAAATTATCTGGTTTACGTTAACGTGCCTAAGCTTTTCATGGTTTAAATCCATTTTTTACTTACGTAAAAAAGCAAAGTACACTACTTGATTTTTTTACCGTTGTGGTTTAACCTTCTCGTTCCCGGTTCAACTTTGTTTTTGGCCCCCACCTGATGATGGCTGTTACACAAATATGCAAAACTAACATCATAATCTAAAGCAAGTAACAAGTTTGTTGCGGACAACGTCGCTCGTTACTCTGTCCTCGCGCAATGACAGCATCGTGCGAGGACAACGCACCAACAGACAAACAAGAACAAAGTCGACACACCAGGAGAGCGGATCAACAATAAGGTAGGAGTGCATATTCCAAGAGCGCTAGCACCCCAGCTTGACCCTAAAATTAGCGTCAAAAACCAGCATGTGCTGATTGCTTTTCGCTTCGTAGTTCTAGATATTGGCAGAAGGTGAACGTAACTACAAGATAAGTCAACGCTGTAGAAAGACGAAATTCTCGCTAAAAGTGATCGCTCCAGTCTTGTCCGAAAGATAAAAGCTTTTTTGTTTATGTTTTGCTTATACGTACTTAGCTTGAGCTTTTTGGTTAAAGCTTGCCATTTTTTGGGCAAGAGTGCCCTTTTAGCGCTTGCTTGTTTTTGTCTTTTATTTTTTTATTTTATCTCTATATTTATCCTCCTAACTCGCAGGAGAGCGACGGAGGTGCTAATACATAGGGTAGGCAATTACCCCGACCTGCTTCCGGAGATACCAAGATATTGCTGTCGGCTTGCAATTTAATAGAGATATGACTGTAATTTAGAACTGCTTGCCAGTAGGGTGGAGTGAAAAAAAATTTGAAAAAAGTGTAGTTCTTAAATCTTGCCAAATAGGCTAAAACTTCAAAAAAAATTGGTTTTGGCGAGTTGCTACCTTTGGGGGGCTAGCAACCCCCCAAAATGTGTTTTTGGGGGGTAAAATTGACAAAAAATGTCGTAACTCGGTAACCGCTTATCGTAGAGGCATGATTTATGGCTCAAAATTTGCAGAATCATCATGTTTCTATATGTGCTAAGAGAAAGTTTGTCTATTTCCACAAGAAAAAAAGTTATAATCGATAAACCGTTTTTTATGCACAATACTCGAAAATTGCGCTGTATGGAAATAATTTTGATCTAACATTTGAAATGATATATGTCTAACTGATAAGGACTAATTATGACAATCACAATATAAGGACTAATTATGACAATCACAATATTAACAAGATGATTTGGGATAACTTTGGTCACCAGACAAAGTACAGTACCTAAATAGGTCTACTCATAAGGTACAGAACGTGCTAGCTTTACTGCCCATAAAATGTTTAGTATTTCAGTAATTTAAAGAAAATCTGTTACATCTCATTACTTTCGAACTGTTGATGCTGATATTGAGTTGTTTTGCCTAAGGAGTGAGAGAAAAATAAGAAAGCAAGTTAGAGTACACCAAATACCCTACGCAAAATGAAGCGCATCAGAACTGCACTTTAGTGTCAAATTTTTTCAAAAGTTTTCGAGATTTAATCTTCTAGCGAATCAACCCATCTCTTCGCTCAAATCCTTCAACTTGTGCTGCGGCCTCTGTTACCATTTTGACATGGCGCTCTACACATTGGTTGTGACATGGGTGGTCGAGCTGCAGTGGTCTCATCCGGCATTGTTCAATATCTAAATCAGTTAAATGTTCAATTACCGGAGGCTGCTGATGGCAAGATGTTAAATTCACCATCTTGTAGTACGAGTTCACTGTTAGATCTAGTGTGGGCGGTTCAAACAGCCGTACAGTTCAGGCGGTATCATAATATTTTGCTCCTTCCAAAGAATATTCTTCACTGCGACTGTCAACCAAGTCATGATTATCAAATGAAACCGTTGATGGCAAGTTTCCACGAATCGAAAGCACTTTGTTCACTCCTCGCATTCGTATCTCCTCATCGTTGTCACCCAACATGGCGATCAAGACATTTTCCTGGTGTGCAAAAAATGCATTTCGTTGCACAACTTTCAGAGCAGTTTTCCGAACAGCTTCGTCAGGCACCTGAAGAATTCGTTGGACCAAGTTGAAAAAATTTTTAGATCCGCAAGTTAGTTGACTATTTAACTTAATTTCAAACCAACTTGGAAAGTAAACTTGAAGACAAAACGTCGTCAGAGTTTCCAAGTTTGAGGAGGGTTCATCCACCGAAACATAATATCTGAGGATTCGACAGCCCAGAGTTAGCCAGCGTGAATGCACAATGGGACCTACTTTTAAATATTGCAAGTCGCTGTCGACAACTCCCATGATTATTGCTGAACATATCTTGTAAGCATAGTGTTGATCAGTACTCAGATCATTAACAACTGATTCTGGCAACTGTACAAACTGAGGGTTTGAAATTGACTTAAAATTAGCAGCAACCGGCCAACTTGAAACATCTCCAGTTAAACACTTCCCAATTGGTCCTGCAAATGTGTCAAGACTATTGGTGATTCCATCAAGCATAGTAAAGACATGGCGCAAGGGTAGTTCATTGGTATGTAGTAGGCAAATTACCCATTGTAGTGGCTTGTTCAATAGTTCTTCCAACTTACGAATGCAACCATTGAACTTGCCTGTCATTGCTGCAGTTCCATCAGTGCCAACTACTGTAAGCTTGTCATGTAATTCGGTGTTGGCAATGGTGTTGAAGATCTTTTGTGCTATGGTTCTTCCTTTGCCATCCTCTGTGGAAAAATGAGAAAGAGAGTATTCACCAGGCTGCCCAACCATTGTATAGTGATCTTCAAGTTGCACAGACCTGTAAAACTTGTCATTTGGCCCTTGCATGGTGACCTGTGTTGCATCTTTGCGCCCATCAAAGTATATGGCATTCACTAACTTGAAATTTTCTTGCTCCTTTTTCCTAATTTCAGCACGGCATCGTTCTCGCTCTCTTCGAAGCTTGCTACGATCAATAACGTATGTCTTGTCATCATCAGTAATTAGACCCAAATCTTGCATCACACTATTAGCGATCGCAGCAGCAGCTTTGTCGGATATCTGAAAACGCTCACTCATCCTTGCAAGGTTTGACCAAATCATTCGATTCTGATTTTCATATGGCATTGATTGAAAAACAAATTCAGAAGCAGCAGAAGATTGCGTTTGGTCTGTGTTGGTTGAACTAGAATGACAGATAATCCAAAGCTGACTCAGCCACTGATGTAACTGATGTAACGGAAGAACATGTTGGTGGTTCTGGATGAGGTTGTAAGGGTCGAGAGCGCCTCAAAAACTGTATGTCAGCTGACGTTGAAGGAACCACAGCATCCACACATTTTCCAACTCGCTTACTAGTTTGATCTTTATAAAAAGCATAATCATCATCTGTCATTTTCAAACCATGTTGTTTCTCCAAAATTCTGCGCTGCTTATCGTCAGCACAAAAAACATCAAATATTTTATCAATAGTTGACATAAACTCTTTTTCCTTTTGTAAAAATGCTTCTCCTCGTTTTTTCTTTGACCAGAGATCAAGTGCACTGAAACAATTCACAAAACTTTGAACTTTTTTCAAAATGGTGTACAGATGAATGGGATATACGTTGCACCATACCCATCTGTCATAAATTTCTCTGGCAATGTCATTTGCAGCATTGAAGGTTCGAAAGTTTTTCAAATGAAGAATGCGTTCTATTACATGTCGCTTGGTAGGCAATACTCCTGGTGGAAAACTATCACGGGTAGAGAAAGTGTGTCCACTATGTAAAATCTTCTTTACAGAAGTTGAACTCCGTCTTTTCATGTTTTACTACTTCGCAGTTTGGCCAAAGCTTTGATTTACACAATTACTTAACAATATACCTGCAAAAAATAATAATAACGTTTCAGATAACTATTAGTTAAGTACAAACAAACAAACTTATTAAACAGTTTTTCTATCATAACTTTTTTTCTAGTGGAAATAGACAAAAACTTTCTCTTAGCACATATAGAAACATGATAATTCTGCAAATTTTGAGCCATAAATCATGCCTCTACGATAAGCGGTTACTGAGTTACGACATTTTTAGGAAATTTTACTCCTCAAAACACATTTTGGGGGGTTGCTAGCCCCCCAAAGGTAGCAACTCGCCAAAACCAATTTTTTTCGTAGATTTTACCTGTTTGGCAGGTTTTTAGAACTACACTTTTTTCAATTTCAAAAAAAAAATTATTTTCACTCCACCCTACTTGCCAGGACCACCAAGCAGGGGAATGTGCCGTAAAGTGTCTTTCCCAAGGACACAACAGAATGGCGTGAGTGGGTTTTGAACCGAGACCGTGTCGGTCACGAGCCCGGCGCTTTAACCACTCGATTACGCTGCCGACTAGAACTGCCAAATCACCTACTTTTGCAAAATCTTTCCAGTTGTTATTGTTAGGTCGTATGCATAGAAGTACAAACTCAGCATAAATCATAATTTAAAATAAAAACGCCATTTTAAAACCGTAACGTGACTCAAACTCAAAAAACAGTTTAAAATCTAATTTCCGGCTTTGCGTTGGAATTTATACGCTGCACAAAGTTCTGAAATCAACAGTTAAATTGAAATAACAGAACGCCATTCTAGTAAAAGTAATCCTTAAAGCAAGTCGCTTAAAATCCAAAACAAATTAAAATTTGTGTTTCAAATTAAGAGATTTACCTTCAATAAGCTGAATTTAATTTCCAACTTCATGAAAGCAAGGAATATATAAGTCCGTTCGGCGAACTTTCCGGACAATATCCTAGAATCAGTTCGCAAGTTGAATTGTCTACATAGCCTTCATGAATTTCTTGGCCTATTATCCTGTTCGAATTCACGCTTCTCATCGTCCGCCATGTTGGTTTTTCGACGACGATTGCTTCGATGAGTGTCCGATATCGTCTCGATGGAGAAGACCAACGAGCTGGGATCCGTTTTTCGATTTTCATCGCACGCTTCCGCCTGTGGAAAGGGAGCACTCCTGCAGCAGAAAGTCGACCCCAGCTCCAGATGCTGCCGATGAAAAGAAATTTAGCCACAGTTTCGATTTGAGCGGTTTCGAACCCAAAGATATCAAAGTGAAAGCGATCGGACAAAAAATTGTGGTGGAAGCGGAAACAGAAGAGAACGATCACGCGAAAGGATGTCAGTCGTTCCGTCGACGACAGTTCCGAAGTCACGTGATGTTGCCAAACAACGTCGTCGCCAACGAGTTTAGAACAACTTTAAACGACCAGGGCGTTCTCTGCGTCACAGCTCCGTTGTTATACAACGATGAGACGGTGAAAGCAAAGACAGTGGATAAGGAGGAGAAAGTGAGCGATGTGACTTTACCAAACGAAAATTACTGAGAACTTAAGTTGATTGGCGGAAGGTTGGCTTTGTCAAGTAATTATTTTCAAAAATAATGTAGTAACAATGTAGCTGTTTATAAGCAAAGTATTTCTTGACATTTACTCTTTATCTTTAGTTTTATGGCAAGCAAAAAATTACAGAAAGATGACTAAGGAACCATTTCTAACTCTGCCAATGCTTTGATAAATATAATTAAAATCACTTTTTGCCGGTATTATATTCAATCGATTGAAAAAGTGCTCACACAGGGATAATTTGATCTCTTAAACGAAACTTTTCTAGTCAAAACAGCTACTTAGCGGAGGACTTTGCTTCCCAATACTATTTTGTATTCTTCCTTTGAAATCATGTGCGCCCAGCTATGCGTCTAATTTTCTTCTAATGTTTCATGACAAAATTAATCTTCTCTTTTTCCAAAATATTTTAATTATTGATTGCACTTTACCAAGTTAATATTCACAAGTAATTGTTCTGGGTGTAGAAAACTAGCCTAAGGCGGTCGTAAGCAGCGAAGTACCAATGTAATATTGGTCGAAATCATTTAAGCCTTTGCACTTTTGCTAAATAATATGCCTTAATGATAAGAGGTTGAATTATCTCTCTGTGTGCATTTTCTCGATCGGTTCAATATATTACAAGCAAAAAGAGATTTGGGTTATATTTGTTAAAGCAGTGGCAATGTTAGCAGTGGTTTCCTATTCATCTTTAGTAATTATTTACTCATTATAAAATAAAAATTATCAATCGAAATTTGTATGTTTGTGTTGTATCCTAGCTCACATCTTAAATACTTTTAAAACATTGGCTCAAGTTACAAATCAAAAATTATCTAAATGAAGTAAAAACTGGAAACTTTTTATCTTGTACTGTAATCAGATAATACAATTAAAAATTAAAGTGTTTATACTGCTTTTTATTACTTTATAAACAAAATAAAAAAATGCTGTCTCTTAAACGCAACTTTTAAACGTACTTGAAGGTAAAAACACAAATTTTTATCCTGGAGTTTTGTTGTGAAAAGTTTTGAGTGTAGTAGTAATTATTTAAAACTGCTTTGATTATAACCTGTAAAATTGTTTGATAATAAACAAGCATATCAAAATTTTCCGGATTGTTTTTGGAAATATTGTATTTCATCCCATGAGATCAGTGATCCGTATTATAAGTGAGAGATCTTGCGATTGCAATGGCATGTTTTTAGTCAACCCCGATCTTGTCTTTCTGTCATCTCTACGGAAAAGACACTTTACGACAATTTTTTCTGCTTCATGGGCATTAACACGCAGCTTAAAATTACAGTAGCCTTCTTCTCTCTGTTAAAACAAAAAAATCCAACAAATTAGTTCTACAGTAAAGCAATATCTTGGCATCTAGCATACAAAAGGAAGTCGAGATTGCTTGATCCCCAGTATAACGTCTCCGCCGTTGCATATCAGAGGATGATTAGAAGACATCATTATGATAATAACTTGCTTTATTTGATGCTACCAAAGTTAGCGACGTGATGTTGTTTTTAGGAAAAGTACGGTTGACGCAAAACACGACGTTACGCAAACGTAGTGACGTAAACAAATCAAAGCTAAGCATTGCTGTTATTTAACTTATAGTAGATACATTGCATGTTTCGTTCTTTCAGATTTTAATTATTTAAAAAGAAAATTAAACAAAGACTTTAAATATTATTTATAATTATTACGTATTTGTTGCTTTTTGCTTACTCGCGATAAGTTTGAAATAACTACAAGTATTTTTTACCATGTTATAAACAATAATGGGATTCAGGGGTTTGCGCAAACCGGTTCTTCGAATCTTAATTTAACGTAATCTATGTAGCTCTGTATCTCTGAATAAGGAAACCTGTTTTTAGTAAGTTCTATGCAAAAAAGAACCTGTTCTTAAGATTTTGAATCCCAACACTAATTATAAACCTCATTAAAGCTTTACAACAGTAGCCTACAATGGCGGCAAAAAATCTTCACCTTGAATGAATATTTTTAACGGAAAAATGAAATGCAAAGAGAGTCAGATAAGGGCTTATGCGTCGTCGTCGTCGTCGTCGTTTGAAGGGCATCCACTCCAGGCCAGACACAAATAGGACTGGGGCCGAGGGTTTATTCTTTTACTACCCCAGACTGCTGCGCTGCCTGGATCAGATGCTGGCAGTGATGTCATTAAGCCAGCATCGAGTTTCATCATCCAAATCCGTCAGACCTCGTGCTCCATGTGGTGCCCGATGTATAGGGCACACTGTTAGTACATGGTCTGAAGTTTGCTCAGAGGCGCCACACTCACAATTCGGTGAAGGTGCGAGACCCCATTTGTGCATGAACGAATGGAATCGCCCAACACCAGTCCGCAGGCGGTTGAGCTTAACTCAAGCTGCTCGGGGTAAGCCCATTCCAACAGGCCTGGCACTGGTCCCGGGCACAAAAGCACGGAGCCTGGAAGCATTTTCACAGTACTACGCGTTCCATTTGTGATTTGTCCATTCAGAGGCGCGGATGCCAAGTCTGGCAAGATTGTCTGGCAGGGCTTATGCGGTAATTAGGCTAAAAAAGTTTTTTCAATGTATTGCTTTCGGCTAGTGCTGTACATCAAATATATGAGGGGATTTTTTATGCAAAGTTTTTTGCCGAGGAAACGCAAGGAATTTTTTCTCAGCGGCGGTGTATGCTTATGATATTAATGATGAGCATATTTAATTAAGGCCTGCATCACGTTTTTTAATTTTAGGCTGCAGTTTATTAATCAAATCAGCTTTTTCAAATTTAACAAATTTCAACTTGTGTAGGATTAGTGAAAAAAACTAATAACTATTTTCCGAAAAAATCACACGGAGATAAAAGTTTAAAAAAACTGAAACTCCAAAACAAAACAATTAAAAATTTGGTTCCAGATAAAATATATGAAGAATTTGCTCTGAAAATTGTAGATAATACGGTCAATTAAAGTCCAAAGACTGTCGAGCTACAACCACAAGTTTACCAAGAAATTAGTTCCACTGTAATTAAGTTGTTAAGAGCACCGTTTTCATGGCAAACGTGATCGACACGGACTGCGTTGAAAACCTACTCAAGTTATTCTGTTGTCTCCTTGGAAAAGACACTTCATGACACTTTTCTCTTCTTGGCAACGAGGTTTAATTTCAATCATATCGCTAAATAAAAAAATTTCAATCGGACAACAATGTCTTGGCCATGTGTAAAGCCAGTCGCAATAATCGTCTGATGGTTGTCCTAAGCATGACGCCACTCAATGGTGGATTTTGGGTGAGGCGAATGAGGCAGTTACCTCGGGCCCCCTTTTTTTAGGGGTCCCCCTCGAAAATACCTTATATAGGCTCATTTTGCTGTAGATGTTATTTTAAGGATCATTATGAAATTGGAAAGAAAAGTTGGAAGTAGGAATTCGATTTAAATTGAAGACCTTTTTTTTAGACATCACCATGATTTTGGGAGAAAAATAGCGAAAAATGAGATCGATTCAAAGTAAAGACCTTTTTTTAAGAGATGACCATGATTTCGGGAGAAAAAAGGAAAATACGGGATCAAAGCCATATTTTTTTAGAGAACATCAAGTTTTGGAAATCTTTGCCTTGGATCCTGACTTGAATATCCACCACTGACGCCACCTCCGCTTTCCTGCAAGTTATTGAAATAAATAGGGATAAAAAAAATATGAATAAAAATAAAACTAGAATTGTAGCAGGTGAAGAGCAGACTTTGAGTTCGACCAGTAAGCTCTTCAAACTTTTTTCAAAATAGCCAAATGGCAAATGACAGCAACAAATTTAGGACGAAAGAGAAGTTTTTTTAAAAGCTCTTTTTTCTTAAAAAAGCACTCTTAGCAAATAGAAACTCTAGTTTTAGATTGTTGACACGAAATGTAAACCTAAGCAAAATTTTTTAAAATAGTTAATAACTCAAGTTGACCAAAATTTAATTAAAATTCAACAAAAAATTGATACTTCTTATATTTGAAAAGTGTAGGCTATGTCACGTAAAACTCATTTGAAAAGAATACAAGATTCTCTTTCAAAATCTCATAGAGAAATGTATCAAAAACCTTTAAGGGAACAGGTAAATCCAAAAAACATTTTTATTTTAAATCAAACTCATAAAAATGCTTTTTGACCACTACCAATAAAAACCAATTGAAGAGCTTTGTTCTAAATGTACAAGTCACATAATGTCATTTTGAGAAAATGAGGTTTAAAGTTTTTAAAAACCCTACTTCTACAATAGAAATAGGCTAAGATTTCAAACCTCTGTGCTATTCAAAAAGTGATTTCCTGAAAAGATTTTTTGTCAGAATATTTCTGGCGAGGAAACAAACAATTTTTTCAGCTTATCTCATTTTTTCGAAAATGTGACTTAGGTACTTTTAGAAATAGGGCCTTCAATTATGTTAACTGAAAAGCAAATAAACAGCAAAATATGATAGTTTGTAAAAATAAAAAAAGCTTTAACTCTTAAACAACTAGCCAAACCTTTGCAGTACTACAAGCCTTTTAAAAATTTGCTAATTTAATTTTGCAAAATTTTTATTTTAAAGTTTCTAAAATCGAGGTTCATAGCGACATATCAAAAGGATCCACAGGATTTTTAAATAAAATATTAATTTTCGGTCTACGTTTTACTTTATCTGAAAGCATTTCTAAGATGGCAAGAATTTATTAATGATAAGTACATTATTCAAAAAAGGTCTCAACTTGACATTGATGTATAGGCTCCAATTTTTGGAGACCTTGAAACAAGCGAAGGCCAAAAAAATCATTATCATCATTACATTTTCACCAAAAACATTGAATTAGTTCAGTGTATTTCCCTTTGCCCGCTTGTCCTTTTGGGGTTGCGGGGGCAGCAGCTCCAGTTGGGATCTCCAAGCATCCCAATAACTGCAACTAGCGGCAATTCCGCTGGTGAAATTCCAAGACGTGACCAGGCCAAGTCTTCAACATAATCCCGTCAGTGAGTTCTGAGTCGCCCTATAGGTCTTTTGCCACTCGGAATAGCAGCAATTAGTTGCTTTGCTGTTTGCTCGTGGGACATTCGTGGCACATGGCCATACCAGTGCACTTGGAATCGTTCTATGCGGAGTAGTAGCGGTTCGATGTTGAGAGATTGACAAATGTCTGTGCTTTTAACCTTGTCAAGTACGGATTAATCTCTGACTTTTTGCAAGAAACCGATTTTGGCCGCCTGTACTCGGGATCTCACTCTTTTGGTCATTACCCAACACTCATGACCATAGGTGAAAATAGGTACAAAAACTGATCTGAAAACAGAAAGCTTTGCTTTTGTACATAGCTCTTGTTTCAGTACAACTGATCGGTAAATCTGGCGCATTACTGCACTGCACTTCTCCACTATGTGTGTCCAGTTCGTTTTCCTGTCTACCATCACTCAAGAATGTGAGTCCAAGATACTTAAACTTCTCCTTCTGCTTGAGAGTTACTCCATTTGTTTGGGAGGAACACTGGACAGCAGGGTGCTTTGACAAACACATCATCTCAGTTTTAGCAGTACTAATTTTAATCCCAGCATCCAAGCATGCATCAGAAAACTGATCAAGTGCATAATGGAGATCACTTTTGTTCGAGCTAAACAATACAAGGTCATCTGCAAACAGCAGGCGCCGAACATTACACTCCCCAAATGTGACGCCACTACTGAAGGAACTGTCTAGCTATACCGGTATTATAAGTAGAAGAGGAAAAAGAACACAGTTCTGTCGTAGTCCAACATTGACATTAAATAATTTTGTTTTCATGCCATTGACACGAACACAGACTTCTGACCGTTTGTACAACGATTTGATAGCAGCTAACAGCTGACCTCTCACGTCATACTACAGCAGTACTGCCCACAGTTTGTCTCTTGGAAAACAGTCATACGCTTTTTCAAGGTCCACAAAGCATGTATACACACACCTCTTTGGCATATTCTCAAAAACTTGCTGAAGGGCAAAGATGTGGCCCATGGTGGATTTGCCAGGATAAAATCCTCATTGTGCATCCTCAAGTTGAGGTTGGACTATTTTACGGCGTGTTTTTTGGAGGCCCTTTGCATTGATCTTTCCAGAAAGATTTAATAAAACAATGCTCTGTAGTTAGTGCATTTCTTCTAGTCTACTTTTTTGTGAATAAGTATCAACACACTGGTCTGCTATGACTTCGGTACCTCACCAGTTTTTCAAGCTACTTGGCGCACACGAGTCAGTCAACAAACCTCAAAGTTGTTTATGGCCTTCAACATTTCGGGTCAAATATCATCTTTACCAGGGACCTTGCCAGCTTTAAAATATTTAATTGCTGTGCTCACCTCTGGATCGGTTAAATGCATTTCTTCACCAATTTGTTGCTCGGATGTTTCCAAATGTTGGATTGTTACTGGATTTAAGAGCTGACAAAAGTATTCTTTCCATCAATTTAGGATGCCCTTTTGATGGTTCAAAAGCACAGCATTAGTATCTTTGATGAAGGTAGCAACTGGTGTTCGTTTACCACGCAAACGACATATGGTTTGCCAAATACTTTGTTTGCCGATCTGTAGTCTGTATCCTGCTTTTGTCCAAATTCGTCCCGTGACTTTTCTTTAGATTGTTTGACAATAGTGGGGGAACTCTTACGTGCTGCGGAGTGATTCTGCAGATGTTACTTTCTGTAAAGCAACACCTACTTCATCTAAAAAAAAATCATCAATTAAATATTTTTTCTATTATTGTTCATTAAAAAGTCACTGAATTGCCTTACAAAAAACTCATTAATGGTGGATTCAAGGTTCAAAAAATAGTCGTATTAAAATCAAAACAAAAGAAGTCTTGGAACTCAAGAAAGTCACCACAGCAAAAAGTTTATAAAAAATTTAATACTATTATCAAGATTCAAAAAATCGATTTCGGTTCAAAACCATCGTCAATCTTATTTTATTTAAATAAGACTATTTTTAATAAACATTTGGTGGTACAGAATTTGAAGATTGCTTGAAGTAAAAGATTTTTCTTCCCAAAGCTTTTCATCTGACACTCTTCAGGGGAAATCGTCAGAATGAAGCAGAATTGAAACCGAACTAATTTATAAAGGAAGAAAGTAGAGTTTTCATTGGCTGAAAGAGTCAACCAATGAGAGAAAAGATTAAGAAATTTTCAAAGAGTATACGAATTCTTTTTACTTACACAGAAGGGGATTGAGAGATTTAATGAAAGTCGCTTCAAGAGCAGAAAGGTGAAAGGAAGAGCGACCTCGAGCGAGAATAGAAAATTTTTCGTTGCTGTAATGGAGGGCACATTGGGCGTTGTCAAGAAGATGTTGAACAATGGCGGATTCGTGAAATTGTTGTGGGCGTATGTTGTTCTTGCAAGAGCGGGAAAGACTTTGGCGGTTGGCCGAGGTACGAGGATTGGTGATGGATTTAGGAACGTGTTGTTTAATTCGCTCTTCTAGCCGTTGAGACGTGCGACCAATGTACCGACTATCGCAGTGGCACAAAAACTGGTAAATAACATTGCTGTGATGATGGGAAGGTAACACGTCTTTCTTAATCGCTGGAAGGAGCTGTCGGGTGTTGAAAATAACACGTGGTTCGACGGAGAAAAAGCAGCGTTTCACAGCAGACGTAATCTGCTTTTCGAACTTCATCGAGACGTTTCTAATTCATGGGATGTGTAGGTAGACAGGGCACTTTTTTACTGTGTGGACCGGGTTAGAATTTATTTGTTGAAGTTTTCGCTTGAAAGCCGAATTGATTACACGTTCCGGGTAGCCATTTTCCAAAAGAATTGAACGAATTTTGCCAAGCTCTTGGTCCAGTTTGCTTTTAGAACAAATCATAAAAGCTCTGTGAACGAGAGTACCAATTAGATTGATTTTCCGTTTCTGGGGACTAAAAGAGTTCCAACGTAGATATTGGCCAGTGAAGGTAGGTTTCCTGTATACTGAAGTTAGAAATTCTGAATCATGCCTTTCTACTAACACGTCAAGGAAAGGGAGAGAGTGATTAGATTCCTTTTCATAGGTGAAGCGAAGTGAGGGATGAAGAGAGTTGAGCTGGATGAAGAAATTGTTGCAGTCTTCTTCATTGTTGAATACGGCGAAAGTATCATCAACGTACCGGAAGTACACCAACGGTCTTTTGGCGATGTTGAAAAGTTTCGCTTCTTGGTAGCCAACAAAAATATTTGCTAAAGCTGGACCAACCGGCGAGCCCATAGCGACGCCGTCGATTTGTCGATGCATGTTGTTATTGAAGCTAAATTCCACAGAGGAGGTGGCTAGCTGCATTAATTCGACAAAGATGTTGCGTGGAAAGGATGGTGCCATTGAGTCGTCATTGTAAAGGGCATCAGCGCAGATTTCTATGGTTTCAGCAAGCGGAACATTAGTGAAGAAACTGAAAATATCAAAAGAACAAAGAAAGACAGAGGAAGGAGAAAAGATAAATTTTCTGACTTCTTTTACAAAAGTGAAAGAATCAGACAAACAATTAGAGGAAAGGTTTTGGAGAACAGGTTGAAGAAGAGAAGTAAGCCATTTAGCTAGCTGATGTTAACATTATTTTAACATCAGCTAGCTAAATGGCAGAAAAGCAGATTACGTCTGCTGTGAAACGCTGCTTTTTCTCCGTCGAACCACGTGTTATTTTCAACACCCGACAGCTCCTTCCAGCGATTAAGAAAGACGTGTTACCTTCCCATCATCACAGCAATGTTATTTACCAGTTTTTGTGCCACTGCGATAGTCGGTACATTGGTCGCACGTCTCAACGGCTAGAAGAGCGAATTAAACAACACGTTCCTAAATCCATCACCAATCCTCGTACCTCGGCCAACCGCCAAAGTCTTTCCCGCTCTTGCAAGAACAACATACGCCCACAACAATTTCACGAATCCGCCATTGTTCAACATCTTCTTGACAACGCCCAATGTGCCCTCCATTACAGCAACGAAAAATTTTCTATTCTCGCTCGAGGTCGCTCTTCCTTTCACCTTTCTGCTCTTGAAGCGACTTTCATTAAATCTCTCAATCCCCTTCTGTGTAAGCAAAAAGAATTCGTATACTCTTTGAAAATTTCTTAATCTTTTCTCTCATTGGTTGACTCTTTCAGCCAATGAAAACTCTACTTTCTTCCTTTATAAATTAGTTCGGTTTCAATTCTGCTTCATTCTGACGATTTCCCCTGAAGAGTGTCAGATGAAAAGCTTTGGGAAGAAAAATCTTTTACTTCAAGACTATTTTTATTTGATTATATTTAAAAAAGACTGACTCTCAATCTCTATTTGAATAACTAATTTTTGATTATATTTAAATAAGATTGATCATGGTTTTTAGCCCAAGTCGATTTTTTGTTACTTTATTGCGTTAATTTTAATCAACTGTGCTTTAAAAAATTTTGCTGTCGTAACTTCCGTGAGATTCAAGACTTCTGGTATTATTCTAATACGGTTTTTTTGTTAAAAGTAAAGTGAAAATCTTTTTTAGTTTTTTCTTGACTTTCCAAAAAAATTTTTTGGCTTTTTTGCAATAAGATTTAAGGCTTATGTTAAAAATTTTGTTTTGGATGCCACAGAGTTTGCATGATTAGCGTTAATGGTCCACGAATTAGAGCGCGTTTCAAAACCCAGGTATATTTAAACATTTTCCAAGAACTGATTAAAAATATACACTAAAACCTCACAAAACCAATGTCAATGTTTTTCCGGAAAATTTGAAGCTTTACAAAACCACTGTTGAAGATCATTAAACTATAAGAAATATACTTTTACAACAACAATAATAATTCTATGTTTTAAAATTTATTTAGCATAATCTTAACGTCTTTATTAAGTTATCATAAATTAGCAATTATGAAAGAAAATTTGAAAAAAATTGAGCAATAAATTTTTGATATTGATTAAATATACAGTTTATCTGGCGTGTGCGGTTAGTCAACAAGCTTTTTGACAGTTGATAGTTTATATATTTAACTATAAGTTTGTTAGTAGACAGTATACTTAACCAGAACAAAATTTTTTTATTGGACCGACGGTTCAAAAGATTGATTTAGGCAAACCATTTTTTAAAACAACTTTTTATCGCTATTTTTTATCCCAATCAAGCTAATTGTAATCACGCCGTAGTTCAATTTGGTTAAACTTTGTTGTTAGCTCATTAGTTATTGCTTTACCTTTCAGGAAGTAATTAATTTTTATTTGGTTCAAACAAAAAACGACGATAAAAAGTTTGATCTACAAAAATTGAATAAGAATGCTAGCTAATTACGCTTTGAATAGATTTTGTATAAAAAAAGTCGTGTTTATCATTTTAAAGACGTTTGAAAACTAAGTTTTTAAAAAATTGAAGATTAGAAAATAATGCTACGCTAAATGATTCTCAACGTAGAGAAATTTCGTAGTTTTATAAGATTTCATAAAACCTTTCTAATATTGAATGTGCTCTTGAGTTTACAGAATAAGTGCAATACAATTTTAAGTAGTGACGGTTATAAACTGTCAGCATGGTAAAGTTGTCTAACATTGCATACTTTTTAAAAAAGAGATCAATGGGGTAAACAGATCGAGAATTGGATCTTTTGTAGAAAGCCCCTGCCACTAATGCAAAAATGTGAGATTTGAGAGAAACACCCCGCCACGTTTTAAGTACTGCAGATTGCGCTGGTGGGGGCTTTCTACAAAAGATCCCGAGAATTTCTATTTGGATCAAACGTACAGTATAGTATTTTTATTTTATAAAAGTTATAAAATTTTTTTCAGAAATATTATACCATTTTCAGCAAAGTCAAATTGACGATTTTATTTAACTGGTCAAATTGCAATAAATTAATAAATAAAATCAGTCAAAGTTGAAAGAGCCAAACGTTTAATTAAGAAATTAAAAACAAGAAGCAGCTAAATCATAATGATATTTATATTTGTCGGCAGCATGGTTGAGTGGTTAGAGCGTAGGCATCGTGATCAACATGGTCTCGGTTCAAAGCCTATTCACGCCATTCTGTTGTGTCCTTCAGAAAGAAAGTTTGCGGCATTTTCCCTGCTTGGCGTGTTGGCAAGTAGTTTTAAATTACATTCATATCTTTATGAATTTTTAGGGAATATCAATATCTTGGCATCACGGAAGCAGATTGGAGTAATTGCTTACCCAATGTATTAACGCCTCCGTCGCTCTCCTGCTAGTCACAAAGATAAATATAGAGATGAAAGAAAAAACAATATATAGTATATAGTTTTTCACTCGATGCTTTTGATTATGCGTTTTTTTCGATTTTGCAGCAGATTCTTTACCATGTGTGCTTTTACTTCCTCATTACGCTATTAATAATCACAGCGTCAGCTGTTATGCCACTTACCTTGTAGTTTTCGTAAATGCTTCACTTTGTATTTTTAGTGTCAAGAGTAAAAAAGGATTTCTTAATTTTTGATGTTTTACAGATATTGATTATGACCTTTACAGGTTGAAATCAATTTTTCCTTATGATTTAATTTATTTCTGTTTTTAATATTTCTTCGTCAAATATTTTTTAATTAAATTTTGACTGATTTTATTATACAGTGGCGAGCAAAAAAGTAAGACTTTTTTACTTTATTAGATTTTTTCAAAATAACTTAATTAAAATTGAATTATATTTCTCAAAAAAAAAAATCAATTAACATTGGATTTAATATAATTTTTTGTGCTCTTTTTAATGATATATTACAACGGTGGGCAAATTGCGGCTCGCCGACCTTTTTCTTTGCGGCTCTTATAGCTAAACAATAATAACGAAATCGAAAATTGTACAATTGCTGTTCACTGCAAACGAAGATTTTTAATTGTCGATTTCTAACGTGGAAATAAAAGCAATTCTTTGTTTGTTGTAAAGGACCATTTATACCACAGCAAAAATTTGAACAAAGCGAGCGCTATCTTTCTTTTATTTATTTCTCGCCCACCGAGACAAGCTGGTACATTAGAATAAAAGAAACAAAAGTAGTGCTCGCTTCTCTCAGATTCGCTTCTCTGTAATGAAATTTGTAAAATAATAATATCGTGCAAGTCTATCAAATGAAGATTTGAGAGAATTAATGCACTCCTCTTTGACTCAGGGTTGCCAGATTGGCTTTTTTTAGTGTGGTTGGCATCAAAAACTTTGTTTGGCTTTTTGGGTTTTTTTGGCTAGAGTGCAAACTAGCAGTGATGGCCTTACAAAAAGGGGGTCCTGGTGCAAAAAACGTAAGGAGGCCCCTATTTAGTGTACTAAAAAAAGGTAATTGAAACCATTTTTGATATATGAAAGCATAGTGATCTATAAAAAAAGGTCTTCAATTTAGGAAGGGGCCACTATTGGGTGATTCAAAGCATGGAGAGGCACTTTATACTGCCCCAAGACATTGTGATCTCAAAAAAAAAAAAAGATCAGCAGCCTAGGAAGTCGTTTCTTTTTTAAAAAAAAAAATTTTTTTTTTGACATGCCATCGACGTCCTGGTGCTACTACGAAAAAATAGAGCAATTTCTTGTGTAGGGGGCCACTTTTTGATGTATTTTAAGGTAATTCAGTGCGGCCGCATCGTTTGCACATATTAAAGCCATCACAACAAACTAGCCATAATTTTGGGAGAAAAATTGAGAGATCATAGACAGATTTTAACTGAAAACCTTTTTTCTTTTTTTTTAGAGAACACTTTTTTTAGCGACAAAAATAAAATTTTGTCTGGCTTAATTTTTAATAATTTCGGCTACTTTTTCATCTTAATTAGCTTATTTTCCAATTTTGGACCTGGCAACCCTGCTTTAACTTTATATCGCCCAGATTTTCAAAAGCTAGCTAATAAAGTGAAAGCCCACAGTAGATCTAATGCTGATAAAATCTCGGAAAAATTGTAAATCGTGTAACGTTGTATTTGCTTTTATTATTTGATTAAAACTTGCTTTATTTACTCTATTTGCATTAACACCTCAAACAGAATTGGTGGCTCTCCGGCAGTTTTGAATTTTCACATGTGGCTCTTTCTTTAAAAATTTTGCCCACCCCTGATATATTACTTGATAAATATAATTCATTTGCATACATAGCTGTCATTTGCCTCGATGATAAGAGGTCAAATTACCCCTGTGTGTGCATTTTCTCGATCAATTGAATATATTGCAGGCCAAAAGTGATTTTGGTTATATTCATTAAAGCAGTGGCAGAGTTAGGAGTGATTCCCTATACTCATCTTTTTATAGTAAATTTCTTGCTTGCCATAAAACCAAAGATCTTTAAAATTCACATACAGTGTCACTTTGAAACTGTATATAAAGGGCGGTGAAGGTGTTATGCTTGATAACTTGTCAATAATCCAATTTTATGGCTTTCTTAGTCATTTCTTAATAGTTTATTTCTTTTTGAAGTTTTCTAGTCATTATTTAATAGTTAGTCTCTTTCGAAGTTTTCCAGAAGCTCCCCGTATTATCATTTTTAGTCTAATAGGTTCCATTTTCAAGAATCTTTTCAAATAACATCAAAATATTTTAGGACAAATTTGTTGATATTTTGATGTAGGCTACATAGATGACGTCATTCAGTTACTTCGCTGGCGTCCGAAATTCTTCTAATTAATTCTGGCTTTTGATTTCGATAGTTAGAATTCCAAATTTCCAAAAGAGTTGCAAAGGAGTTCTCTTAGTGCTTTAATATTCTTGTCACTTTCTTTGGCATTTTATTACTTTTGGTTTTATATTATTCGGATTTTCTATTTAATTTTAGCTCTTGACTTTGATGTTAGGATTCCAATTTACGAAAGACTTCTCTCGGTGCTTTAATCTTTTTTGAATTTTGACATTCTGTAAAAATCAAATTGTCACTTCAGTCATTTTGCCTTTCAGTTTTTTTTTTTTTTTTTTTTTTTTTTTTTAACATTTGCAAAAATCAAACCGTCACTGACGAGACTTCAATAGTCGAAACAGCTGTCTGGCGGAGGATTTTGCTACCCTATAGTATTTTCTGTTCTTAATTAGGCTATATGCACTAAGCTTTATGACAAGATTACCTTTTCTCTTTTACAAATTGAGGCCCCCAAACTATGCTTTCAATCTTCTAATATTTGTGTCTAGATAAAATTTTTTTTTTTCCCCAAATTAGCTAGCTTGATTATTGTTTGCACTTTACCAAGTCAATTTTCACCAGTAATTGTCCTGGCTGTTGAAAATTAGCGCAATGCGGTCGTAAACAGCGAAGTACCAATGTGATATTGGTCGAAATCGAATGAGTCTTTGTACTTTTGCACAGTAATGTGTCATTTGCCTCGATGGTAAGAGGTCAAATTACCCCTGTGTGTGCATTTTCTCGATCAATTGAATATATTGCAGGCCAAAAGTGATTTTGGTTATATTCATTAAAGCAGTGGCAGAGTTAGGAGTGATTCCCTATACTCATCTTTTTATAGTAAATATAATTCAATTTTAAAAAAGTCTTACTTTTTTGCTGGCCACTGTATATTTATCTTACAGAAGGTGTTAGAAAGAAAAAAACATCTAACAAATTGCTTGAAAACAAAAACTTTTTAAAAAGAAAAATTTTTTTTGCTTTTTTTGACAGCTGAATAATAGGGTTTTTTTTAGCAATTCACCACCATTTCATTGCGTATGGATATTTTCATTTGTCCTGAAATAAATGAATACTAGAAGTCCGGTAACTTGGTGTCTTTTTTTCTCATACAGAACCTTAAAGAGGTTTCAAATCGTTTGATGAAAGAAAAACTAAATTTTTATGTGACTTTTTTTCAGAATAGTTTTTTAATTACAATAAATAAACAGAGCAAAGCATAATGACCACAGCGATATTAAACGAACACGTTTCATTTCAACACTGCGTGCGCTGGCAAAACAGCGGCGTTGTCCAACTGAGTCAGCCAAATGAATTCCAATCACGGTTTCTAAGTGGGACATTGCAAAGTCGTAAAAAACACATATTAAGCTCGAATCCAACCCGAAACTGAAAATTGATTTTAATGTATAAATCAATATGGCGGTTAGGAATATGTAAATTTAGAGTAAAAAAGTGTATTGTGGCTGATCTGTGTATTATCGAACTTAATCTCGAACTCAAACGTACTTAGGCACGTTGTGTCGTTGCAGTACAATCTTTCTAATTTTCTTCAACAATACCATTGGCTACTTTCTCACCTATTGAGTTGTTGTGTGATTCCAAGAAGAAAGTGAAATATAAAGATAAATAAAATTATTTCAGATAACTTAGAGCTTTTCTCATTAAGACGAGATATAATTCATCAACACGGCATTATAGTCATATTCTTCCAATTTTTTTTTTAATTATTTTAATTGGTTTCATATCCGTTTTTGTTTTTCTTTTTAATTGGTTTCATATCCATTTTTGTTTTTGTTTTTCTTTTTTTTGAGAGTGAAAAAATTTTTTCACTCTAAAAAAAGAGCTTACAAAACGCTTCTCGACATTCTCATCGAAACAAACTGAATGTCAGCATAAAAAATTTTCGGAAATCCAGTTTTAAATATTGCACGTTTTATATAATTGTTTTCCTGTTTCTAGTTCTCCAATGTAAGCAAACACCGAGAGAACAATAAGAAGTTCTAACAAAGTTCTTCCTATTTGTTCAGTGATAATCAATCAAAAAATCAATTTTATTTCATTTTAGTTCTGCCAGAGTAGCAATGAGAATATAGACATATTAATACCAAAAAGTAAAGTGTGAACACAACAGAAAAAGGAAGTAGCAACAAAGTGATGAGCGTTATAGGATGCAGACAAAGTAGAAAGAAAAAATTGTTTAAAAATTTTGCATGGTTGCTATACCTTATGATATCAAAAATATTTTTATGCTTTATTAAAAATACAAAAAAATGTAGTATCAAAAATAATTTTATTTACTGTAAGCAGTGGTGGATATTCCAATTTAGGGGCCCGAGGCAAGAATTTCCAAAAATTGATGTAGTCTGAGAAAAAAAAGAGGTCTTATCTAGGCTTGCATATTTTTCTCCCAAAATCAAGGTGTTCTCCAAAAAAAAAAAAAAAAGGTCTTCACTCCGAATCGTCCTCTGAACAAACATCTGCAGTGAATCCAAAAATGCATATGCTGTTTTCGAGAGGGGGCCCCCAAAAAAAGGGGGAGCCTGAGGCGACTGCCTCATTCGCCTCACCCAATATCCACCACTGACTGTAAGCATCCCTATAGAAAATTTTTTGAGTTGGTTACTCATTATGATGCATCAGTATACGACAAACTACAAATAAATGGCAAAAAAAGATCTTAATTTTTTATTTGGCAGGGCAACCAGCGTATCTCAAATCCAAAAAAGAAAAAAAGAAAAATATTTTTTTCTTTATTCTTTCATGCAGCCGCTGGCAGCCAAGGATTGAACCAGCATATGATGTGTTTCATTCAGAATGGTCAAACCATATCTTGAGATGGTCACTATGAGGTTTAATGAAGAAAAACCACCTCATTCAAACGTTGTGCTAAAAAATGGGTCAGCAAATAAAAATCGGTGAAGTTTTTAAGAGAATTTGACTTCTTTTTTTTGAGTTTTGCTTACAAAATTTGCTCTAATTGTAACAATCTGAACACAATTCGAACAATTTTTTATTTATTTATTTGAACCGTTTTTGTAAAACGCCAGAGAAAATTCACTTCTTTTTGTTGCTGTGTAACTAAAGGTTTTTTAAGCATAATATTTCTGGCATAATAATTTAGGTTTAATGACGTAAATCCCGAAAGAGCATGTAATATTTTTAAAAATTCAAACTATTTAAAGATACTTAAATGGATGTAACACCGTGCAAACAAGCTTCAAATACATTACCAGATAATGTACCTTCATTTCCTTAAGCTGAGATAAAAGCACTGGCTCAAAGTTCTTACTTAATAGTTTCTTTTCACCTAGCTTGACTTAAAAAATATAATTAACATTTACAAATTTGATTTTTTTTTCTTTCTTATATGTCCGGCTCCGCAAGCAGACTGCCTCTGATAAAAATTTAAAACTCGAAGCCACGGTCAAGCACAGAGCTCGGGTTCGGATACCGCTCCAGTTGGTGCAATCATGCATTGACAAGAGTCACACACCTTACCAAAATATGAAGTTCTTCTAATCTGTATTATCTTGAAAAATGACTAATATATATATTTTAACAGATTTCACTTTAAAAACAATGCTGATAGATAATTTAATGATATTAACTGCAATTTTATTCTGTCTTGCAATAGCCAGCAACAACCAAATAGCAAGAGAGATGAAAACGGGTAATGGCTGTTCTTATAGAACCGTTGAAACAGGATATTGCGTTTTCAGTAAATAATAATTTGGTGATCATTGTGCTGACATAAATATTATAAAAATATTGTAAGGTTTTTGGATGTCTTTCTAAATTCAGTTATTATTCTGTGTCACATTTACAATGTCATTCTTAACTTTCCAGCTTAATAGTTGTTGTTAGTTTTTATTATGCCGTAGTTTTTTCATTGTTAAGTAGTGATTATATAACTGGTACACCACCCCCCACTTAATTTAGTTTGTCCCCAAGTTATCTTAAAAGTGTATAGTAAATATTTGTTTTATCGTTTTAATTCAAAGAACATGGCTAATAGCTCAATAGCACTATGACTTCGAACAGTTTTATTCAGTGTTCTCTCTCTATCTCTTGCGGCTTTTTTTTCTCTCGAACGCTCAAGAATGTTGTCTGGAATTTTCTACAATTTTACACTTGATTCGATACTACAAGTTACGTAATCGTTTGCTTCCAATCGGTTGTATTACGATAGCAAACTGCTTGACCGATTGTAAACTTAATGTAGTAGTTTATCAAGAAATCTCTGGGCCACTCTGGTACGTATTTTCAGCCATTTTCTAGCAACGAGACCTAATCTATATAAATAGCGCTGTAATTTTTTTCATTTATTACAGTTAAGAACTGCATAGGAGTCGTTTTGTCTTTCTGTACCTGTGTGGCTGCGTTTAAGTTGTTTAAGGGTCAATGTTGACAACTAAAAGAATGAACACAACTTACTTTATTTGGGTTGATCTAGTTCAACTGGATTTTTCGGATTCCCGAGTAAAGTTGTGACATTCTGCATATTTAGAAATATTGTTTTAATTATTTATTTTTTTAATCCAAAATTGAAAAATCTGGTGCCAAGATTTAGTGATGAATCCATGTTTTTCAATCGAAACCTTTTTTTTGAACTGAACCGAGGAGTTTGTCGTAGACTTAAACCTCAGTTTCGCACATAGAAGCAAAACCTTTTATCTGCGTTTTAGTCTTGTGCAGTCAATTGTTAATCAACTTGTACTGTAACGTAGCAAAGCTGTAAGTTGTATGTTGGATGTTAGTTATGATTCATTAAAAAACGAAGAAATGAAACGCAAGCTATTGAATTTTTATAAAGAGATTTTGGGGACTATTTTTGTGTGCAATCATTTTTGCTTCAATGTAACTCTGGACCAAGGGCGTCCAAACTTTTTGAGCTGAGGGCCATTTCGGCTTATTGAACGTAATCGAAGCCCAAGGAGATAAAGCGCCGTGGCCGAATTTTCAAGTGATGACCTTTTTTAGTCTTCCCTTCCATAAAATCCATATCCGCCTCTGCTTTAAACAATGTAGAAATAAAATGCATTATAAAATACTACACGAAGCATGAGCTGTAATTAAGATAAAGAAGTTTTGAAAGCAAGATTTAAATAAACAAATTTTCTAATTAAAAGTTTTTCAAAAATAAGAAAATTGTTCACACTTTTGATATCTTTTGCGAAAAGAAAGTTCACTTCTTGAAATAAGCGGCTTAAACTTTTGAAGATCTCAATGTTATCAAAATTCTACTCCATCAGTCTTGGGATTAGCATTCCTCGTTGGGATAAAATAGATCTGGGGTTGTTCAAACATGACACAGTGTTGTCAACAGTTTGCCAAGATTGCGCTAGCCGGCACAACGTAACGGTAATAAGTAATCTACTGCGTACTCGAAACATGATTTAGCGTATCAAACAAGAAATATGAAAGTTAAAAGTGTCTATTCACTCTAATTTTGGTTTTTTATCTATTCATTATTTTATGCTGTAGTGTACGGACATCTTTGTTAATATAGTGTCACAAAAATAAAGCAGAATATTTAAAACAAATTTTTTGCGCGTGGATAAAGTTTTTGATTTCAGAGAAAAAATTTTTTACAGGATTTGTAAAAGTGAGTCCCAATATTAGCGAGCCGGATAGTTTGACTTGCTCAACAAACGAAAGCATTTTCTTTATGGATATTCGAAAGTGCAAACGTGTCAAGTAAGAAAAGTTTATTTATTGTATTATCGGAACGAGCATTTTAAACAATTATGCGAATGAAGAAAGTGCAATATTGAGTCAATACGCTTTGATCATAGTTAATCAACCACAACTAAATATAACAAAGATTAAAAACAGCAGTTGTCAAGATAAAATTATTGAGTGTAGAAGGTCTTATTAAATTCAAGTAAAAAATTTCGCGGGACTTTACTTTATTTGGGCGCTACAAAGGTCGCAATCTCTTCTAAGAAGTCAAGCAAAGTCCAAATAGAAAACTTAGTGGTTTTAAGACAAACGTCAAGAAGAAATTGCAGAAAAGGTAATAGCAACAGACTTGGTCTATTTTAATCACTTTTATAGTCATTTGGATTGTGGTCATGCAGTAGAGTTGCCTTGGTGTAACTTACATCCCAATGAAAAAATAGCGTATAAAAAATTATTGGTGCAATTAGTTAAAATTCCTATATAAGTAAAAAAACAAAAGCTATTTTATGGTAATCCTTTGTTTTATGTAAAATTAAGACAGTTTATCATCGTCATAATAACAATTGCAGTGATGACCAGAATTTAGCTTGCTTGCTGCCTCAATTGCCGAAAGAGTTTTTCTAAAATTTTTTTAAATTTCCGCTTTAGTACGGGAAATTGCTTTATTGGTTTTTTGTTTGAAAAATAAAAAAATTTTATTCCTCAAAACAATCGCCACGCTTCGTAGTTTTTTATGAATTGAATCTAGAAATAGTTATAAGTTAACCTATCATCATTAAAACACTTTTTTTCAGGAAAAAACAATAAGTACATGCTGAGAATGGTTCTCTTTTATTTCTGCAGCCGACTTACCAAATCGTTTTTCTTAATTACGATTTCTTTTACAGGTGTACGAAAAATGATTGGTCAAAATGGAGACAGACTTGCAAAATCAAAAGACTGTGTAACAAATGTGAAAACATAAGTTATTGCAATTTTGATGACGTTTTTGAAGATAAAGCTTTTTTTGATGATATCAAATGGTTAAAAATAAAATTTGAATGCATATCAGGTACCATCATGTCAATAATGCAAAAAAGTTGATAATGCAAAAAATTTAATTAAGATTAAAAATTTTAAATAACAAAAAATGTACGAGTACGCTACAACGGCCGAAGATTTGAATTTGTTCTACGGATCTAAATTTCCACAATTTAAGTCTGCTTGTCATTGTCACGTCATTGCGTTCTTGTAATAAAAAGTTTTTGTCATTCAAGATCAACAATGATAAGAAGCTCTTAAGTCTAAAACAAAATGGCGGCTTCGCGGTTGAGTGGTTAGGAGCACTTTCATTGTGATAGATATAGTCTTGGTTAAAAACCTACTCGCGCCATTCTGTTGTGTCCTTAGGAAAGACATTTTACGGTTCTTTTCCCTGTTTGGCAGTCCTGGCAAGCAATGCTAAATTTTAGTCGTACAGTACATCTATAGACCAAAACAAAAAAATTTTATCCGGACAGCAATATCTTGGCATCTTTGAAAGCAGGTCGCGGTAAGCTTTAAATTTCAAGCAAATCTAAAATGCTGAATACCAATGTTCGTTACCTGTCTATTTTTTAAAATAAACTTGTGGTATAGAACAGCAAGCAATTAATGTCCGATTTGTAGTTCCTAGACAGCCCCTCAAATTTTTTCGACTGAAAAGTTTTAATATCAGATTTCTATTTAAAATGATGGAAGCTGTATGCGACGAGTCATTTTAATTTCGAGTCAGTTAGCAAGGCGTCAAGAACTTATCGTATTAGTTGTCAAAAAGTAAAAAGCATCCTTGAAATTGAAAAACTTTTAGGATTTTAAAAGCTGTGACTTTGAGTAAATTTTCTCAGTGGCTCAACAATATTCGTTATATCTTTAATTCAAAATGGTTAAATTTAACAAAATACCCGCCTGCAAACTTTTCATTACCTGCAATTTTTTGAAAGTCAACATTAAACAATGGTATAAAGCATTCTTCTTCAATTAAGATTACGTCTTATCTCAAAGTTTCATAAAATTTTCTAAGATTTTTGAGTCCAGAAAGGTTCTAATTAAATGATATTATACATATTCATACAGAGGTAACACAAAATTTACAAGATTATTTCCAGGTTTTATAGTGACACAAAGTAAAAGTTTCACAGGTCTAAGCTTACAAAAAGCCTTCTTATCTTGAATAACGCAATTTTCACATTTAAGCAAGAAAAGCGGGTCAATTTTTGTTTTTAAATCGCATGAACAACCTTTGTTTAAACAATTACTAAAACAGCAAATTGGCGTTTTTAGTCTAAAAAAGGGCTTTTAAACAAGTTAACTTCAAACAGTTCATTCTTATCAACATTATATCAATCGTTTACCTCGCAAACTTGCAGACAATGACCGAGACGTTAAATTTAAACCAATGGTCAAACAATCGTTCCAACCTGTTTTCGGCGACACAAAGATATTGCCATCTAGTTGATATTTTTAAAACGGATTTTCTTTGATTTTTGCTGTTTCATTCATTTTTCTAGAGATGAAACTCGACTTGCAGAATGTTTCGACTTGCAGAATACTTGCAGAATACTTCACGAAATGCAAAAAAATTATGTGAAGTGTCTTTTTGTAGGGTGCCAGTCCAGCCGGACCAACGAAGAAATTAAGCCTTGACAATGTTCATTACGATCCCCATTAAAATAGCGCTTGCAGTCCTCGGCCATTTGGTCAAGAATTTCTTTGTTTTCTAACCACTTCAAGTATATGTACAAACAATTCAAATTAAACGGACGAAGTGTATTTATTGACTATAAAACTATTGATCATGTAGAATCTAAATTTTATACGACTTTTTCTACGGTATTTTTATTGAAAAACTCAAACAACTATTGGTTTTTACGTTAAAAAATCGACTTACTCGACATTTAAATTTTGTAAATTGCAATTTAAAGTAAAAATATATTTTTGTTTTTAAAAACTTATCATTAATTATTTTTGTAGTTGACAGTATATACTCGCTACAGGAAATAACGCCATATCGACCCAACACCAACATTAATGTTTCGTTTGAGGTGTTTGAACAGTTGGCCAAAGAACAATTACGAAGGAATTTTTACTGCCAAAAATATCAAAAGAATATATCAACAACTACAAGAGTTGATTCAAATACTTTTAGGGATGTTTTCAATACATCTCAAAAAAATATTTCTGTCTACGTCAGAGCAAATGCAAATAAAAGCGACAACGTTATTTTGAATGTGAAAGCTTTTCATTTGCCTTCATCAAAATTAAAACACCTTCTTCGGCCACCGAGGTACCTGGGATCCGGAAAAAGAAACCTATTTCGGTTTCTTTTTCCCAATCAAACGTACTTAAGTGTATTAGGATTTGACTCGATTACGAAACAACCCCTAAATTTGTCGGTTAAATTTTTTTACGCAATTAAAAATTCTGACAAAATACACGAAAAAGTCAAATCCATCAAACGTTCTCATTCAAAAAATGCTCTTACCTTTGTTCAAACTGCTTCTTTAAAATGTGTCTTCGTTGATGTGAAAAAAAATGAATTCTCAGAAAGAGGTTGTATCAGTATTTCAACTTCTGATTTGAGTAACGTGACTTGTCAATGCAACCACGCAACCGTTTTCACGCTCATCTTGTCCGTTGTCTTCATTTTCATACCCGAGACGGTTCAGGTAAGTTAACTGCGTTGGTTTATTTCCTGTGAAAAAACCTTTAATAGTTCCTTCAACTAGTTTCCGACTTTTTTATTGACTTCATACTTTGACCAAAAAAGGTTTTCAGTCTAATTTGGGTTCAAAAATAGTTTTGAAAATAGTCAAAAGTTGTTTTCGGTGAGTTTCTTTTACGGAGTAAAAAGCAAGGTCATCATCACTTTATTAGAAGCCTAAATCAGTTTTTTCTTAGCATTTCATTAAAAAGCTATGAGGTTAAGGAATTGAAAAATTTTAAACTTTAAAAAAGGTTTGTAAAACATATTTTTGAAGAACACATGCTTGAGACGCCTGATCTAAGTTTTTGATTTGCCGTGTCGCATTCGCATAAAGTTGCATTTTTTTTCGCGATTAATTTTTATTATCAAGGCTATGGGTCAGATTTTTAACAATTAACTTTTAGTCCAGCGAATTTTCTTTTAAAGTTTTTCCGCGAAAATAGTGCCAGTTAAAAGAATGCTTAAAAATGCTTAGTTTGTTTCTTACAAAACAGGTATTTTCAAGTAAATTTTATAATTTTCAGTTGGTGAAAAATATAGTTTATTATAAATAACTACATATTTAAGACGGATTTAAAAGTAAAAACTTGCTTTTAGGTGTTATCATATGTTACTGGAATAATATCAGTCATATCTCTCGTTTTTGGTTTTTATATTCTTATTTATGTGAAAGAAAAGATTAAAAACAAAAGACTCTACATTCAATTGAACTTGATTATTGCGCTCTTTTTTCTTCATATTGTCAGCCTTCTCCAAGCCGTCGCCCTTAAAAATAACGGAACCTGTGAAGTCGCAACAGTTGCTTTACACTTTTTCGTTCTTGCGTCAGGTAAATCTTAGTTTTAGAATGGTTTAAACCAATATTGATTTTTTTTAAAAGTTGTTCATCCTTTAACTAAGCGAGAAAAATCCAAATTTGCCGTGCTATTATATTCAGGGTTTTTAAAAAGTGCAATCCATTTTTCTCAAGTCGAACTTTAAAAATGCTTAACTTCATTTCCAATCTGGTCCCACATTAAAATTCCATTGACGTTTTTTTCATTTTATCTGCGAAGTTGATTTACATGAGCTTATTATCCACATGAGATTCATGAACATGAGCATATTATTCAAGTCCGCTCGTTTCGTTTCAATCGTCGGTTTTAAATTTGCTGCTTTGATTTGAAGAGGCGAAAATATTTTTGAACAGTACGTTTTCTGAGATTGCGTGTGTAAAGTCGTAGTCGAAGCAAATGTTAGGTGTGAACAAGTTTCGGATAGTAATCAACGTTTAAAGCACTTTCAATTACGCATCGAGGCACTGGGTCAGTTTTTAACAATTAACTTGTAGTCCCGTGAGTCTTTTTTAAAAGTTTTCCGGCGAAAAATGTGCAAGTTGAAAGAATGTTTGACAACAATTGTTTAGATTGTTTCTTACAAAGCAGATAACAAAAAAAAACAAGAAAAGCTATGTTAATTATTATAAAAATGATGTAAACGTAAAACTAATTTTTAAAAACCGAAAATCATTTTATGCCGTAAAATACGCGAAGAATATCTACCCTTTGTTTAAGGTAATAAAAAAGACTTTGCATAAAATTTGTGAAATGAAATTTATTTTTTTGCAACAACCAAAACACTGATACTGTTAAGTGTTTGCATTATTTTTTTTGAAGGCACCAATTATACTAGTTGCAAAGAACGATTTATATTTGTATTGCTTGACTTAATCCGTAAATCTTGAAAATTCGAACCAGATTTTTACATTGTAAATAAATTTAATGGCTTCTCATAAAAAAACCTATAAAAGCAAGTTATATTGAAGCTTAATAATTACACGAATATTATTTGAAATATTTGGCAGCCTATTTTAAACAAGTGTCAACAACTTAAATTTTTACTTCTTTTTGCAAGAAATTAAGGTTGTTTATAAATTATTTGCTATTAAACTGTTAATTTCAAGCTTAAACTTTTATTTATTGTACGTTACATTACCATACGTTTCATAGTTGCCAAACCATTTAAAAAAATTAATTATTTTCAATTTTGAATTAAGGAGGTTGGATGTTAATGGAAGGCGTAAATTTGCTGCTTATCAACTCCAAACGAAGCTTGCAGTTTCATGGAATGTATCGTCAACAAATGGTTTATATTACTTATTTCGTCGGCTGGGTAATTCCGTTAATAATCGTGACAATATCAGCTGTATATGGATTTATAAATTCTACCTATGTCCAAGAGTCCACTGAAGTTGAACGCAAGATTTATGGTGCAAGTAAATATCAAATATGCTGGCTCAGCACAAAGCATTACATGAGATTGGGGGCAGCTATTATTCCCATTGCTTTCGTTATAACTGCAAACACATTGATTGCACTGCATACAGCGTTTGTGGTTATAAAAATAAAACGAGAGGAAAATAAGCAACTCTCTTTTCGTGGAAAAGCTAAAAGAAGACATAATCTAAATGAAGTTAAATCTGTTTTGTTGACGTTTCTGCTTTTAACTCCAGTATTTGGTTTATCTTGGATTCTTCTGCTACTTATAGGTAGGTAGAATTCTGCATTATACTGTATAAGTATGAGAAAATAAATAAACAACAGAATAATTTTTTTATTGTAAAATCATCCAAAAATTTTTTCTATTTATCCAATAACGTTTAAAGCTTTTTTATGCACTTCCAGTTTATTATGGTCTACTAGCTGGTTTTTTTTCTACTGTATTTATAATTAGTTTTGATCTACCGAATGCATAAGATATTCAATAGAATCAAAAACTTGTTATTTCAAATTTTTATGGGAAAACTTCTTTCAAGCGGAAGGAGTTACCTAAATACAATTTTTTAATTACAAATTGGGCCACAAACAAGAAAAAAACATAATAGTTAACGTATTTTTTTTGGTAACTTTTGAGATAACTATTTTAACCTCTATCGGTTATGGTATATTTCGCATTAACGGTGTTTCAAGACAATTTAACGTCTTCTACCTACAAAAAATTTAATCAATTTTAATTTAAATGAGCCATATTTTCAGGTTAAAATTACTGCTTTATTTCAAAATTTGTGTGTAAAATAATTACCATTTCGTCGACATTAATTTTCAAAGAGTCATGACGTGAGATTTGATCGTTAAATTTGTTTTTTTTAAGTTCAAATTGGGGGTGCAATTGGCAAACTATAAAAAATAGTTGAAGTACGTTACAACTATTCAAATTTATAAATACTGAAAAGTCATCAAACAATTTCGATCTATGAATTAAAATTTGACCAATCTTGTATATGTGACAAACAAAATCAAAAATGTTTTTAGTTTAAAAGAAAAGCTTTTCAATATTTTCAACCGGTTAATAGAATTACATTAAAAAACTTGCGTGAATTTCTTAAAATCACTTTGTTGGAACCTTCAACGTAAAACTAAAAAATATTTACTAACTTTCAGATTTTAACTCACAGTTATTTCTATTCGCAACTACTTGCATCATTTCTGATGCAATGTTTTTTTGATGCAATAAATTTTTTGTTCAAGCTCAAGTCAAGACACATCATTTCAATTTCTGATGCAATAAATTTTTCGTTAAAGCTCAAGTCAAGACAGCAATTGCAAAATTTGCAATGTTAAATTAGTGTGCGAACACGTAGGTGTTTTATTGTTTTTCAACTGAACAAATATCACGTTCTTTATCATTGTTTATCACAACTTTTATAAATAAGCTATATGGCAACCAAAAATAAATTAATCATTCATAAATACAATTGTTTATTGTACAACCTATAGCTAAATTTGAAAAAAATATAAACTAAAAAGATATATAGTCACAGAATATGGGAAGATTTTCGTGAACAAAAGTATACCTAATCAGATATACGAGTATTTTCTCGGTAATATAATTGTTATTGCCGCGGAAACAAAACGCCGATAAAGCTTTCCACTGTCATCCGACAAAAACCTAATGAAGTCAGCAGACCGCTGCGATCGGCATTTTGCTGAAATGCAACCGGTTCTTTAAACATCCAACAATGTTCTCCTGCATATGCCAATAAAACCAGGCACGTCACCGACATTACCCCAATGTTGCCTACTATATTCATACGACATTGACGCAACGAACTTACAAGTAGGCTTATAACTACCAGCAGTGGTGGATATTGGGTGAGGCGAGTAAGTCAGTTGCCTGGGGACCCCTTTTTTCAGCACCCCCTTGTTTTTACAGCCCTTTCCTCGAAAATACCGCATATAGCTCCATTTTGGTGTATATGTTTTTTTAGAGATCATTATGAAGTTGGGACGAAAAGTGGGAAATACGAGATGGATTCGAAGTGAAGACCTTTTTTTTTTTAAAGATCACGATGATTTTGGGAGAAAAATACGGATAAAGAAGATCGATTCGAGGTGAAGACTTTTTTTTTAGAGATCATTATGATTTTGATAGAAAAATACCGAAATACGAGATTAATTCGAAGTGAAGACTTTTTTTTTTTGGAGATCACGATGATTTTGGGAAAAAAAGGGGAAATACGAGATCGAAGCCCTTTTTTTTAAAAGAACACCAATTTTTGGGAATTCTTGCCTCGGGCCCTTTACTTTGAATATCCGTCACTAACCACTAGTATACAATAATAACCATACTATGTCTAACAACTTTCGAATCGCCTAAAAAAATTCTCTCGGCTGTTTGTTGCGAATTTCCCGGTTTTGAAATGGTTCTACTCGCATTTGATAAGTTCATTGTCTACGTACAATGACCCGGCCGGATATTCCTCCCGAAACAAACAAAATTACAAATTAGAAGGGTGACTTTTATGCGTCGCGCGATTTCGAAGGGCTATAGTGTTTATGAAAGAATTGGTTTTAAATTAACATGAATTTATGATTTTAAAAAGGTTTAATGAAACCAAGACAAGTTGAGGAATAATTATACGTATCGTAAAAGCAATTAACAGGTAAAGTAATAATAATAACACACATGTTTTAATCAACCTCTTGTACCGCACACACCAAGTTTGTGAGGTTTTTTAAAGTAAAAAGGTAGAAGATTATGAGAAATATGTAATGGATATAGTTGTCGTAACTTATTTCTTTTGAGATCTAGTTTTTTACTTTACAAGACCTCTTTAACTTGATATGTGTAATGTAATGAATGAGCAATATAGTTAAAACCAAAGCTTGGTTAACATCTTTAACTTAAATCTGTCGGAATTTTTTCTGTTTTGCGCTTGATCTATCTTAATTGTTAGTCGCTTTTACTGAACGTATGATTATTCTTTTCCTTATTTTTATTTCATCATACCTTTAAAAAAATAAATCACGCTTTGTTAGTTTAAAACTGCTTGTTTTATAACTACTTGCAGAGAACAGCAAAGCGTATCGCGTAAAAGGTTGGCCTTGTTCACACTAGGCGTGGTTTCTCAGCGTAAAAGTGTTTACATTTCCACACCAGCCTTCGACAAGAAATTCTATGCAAAGCGCTGGCAAAAAATCGCTTACCAAGTTATTAATATAATTGTAATACTAATTCATTAGCACAGATTTTCTGTTTTTGGACACGAGGTGTGCTTCAAAACAATTATAAATTGTTAATGTGACGCAAGTCAAAAATGATTGAGAATCACTGCCCTATAAACTAATAAAAATGTTAAATATCGTCTAATGAAGCTTTGGTGTCACAAAACCTGACTCTAAAATGTATTTGAGAGCATTATCGCATTTTTTAAAAATCATTTTATTTCTCTATTCATTCTCCTGACTTATAGAGAAGGGACGAAGGCGCAAATACAGTGAAAAAGCAATTACCCGACCTGTTTTCGGAGATTTCAAAATATTGCTGTCCGCTTAAAAAATTTTATTTTAGATTTTAGTCATATAGAAATGTGAATGAAATTTAGAACTACTTGTCAAGACTACCAAGAAGGGGGAACTGCGGTTAGTTACAGTAATTTATCCCTTGATGATGTGCCTGCATCATTAGAAATCAAACCACCGTCTTTTGTCCTCTGGAGTTTTATTGGTTCTAATTGCTTTCTATATTCGTGACTCAACAGTTGATTGATCGAACGACACTTGATTGAACGACAGTTGATCAAACGACACTTGATCGAAACAACATTTGATCGAAACGACATTTGATAGAATTATGAGCGAAAATTTACAACTTTGAATCTGTCCCGCTTTCGGCAATTTTTTGTCCCCAAAACATAGTAATCTCTAAAAAAAGATCTTCCCTTTGAATCTATCTTTGATTTTCTCAAGGGTAGGGCCATGGCACAATGCCCCCCTCCCTAAATACGCTACTGACTACAATGTAAAAAGAATGCAGAAAAATGGCAGCAATAGGCATTTAACAAAGACAAGACACCACTTGAAAGCTCCTAAAAATACTTTGTCCAGGAACTTTGTTAAGAAACCCTGACTTTAACATTGGAAAAAAATTATAAAAAATAAAAACAAACTGTCTCCTTACTGATGGCCTCTGCTATTTATGAATCTAATTTATAATGACAAAGAGATTGTTTAATCGCAGAAACATTCCAAAGTAAAGTTGCTTTTTTTTTAGCAACTATCATTTTGATCAAATGTTGTTTCGATCAAGTGTCGTTCGATCAAGTGTCGTTTTGATCAACTGTCGTTTAATCAAGTGCCGTTCGATCAACTGTTGTAGCACCTCCTATATCATACATTTATATGATTTCACATAAATGAAACTATCCTGACACAGTGCTGTAAAAGTTTGGTAACATCAATATTTTTTTAATTTTTTCATATGTAAATTTGTACTTAAAGTTGTTGGAACATATAATCTTTTTGTGGCCATATTTATTTTAGAACTCTTTTAAATTACATTTTAAAAATGTTTGCAAGAAGAAACGTGATCCAAGCATATACTGAAAAGAGGTTGCAAACTTAGTTGTTCACGAATTGGAATATTTTTTTATGTTTATTAAACTTGGCGTGATTATTAAGAGCAATAAAATGCTTACAAAATCTTTGTTTGGAATTGCCATGTTTTTTTCAAATCAGACATATTCTTATTAATTCAGTGTTCTTACCATAATATTCATACTTCCATTTAATACAAAAGTTAATGAGACAATTACATGTACCAATATATCACACACAAAATAAACTAGAGTAAATTTTCTTAGACTGAAGAATACAAAACAATAAAAATCCTAACAATTTTGCTCACAAACTTCCGATATTTTTTAAAAAATATTAACTTACAAGAATAAGATTTTGATTCTTCAGAAAAAGGCTTAAAAAAGGTCAAAAAAGGGCCAAAAGGCCAAACATTAAATTTGAAATCCAAGCACCTTGAAAAAAGGTCAAATTCGTCAGATTTGGCCTTAAAAAGACCAATGTGGCAACCCTAGTTCCCAAATTTTTTGCACATCGACCTCAATTAAAATTAAATTTTTCTTTTGACCGTCAATCCAATACACACTATTGACTAATGCAATGCCTAAAACTATTAGTTTACTATTAACTGATTAAAGTGAAGACCTTTTTAATTGGTTTTCACTATCATGCAATTATTTTTTTCTATTAGATATCTAGAGAAATAAGTAAAGACCAAAATTCGACCCTTAAATGTTTCCATTGACCCCTTTTAGAAACATTGATTTAAAGACACTATTATCATATGTTACTAGATCAAAAATTTTGATAAATCAGCTGTCCAACTAATTATTTTTTTACAATAATCGAAAATCAGAATTATTCACGTGTAAAATTGGGTAATCCAATCATTGCTTTTTGTCGATAAAATATAAAATATTAACGTAGATAATCCGTAAATCAAATGTCAATAATCAGAAACGGTAATTAGGCCCACACACGAGGAATGATTAATAATACAAATTCTGTATTTTTTGCCCATGAAATATAGAATGCCATTGTACGTAATTTGCTGGTAAATCATACGTTAGGCAAACAGTTTCCTTGCAAAAATACGCCGCTAAAATCTTTGCTCGGCCAACGACATGACAAAAAATTTCTATTTGGGTTGTTACAAAAAAAGCCGATAAAAGATGTTGCTTTTGGTTTGAGTTCATTTGGAATATGATAAAAGTCAGTACTTTATAGTCATTGACCCATAAGAAAACATGCCAAATGCTATATTGCATAATGCATCATAATGCTACGAAAATTGAAGGTAGCATGATTTAAATATTTAAATTTCATAAAATAAAGAAGTGTTTTGTTTGTACCTTAATTGAATAGCACTTACGAATACGAGATAAAGAATTAATTAAAAAGATTGATCATTGAAACGAAATGTGTGGTTTATTAATCTCGCAATCTTTTAAAACTTTGAAAATTACCTCGCCACCGACAATTAATTTAAAATAAACCCTCACTTTTTTTTGAAAATTTAAAGATAAAAATTTTGCTATGGTAATAAACTTAGCGTTTTGTCACTGTAGGCTATTGTATATTTTAAAGTTGCTGTACAATGAACAGTAAATTTTGGTAGTAAACAATATAGCAATAAAACGTGCTTAAAAATTATATAAGTTCATTTGAAAAATGATAAAAACGGCACAAACCTATTAATGTGACCTTTGTAAAGTTAACGATAGCACCAACGCTCTTTGCGAGTCAGGAAGATAAATGAGACGATAAAAATGATGACGATAGCCGTTCATCTATGCTTAGCGATGTCGATTTGTGTTTTTGTACAACTTTTTATAGATAAACACTATGAAGTTTTCTATATGGGTGACTATAAGAATTTTGTGTTGAAAATATTTGAAAACGTTTCACAAGTGGCTTGTAAAAATGGGCAATTTTTCCCCTTCAGTGTCGATTGAAATAATTCAAGTGACACTATAAAGAGCCATAAAAATCTTTTACAGTATCTTTCGTTTTATTTTTTGGATTTTAATGCATTTTTTAAATTTTAATCTACAATTTTCTCATTTACAATATATTTCTTTATTGTATTTTAGATACAAATTTCTTTATGTTTGTTTGCTTACCTTAAAAAATGTAGATTTCGTACTGGGGTCTCAATACGCTTTGTTGAAAACTTGGTGGTGGGTCAAATAAATTTGAAAATTCACGCTTAAAACCAATGTTTTTTAACCAGAGGGTGGCTCGCTATAAGGCAATGTTAAAAAATTTTAAAAGCGCGAGAATTTTTTTCTAGTTAACTTTTCAAATTACTTGTATTCCGAATTATTTTTTTCGCTTTTTAATTGATATTCAAAGACAAAGCAATATTTGATGAAAAAAATGCCGTTGCTGCTTTAAGTTTTCGGTGTCCCGCCAAATAGCCTACGGAAAGAGTAGCCTAAAAAGGCTGAGAATCACTGCTTTATGTAACTTTAGTACTCGTACTTTCTCCCGAGTGATTACGGTTGTTTAATTCTCTTTATGACATGTTCAGGACCCTTTTCTCTTATTTTAAAATGACATTTATAAAGGCATTGAGTTTATTTTGAAATGGGGAAAAGGTTTTTAGATAATTCGGTCAGTATTAACTCTCACAATAGTGATACGTGGTATGTCTACTCTTTTAAACCGTAGTGACATCTAGTGTTTCAATATTGTTTCTTGTTCATGTTATTGAAAAATTTATTTAGTTAAAACTCGCTTAATTGTTATGAACTACTTCAGAATTAATCACAAATTCCAAAGAAAACTATGAATAAAACAATGAAGATGTCGGTGATACATAGAGTTAAAAAATTGTCTCAAGCGTTTGCTAACCAAACTTAAAAAATTGTTTAAATTAAAATGAGAAAAAAAAGTTTAAATATAAAAGCAAACACTTGCCCATTTATTTTTTGTAAGCTGAAACCACTTAATATCATAAGCTTTGAGGAAATTTGCTACAATGGTTGACCTAATCCGCTGAAAACTATTGAAGAGTTTTTTGTCAAAGCTTAAAAACTGTAATTGTTTAGTGCGTCGCACACAAATAAATCTATTTTACAGTTTTTTTAAATCAATAAAACGAGTTAATGTTTTAGAGGTTTAAAACGTACGAGTTAAGATCTTTAATATCGGAAAATTAAAAATGAATTAGTTTGATAAAAAAAAATCATTTGCTTAAATATAAGTAGGGTATGAACAAAAAAATTATTCCAGTACCTGAAGAAATCTTTTACGAACGGAAAATTCGGTTTTATATTTTGGTTTTGCATGTGTTACGTGTTTACTTTTTGTGCTGAATTAACTTTGTTTAATAAATTGTTATCAAAACAAAATTTAGGGGTTTTATGTGGGCACCCTGTTATATAAATGATAGAAATTTTAACAAGAAGTCCAATAATAATTTTTGAGAATACTCCATGAGAATATTAGGTCTTAAATGTTGCTTCTTTAAAACTAAGTCTAATGAATTTGTTTTGTAATCAGCTTTACTTAAATGTTAATTTAAGGCTATTCTTTAGATTCACCGGGGAAATCTTCGTTAGCGTTTTTGTACCTGAATTCGATAGTCAACGGCCTGCAAGGGTTCTACATTGCGTTGATTTACTGCGGAAGGAAGAATGTCAGAAGTGCAGTAAGAACATCCATAAGAAAAAAATTTTAGCTGGAGAAGCTATGAGCAACCTGTTTCGTGGATGACACTGGGACGAGGCTGGAACTGCTTCAATGACACCAATTGCGAATTTCGCTCTATTTTACGGAATAAATTTTTGAATCCGGATTAAGCTTTTGGCTACATTTTAATGATAATGTCTAGCGTTGTCACGACAACACATGACAATGCCAAGTTTAGTTGCCAAGATTGAGAATCTGCAAAATAACTTTAAAAAATTGCGCCTTTGTAAATCTATTTGCAGCTCAGTGTAATGATGCAGATAGGTAAACGTACCTACTTGCAATTATCATGGTTACATTTAATCTCAGTTACAACATAGAGTGGTATATAGCTGTAACAAAACTATTTGAACGTTTCTTGAATTTTCTTTTATAGTAAACTCTCGTAACTCTTTTACAAAATCGTATTAAATTTAGACTTAAAATTAATTAGGTTTCGGCAATGAGAGATTCAAAATGTTAAGAACAGGTTCTCTTTTGTATAGAATTCATTTACAACAGGATCCTTCATTATACAAAAATATAGAGATACCGAGATTACGTTGAATTAAAAACTGGTTTGCTAACGTCATGACGTTCCAAGAACGGGTTCGCGCGAACCTGTGCAAGCTCCCTAAATCCCATCATTGAGTTTTAGCCTACTAAAGTTTATGATTATATAATCCTATTCCCTTTATCAATCAAATACTTTTTAAAAAATTTCTTGAATAATTAGTATGTTTAAAATCTATGATTGTGTTTTGTTATTCTTGAGAGTTTATATAAACCGAAAATAAGTTGCTAATGTTTGAAAATTGGTGAATTCTCCGAATAAAAATTAAAGGTTTTATGTCGGCAACGTGGCCAAGTGCTTGGAGGGGTGTTTTGATAGCAAACGTGATCAACCAAGTAACGATTCAAAACCAACTCGCGTTTGTTTTTGGCGTCCTTGGAAAAGACATTTTATGGCCCTTTTCTCTGCTTGGCGATCTTAGCAAGTAGCTCTATATTTTGATTATATCACTAAATAAAAAGAAAATTCAAACGGACAGAATTACTTCGGTATCTTCAAAAGATGGCCTGGGTAATTGCTTGACTGTTGCCTTAAATATAAGCCCACTGAATTTTTCCTGCAATTTAGGAGGATAAATGTAGAGATAGAAACAAAAAATTAAAAAGCAAATTATATAAAATTAGCATACTTTTATTCTAATTTTAAAACTCAAGCTCGTTATCGTCATCGTGCGGTGATCGTACTCTCGACGTTCATGCATGAAGCGATAACATTCAAAATTTTAAGATTTTTAAAAACCTGTTAGTAAAATTTTGTTCAGAACCCACGAACGACAGATTCCCTTATTATGAAGAAATATAAAGATACCGAGATTACGTTAAACTAAGAACGGGTTCGCTGAACGTCATAATGTTCCAAGAATGGGTTCGCGCGAACCCTTGCAAACCCCTGAATCCATCATTGCATGCCTGTATTATAAACTGTTACACAATTAACCCAATAATGCCATTAATAAAGCCTATGCCAATTTTCAGCTGCACCTTAAAAGGCTGTATTGAAGGTTATTTTCATTTATAAAAAATAGTAATTGTTGTTTAATTGTTTAAAAACAATTTTTTAGTAAATCAACAAGTGTGCTGTGCGATTTTATTTGAAAAACAATCGTTTATTATTGATTTTTATGCTAGTTCACAGAGGCAATAAAGAAAAAATTAGTTACAAGATTGTAAGCACTGTTGTTTCAAAATTAAGTAGTCTATATTTTACGCATTTTTCAAACTTATGCTTTTTGCAGAAATCTAGTATTGTCTACATACTGTAGTGTTCGCAAATTAATTTTTAAAGCCTGTCGTTTGAAAGTCATCGAATGTTTGGGAGCATTTCTCACAACCTTATGAATAAAAATAAAGTTGTGTGTAACCACAGCAATGCTATACTTATTTATTGCCAAAGCACTAGGAGTCTACACAAGCACCTGTGCAAAAACATGTCTTTACCACATTGGGAAAGCGTGGATTCACAAAATCAAAAAGTTCCATTAACTCAGCCGCGAATCAAAGCGACCAACTGTTAATTACAAGATAGTCTAGATAGCCGACTTATTTTAGAAAATTTTTTTATTACTTTTGTTGTGCAACTTATTTGCCGTTGATATTTTGTCAATTTCGTTAATAGAGCAACGAGCGAAACAAAAGATGTTACAGTTCTCTCTTCTCTCTTCGTAAGGAGCTTTTGAAATGCTGGCTTAACTACCACTGCTTTGAGGTTCCGATTAACTGGATCATATTTAGAGGCATTAAATAGATTGCACTATAATGAACACTTACTGGAATAAATGAAAAATTGCTTTGATTTCTTTCTTTCTTTGATTTATTTCACTATTGCATTCAATTTTCTGTGTTGATGTTAATGATGTAAGTCTGAGACATTTGGCGCTTATCTTGCTTTTTGTTAATTATTTTACACCGATTTGAAGGAATTGTTTAGTGCGGTAAAATTTTCAATATAAAACTTATTTTCAAAATTTTTTTATTAAAACAAATGCAGATTTTTTTCAATTTTTAGACAGGATTTGATATTCTGGAAAGATTCTAGAATCTAAAAAAAGATTGGGAAATTTGAAAATTCAGAATACTTGCGTATTCTTAATTTTCAAATTTCCCAATCTTTTTTTAGATTCTAGAAATGAACATCCCTAGTTGCAGTAAAATGAACAACCCTAGTTGCAGTAAAATATTCAAAACAATCAACTTTAAGTATAAAGTAATAAAGCATGCAGTGGAAGAAAGTTTATAAAAGCTCTTGAAATGAATGTCGCAAAGAAACATTTGCCTTTGCCCAAAGCAATTAATGGTCTTCTCATACAATTTTAGAAAAGCTCTACTTTTTTCTTAGCCTGGGCTTGAGTGGCTAACATTTTTTTGATGTGCAAGTCAGTCATCGAGTAATTGTTTTATACGAGTTGTAGCTGATGTATCACAAATTGAATAACTAGATTTGATAGTACAAATCTTTTTTAGATTTGCAAAGAATGACAGATATCTGGGTTTACAAACAATTGTTCAAAAACAGTTATTCAAAAACATTTGTTTATATTGACAATGGTCTCGACTCAACAGTTGTTTGAAAAATAACGTGTGTGCAGTTGTCTGAAAATATTTTATAAACGCTTATTTTTTAAAAATTAATACCTAATCCTAACCCATTGGCGACTCCAGGACTTTGTCGGTAATCGGGATCGTGTTTGATACTGATGCAACAAATTGCAGATACACTACACAGTAGATTATTACTGTAGGATAAAGATAGTGGCTAAAATTTCGCAATAAATTAAAACATATGATAAATAAAACTGTAAACTGTTTCTGGCTCGGGCTACTCGAATTGAGCCCGAGTAGCCCGTGCCGGAATTGCTTCTGCCCCAACCTAACTCTATTGTTTGTAAAATGTTGGCTCTTGTTTTCGAATATTTGTCAGAATAACAATTCTCCGCATACAAGATATTTGTTATGGGGGATTGTAAGTTCCGGATATATCGTCAAAGACGAAAATATAGAAACGCGTTCCTCGTGACTTGGGATTTTCGCTGTAGCACACTGCAACTCTCACACTGTCTCAAAAGACAGTCAATTCCATTTGGTGCAAAAAGAGAGAATGAATTAAGCACAAAGTCACGTCGATTAATTAGGTGCATCCAACAAACTGACTTTTATAACTATAAGATTTTTATAACATTTTGCAATAACAAAAAACATTTTTCATAACTTTTAACTGATTATTTTTCCTGAAAATATTACCGTTAAACTAAATACGTAGCTTAAACAAACGGGATAGGAATAAATCTCAAATTGAAAGATAAAGCAAGCGAATCCAAACATAACAAACTAATGAATGACCAAGAGAATCAGATTAAAACCAATCTATGCTAACGATGAAATTACTGAAGGTGAAATTAAAGGTGAAGTGCTATTTAGGATTCAAATTCAGATGCGCGTAGCGTGATGAAAACGCTCATAATGAATATTACATAGCGGCTCGAAATTACGTAAAGGCAAAAACTCGAAAACAATATTTCACAATGAGTACAAGCATAAACATAATTAAATAAAAAAAATCCTTTAGTTTATAGAAAAAGAAACACATTTTTGGGTTTAAACTCCTTTTTAGTAAAATAAAAAAATTAAGCAAATGATGTAAATAAAATAAAGTTGAGTTTTTCTCGGTTTGCAATCAATCACAAATTGATTACACATCAACATGCAATCCTTAAAGAAACCGCTTGAAATTTTTGGTAATTTAGTTTAAGCAGCTGTCCAACTAGCAGCTACCGCAGCAGATTAAGCTGGTAAAGAAATAAAAAAACATCAATCGGCGTTTATTCGATTATTTTGTGCATTTACACCAAGTCATTCTTTATCTTTCCAACACCACTACCACCACCATTGGTACTATCATTGCTGGAAACTTTATTAGTCTTGCTTGTGATTGAAGTAGACCAAATGTCACTTTTGAGTTTTATTAATGCTTCCCGTACATCATTTCCGCAGCAGTATATAATGAATATCAAGACACCTTGAAGTCCATTGATGACAGCATTGATATAAAGAAAAACTGTTGAAGTGGTTCCTGGTGCGTCTGCAAATAAAAAAACTTTTAAATAAAAGAATAAGCTGAAATGTATTCGGATCTACTGGAAAAATAATTTTGTAAAATTAATACGCAACCAAAATTTGAAAAAAACTTGTGTCGCACTCCAAATAGAATTTTGCAAGGATATTAAATAAAATATAGTTTGGATCTTTACGTACTGGTAAAAAACATCAAAATCCAAGACAATCCAAATGTAGGACCAAGCACAAGTATTGTTTTAAATCCAGATATAATTTGATCAACTTTTACAAAATCTTGTTGGTTGTCTTTCAACAACAACGATTTGTTGTCGCTTGTCCTTAATCGAACAACAAATACAGCAGCGTGAATAGCAATGCTTATATTGGTTACAAGCACAATGCCAAGAGGAATCAGAACAGATGTAACTCTTATTTGAGACTTTGTACTTAGCCAGCACATTTCAAAAGTCGCTGTCGCATTTAGTAAGAAATCATTAGTATTTTCCTTTCTTGCCATGTAAGTGGAATTGTGAAATCCAATTGCAGCCGATATTGTAACAATGGTTAAAGGTATAAACCATCCTACAAAATAACTGAGATATTTTATTTTATGACGGTGTCTTCCGTATAATCGTAGTCCTTTTCGAGAAAGTTTTAATCGCAAATTAATTCCTTCCATCAGCATCCAACAACCTAAAGTACATTTGTCATTTGTGTGTAATTAGTAGGAAAAACACAATGACAAATTATATTTTGATTATTGGTTTCTTAATAATTAATAGTTTCACCCTTTTATTATATCTGAATGGTCTCATAATAGTTAATAGTTATCTCTTAGTGATGCAGTCGAGACCAAGACCGACATCGAGACGGGATAATTACGAGACCTAAGGTTTGAGGACGAGACGAAAAACCATCAAAACCAAGACCGAGACCGAATAATTTTAATCAATAGTTTTTTTGAATAATTTAAAATTACATTTTTAATAAACAAACACCTCTAATATGTTGGAAAGAGCTTTGCTCAGTGTGGTTGCATCATTAAAAATTTGTTTTAAAAAAACCTCAACTAGAGCAAAAGGAACCAGAAACACATGAGGCATGCTGGTTAATAATGTTGAAAAAAGCTGGTTACTCATTAAAACATAAAATCAAAATGCTGAAAGCACAATCATCACGGAAATGATTAAAACTTTATCCAAATATTTGATTAGCTGGGTTATCTATGTTGGCGTGTTGCAGTTGTTGGATTTCTTGGCTGTTTTTGTCTTAGCTTAAAATTCGTCTAATTAATCACCTTAAAAAGATTAGAAATAGTGACCAATTATGCAAACGAGCAAAAACTGTTTAACGGCTTGCTGGGTTTTCTTTTGCTATTATCCCTGTTTATTTTCAATCTATTTTAGAGTAAACTATTCGGAGTTGTCTTTAGGACGTTGTCATTTTCTATTTTGTCATATTAATACTTTTTTAGTTAAACTTTAAAGCAGTTTAATATTTTGTTTTAAGCAATTAGATTCATTTTTTGAGGGGCGGGAGTGTTTCAGCGCCAAAAACGCAATTATTATAATCCGTAATGTCTTTTACAAAAGAGAGAGCTTATGCATTAAAAAAGGGAGCCACTTTTAAAGATTTATTGAAAAAATAATTACAATTTTTTTAACATTGTTGTTTTATTTTCATCCTCTTGACTCCCTGAGTCACAAAACTACACACTCACAAAACTACAAGAGCGACTACACACGGAGCAACTGCGAAGCTATTACATTGACCTGCTTCCGAAGATGTCAAGATATTGTTGTTCGGTTGGAATTTTTGTTTGTTTTTTTTAGTTTATATTTAAAGGCATGATCAAAATTCAGGACCAGTTGCCAAAACCAACAAGCAGGAAAAAATGCCGTAAATGTTTTTCCGAAGGATACAACACAATGGCGAAGAGACTTTGAAGTGCGACGGTGTTGATGACGTTTGCCGTAAATTATGGCGCTGCTAACCACTCAACCACGCTGTTGACGTATGCAAAATAAAAGTGAAGACCTTTTTTGTTTGTCACTTTTTTCAAGTCCTAATTCTCTTCTGTTTCAATGTTACTATGAACCCTTCACCAGCTTTTTTATTGGGGCTTTTAAATCTACAGCTTTCCGCTTCCGCACATACGCCTATGAATTCATAGATTACAACTGGTTTTGAGCAACCTGGTCGAGTTTTTAGAATGTGGTAATTGCGACTAAAACAACCGTGATTTAAAACCTAGTGGCGCCATGCTATTGTGCCTCGAGAAAGAAATTTTATGGCACTTTTTTATTTGGTGGTTTTAGCAAGCATTCAAAATTCTAGTCATACCTTTTTAAAACTAAGATCCAGACGCCCGTTTGTGCCAGCTGCGCGGAATCTCTTGGACAACCTTGCCAGACTTGGCATCCGCGCCTCTGAATGTACAAATCTTAAATGGAAAACGGAATACTGTGAAGGTGCTTCCAGGCTCCGTGCTTTTGTGCCCCAGACCGGTGCCAGGCCTGTTGGGATGGGCTTACCCCGAGCAGCTTGGGTTAAGTTCAACCGCCTGCGGACTGGTGTTGGGCGATTCCATTCGTCCATGCACAAATGGGGTCTCACTCCTTCACCGAATTGCGAGTGTGGCGCCTCTGAGCAAACCCCAGACCATGTACTAACAGTGTGCCCTATACATCGGGCACCACATGGAGCACGAGGTCTGACGGTTTTGGATGACGAAACTCGATGCTGGCTTAATGACATCACTGCCAGCGTCTGATCCAGGCAGTGCAGCAATCTGGGGTAGTAAAAGGATAAACCATCGGCCCCAGTCCTGTTTGCGTCTGACCTGGAGTGGATACCTCTTCAAACGACGACGACGACGAAAACACTAAAATTTAAAAATGAAAAAATTTCAACCGGATAGCAATATCTTGGTATTTTTGGAAGCAAGTCGGGATAATTTATTGTTCTACGTATAGCGCCCTCGGACGCTTTTCTATAAGGAAGAAGGATGAGTAAAGAAATGAAAAAAAATAAATACACTAGAGGGTGGGCAAACGTTGTGACTCAAAACGATCACCACGTCTTCATTTTTAGAAATAATTGCTGGCCATAATTAAAAATTAAATATATTGTATACATAAATTTTGAATTATTGCAAACATAAATTTCATTACAACAAAACCTGATTGCTTCATCTAGAAAAAAAAATACGTAGGATCAAAGTAATTTTTTGGAAGGAGGAGTGAGATGCAAGCTCACTTGCAAGATGATTTGAAATAATTATTAAAATCAAAAAAAAGATCCCCGAACGCGTTCCAGGGGATAGTTGCAAAAAAAATATGGGCCCCAGCTTGTAAAAGATTGGGCACCCGTGATTTAATTCTAATTGTTAGCAAATTAAAAATTGCATCGTATTACGTAACTGCAATCTTGCCAAATTAAACTTGAAAAAACTGTAAATAAAATTTTATTGTTCGTGTCGCAAGCCATATTTTGTGCTTCCAAGGGCCACATTTTGGACAGGTTTAAACTATGCTAATATAGTCTATTGCACTACACGCTTTAAGTTTCACTGCGGGCAACTTTATCTTTATTTCAATCTACTTTTAAACGTTTTTAAACTTGAACACTTAAGACAAATCGCTGCAGTTTACGAAATTCGCGGCGCACTTAGGCCGCGCATTGGGCACCCTTGGCCTATGACAATACACTCAAATTAAGGTCGGAAACGAGCGTTCCAATTTCTTTTTAAAGCAACTTTGGCAGGCGTACTGAATTTTAAGGCAGTTGACTAACTATCATGAAAAAATTGGAAGGAATAAAAAAATTAGAAACGAACAAAAAATGTGCATAAAAAACGCACTAGCTGCTGCTCGCTTTGTCCGGTACAATGGAATAACAATAAAAATGCAACCCAAACCCGTTGATGTAAATTTTGTTTTGGGTGACACTTTTTTTTATCTTTTTTCTTTTGCACCTGACGAAGTGAGCAGTAGTTCACAAAGCTTGTGCATTTAATGATAATAAAACACTCAATCAAATTTAATGCAGATTTTTTGTTCTTTTCGGTGGATTAACTTTAACAAACAACATTTAAAAATATATGTCCGGTCTCTGGAGATACTACTGCATTTAGGCTAAATTAAAACTAATCGTTGCATTTTTTTATATTTCTTCTAATTACAAGTCTTTAAAAGGCAGCATTTAAATTGTAAAATAAAGCTTAAGGCGCGGTAATTATTAAAAATGCAAACAAAATGAATTACACCAGGCAATAAAAAAACACGCGGTAGCTCGCGCGTAAACGAAGTATGAAACGCGTTCGAGTTCGATACGCGCTAAAGTCGAAATACACAGCACTAATTAATCTATCTTGCTATTATTTTCATCGTTCTTTCGTTAAAGCTAGTTTTCCAAACAAAAAAATGAAAATAAAACTAGCTTTAAAAGACATTTGTGTAATCAAGTTACTTCGTTTTTTTACAATTGGATTAATTTGTTGTGAATATTTTAACAGGCAAGGTGTGAGTAGAAAGATGGACTTATAAAGCAACTATTTAGAAATTCATTGTAGAAACATTTAAACTATTACCAGATTTGTTTGTTGCTATTTAAACAAAGACTTTTTGTAATCTGATTAGCTTGCAACAGATGGTCCTGATTACAATAACATCTTCATTGGAATACACAGAAAAAAATTTCAAAACTAAAGGCTCATTTACAGCTGTTTACAGTACTTTTTTTCAGCGTGATCTTTGTTTGTTTTATTGACGCTCAAATTCATTCACTTCTTTTGAAAAAATGACAGAAAAAAAAGCCAATACAATCATAACTGTTTGAGAGCTTGCCTCTGAATTAAACATAACATATACGACAATTTTCAACCACCTGAGAGGGATTGGTGCTTATTTTGATTAAAAATTTTTGTTTGAGCTAAGATATGTGCATCTGAATTTAAAGGTCAAAAACCGCAAGAAATTTCTTGACAACCTAATAAATGTCAGTTATATCTCTTTTCAATTTCGAGCGGACAGCAATGTCTTGTCATCTTCGGAAGCAGGTCGGGTAATTGCTCACCCTATATATAAGCACCTCCGTCGTTTTCCTGCGAGTCAGGAGAATAAATAGACATAAAAAATAATAATAAAATGAAATGAAAGAATGAGAAGCTTTTTTACAACTTCAAATTGCAACAAAACATGTCAATTGAGCGTCGTTATTAAGTAAATTGCATTCACCACAAGAATATCAAGTAACAAAAAGATCAAAAAAATATGAATTAAAAAAACGAGTTTGAGACCACATCATTTCAAGACCAAGACCGAGATTACCAGCACATGGTCGAGACCGAGAGGAGACCGAGACCACTTAAAATCCCTTATATCACTTATTATCTTTCAATAGTCTCTTAATGGTTAATAATTATATCTCTTATTATCCTAAATGGTCTCTTAATAGTCTTTTATAGTTAATAGCTATAACTCTTATTATCTCTGAATAGTCTCTAAATAATTAATGGTTGTTTCATTTATCATCTCTCAATAGTTTTTTAATAGTTAATAGTTATGTCGTTTATTATCTCTTAAGCGCCTTTTAATAAATTACTTCTTTTTTATTTTAAAACTCATATTTTTTTACAATTTTTGCAATTCAGATGGCTTTCATCATACAAATTACGGCTTTGATGACGCACAAGCTTGAGCTGTAGCCCCGGATGTACATAGATTTTGAACTAAAAAAAACCTCCTGATAACAAAGAAAAAACTATACTTTTTTTGTTTTTCAATTAACATTAAAATTGTATAAATTGGACAGCAATAATCACAAGTATTAAATCAATAAAAAAAAACAATATTTTTTTGCAAGGAAAGTCTCATAATTTAGATAGTAATTGATATGCATAAAGATAAAAATAGTTCGATTAAATAAAAATATAAGCCTACCAGTTACAAGAACAAAATAATGTAGAGATACTGCTGCAATTTGACAACTTATTGAGTCTTGAAGAGCAAGGTCATGGAAGAGACTGGTTATATGGAGAAAGAGGAGACCGCAAATCAGATTCAACTGTATGAAAAGCCGTTGATTTTTTACTCTTTTCCTTACGGAAACAAGAAGGAATAACGATAACACCAGAAAAAAGACAGATATGGACTCCGTAACATAAGAAACAATCTAAAACACAAATAAATTTATTAAATGTAAACATCTTTTTTATTTAATTCATATCAACAACTACAACATATCGGCCGCTGCGTTCTCAAGAATACTGAGCGTTCAACCATGATCTTTGTCACGTTTTTAAAAAGAGACTTTATTGCAGTTTTCTCAGCTAGGAAGTTTTTTAGGTTTATAACTTCATAAAACAAAAAAACTAAAAGTTTATAGGTTATAAAGGTAGGCTACAATGTCTATACCAAAAACAATATACCTCTTCACGGTACATTGCTGCAGCAGAAAAAAAGGCATCTAAAGGTATTATACATCCCGAACAATGTTATGAGAGTTGCACGTTAAATTAAAAAAAAGACAAGGCAACTTTAATGAATAGGTCTGAAGTGTCCGGGCATTTTGCATCGTACCCGATAGTCTTCACCTACAGCCTGATTAGCATGATTTCGGAGCAAGTCATATTGACGTGCTCATTGCACAACACAGTCTTCTTTGGTGCAGCAATGTAGTGTTGGGAAGCGTGCTCTTTTCTATAGAGCAATGTATTATTAAGACCCATAACCCGATTATTTTAAATCTCTTAAGACTTAACATCAAACAAATAATCGATTTGCTATCTAACTTCAAAAATTGTTAAATGGATTTGTAAAGCTCGATGTAAAAATTTTATAATAGCCTTATACGTTGGTGGGCAAGTTACTTTGTAAAAAATAACTAGATACAAATTGCAATTACTCGGCCTAAAAAATAACCGGTTTCAAGTAACAATTATTATTTTGAACAAATAATGTAATACAGTTACAATACAACTTTCTTTTAGTCTTCATTTGTTTTCATCTCGCTGATAACTAAATTTAGCCACTTCAATTACTTGATAAACAAAAAGTCCATCACATAAAGCCAGCGGATATTGTTTACGTTAACAAAAAGTATCTTTTAATTTAAAAAGTAGCTGTAACTAATAAGTTTTGATTATAGGATTGAAATCATCATTATTTACAATTTTTACAAAAGTAACTGAGTCATAGTTACCAAAAAAATAACTAGTTACTGTCTAACTTTTGCCTTATGTTGACTGTTTTTATGACTATGAATACTACCGCTTAATCTATCTTTGTAGTTAAGTATTGAAATATATTTGTTTATTTATTGTCAAAATTGTATAAACACATGGCAATATTTCTCTAAAATCTACTTTTGCTTTTTTATTTTCTCATTTTATTTGCTTTTTTCTCGCGGCTTCTTTAATCACAAATAATATTTTGATAAAATCTAGATATAAGTAAGAATACATTAAGTACTTCTTTAAAACTCCAAAAACATGAAAATAACTAACTTGCTTATCAATATAGGAAAAAAACAAAGTATAAAATTTAAAACAATTAAAAGACACAAACTGTCTTACCTGAACACTCTGCGGTACAGTTGTTAATGAAACCGATAGAATAATCGTAAACATGGTGGCATGATTGCAATCACAGGTTATATTGTTTGAAAAGCTTGAAAATTTGCTTCTGCAACCATAGCTTGAAAACATGTTGTTTTTCGTATCCACAAACACACATTCTAAACTAACGTTTTGAATATAAGTTGTTTGTTGTTCTTCTAAATTTGTATTTTTAATTACTTGAATAGTTTCAGAAACAACTTTACTGTCAGTAAGTGTTTTGTTGAATTGCACTGAAAGATTTAAATTTTGATCTGTGTCATAATCGAATCCAAACACGCTGTAAAGCGTTGTATTTTGAGATAAAAACTTGAATAAAGTTTGAATTCCGTTATCTTGCGTGATGTTGTTACGAAGCAGTGGGCTAAGATTCTCAGATGATAAGATTAGCGAAACTACATCCACAACGGGATCTTCAAAAGAATCATTAAAATAATTGTTCAATTCAACTGAAAAAGTTGTGCGGAGACGTTTAAAACGCTTTTTTCTCCTTCCAATATTTTTTGGAAAGCACTTGGATAAAATAAATGCGTTGACCTTCTTGCAGAAATTTGATTTAAAATGTAAATTTTTCCTTTCTTTAATTATTTCAGCTTCAAGCTCTTCAACACATTTGAAATTCTTCCTCAAGTAAACCGATGATGCATTTATTAGTTTGAGAACGCCAGATGGTTTTGAGCACAATGTTTTTTGCTCTGACAGAAAAAAATTTGAAAATAAGTAAGAAACTTACAGCTTATGATATCTTGTTTTAACATGATAAATTGGATTATTTACGTCAGATGGTCAGAGGATCACTAAGTTTTTAGTTTCATAGTCGTTTTTTCAGTTGAAAAAGTAAGAACAAGCTTAACGTGCATTCAATACACAATTGTCGACGACTTCGTTGAATTTTTTGATATTTTTCGCTCGTTATTTTTGCTCATTGAACAATGTTTTGAACGAATTAGCTCGTACTGTTGTTTACAAAAAACAAAATAATTATTATACTTCAAATCAATTATGTTTGTTTTTTAAACTTCAGTTTATTTTTTCTTACAATCTTTTGTGACAAAAAATGAAAAAATAAATTTTTACATTAGTTTTTATTTTCTATTTTCTTCCATCATTAGCATAAATTTTTGACTTACGTTTTGGAAAAGTGCAGTTGGAAATTTGTATACATTTTTGGTCAAGAAAACCTTTAGGAAAACTAAATTTGCTCAAATTACAATCTTCCTTTCCTTGACATTTTTCACAGACAAATTGTCCGAGTGTTTTATTTTTGCAATGCTTACGAGAGCAACTGAAAAAATAAAAATAGAGTTAGTTATTCACAAAATCTTTCAAAAAATTTGTTTAAAAAAATGCATATAAGTTTGAATTAATAAGGGTTTCTAACATCCCAGTAAAAATCACACTTTATTGCTTCATTTATAGACATATGTGTACAGCAGATGAAACGTAGGCTTACCTCAAAGTTTATAATAATTAAAAAGATTTTCTTAAACTTTTTTAATGATTTACAATTACATAAAAATGTAGATCTGGTTACTTTACTTTTAAAAAAGTAATTTTTTTTCTATTTTTTACTAGTTTTCTGTGGTTTCAAAGTTGCTTTATTGTTTGGACTAATTTGAGAAAAGTGTGTGTAATTTTTGTTTCATTTATTTGTAGCAAAAAAAAAAAAAATTAATCCTCTATCATCCGCTTTTAGGTTTTGAATAAAAAAAGTTTATTTAGTGTGTTTTTGCAGTTGAAATTGCATTAAAAACTGCTACTGAAACAACACTTTGAAAACTGAAACAAAACTTTGAAAAAAACTTAAACCCCATTTTTTTAAACGTTACAAATGTGTAACGATGGTCAATTAAGCAACTAAAGTGAGTAAAATGTTGAATTTTATTGAAGATTTTGGTACTTTCTAGAGATTCATACTTCAATATCAACTAATAGAAAAAAAATTATTAGATTTCTTATTACTATTCAACTCTGATCAAACACGATACAAAATTTTTTTTTGCGAAATAAAAAAAAATAAGAAAAAGCCAAAGGATAACTTGGTTAAAAATTTCTACTGATTGAAGTTTTTCCGGGTTTCCACTTAAAATGATAAAATATGAGTTGTATCAAATCTTTTGATAAGGTCAATCAAGAAAAAAATATATTTTAAGGCCAAAAAATACAAAAATTTGAAACGTGACAAATTTGATGAGTTAAGCAATAGAGAGTTGAAAAATCCAAAAAAAAAATTAGCACACAACTACAATCGAACTAGTTTGCACTGTAAACTAGCCTTACGTTGTGGTTCTGAGCATTATTAATGTCGCGGACCAAAAAATTCGAAACACCATTATTGCTGCCTATTTTAGAATGAAACTTTCTTTTCATTTTGAAAAAACATGTTGAATTAAAATAAAGACAAAGGAAAAGTATTCATTAGTTGAAAAAATACATTCAAGGTGTGAATAGTCCCTTTTATGCCTTCATTTTAATTTTACGTGCAGCTGCGGGCCACAATAAACTTAGTGAAGAAATTGTCCAACAATGCCTATAGTCGACAGCGTGATCGAGTGGCTAAAGTGCCGTGCTTGTGATCAACATGATATCAGTTTAAAACCTACTCGCACCATTCTCTGTTGTGTCTTGGGTAAGACGCTTTACGGCACTTTCCCCTGCTTGGTGGTTGTGGTAAGCAGTTCTAAATTTCAGTCATATTTTTATAAAAACTAAAACACCAAAATAAAAAATTTCAACCGGACAGCATTATCTTGGGATCTCCAGAAGCAGTTCGGGATAATTGCTTACCCTATGTATTAGCGCCTTCGTCGCTTTCCTGCGAGTCATGAGGATAAGTACAGAGACAGATAAAATAAAGTTAGGCATGGGTAGATCCTCTGAAAACAAAGATTTAAAAAAATTGAATTAAGAATTGTTACAATTTCAAAAAAAATTTGGCAACCTTTTCTGTGTACAATGTAACCTTAAAATATTATTTTTCGGTTACTGCTTCGGTTTTAATTTAGGCTGCAGTTTGCCTACCCCATTTATGGCAACAGTGTAATGTAGAAACACAAAACTGACTTACAGTCTATTAAATTTTTTTTGAAATTTCCGTTTTATTTCAGTTTCATTGAGGCATGGAATCTTTTTACGATTGCAGTAATTTCCATAGCAGCAAAAGCGGCAGGTGTTATTTAATGATGGAATGCATTCCGATGGATTCAAAGCATGTTGCCCATTCTTCTTGTAGTTGACTTCACAAACATCTTTTCGCTTGCAACGTTTAGTGATTAATGTCGCAGAATCGTTGACTTTTATTTTGTTTTGACAAACCTAAAAAATTCGTATTGTTAAACATTCCCAAATATTGATTTTGGAAAGTATAATTATTCTGGATAATATTCATTTTTCTAGCTCAAAAACAAGTCAAAGTTTTGTCTAGTTTGTTCTAACTGCTCTTATTCCTATATTGTTAACACAATTATTTTCGATAAATAAAGAAGATGCTTTTGCTTTAGTCCATAATTTTTTTACTGTGATCGATCAGTTAAAGTCAATCAATACGATTAAAATTTTAAGACCAATATTGTGGTGAACAAGACGAAAAGCGAAATTTTAATAATGCTCTGATATACAGCGAGCTATTTTAGTAAAAAAACAAATCGATAAAAATTCGTTCGTAAAGCAGATCAATCACTCATTACAAACTGTCCAGCAAAGCAGCGGGCAATGTTCTAATATTTGGAATTTTCTGTCCTGTATTTCTATTTCTTATTGCTGTTTTTTTCCGAATAAACGAAAATCAGATTTAGTCTTCATTTGATTTATTTTTCGCCTACGTATGGTACTGAAGACTATTAAATCTTCATTAAACTTTAAAAGGTCACTTGAACTTTGAAAAACTTTGTGTGGCTTTTGGTAGACATTAAATTTTCCTATATAGCTCTTGTATTTAAAAGAGTGATCACCCTGCCTTAGTGGATCGATTGCTTACAAACTAGGCTCGATTCTGTTTAGTAAAATGTTATAACAAAAATTTCAGCTTGAAACTATCCTTCTTAAAATTAGCATTATTTACGTACCTGTAGAAACAGTTTGAAGAAAACTAAAAACTTTGATTGGACAGCCAAACTTTTATTCAATGCAGCCACTTTGTAGGACTGGAAACAAAACGTGTCCCTTGGGCTTGCCAGAATTTGTAAGTTAAGTTGTGCCTTTTGATCAAGTTGAGACCGGAGTCGGGTTTAAGTTACCAAAAATTTTTTTTCCAAGTTCAAGTTAAAATCAGGCCGACTCGCACTATGTTGTGTTCAGAAAAACGATTAGTTTTTTGAAAAAAACATCAGCTGTGAATTACGCGGCGACTTTTAAATTTTTACAATCAACCGTAAATTTCGTAAATATTTAATTTGATGGGCGATTTGATTTATTTATTAAATTGAACTTTCGGACATAATTCTGGCTTTTCATAATTTATTGGGTTTCCTAAATTCAAGGTTATACTCGGATAATCGAGTTTTGGGAAGATTCAGGCTTAAAAAGAGGGCCTGTTTACATTTATGTTTTTTTAGATAAATTAATACCAGTCGTTTTTATGATGATAATCAAATCAAAGAGCAATTAGCTTCACTAACCTCACCCGGGTCACATGTTTCAAAACCTTTTTTGTTACATTCTTTGTTTGATCGAGCGTTTTTGCACCTGTAGCAACTCAGACTTTCAGCTTCTGTGCCTGAAACGTTAAAACATCAGTCGCTTTATAAAATAAATGCGTCTTTTGTGATGTGAAACAAAACAGGTACACGGAACAATCACATATCAAGGAAAAGTGCTTCAAAAATGGTCGAAAACGGATTTTTGTTGCTTGGGTAATGTTTGAAGCTTTTTTTTAATAAGTGCACATACATTTAAAAGTAAAAAATGAAACAAATTATAATTTGAGTTTAATGCAGCGTTTGTTACAATTGATTATCAAATAAACTGCAACTTTTTGACGGCCGGGTGTTGGAAAAACAAAATATTTTTTTAAATAAAACATTACTAGTAATATATCTAATAAAAATTTACAAAACTATTTAGCCGTTCAAAATCGGGCCTATAACTGCACACATTATTAAACTTTAAAAACAATAGGCCTAACTGTTTGGTGTGTGTGCAAAGTCTGGCACAAAGTTTGAGTAGTTTTAATTGCACTAATGTAAGTTGAATAGTAAATATCAAGATAAGTTTTTAAACTGTTGAAAAGCCCTCGTGCTTCCTGAATTAATCATTAAAGTCTAATAAAGCTGCAGTTGCCATGATAACTCTCGATACATACATATAATTCGTTTGAAACAGATCAAAAGATATTGCGTTTTAATAAACAAATTCATAGAAAGTCTACTTCAATCTTAAATTTTTCAATTTTCAAAACAAATAACTTACATTGAATAAATAGGATGGTTTTCAGCGTAAATAAAATATACAGAATTCTCAAGAACATATTTTAAAATATGTAGTTTCCGCTATTATTACAAAAATAGTTAGTAAATTTTTTGTAAATGTCAAATTATCATGTCATTTTTTATATGAATTTATGATTAAAAAAATTATATAATAGAAAAATAGTTTTTTTAAAAATAGGGCCTACTTTTTATTTCATTCATCTCTATATTTATCCACCTGACTCGCAGGAAAGCGACAGAGATATACGGCAAGCAATAACACCACACTGCTTCTGGAGATACTAAAATATTGCTGTCCATTTGAAATTTATATTTTTGTTTTCTGTTTTACAGAGATATGACTGAAATTTAGAACTGCTTGCCAAGAACATCAAGCAAAGGAAAGTGCCGTAAAGTGTTTTTCCGGCTGACCCAACAGAATGGCGCGAGTAGGTTTTGAACCGAGACCATGTCGATCACAATCACAGCGTTTTTAATCACTCAACCATGCTTTAAAAAAAATCAATTTTTTGAAACAAGTTAAGATTAATATATTTCATAGGGATTTCTACGTTTAAATTCAAAAAATATAAACTGTTGAGTCATTTTGTAAACTGTCTAATCTAAATTAATTCAACTAGTTCTTTGGCAGGCTTGGGTTCATTCGGCAAACGGGTAAAACAAACGCTTTCAGATGCTTATTTCTTTAAATTCATATATAAAATATTTCTTGTAAAATTGCATTACAAAAAAGTTCTAGCCTACTTCAATTTAGGCTACAAGAAATTACTTTTAAGTTTTGGTCACAGCAAAATATCTACATAAACTGCAATAGCAGCATTGTTTCTCACTCACAAATAATGAAAATACCATCTTCTGGAATGGCAAATTTTTTTTTTTTCTACTGTAAATCACTTTAAAACAGCTATACATAAAACGGTTAAAAAGTTTAAATGACGTTTGCACTGTAATGGTGTTGTAATTTTGGATAATTTTTTAACAAAGGATATACTACTATGCTTTTTTGCTCGTCAACATAAGTGATTAATCTATGGCGTAATCCTGAACTTAAAAAAAATGGTGTAAAAAAATTATGGTGCATTTTGCTGCAATAAATAATTATAGAAGAAGCCTAATTGTCCCCAAAAACATTTCTAGAAGAGGCAAAAACGTAGTACAAGAAACCGTCGACAGGATAACTCAGTGTGACAACACTCTAACTTGAAATGGGTGTATTTGAAATGGGATATATTAGGGTTTCTAAACTAGGTGTTCATGGAATCCTAAGGATCCATAGAGACTTATCCGAGCGTGCATAGAATTTTTCTACAAAATAATATTTTGCTATCTACATTCCACTTTATCCAACTGCACTTCTAAGATGTAAAAATAGCCAAAGGTAAGCGCATTACCCAAAAACGTCTTTAAATGTTTTTCAGAAGTTATTAAGCAAAAAACAAAAATGTCATTAATTAAACTTCAGGTAGCAATTTTTTGGTCATAACTTAATTTTTGGAAAAAGATTTAGATTTGGAGCTCCACAGAGTTTTGCAAAATTAGCCTAAGAGTCCACTTGTTGAAACAATTTTAGAAACCTTAATATAGATCAATACGTTCATACGACAACGACCCAAAAATAAAGATAAGTGATACAACGTTGTTTTAAATCAATGTTTCTCAACCTGTGTGCCGCGAAAGTTTTCGAAAAACATTGGTCCAGCAACCTGAGGCGGTTGATGGACATATGATCAACTAAACAAAGTTAGATCCGGAGTGAAGACCTTTTTTTTAGATAATACATAATTTTGGGGACGAAAATCAAAAAATTAGAGCCTGATTCTGAGTGAAGACCTTTTTTTTAGAGAACCCCTGATTTTGGCGACAAAAATCAAGAAATCTGGTCTAAGTGCGCCATGAGTTTTGAAAAAGTCCAAAAATGTACCGCAAGCGGAAAAAGGTTGAGAATAAGAATCGGCCGGATGGTGAATTTTGCGGATATCGGATAGTCGGATATCTGCGAAATATTTGCATCAGAATACCGATAATCCGCATGAGGATATTTTCAAAATTATAAGATTTGAGTATGTGATTAAAAAAAAAAAAATCATTTTATTTACATAAAAGCAATGCTAAATAAAAACTACTATAAATTAAAATTAATTCAAGAGATTAATGAAAAGAGATAATGCAGTATAGAGATTAAAAGTATTAAAATAATATCACTTAAACATATAAAGTTTTTTAACAGCAAAATCAATTTTTTAGTAATGACTAGTTTTTCCACAATTTTTTTCTGGATTCAGTTGAGATCTCCGTTTCGATACATAATAAAAAATACAAAATTTATTTAAAGTTGAAAAAATATCCGCAATAATATCCGCAAAAAATGCGGATAATCCGATGGCTGCGGATAGTGAAAAAGTTGCGGATTATCCGGCCGATCCTTAGTTGAGAAATATTGTTTTAAATAATAGGAAGTTTTATCTAAAAAGCAAAGTGTAAGATAATTGTTTCTTTCATTCAAAAGCATAAAGTAGTTTACATTGCAACAACTGGTTTTGTTTAAAAGAATTTTTCAAATATTGATAAAAGATTTTATTTAATCTTTTTGAAGCAGTTGTTTATGAGTACTTCAAAATGTTCAGTGACGAAACAGGCGGAAATGGCTCCTTAATGATTATTTAATGACCTTACGCTAAAATACAACATAAATATTATGTACAAACAAATTACACGCAAATTTTGTGAGAAATGCTAATCTGTCAACGTCACTGATACTACAATATTAAAAGTCGGAAACAATAAAACAGTCAAGTACGCTTGACTTATAAAAATTTCCTCCACGTTATGGTGCAGAGTATAACCGTGTATTGTAAAAATGATCATCCTGTGTATAGCAACGTAAACCCAAACTAAATAAAAACAAGTTTTAAAGTCTTTGGTGATACGAGCGCAATGAAATTATAAAATATAAAGTTTATTCTTAGGTAAAAAGCAATTCACACTTTTGCTTTGTCAGAGAAATTGCATAAGTTGTGAAGTTAGTATAATTTTGGTAATCAATCATAGTATTTGATTTAGATTTCACTTGTCGAAATCATCACTCACTTTGCCCGTCATAAGCAGTCTTGCCATTATTAATCTGACAGTGTTAACCAAATTTAAGTTCTAACTAATGCTAAAGTACTTTTTGACCGTTCTAAGTTTCTTACCGGTACCTTTTTAATTATTTGATCTACTAATTTTTTTTCTTAAAACCTGTGATGAGTTGGTATTTTGTCAGACGGTTATTTTTTGTTTTATCTAATGGCTAGCAATTTACGGTTCTTAAAGTTAATCCTAAAATATTTTGTTTATTGTTAGTTTCGAGCTGAAATTCTTTATGGCTTGGAGATAGATCTTTTATTTCTTTGTGTAGACTTCACTTTGCCTTGTTCATAAAAATATTGATCAAAAGTATTTTGCAGTCTGTGAAAAAAAAGAATGTTGTTTGCATTTGGGAATTTGCAGCCAAACAGCCCGAATATAAATTAGCAGTTTGTAGTTAAAATGTCAAAATAGACTTTGTAAACTAATCCTTACGTTTTGCATTATATAACTAGCAGTAGGCGTTTGTAAGGAGGGGAGGGATTAGGATTCAAAATCTTTCATAAAGTGTGTATTCAGGTCACTTAAAAAGAATTAGAGCACTGAAAAAGTGACCAACAAAAAAAAGATAAAATAAAAATTAAAAAAGTCTTTACTTTATTTAAACTGTTAGTAATCGTGTTTTCGTATCGCAAACCTCCCATGATAAATTTTTTCCTACGCCACTATGCTTAGAGTTGAGTTATACTGTACTTGGCGTATGTTTGTTTATTAATTAAATTTTGTTCGCCAAAAGCAGACAGGTTGGTCCGAACTCTTTACCATGAGAGCAAGTTCAGTGCTAGCCTTTGATGTCAACCTGGCTAAAGAGTTCACAAAGCTTCTGAAAACCTAGCCTACAACTTACTGTTTGACTATTCCATTGCTTAATTGTAAATCAAATAGAAAAAATTGAAAGAACTATCAATCTGTTAATAAATTTTTGCTGCTCTCAATAATAAATTATCTCAATTAAATAACATAATTAAATTTCATAATCTTGGTGATTTTAACTTAAATGAAATGCCTTCTGAAAAACCAAAATATGTTCTAATTATTGTAATGTCCTTTAACTTATTGCTAAGCTTACTGGTGTCTTGCAATTTTCAAAAACAATCATTAATTATGTTGCTATTAACAACATCTCTGATATTATATCCTTTTGCTTTGCAAATGACGTAAATGACCATTATCTTGTTACATGCTTAGTTTCTGGTGAATCACATGCATTAAAAAGTAAATGCGTCTATTACAGAGATATAAGACAATTTAAAATAGATCTATTTAATAGGATTTAAAAAATGAATCTCAAACTCTACTATAAAGTAAACCATAATCTGTCATACTCTAGTCAAGTTAATAATTTTTGTTTCGAAATTCTTGTTACAGTTGCCAGATGTATTGCTAAACATAAGCCTTTTACTAGAGCATTTCGTAAAAAAGGCTAAGTTAATTAATAAGCCACAAATAGCAAAAGTTATATTTATCTCGTATATGTGGTAAGAAAAGCACTATATGTCTCACTTTTTTAAAGGTACATCTTCCCAATGAATCGACAAAAATATAATGCCTTTCGAAAAGTTATTTTTGCAGAATGAAATAATGAATTCAAAGCATTAAAAATTAAATTCTGGTCTATATTAAAACTGTTACATCTAATGACATCTAATGACATCTAATATTAAACATAATGATATATTAAAAACAGTGAAGTTAACAACAATATTGAAAATCAAAGTAGTAATCCAATTGAAATAGCTCAAAAATCTTAAACTTATTTTAGTAATGTTTGTAAAATTCTTGTTGGAAAAAGCTAATTAAAGCATTTGAAGTTGAATATTGAAGCTCTTTATCACATAGACTTCAATCTTTTATGCACATTCGTCCAGCTACATTTTATAAAATTTTGATTTTAATAAAGCATATTAAATCCAAAAAAACTTGTGGATATGATAATATTGATTTAAAATTTATTATACTGTAATATAGCCATGGAAACTGTTGCCCTGTATTGGTTCAACTTTGCAATTTGTGCTTTAAACATAAAATATTTCTATGTTGTTTAAAAATAGCTAAAATAGTAGTTTACCTGCTTTTAAAAGTGAGATAAAACTTATGCATTATGGACCAAATTCCATTCGAACATGTTTTTGTAAAATATTTGAAAAACTTGGTTTTCAAGAATTGCTGACCTTCTATATTACAATAATGTAATATCACCATCACAATTTAGATTTAGATCTAACCATTCGACAGATCATATTATTGTTGATGCTATTTCCTCATATTATGATAAACTTAAAAAAGTTGCTTTCAGTTATCCTGTTGCTTGACTTCAGTAATAACGTATAACAGTATTAACAATAATAAAACAGTAATAAAGTATATATTGCTTGACTTCAGTAATCATGAAATAACGTACATTGTTTAGTCGCTGCTTCCGTATTCACAATCTTTATTTCTACATGCACTATGATTAATTTCAAGTTGATTGTGAGTAAAAATGAAATAAATAAAAAATAAAAACAATGTATATAAAACAGTAAGGCGTTTGATAGAGTTAATCATTCAGATTTGGGTGTATGTCGCCTCGGAGAAGCAACAATCTGATAATCGAGTTTATGAGTAAACTGAAGAATTGACTTTCCCGAGAGGCCAGAGATGAGTCTTTTCACACCAGATAAAGCAAGAGCTCCCAAACAGAGATCAGACAGGAAGCAGATGTGAGCCATTTTGTAGTGGTTAAAAATCAACCGCCTGTGTCCTAACCTTGACAAGGCTGATCCACTTAGGAATTTTGGACTCATTTCGAATTTAGTTTATGAGGCAAACAAACATCTTACTAAGGTAATTTTGGATGCCGACAGACTCTTCATCCCTGAAAGAAATTACAACAGGACAAATCACACTCCCTTACCCATGCATATCCGCAATCTCATCTATCATCGTAACCATATCCGCTAACAAAACAGATTAGACCCAAAAATCTTTGCTTTTAACAATCACATAAACAAACAAAAACATGAACACAAAACAAAAACCTGCAAGCAACTTCTTGACAAACTTGATTACAAACACAATCCACACTAGATGATAATCAGATGCTTGCAAATACATAAAACTTAAATCTAAGAATCATCAACTCGAATTAAAATAAGACTATAAATCCAGTTAATATTATTTGTTGTTCTGCTGGCATTATTAAAACTCAATCACAAACAAAATACTTAGGCCTCATGATTGGCAATAAACTTATTTTTGTTGCACACATAAAATCTGTAAATGACAAGGTAGCACAATCTGTGAGAGTATTAAGCAAATTAAGATATTTTAACTCCAAAAATCTTTGATAAAAATTTACCATTATTTTATTCATTATTAAAAAATGTATGGTCTTTTAGCATGAAGAGTCACATGAAAATTCAGCAGATCACCTCTAATGCCATAAGAAATGGCTTGAAACATCACTGCAATTGCAGAATAATAAAATTATTGATAAGGAACTGCAGTCACAAACGGAAAAGAAAGTGAACACTGGTTCAAAGTTTTATGACACTTAATTAGCATCACTCAGTATTTAGCTGAACGCAATTTGGCTGTCAGAAGGACTTCGGACATAATATTTACCACATACAATAGGATATTTTTAAGTCTTTTACAGTTATTTGAAAAATTTGATTTAACAATGAGTGAACATTTACATAGGGTTGTGTCTAAAGAAATTCACATTCATTTTTGTGGAAAAAATATTCGGAATGAATTAATCAATTTGTTGACAAATTGCGTGGAAGAAAATATACTTAACCAAGCCAGAGAAGCTAAATATTTTAGTCTCATTTTAGATTGTGCACCAGATAAAAGTCATGTGAAACAACTTTTATTTACAATACGATTTCTAGACATAGAAGAAATTGAAATAAAGGAACATTTTGTTAGCTTTAACCTGTTATCGGTAGAACTGGCCGGGAATTGCAGAAAAGTATACTTGATTTTTTAGCAATCTCGACTTCGATAAATCTAGGGATCACGGCTACAATAATTCACAGTGACACAATTGTTTAAATATAAAAAGAAAAAATAAAGTAGTTCAGGCGCGGATCATGGAAAAAAATTCACGGACATTTTTTATGCCTTGTGGATGCCATAGTCTAAATTTAGTAGTTGATGACTGTACACCAACTTTACCTGGAATCTATTTTACTTTTTGGTACTGTCCAGCGAATATATGGTTTTTTCTGCAGCTTTATGGCAAAGGCATACATTTAAAAACATGTTAACACTTTCACTGTAAAAACATCATGCGAGACTCGATGGGAGTGAAAAATAGCATGAGTTAAAGCCGTTAAATATGAAATCACAAAAATCAGAGAAGCTCCGCATGAGCTTGCAGAAACATCTTCTTTTGTTCCTGAAGTGTGACATTAAGCAAAAACTTTTGTGGCCCAAATAGTGGAATATGATTTTTTTGTGATGATAAATGTCTAGTATGATGTATTAAGCAGACTAAACTCGTCGGTAAAACTATGCAGAACACCTCTGTGTAATTATCTACCGCAGTTTCCCCAATGAATAATGTAACTGATTATCGCGCAAATGGATATGAAAGAGCACTAGAGTTAGCAAAACAATCACTTAGAGAATTGGATGTAGAGATCATTTTTAAAAGCAAAACAATTCGTAAAAAAAAGAGGATTTTTGAATATGAGTCCATAGATGAAGTTTCAAATGCATCTAAACCAGAAAAATATTTTATAAAGCATGTTTTTAAAGTAATATTGGACAATTCAATCAATTCTTTATCAGAAATATTTGAACTGTTAAAGAGATATAATGGCATATGGGGACTTTTAAAGGATCTAAAAGATTTTTTAGAGAAAAATGACTCAAAGTAGCATGCCAAGGTGTGAAAAATGAGTCAAAGTATAACGAAAATAGTGATATTAATGGCTGTGACCTCTGTTCTAAACTATATATAGCCAACAAATTGTATCCTGATGATGTAAGGCTTCCAATAGAAACTGCTAGGCTCATAAGCACTAATAAGCTTAAAGAAGTTATGTCGAATCTGTGGATTTCATAATGAATAAGAATAATATTTACAATACTCATTACTGTTGCTGCCGGCGAGAGAACTTTTAGTAAGCTAAAGGTTATAAAAACATTTTTACGGGCGTCCATGTGTGAAGAAAATTGAATTCTTTTGCAATTTTGTTTATTAAAAATGAAATTAGAAAAAATAAATCTAAAAACTTAAGTAAAAGATTTGCTGATCTAAGGCAAGAAAAAATATTTTAGGTAGACTGATATCCTCCGCTGTCCCAAATCCAGGTTAACACTAGCTTTATCGGCTTTTTACCATGGTGTCGATTTTGACACTTTTACAGTTTTACGTAAAAAATTTGGTAAATGTGCAACTATTTAATTTTTTTCTTCAAGTTATGTTGTTATTGTTACTTAGAAATATGATTTTGATCAAGGGGGTAGTTATGCATTTTAGCTTGGGGGCGCAACTTAGGGGGGAAATAATGAACCCGGATTTGCCATCCAAAGTTAGGTGAACACTTTTTTCTTAGTTTTTTGATCTTTACTTACATTTCAAAAAAAAAAAAAAAAAAATGAACCGGGATTTTCCATCGAACTTATGTAATGACTTTTTTTTTTATCTTCTCTTAGATTTTGAAGATAAATATTTTAAAAGAAAAGTAGACTTGAATACTTTAAAGAAACAATATTTTAAAATATATTTTAAAATATATTTTAAAATATTGTTTCTAAAAACTAAAATCTAGATACTATTGGGCCTGAGTTAGATTATTAAGTAACATATTTTTCAAAACATTTACATGTAACGACTTAATGGTACTTAGATGCACATGATACTTCGGTCCCCCAAAATCGTTCTTTGTTTATTTGAGAAAAATATGTCTATATAAGTTGAAGCAGTAATAAAACAAAACAGAAAAAGAAACTGGAACTATTTAGTTTAAAAGCAAAACTGTTTTACAGCAATATCATTGACTAAATAGGCTACGCTTTGTAGTAAAGTAAGTGGAGCAGCAATTACAAATGAAGCATCTGACACTTTTTACACTTTACGCGCACTACTCTATAATCAGTTACTGCACACTATATATAAATTTTGGCCTAAGGTCACGCTGCTGTTTTTTTAGCAGATTGGCAGTAATGTAGTAAATTTCAATAGACCTGCACTATCATAGCTCATAACCACAAACTGCTCTAGCCTACTGTACATGTTATAATCATTTCAGTTGTAACTAATGTACATAGCTTTCATTATCGCTGCAAGTGATAGTGTAGCCTACTTCTCTTTTTATGTTTAGCTTTTCAGGACAAAAAATGATAAGTGTTACAAATAGACATTTTCTTAACTTTACCGTGCCCACATAACTACTGCTCTTTCCCAACCTAGTAAATCTATTGTCACTACAAACAGATTACCACGTTGGATTACAAGAGAATATTTGTCATTCGTTTGTTTTCGTTAAAGATAAAATAGACATAAATTTTAGTTAGTATATAACTTTTCCGGTACAACTCTAATAAACAGTGATGACTTTAATACGGAGCTAACGGAGCGGCCGCATCAGCCTTCCTAAAAAATCTCAAAAAGTGCCCCCATCTAAGCCAAATATTACTGTATTTCTTCATAGTAGTACCATGACGGTGGTCCCCCTGTCTGCACCTTAACTTTAGGACGTAAGTAGAGATAATGTACTCGATTAAAAGTGATGAGATGTTTTTTTAGAGCACTATATTTTTGGGATGAAAATGAAGATTTTGGTCATTAATTGAAAGTAATAACTATTTTTTTTCTAAAAGATCACTGTTTTTTAAGAGGGAAAAAGTTGATATACTAAAAAGAGACCCCTATTTTTCTTGCACCCGGCGCCAATTTTGTAAGCTCATCACTGCTAATTAAATACCAATATACCTTAAATAACTTTAACAGAACCTTTCAAAAATTTCTAGAATTAATGTTGGTGTCGAAATCGACACTTTGGTAAAAAGTAAAGTTGTGTTTTTATCATGACCACAACTCCTCTTCAAAATTTTTTTTTAATGCAAAAATCTGTAACATGAAAAAAACTAAATTCTAGGAAAAATCACGATACATGAGCGCCAAATATCCAAAATTGATGACGATATGCGACTATTAAAAAAATTTGGTGTCGATTTGACACCTTGGTAAATCTAGTGTTAAAACAAGAATATTATTTTTCATTATTAAAAGCTAACAAAGATATTAAACTCATTTACATTATTCAATGTGTTTAAGTTTTTCCTTGTAAAAAGTACATGAATGTGCGCTATGTAGAAACAATCTTGTTGTTCGTTGTTAAAGAATAGGTTAATAACTATACTGTATTATAAATATTCCTTTTTTGTCGTGTATTTTGTGTATTAATAATTTTACTTGTAAAGAGCATCAAATTTTTGTTTGCCCAGGGCGCCAGTAACCCTAGAGCCGGCCATGAGCGTGATGCATTAAGGCAAATATACATACTTGCAGTTAATTGTATTTATTCAAAGTTAATATTGAGAATTGTACCAAGCTGTAACAACACTTATTTGGCGTTTCTTGAATTTTTGTGAACTAAAATTTTGCAACTAAAAGTCGTTTGGATAGCGAACATGATTGACACGATCGTGCGTTTCAATCTTACTCTCATCATTCTGTTATGTCATAGGAAAAGACGCTTTATGGCACTTTGCTCTGCTCCGTAGTCTTAAAAAGGAGCTTTAAATTTTAGTCATATATTTAATAAAAACTAAAAAATACAAGTTAAAAATTTTTCAACCGGTCAATATTATTCTGCTGCATTATCTTACTATCAGTAGCGATTACTGTCATCAGACCTTGCATCAGAAGTCGCTATCGTCTTGATCTTATATAAAAAATCTTTATTGTGACCGAAACTTTTAATTTTTGTGTATTTATTACCTAACCACACGCTACAGTTATATAATTTACTTGCAATAAAAAAAGTTTATATTAGTATACGGTTTTGCATAAATATTGACCTGAAGTTATATGCTAGTTCTCTTTGTTTGCGCTTTGAAGTTTGTCTTTTCTTTTTTTATTTTTGTTTATTGTTTTTAAGTGTTCTGAACATGCAGATTATAATCGCATTTGTTATATCTGTACAATGCATTATTTGCTTGTCCTAACGTATATTGTTTTTCACGGTTACATTTTGTCAGTCTTTAATATGTTTTTCTGTTTGGCTTAAGTTGTTGCTTCTGAGAAATTAAAAGGAAACTTTATACATATACAAAAAATAGAACGAGACAGCAACGACCTACTTTGAAACTTTATTATTTCATTTAATCCAATTTTTTAAGCAATTTTTTTTGAAGCAAGAATGATTTTACTAAAAATTTTGTTAGTTGCTCTCGACTTGCTTTTCAAAATATGTACTGACCAAGCGTAGTAACAATTTAAAATTTAAAAAACTCGATTCTAGAAAGAAAACTTTTATCTTAATTAAACTATAAAAATTGTTTAGTAGATTTCATAAAAATTTGAGTAGATAAAGACCATATAATTTTTTAAATAATTTTATTTAAAATGTGTACAATCGTTTGGTCTAGTTTTTATTTTCTAATTAAAAAGCATTCCATTGCACTTTGGGTTCTTTCTGCCAGTAAGCGTAAAAAAAGATTTGCTTTGAACCCTAACACGTGCTATTGACGGCGTCAACACTCAAGTCAAACACCTGTATGATTTTATATGTTTTATAGCAGTAGGTAATCGATTATTTTCATTAGTAAAGATGCGAAAAGAAGGTAAAGGATACTGCTAATAGCCTATTACCATACGTTAAGACAAAAATGGTGCGTAGTACACAGGGCTGGAGAGCCGTAGGCCGGAGCCATAAATCCATCAAAGTTTTTGCTGTCTCCAGCTCCAAGCAACATATTTTTTTACATTTGGAAGTCACTTAATTAGCTTGTGCATCTGAGTATTCATTAAAGTGACGTAAAAAAGTGTGTTTTTGTTTGAATCAGTTGCTTAAGTTGAGCAGCATGGAGTTTGAAATGGGTATCCATTAGGAGAACACTGATTTCTTTATATAGATGTTGAGTATTTGTGTCTCGTGTGCAGCCAGTAGCAATACACAGAGCTGTGTTCTGAATGGTTTTCATTTTCTTGATGTTCGTGTTTGATATGATAAGGCTCCATATGGTGTTTGCATATTCCAAAATGGGGTGATTTATAGCTTTGAATATAGAAACGACTGATCTCTTTTGTTTACCCAATTTGGTAGAAGTTACCCGATTTGGTAGAAGTGCGTTCAGAATTTTAAGCGTTTGTTTTGCTTTAGTGACGATGACGTTTATTATATTTTGTGAAAATGTCAGTTTTGGGTCTAGAGCGATTTCACAAATTTTTGGGTGTTTTGTTGTTGGTAGTGTTTGATTGTTTAATTTAAGTGATAGAGTTGTGGTATATTCAGGTGGGTTTGATGTAAAAAGTGTGGTGGTAGTTTTGTCTGTGTATATATATGAAGGTTGTTAATGATTGCCCATTAATAGATTTTGTAAAAATATGTTTCAATGAGTAGTTATATAAGCTTTAAACCTGGGGTGTCCGACCCGCGGACCGCGGGCCGCATGTGGTCTTCGAAGCCTTTTGGTGTGGCACGCGAAGGAATTTTTAATCAGACACTCCATCAAGTTAAATTATTGCAGTGCATTTAAACTTCACAATCGGTGTTGCGCGAGAGATGCCGAAATGTTCTGCAGAAGAATTCAGCGTCAAAATAAAGTCGCAAAAATCTCGTTGATTCAATGTGAAGACCATTTTTTTACAAAACACGTCTTTTAGAGACGGAAAGTTTTGTACAAACTTGCATGAAAACATTACTTTGATTGTTTCAGCGATTGCGGCCGTGATAAACTTAGAGACGAAAATTTAGCCCGCGACAAACAAAAGGTTGGACACCCCTGCCTTAAACGGTGATTGGTGTGAGATGCTGTGATTGTTAAGTCATCGGTATATGTTGCAATTTGTACGTCTTTTGGGGGAGTGTCATCTAACAGATGTAAATTGTTAAAGTTTTGGATTCAAAATTCCAGATTGTGATACTCTAAATGTTGATTCGTTTAAGTTTTAAAAGAGTGCCTTTTAAAATTTTTAAAAGATTCGTTTAATTTTTAGGTATACGTACGATCTTCCTTCCATGATTTCCAGAAAGTTTGCTTATGCTGATCACTTAGCATTGTTTTATTCTTCTTGAAACTGGAAGGACTTGGAGGGGACTTTAAACCAAGACATGTCTACACTTTAAGCGTATCTCCAGATTGGAGGTTGAAGCTCAGTCACATTAAGACGGTGACGGCAGCCTTTCACTTAAATAACCGAGAGGCCAAACGTGAGCTAAAGGTCTGCAACAATGGTAGACTTTTACCGTTCTGTCCAACCCCTACTTATCTTGGGGTAAAACTGGACAGATCGCTCACGTTTCGTCACCATTTAGTGGCATTGCGCAAAAAACTATCCTCGCCTGTCACACTGTTGAGGCGACTCGTGGGCTCGGGATGGGGTACTGGTGCTAAAACACTATGCATAGCCACCTTATCTCTAGTCTACTCAACAGCTGAGTACTGTGCACCAGTCTGGTGCCCAAGTGCTCACACTCGCCTCATCGACAGTGTCTTGAACGACGCCTTGCGCATAGTTACTGGATACCTGCGTCCCACTCCAACGGACCACCTACTATACTATCAGGCATCCAGCCAGCTGAGCTTCGCCGAATGGGAGCGACACTCTCCTTGGCTCACCGTGGATCTCTGGACCCCGATCATATCTTGTATGGTCTTTTAAATGGGTCCTCAGATACTCGCCAAGTGAGACTAAGATCCAGACGCCCGTTTGTGCCAGCTGTGAAGAATCTTTTGGACAACCTTGCCAAACTTGGTATCCGCGCTTCTGAATGGACAAACCACAAATGGAAAACGGAGTACTGTGAAAATGCTTCCAGGGTCCGTGCTTTTGTGCCCGGGACCACTGCCAGGCCTGTTGGGATGGGCTTACCTCGAGCAGCTTGGGTTAGGCTCAACCGCCTGCAGACTGGTGTTGGGCGATTCCATTCGTCCATGCACAAATGGGGTCTCGCTCCTTCACCGAATTGTAAGTGTGGCGCCTCTGAGAAAACTGCAGACCATGTACTAACAGCGTGCCCTATACATCGTGCACCACATGGAGCACGAGGTTTGACAGTTTTGGATGACGAAACTCAATGCTGGCTTAATGACATCACTGCCAGCATCTGATTCCGGCAGTGCAGCAATCTGGGGTAGTAAAAGGATAAACCCTCGGCTCCAGTCCTGTTTGTGTCTGACCTGGAGTGGATAGGCTTCAAACGATAACGACGACGAAGGTCACAGTTTGCAACAGCCAATCAGATCATCTTTATTAAATTTTAAGCGGACAGCAATATCTTGGTATCTCCGGAAGCAGGTCTGGGTAATTGCTTACCCTATGTATAGCGCCTCCGGCGCTTTCCTGCAAGTCAGGAGGAAAAATATAGAGATAAAAATAAAATAAATAAAAAAAGACACGCGCCAGCAAACAAATTAAGTAATTACAAGTTTGGGGACATAAAAAATTTCATTTATTAAATTTTTAATACGTCTTGAGAGAAAAGAAAACGAAAGAAAAGAAGATGCTTGACGGTCACGAGCCTTTAGTCTAATGGCAGGTGTTTAGCATTAAAACTACAGAACTAGCAATTATGACGCTTACAAAAAAGCTTGCAAATAGATAAAATAAGTTAAATTAAGTGAAGCTTTATCGACTGTGCGATAACTGTTAATATTAAAAAGGTAACGTCATACTAAAAATAAAACTGCTGAAAAAGATAGAAAATTAATTAAGGATTTAGGAAGTTAAGATTAAGTTGTGAATGAAGTGTGACACTATTGATAATCAAATCATTTTTTTTGTACAAGCACCAGCTACAATGTGTTGTAGGAAAATCATCAAATGAAATCAACTTTAATTGTAACGACACTTCCACAACACACATCACATGAAATTTCAACCTTGAAATCGGATTTCATACAAAAAATCTTCGTGTGGCCCATTGCAAATAATGGTTCATTCATGAGCCCTTACAGAAACCCCCTTCTTTTTTGACTCGGACCGGAATGGGTCACATGTTTCCTGATGCGCGGTCAGTCATCCAATATTAAACAAAACGCCTGGCGCCATTAACAATGATATTTAATTGAATGATTGCATTTAATTGCAGAAAATATCCGTTATGGGGAACTTGTAACCCGGGGCAACACACAGGCTGAAATATAGAAACGCGTTTTTCATACTTCGGCAAACCTTTTCCGTAGCACACTGTAGCTCTCGCACCGAATCAAAACACAGAGAAATTAATTTGGTGTGCAAAGAGAGAGTGAACTCAGCACAACATCACGGTGATCAAATCGGCGCGGTAAGAAAACGTTTCTTGTAACGTAATATAACAGAAACAACGTTGTATATGCTTTCTAACAGATTATTTTTTGACAAGTCCAAGCAACGATTCGCATTGAAATAAACAAGGAGCTTAAACAAATAAGACATAAATCAATCTCAAAAAAAATTGAAGCGTATTCAATTTTATCAAATTGATAAATAACCAAGAAACAATCAAAACTAAAACTACATAATGCCAACTAAAGGTGAAGTGATGTTGAGATGCGAATTAGCTGCGCGTAATGTAATGAAAACGCACATGGTGAAAATTGTACAATGGTTCAAAATCAAGTAAAAGAAAAAATTCGAAAACAATATTTTATAAAGAGTACATGCATAATCATAATCATAGTTCAATAAAAAATTTCGTTAGTTTATAGGAAAAGAAACACATTTCGAGTTCAAGCTCCATTTTGATGTAAATGAACAATCGAAAAATAAAAAGAAGTGGTAAGTAAATGAGGCAAGTAAAATAAATTTGTGTTGTTTCTTGGTTTGCAATCAATCACAATTCAATTGAACATCAACATGCAAACCATGAAAGGAACCGCTTAGAATTTGTGGTAATCTAGCAGCTACCGCAACAGATTAAGCTGGTAAAGAAATAAAACGAACATTAATTGGTATTTATTCAATTATTTTGTGCATCTGCAGCATGTCATTCTTTATCTTTCCAACACCACTACCACCACCGCTGGTATTATCATTGCTGGAAACTTTATTCGTTTTGCTTGTGGTTGATGTGGACCAAATGTCACTTTTGAGTTTTATTAATGCTTCCCGTACGTCATTTCCGCAGCAGTATATAATGAATATCAAGATACCTTGAAGTCCATTGATGACAGCATTGATATAAAGAAAAACTGTTGAAGTGGTTCCTGGTGCGTCTGCAAGTAAAAAAAAAAAACATTTTTGAATAAAACAATCTTCCGACTTGCTGGAAAAATAATCTTATAGAATGAATTTTTATCGCACTCTAATCATAATTTACAAGGATATTAAATAAAATATAGTCTGGAATCTTTACGTACTGGTAAAAAACATCAAAATCCAAGACAGTCCAAATGTAGGACCAAGCACAAGTATTGTTTTAAATCCAGATATAATTTGATCAACTTTTACAAAATCTTGTTGGTTGTCTTTCAACACCAAGGATTTGTTGCCGCTTTTCTTTAATCGAACAACAAATAGAGCAGCGTGAATAGCAATGCTTATATTGGTTACAAGCACAATGCCAAGAGGAATTAGAACAGATGTAATTCTTATTTGAGACTTTGTACTTAGCCAGCACATTTCAAAAGTCGCTGTCGCATTTAGTAAGAAATCATTAGTATTTTCCTTTCTTGCCATGTAAGTCGAATTGTGAAATCCAATTGCAGCTGATATTGTAACAATGGTTAAAGGTATCACCCATCCTACAAAATAACTGAGATATTTTATTTTATGACGGTGTCTTCCGTATAATTGTAGTCCTTTTCGAGAAAGTTTTAATCGCAGATTAACTCCTTCCATCAGCATCCAACAACCTAAAGTACATTTGTCATTTGTGTGTTATTATCAAAGGAATAAATACGGTACTCAACCAACCAACCAACCAACTTCTTCGTTCAATAACTAACATCAGCTTAATATGCGGGTACCAAAAAATTTTTGTTCGGAATGAAAAAATTTAGAAAAAAGACATTTTTTATTTGAAAAGGCGCTATGACAAATCCAAATTTTTATGTTGGACAATTAAAAAAAATAACCAGTCTCTTGGTTATTATCGGGAAAAATACAGTTACAAATTATCTTTTTGTTAAATATGATTAATGGTTTTACTTTAAAAATACGAGTTTTAATTTATCATACAAATTACAGCCTTGACGACGCACAACTTGGAGTTGTGTCCCCAAATGTTCATAGATTGTAAGTATAAAAAATTCGACCTGGTCTTCATTAAAACAACAAAAAAATAAAGTTTTTTGCTTTTCATTTAACATTTAAATTTTACAAATCGAGCAGCAACATTCAATAAATATTAGATCACCAATAAACTATATTTTTTTTTAAAGCAAACTCTCCTTATTAGGTAGTTAATTAATAGGCATTAAAAAAATATTTTGATTAAATAAAAATATAAGCCTACCAGTTACAAGAACAAAATAATGCAGAGATACTGCTGCAACCTGGCAACTTATTGAGTCTTGCAGAGCAAGTTCATGGAAGAGATTGATTATGTGAAGAAAGAGGAGTCCGCAAATCAGGTTTAATTGTATGTAAAGTCGTTGATTTTTTACTCTTTTCCTCACGAAAACAAGAAGGAAAATAGATAAAACCACAAAAAAGACAGATATGGACTCCATAACATAAGAAACAATCTAAAGCACAAATAAATTTATTAAATGTAAACAATTTAATTATTTATTTAATATCAACAGCGACAACATATCGGCCGCCGCGCGGTCAAGCATATCGAGCGTTGTTTATATGATTGGAATTGTATCGATTCAATTATTGTCTTTGTTACATTTTTAAAAAGGGACTTTATTGCAGTTTTCTCAGCTAGGCAGTTTTTCTAAGTTATAACTTTATAAAACAAAAATAGCTTCTTACTTTACAATTTCTTTACCCAAAATGGTGTGGCATGGTATATTACTGCAACATAAAGAGAGGCATCTGGAGGCATTATGCATTCCGAACAATGTTATGAAAGTTGCACGTTACACTTTTTTAAAAAAGGCAGTTTTAATAAATAGGTGCAAAGTGTTTGGGCATTGTGCATACTCGCTACTCTTCACCTACTGCCTGACCAGCATGATTTTGGAGCAAGTCATATTGGCGTGCTCATTGCACAAAACAGTTTTCTATAGAGCAGCAATATTCTGTTGGGAAGCGTTCATTTTTTCTGTAGGGCAATGTATCATTAAAACCCATAACCCCGATTATTATAAATCTTTTTAGACTTACTTCAAATGAAACAAATGACAAATGAAATCTTATTTATTACTTTATATTCAAAATGCTAAACGAATTTGAAAAGCACGATATAAAAAATTTCGTATAGCCTTATACGGTGGTGGGAGACTTACTTTGTAAAAAATGACTAAATACAAGTTATGGTTGGTTGGGCTAAAAAGCAGCAAATTACAAGTTTCAGTTAATCTTTGAAAAAAGTAATTAATTACAATTTACAGTAACGGTACAACATTTTTTTAGTCTTCAGTTTGATTTCATCTCACTTATAACTGAATTTAAAAACTCAATTTTCTTGGCAAAAAAAGTCTATCATGTAAATAAAACTGGTGGCATTGTTTGTGTTATTTTTCAATTTAAAATTTTTCAATTTAAAAAGTAAGTGTAGGCTAACTAATAACTTTTGACAGGATCAAAGTAGTAATTATTTGCAATTTTTTCAAAAATAACTAAGTTACATTTACTAAAAAAATAACTACGATTAGTTAGCGCCCACCTCTAGCTTTATGTTGACTATTGTTATGATTATGAATAATAGCACTTAATTTATCTTTTGTAATTAAATATTGAAATATCTCTCAGTGTAGAACTTTTTGCCTAAAAAACTTTATTTTTGAGAATTTTTTGCTGGTTTATTGTGGAAATAATATAAACATTTGATCATATTTCTACAAAACCAACTTTTGCTTTTTTATTTTCCTATTTTATTTTCTTTCTCCTTTCCTTAATCATGCACTTAAAAAATTTTTTATAAAATCCAATTATGAATAATAATATTTTACGCTTTTTTTGGCAAATTTTTAAAATCTGAAACTGACTAACTTAATTACACGTAAATATACGTAAATACAAGAAAGAAACAAAAATTTAAATTTAAAACATGAAAAACACACAAAATATCTTACCTGAACACTCTGCGGTACAGTTGTTAATGAAACCGACAGAATAATTGTAAACATGGTGGCATGATTGCAATCACAGGTTATATTGTTTGAAAAACTTGAAAATTTGCTTCTGCAACCATAGCTTGAAAACATGTTGTTTTTTGTATCCACAAACACACATTCTAAACTAACGTTTTGAATATAAATTGTTTTTTGTTCTTTTAAATTGGTATTTTTGATTGCTTGAATAGTTTCAGAAACAATTTGAAAGTCAGTAAATGTTTTATTAAATTGTACAGAAAGATTTAAATTTTGCTCTGTGTCATAATCAAATCCAAGTACGCTGTGAAACGTTGTATTAGGAGAAGGAAACTCGAACAAAGTTTGCATTCCGTTATCTTGCGTGATGTTGTTACGAAGCAGTGAGTTAAGATTCTCAGATGATAAGATTAGCGAAACTACATCCACAACGGGATCTTTGAAAGAATCATTGAAATAATTGTTAAATATAACTGACAAAGTTGTGCGGTTACGTTTAAAGCGCCATTCTCTCCTTTTATTATTATTATTACAAAATGACGAGTTTATGGACTTGGAAAAATTAAATGAGTCAATTTTGTTGCAAAATTTTGATTTAAAATGTGAATTTCTCATTTCTTTAATTATTTCAGCTTCAAGTTCTTCAACACATTTGAAATTCTTTTTTAAAGAAACCAATGATGCATCCATTACTTTGATAATGTTATATTGCCCGGAACATTGTTTGGTTTGATCTAGCAGAAAAAAGGTTTAAAAATCAGCAAGAAACTTACAGTATATAACAACAACTTATTTTATCATAAAAAATTGGATTATTTACGTCAGACGGTCAGAGGATTATAAGTTTATAGTTTCTAGGTTGTTTTTTTTAGTTGAAAAAGCAAGAACGAGCTTAATGTGCATTCAATACCCAATTGTCGACGACTTTGTTGAAATGTTTGTTATTTTTTGTTTGTTATTATTGCTAATTGTTCGTTGGTCTGAATAACTTAGCTCGTGTTGTTGTTTGTAAATAAACAAAATTATTTAATAGCTGTACGTCTTATTATTTGTGTTTTTGTTGCTCAGTCTTACCATTCCTGTTTTTGTTTTTTTAATTTCAATTTAATTTTTTTATAATCTTTTGTAACAAAAAAGAAAAATATATTTTTACATTGGTTTCTTATTGCTATTTTCTTCCATTATTAGATGATGTTGAATTAAAAAAAACTACATAATAATCAAGTCATATTTGCAATTTGAAGATGTATCGAATAATATAATTTACGTCAAATATATGTAAAAAAAACATTAGTGGTGATTCAACATTGAGTAATTTTATATTTTTTTTGGTAAAACCCGGAAATTTCCTGACTTTCCTTATTATACGTGTGAAATAAGGTAAAAAGTATACTTATTTTATATGACCAAATATAGAAATTATTCGGTAAATAAATAATTTCAGCCAGTTTCTGAGTTTTTCTATTATCACTGGGAAATAAAAAATTTTATTTTTAAGTTTTTATTAAAAAAACAAGATTTTGTTTGGATCTATAATCTTGACATCGTCGGGCGTACTGATTTGACAATTACGTTCACTTTTTGATTTGATTCGCGATTTTTGCAGCAGCTTACTGCTCGTAATCGCATTTCGCGCTTGGTCAGCGAGCGTCCACACCTAAAAGTTTTGGTGACTTTACTAAATTGAAAATTTAAATACTTTTGTCCCTCCTTAAAAAAAATTATTTAACTAAAGCTACACAACAGATCAACTCTATTGAATCTTGCTTTAGAAAGTTTGTGGTGTTGCTCAATTGCTCGTGTAAGACGATGTCAAAATTTTGGATAGATCTTTTGTAGCCAAACGATCGTTGCTCCAACCAAACTGGTCCGACCATTCCTTTCATGGAATGGAGAATGGAGGAAACAGTTGAAAATTATATAATCTGCCGTTTGATCCGCCGCGTCACATTTGCATGTTGTCGTGGAAACCAAACTCGCTTCTACATAGTTGAGCGGAAGCGCCCAACATCCGTTCGAAGATGATTCAGTCGAACCCAGCTCTATCTTGGAAGATGAATTCCCAGTGGCGAATTGCCAACATTAGGAATGAAAAGGTGGAGTCGAGTTTCATCATTGCTACATTTAAGATCCCAAGAATATTTTGCTCACTTAGCTGCTTGATCTTTAGGTGAGCAAGGTTTGTTAGAAGACCTTTGATGGAATAAAAAAAAGGTTATCTCAATTTTAGGTGCCGCAACTGCTCTTGTTTAGCAGCAGTGATCTAGAAGTAGAGCAGCCCATAGCTTGAAAGGCAAGAAATAATGTAGCTTCTCCGTGAGCAACGAGCTCGATACGGGCATAAATAAGTCTTTCGAAGATTTTGTAGGGCGTGCAAAGCAAAAAGATAGGACAATGGCTTTTAATATACTCCAACGGATTTTTCATTTTTGGGATTGCAACTACCAGGGAGCGTTTACACACTTTTGGAATTTTAAGTTGGCGCATGCCAGAAGAGAGACAAAAGCACACAACCAAGATTTTGTAATAAAGACAGTAGGGAGTATAAACTCTTGCATATCTGGTCTGAGCCCGGCGCTTTTCCTGGTTTTACTTTCTGGAGGGAGGCAACAAATTCAGTTGAAGTAAAATCTTTTGTCAAAGAATTGTCACGAGGTGTAATTGTTCTCCAGAGTTCAGACACTTCCTTTTAACAAATCTGTTGGACTTGCGGTCTCTGGCTGTGCATGTCTCATTTCTCCCCACTTGAAATGCAATGGCTATAGCAGATATGGGGCACTTTCAGGGAGAGAGGGGGTCTCTGGACTTGTCTGAACTTGTCTGGGGAGACTTTGTTGTGTTATTTTCAATTAAAAAAAATTGATCTAAAAAGGTGATGGAATCATACTCTTTATCAAATTGTTTGTTCTTTTTCTAAATAGATCATCAGCAAATTTTGTCATTGACTTAACTTTTTATCGCTTATTTTTGTCTTTGTTTATTCAGTATTTTGGTTTAAATTGTTTTATTAGGTAAAAAATATAAAACCTAAATAATTTTATGCCACCTTCTATTTTATTTCGGTAGCAAACAGTTCAGAGTAGATTTAATAAAAGCTTATTTGATTAATATCAGACTTACAATCTCGCTTAGTGCGTTTGGAAATTCGTGTACAATTTCGATCAAGAAAACTTTTAGAAAAATTAAGTTTGCTAAAGTTATAGTTTTTTTCTCCTTTACATTGTTCACAGACAAACTGCCGAAGTGTTTTATTTTTGCCATGCGGATGTGAGCAACTGAAAAAATACAAATAGAGTTATTTATTCACAAAAATTTTAAAATTGATTTAAAAAAAAATGCATATCAGATTAAAATAGCAAACGTTTCTAAAACCAAGTGGGAATCCTCACTTTGTCGCTTCATTTGAAGACTTTATGTGTACAGCAGATAAACCTAGATCAAACTCATACAATAAGCACAAAGTTTCTGCTAAACGTTTTTAATTATTTGCAATTACAGAAAAACGCAGATGTACTTAATTTTCTTTTGAAAATGTAATTTTTTTGTACTATTTTTCTGAGGTTTCTAAGTTGGTTTACTGTTTATATTAATTGGAGAAAAATTTGGTTAATTTTTTGTTTTATCTATTTTTAGCAATGAAAGTATAATTAAAAAACCTGAAGAAAAAATCGCACAAAAACAGCAATCGAACTAGTTTGAATGATGGTAAACTAGCTTTAGATTAGTGGTTCTGAACTTTTTTAATGTCATGGACCAAAAAATTTGAAATACCATTTATTGCGGCCCATTTTAGGTCTTTTTTCCTTTTGAAAAAACACCTAAAATCAAAGTGAAGACAAAAAAGGTTTTTGTTAATTGAGAAAACAAACTCAAGATGTGAAGAAACCCTTTTTGCCTTTATTTCAATTTTACGTGCACCTGTGTCCTGCAATAAACTTACTAAAAAAATTGGCCTACAATTCGTATGAAGTTAGGCACGGGTAGGCTTGCTTTAAATAGAGATTTCAAAAAATTGGGTAAAGAATCGTTGCGACCCCGGGAAAAAACTTAGCAACCACCAAGTAATTTAGAAGTCCTGCTTTGCGCGTCTTGCTGCGTACAGTGTAACCTCGACATATTAACGCAAAATAAAATAGTAATTTTCCGCATTTTAATTGCGTTAGCTGTACCAAGAAAACGGTAGATGCTATTACTGCTTCGATTTTAACTTAGGCTACAGTTTGGTTTCTAAATCAATCATTGATCAATTAGTTTGCCAAACCCATTTGTGGCAAAAGCGCAATGTAAAAACACAAAACTGACTTACTGTCTATCAAAAGCTTTTTGGATTCTCGATTTTATTTTAGTTTCATTGAGTCATTTACCGTTGTTTTGAGGAATCTCTTCAAAATTGCACTGATTTTCATAGCAGCAAAAGTGGCAAGTGTTATTTGATGGTGGAATGCATTGCGATAAATCCAAAGCATATTGCCGATTCTTTTCGTACTTGACTTTACAAACATGTTTTCGGTTGCAACCTTTGGTAATTAATTTCGCAGAATCCATGACTTTTATTTCGTTTTGACAAATCTAAAAAATTTGTATTGCTAAACATTTGCAAATATTTATTCAGGGAAGTTTGATTATTCTGGATAATATTCACTTTTATTGCTCATAAACGAGCCAAAGCTTTGTTATAAACTGCTCTCTTTCTTTATTGTCATCACGATGATCTTTTCTAAATAAAGAAACTGTTTTTGTCATCGTCCATGATTTCATTAATATGATCAAACAATACAACTAAATTGATACAATCAAAGTTTTGAGATGAATATTGTGTTAACAAGGAAAAAAACCGCAATTTGCAAAATTCGAGGTTATATATTAGAGTTTTGGGAAAATTCAGACTGAAAGAGAGCGTACTTATCAATATAGTTTTTTGTGTTAAGACACGTATTAATATAATTAATACCAGTCGTTTTTATGATGATAATCAAATTAAACAGCAGCATGTTTCACTAACCTCTCCCGGGTCACATGTTTCAAAACCTTTTTCGTTACATTTTTTGTTTGATCGAGCTTTTTTGCATCTGTAGCAAGTCAGACTTTCAGCTTCTGTGCCTGAAACGTTAAAACATCAGTAGCTTTATAAAATAAATGCGTCTTTTGTGGTGTGAAACAAAAACAGATACAGGGAGGAATCACATATAAAGGAAAAGTGCTTTAAAAATGGTCGAAATCGGATTTTTGTTGCTTGGGTAATGTTTGAAGCTTTTTCTCAAACAAGTACGAGGTCTGTTCAAAAAGTATCCGACTTTTTTGTATAAAGCACACAACACAATAAATTTTGCAAGTTTTATTCAATCTCCTTCAAAATATTCCCCTTGGTGGTTCACACACTTATCCCAGCGCTTCTGCCACTTCTCAAAACACTTCATAAACTCCTCCCCCGGAATGCTCTGAAGCTCCTCCGTCGCTTTTTTCATAATGTCTTCTCTTGACTGAAATCGCCTCCCTTTCAGAGTTGTTTTTAGCTTAGGGAACAGCCAGAAATCACACGGTGCTAAGTCGGGAGAGTAAGGAGCCTGTCTAATAAGTGGCATGCTGTTTTTGGCTAGAAAAGCTTGGATCACATGTGCAGAATGAGCGGGAGCATTGTCGTGGTGAAGCTGAAAATTCTTTGCTGCCCACATGTTTGGCCGCTTTCTTCGCACAGCATCACGAAGGCGACGTAGAATCTCCAGGTAGTACTCTTTGTTGATTGTTTGACCTTCTGGTGCGTATTCATGATGCACGATGCCACGGGAATCAAAAAAACAGGTCAGCATAACTTTCACATTGCTGCGGACTTGCCGAGCTTTTTTTGGGCGTGGTGATTCCGGATGCTTCCATTGTGATGATTGAAACTTGGTTTCTGGGTCATAACCATAAACCCAGGTCTCATCACCAGTGATGATTGTCTTGATAAATTCTGGGTCATGATTTGCAACATCCAGCATGTCCTCCGAAATTTCCTTCCGGAGTTCCTTCTGTTGCTCCGTCAGCAGCTTGGGGACAAATTTAGCCGACACTCTCCGCAGGTTCAAATCCTCAGTTAGGATTGAATGAACTGAGCCTGTGCTTATTCCCATTTCTGCAGCAATCTCTCGTACTGTTAAACGACGATCCTCCAACACTTTTTCACGAACCTGATCCATCGCCTCCTCGTTTCGGCTTGTGGATGGCCTTCCTGAGCGAGGATCACTTTCCACTGATGCACGGCCATCTTTAAAGCGTTTAAACCATTGCTTTATCTGAGTTGGGCTTAAGGCCTCATTTTCAAAAGCTTGTTGAATCTTTCGAATTGTTTCAACTTGAGTATCACCAAGTTTTTGACAAAACTTGATGCAATACCTCTGTTTGATGCGTTCTGTCATTGAAATGAAATTTTCTGAAAATCAAAAAACCGATGAACACGTACTACACGCCTGCACTAAATGCTTTACACAGAGAGATACGAATGACGAATCGGCCTGAAACGCTTCACGATTACGCGTGAATGTGTGTGTGTGCAGCCACGCTTTGCACGGGCAGTTTGCTTATACCTTATTGGCGAGAGGGAAAAAGGTCGGATACTTTTTGAACAGACCTCGTATATCATCATTTAAAAGTGAAAAAATCTGAAACAAAACATAATTGCTGCGTTTATTCAAATAGATTATTATCAAATATACTAAAACTTTTTAGCGGTCGCGTGCAAAAAAAAGAAAATTTTTTTAAAATAAAACATTACTAGCAATGTAACAATTAAAAATATTTGCAAACTGTTTAGTAGTTTAAAATCGGGCCTGGAGCTACACTCATTATTAAACTCTAAAGCAGTAGGACTAAGGGCTTGTTTCCAGTATCAGCGTGGAGTGGAGCATTCTTTGTTTTTTGTTTTATTTCTTTCCACATTTAAAACGGGAAAAAGCGCTTAACGAAGCAAAAATATCAATAAAAGAAACAAAATATACTCCATTTTACGCTCGCTATTTAAGTCTGTAATAAAATTACAGTTGCCATCCATAATAATTCTCCATACATAATTCATTTGGAACAGATCAAAGATATTGTAGTTTAATAAATAAATTCATAAGAAAGTCTACTTCCCTATTTTTTCAATTTACAAAACGAATAACTTACCTTGGTTAAAGAAAAAGGCTTTCAGTGTAAACGAAATAAGCAAAATTTTCAAGAACATAATTTTAAAACATATATTTTTAGATGTTTGTTTCAGTATAAGATTAACTTATAATTCCTATATAAAAATAAATCAACGACAAATAAACTCACTGTTATTACAAAAATAGTTAGTAAGCTTTTTTATATTGATATGTCATATTGTTATTGTTATTGTTATTGTTCATATTGTTTTGCCTTTTTTTATACGATAAGACTACTAAAACAGCTTTTTTATTATGGGGCCTACTTTTCTTAAAACAAGAAAGAAATTCTTTGAATTATATATTTCGTTGGTATTTCTAAGTTCACAATAAAAAATATTAACTATAGAGCCAGTTTGTGAACAATTAATTTCAGTTCAAATAGTTCTTTGGCAGATTTAGGCTCATTCGGCAAACAGGTAAAACACGCTTTCACAATTTATTTGCTTGTAATTTTTATATTTATTGCTTCTCGTAAAATTGAATTACTAAATCTTCAGCACATTTCAATTTACGCTCTCGCAAATTGCCTTAACCCTATATGGACAAATGGGACAGATCTGGCACGTTTCAAAAAAATGGTATTTAGTGAACCGTTTTAGAAATTTTTTTTAAATAAACACTTTCTTAGATTTGTCATACCCAGTTGGTGTAGTTTTGAGTAGGAAACCTTAAAACTTTAACCAGTGTGAAAGTAATAGTCAGTTCTTTGTTTGTTTGGTAAGGTTAGTGTACTACTTACTATTATGTAAAAGTGCTGCTACTTACTATTATGTATTAAGTAGTTCGTGATAAGCAAGAAAATTTTTTGACGTATTTAGTAAAAGTAGTTCTATCATATCAATACTAAATTTTTTATTGTCTGCTTATTGTGACTAATGTGGTATCGATTAGTTTAAACGTGCCAGATCTGTCCACCTCGTCCATAAAGTTCGATTTACATGCTAAAGATCTAAATATAATCTGAGGGTTATATTGCAGTTTTTTTGAATATTTTGAGTAAATATAGTGTAATAATAAATTAATTATGAATGTTTAAAAATTTTAAGGCATAAAGAATAGAACAGCTATTACTGGGGGTGAATATGGGGAAAGTGAAGATGAATTTCTAGGAGAAAGTAACTCTGATGATGAATATGTTTATTGTGAATCCAGTTACAACAATTCTCATAGTGAAAAAAATATTCAGATTACAGAAAAAAAGAGCCAAATGCAAACTGCCTGGGTACACAAGCAAAACCTACAATTTTTGCATAAAATGCAAAACCTTTCTTTGCCTGAACAAAAATAAAAACTGTTTAAAACATTTTACAAAAACTAAAAGTATTCAAATTGTAATGTATATAAATTAATTGTGTACTCGTTTTTGAATTTTATGTTTCTGTTATTGCATGATATATAACATTTAATTTTTCGTACTATGGACCAGTGGGACAGATCTGGCACGTTTAAAAATATCAAAAATACATAAAAATTTTTTTAATATTTTTTCAAATATTGTATAATAGAAAGTTACTGTCACCAAAAAACAATTAAAATAATTTTTATTGTGCACAAAATTAAATCCGTTCATATAGGTTTAAGTTTTGGTCATAGCAAAAAATTTACAAAAACTGCAATAGCAGTATCGATTTCACTTACAAAGTGATAAAAATTTTATCTTCCGAAATGGTAAAGGCTTTTTTTTTTTGTACTGTAAATCACGGTAAAAGAGCTAAATAAAAAACGGATCAAAAGTTTAAATGACGTTTGCACCATATGATGGTATAATTCCGGATAATTTTTTATCAAAAGTTCTACGACTAGGGTTTTGTGCTTGTCAATATAATTGGTTTGTCTATGATGTAAATCAAAGGCTTACAAAATAATCCGATAAAAAATACATGGGGGAGACGGGGGCAAGTTGTAACATGGGGTAAGTTGTAACATTCGTATTCTTCAAAATCTAACATAAACCAACAAAATTTTAAATAGCCCCAAATAACAATTATATTAAGACCGATTGCTAGCAAATATCATTGCTTAGTTCCAATGACTAAAGATAGGTTTATTGTTAAAACAAGCTTTTTGAATAGGCAAAGTAAACTTTTCAAAATTTAATTTTTGTCTTCTGGAGAGATAGCGGGTGCAGTTTTATTGAAATGTTTTATATCAGTTGAACCACAAAACAATAGGCTATTAAATGCCTAGCAAGGTTTAGCAACTAAAACTTAACTTTTTGAGATATTAACAAAACTTGACTAAATGTAAGATGGGATAAGTTGTAACATAGGCTGATGGGGCAAATAGTAACACATATTTTTGTGCATAGGTTTAACTAGCCTACATTAAAAGTAACTTCGGCAATAACATTTGTAAATAATATTAGAAATTATAAAAGAAAGACTAACAGGTACACCAGCTCATCATTACAAGACAACTTAAGAGATGCTGCAACAGTTGCTATAATTTAAAAGAGATAAATAAGGGGAGCAGAAAAACAATAGTGTTTGCCATGTAAAACTCTACAGAGTGCTAAAAAACTTAAAGGTAAGTCCTTAATGCAAAACAAGAAAAGGTCTAAAAAGTGTTCTATGCCATCAGACACACCAAAAAAGGACAATCTGTTACAGCTCCTAACAAAGAAAACCAATTTTCAAAAAAAACACTAAAAGCGAAAGAGTAGTTTTGCATTACGTTTCTTGAGCCCTATTTTAACAGTCATCTTAATGAGGAGTGGGGGTACAATGCTATGGTTACCTAAAGTGGTCACATTCATCTTGTTCCGAAGATTTGAATACATATTTTTGTCTTAAATATGATTGTAAAATTTATGATTGGGCTAATTCAGTAGTGAAAAAATCTGTTTTAACATGTTTAGGCAACGGCCAAATACCTCATTTTTTGTGCTTGATATTCATGTCTATGACTAGGCTATGTGTGATTTCATTGTGCTTACTTTCCATATTGTAATTTTTTTCAAATTACATTTATATTTAAACATTTATTAGTGATTTATTTTTTGCTGTTATATCTTACGCCAATCAGTGTTACAACTTACGCCTTTGACGGGATACATTTTAATGCTTTTTTTAAATATTTAAATTGTAATTTTAACTACTAACTTTTGAAAATTATTTATTTATTTTTTGATAATAGTTAAACAGTGGTCTAAAGTTTTCGTATTAAACAAGGATTTTGAAAAAAATTATTATAAGAGAAATAGCAAAAAGAAAAAAATGTTACTACGTGCCCCGGTCTCCCCCTTTATGCTGCTATAAATGAATATTTAAAAAGCCTAATCTTTGCCCAAAAACATTTGTAAAAGGGACCAAAAAAGTAGCAGCAAAAATAATTAGTGGAAATGACACAGTGTAATAACACGCTCACTTGAGAGCAGAAGGAGAGGAGTTTGATCCTCAGTCTACCCAAGCGATTTTCAAAATTTTGGAATCGGATTTGCCGAAGACGCATGTTTTAGGGCAGAGTCGCTTTTAGACTTGGTGCAGTTGGGAGTTGAAGTTGTTGTTTAGATTTAGTGAAGTCGGAGTCGTTATTTGTTTTTGAATGCTTCGATTTACGTTAAATTAGGCCTCCAAGGTTTTGGACTCGGAGTCACCGGAGTCAGACGTTTTAGAGTAGAGTCAGGAGTTGGAGTTGTAAAATTTTAAAATTTTGAATAAATATAGCAGAAAATATGTTGTGATTTTTTGTTGTGATGACATGGGAAAAGCATTTTAAGGCCAATTCCTTGAAGTAGTCACCCTGGTTATCTAAAATAATAATGATTTCGCAGCAAAAATGGGCATTTTTTACTTTTGGAAAGCGCAGCGCAACTTGCGCAATGTATTTTTTGAAATTGTGAAAAACGCAGCGCAACAAGCGCAATATAATTTTAAAATCATAAAAAGTGCAGCACAATAAGCGCAATGTTTTTTAAAACTGTATTGATCAAACAAGCGCAGTGCTGCATGATTTTTCAATCAAATAAAATGTTATGTTTCTTTCAAATCATAAGCGTCGCATAATTGTTTTTTTTCAAGTAGCCGACATAAGGGCAATGCAGCAAACGCAACAGTCGGCAGCGTGGCTCAGTACTAAAAGCGCTGCTTTCCCACGATCGCAACAAACTCATACAACTCTTACTCCAATCATTCCGTTACTTTTTTGAGAAAAAAACTTCACAAAACCTTTTCATTGTGCTTGGTCGTGTTAAAAAACCGCTATAATCTATGACAAATAAAACATTCCAAAATTTAAATTTGTCAGCAGCGTGGTCGAGTGCTTAAGAGCGTTGTGATTGTGATCGACATGTTTTTTGTTCAAAACCTACGGGTTCATTTCTGTTATGTTCTTTAAAAAGACATTATACGGCATTTTTCCCTGCTTGGGCTCTTGGCAAGCAGTTCTATATTTTGATCACATCTTAATATAACTAAAAAACCAAAACAAAAAATTTCAACCAAACAGCAATATTTTGGCATCTTCGGAAGCAGGTCCGAGTAATTGCTTCACAGCTGCACTATATACAGCGCCTCGGACGCTTTCCTGTCAGTCAGTAGGATAGCTTAAATCTAGAGATAAAATCAAATGAAAAATAATTCAATCGGACAGCAATATCTTGGCAACTCCCGAAGAAGGTTGGATTAATTGCTTGACTTTGACATCCTAGACGTTGTTGCTTTACGTAAAGAGAATTACATTAATTTCAGACTTTAATCAAAAATGAATAAAAAAAAGAGCACTTTAGTTAAATTTATTTTTTAACGAAATTTTATATGTTTTCACTTGAAAAATTGAGCAGTAGCTCACGAAAGCTCGGGCTAATAAAAACAAAATTCTATCAAAGTTTATTTTATAAACGTTTTCAATTACTTTCAAAAGCTAATATGGCTTTCCTATTTATTTATTTGATTACAGACTTTTACAGAAACAAAAAAATAATGAGTAACGAACAAAACAAAAAATAATAAAATAATAAAACATTCACTTTATTTGAACTGTTAGTAATCGTGTTTTCCGATAGCAACACCCCATAATAAATTTTTTATACGGCACTGTACGTACTTAGGGCTGAGTTACACCTGGCGTATGCTAAATGAGCACGCTTGGGATATATTTGTTTCTTAAATAAATTTCTTACACCGAGTGCAGACAGATGAAGATTGAGGTTGATCTAAATTTGTTGCCTTGGGAACAGGTTCAGTGCTAGCTTTTTGTGCCAACCTGGTTGAAGAACTGGCAAAGCTTCTGAAAACCAGTCGGTATAACACCCCGCTAAATTCTACCCTGGTAAATTTCACCCCAGCTAACCCTAATCCTAACCTTAACCTTAACTCTTTTACCTGGTGGAGCTAACTGGGGTGGAATTTACGGGTCACCAATCTGCGTACCCAAGTGAAGTGAAATTTTTTTTACAATTCTTGCTACAATTGTCAGATGTATTGATAAACACGCGCCTTTTACTTTTCTTGCACCAGGCCGCCCTTTTTGTAAAGCCATCAATATTTGTCCAATTACTTTTTTTGAAATCTTGAATTTTATAAAATAAAGCAAATTAATCTTAACGAAAATTGTGAGTATGAAAACATTAATTCAAAATTTGTAATATTATAATATAGCCACGAAAACTATTGCCCTGTATTGGTTCAGCTTTGCAATTCGTTTTTTCAACATAAAATATTCCCATGTTGTTTAAAAGTAGCTAAAGAAGTACCGTAGTTTACGTTTTTAAAAGTGAGATAAAACAAAACGTATGCATTAAAGATCAATTTCTATTAGATCATGCGTTTTCTAAAGTATTCAAAAAACTTGTTTTTCAAAATTTTTGACCTTCTAAAGGCCCGTTCACACAACAATGAAACCAACGAGACGTTGTCTTATTGACAATGAGACATAGAAAAAAATTTGGTTCACCCTAAATAAAACAATGCAACATTTTGTTTCAATAAATGAATTTTAATGAAAAAAGAAGTTAACAGGAACCTAAGTTAATTAAACGTTTTTCCTTTGTAAAAATGTGAGAAAAAATAATTAACAAACAAATATAACTGCTTTTTACTTGCAAGTTTCCGAAACGCGTCGTAACGCTCATTCTTTGTTGACAAAAGAAAAGAATCCGATTGTAATTAACATGACTTTTGCTGTAGATGTAATGGTTGAGGCTCCACGTCTACTTCTATCGGATTGCTGAAAACCTCCGCTTTTGTATTCAGCAAATCAAAGTTAGCAAATGTATCGTTAAACTCATCACTGATTTCAAAAATTTTCTCAAAAAATACAGAAAAATCAAAGTTCTTTTCTTCACCAAGTAATTCGCTGCATGGAGAGAAATGAGTCGCATCATTCCTTTGCAAAGAAGCTCTAAGTAGCATAAATTTCTTGCGAAAACCTTCAATGTGTGCAACGAATAGAGATATATTTTGCTTTTTGCCTTGCAATTTCATGTTTAGGATGTTCAAGTAATTATTAATCATTGTCAAGAATCTCATGAACTAATAAACTTGGTATCGGTTAATAAAAGCTGGTATTCCTCAGTCGTCCTTTTTGTTTCGTTCTGCAAAAGGTTTAATATTTATTTCGCAAAGGAAAGAAATGTTTCAATGTTTTGTCTGCACTTAGTCATCGACTTTTGGAGAAAAAGATAACTTTTCATATTTGCTTTCTACGTCTTTCAAGAGCCGGACAAATTTTTTTTCTTTCTGGAATCTGTTTTCACCCTTGATGTTATTCATTATATTTGGGACACATATTATAACATCATTCATATATAATACGTAGTTTGGTACATAATACTTCTTGGTGAATGATGCAATGAAAATGTTGGGTAATGCACTATCTTTTAGAATGCCTACCAGCCCATTTTTTTACCCTGTCATTGCCCTTGCATTATCTGTCACAATACATGCACACTTTTCAAAACCTCCATAGGCGTCAACGACAGCAACAAGTTTGTTATATATGTCGATACCTTTCGTAGTCCTGTGAAGTGAAGAAACTTTGAATAATACTTGACAAACAGTAAAGTTTTGTCAACAGTTCGGATGAAAATTAAAAGTTGATTGATATCACTGATGCTGGCACTTTCATCCAAAGCCAGAGAAAAGTAATTGCACTGCTGAACAACTTTTTTTAATTGAAAAATAACGTTGTCACTCAATTCTTCCACTCTTTGTGCAACAGTTTGATGAGATAAAGACACATTTTCAAACTTCTGGCTAGTTTTTTGCCACCAAAAGCAAGGACCTTCTTAATTGCACACTCGTTTAATTTCCCCGTTGCGAAAAACTTTCCCAGTTAAAATTAAATTCCCTGTTTTCCTCTGACATTTTTCTTTTGACACTTTTGCTAAACTCAATTAATTATTGCAATGTACTGTACTTTCCAATGCAAATCTAACTTGCAACTATAGGAGTAAAGAATTCCTAAGCGAAGGCTACAAACAACAAAACTATTTGTCTTACTGTGCTTTACTGTAGTTTATAGACTAGAGTACATCAGAGTTAGCCTAGTCTAGAAGGCTAGCTATTGTAACGTCCAAAACTGTAAAAAGACTTTGTTATCCCATATCTGTTATACAATGACCTGCACTATGATCCTATGCTACTTACTAGTAATAGTAATATCACATATTCATAATTTTATGGTTATACGACATTCAGAAGTGTTTGCGGGCCGCATGCGGCCCGCGTGCCAATGTTTGGATCATACTGGTTTAAGAAATTTAAAGACATTATTTCAAAAAATGTTAACCAAGTCAAATAACAAATCATCAGCAATTTTTATTGCTTATTTGCACAAATAGGACTAACTATTTATAACAATATTTGAATCATTAATTAAAACCATTCACCTATTTTTTATAAAAAATTAAGCAAGCACTAGGCAATGTTTTAAAGCAAGGATAAAAAGATTGCAATTATTTGATTTGATTTGATTGAAATCATTTATTTTAAAGGTCGCAAGGAATCGATATATTGTAGAGATTATAAGTCTTGTTGAAAACTTACAGTGTCTCATAGAATTAACTGTAGCTGCAATATATAAAGCCTAATACAGGTAATTTTTTGATAAAACCCAGTATTATGACTAACTAAAGAAAAACACTTAAAAACGTACACAGAACACCTTATTTATAAAGTGAACAAAAAATGTTAGCTTAATACTTTCTTGTAATTTGCTATACTTTTTATTTTTAGAAGGCTAATTGCCGGTTCTTCTAGTATTTAATAAACAACATTTAAAACAAACAATAACCTGGTTTGACTGAAAGTCTTTAAGCATAAAGTCGTAATTTAATTAAGTTAAAAATATATAAAGTTGTGGAAGAAAGGATGAGTCAACTAAAAAAATTTATTGAAAAAAATTATACCAATATTTAAGAAGCATAAAAGTTGAAAAATTGATTTTATTATGAAAATTTTTGTCTTAATTTAATAATAAAACAGTCATTTTTTACTAAAAACCAGTGATTAAGTTTTTTTTATAATTTTTTATACATAGAATTTTATATTTACCTAATATTTCATGTATAAGGCGTTAAAACCGTCAAAAAAACTACTGTAAAAACTAGTAAATTTGCTAAATAACTAGTTTAGCGAGACCTGGATAACTAGTTATTTCATTGAAGGGAAAGGTTTCAATTACATTTGTCAATGAGACTTTTTAGATATAAATTTACAATTTCTATTTGTCATTGAAACCAACGAGACCGGTTCATTGTGTGTGAACGTCATAATAAAATAAACACAATCTAAAATGTCGCATTGATTCGTTGGTTTCAATGTCTCATTTGGTTTCATTGTGTGTAAACGGGCATTAAATTACAATAAGGCAATATCAGCATCACAATTTGGATTTACAGTAGAGCTACTTATTCGTCAGATCATGCTATTGTTGATGTTATTTCCTCGTATTATAATAAGCTAGAAAAAAATTGCATTGATTTATCTTATTGCTTGACTTCAATAAGGCGTTTGATATCGTTAATCGTAATTTTTAAATCATTAATTAAATGATTATTCTATTCGCGGAAGAGTCAATTATTTTTTTTTAGTATTTTCTTATTTATCTGATAGGAAACAATCTATTTCTATTATTAACTGCAACTCTAAATTTAACAACATTGATGTATAAGTACCGCAAAGATCTACTCTTGGCGTTTTTATTATTTTGTCTTTATATTAATGATTTTTCTGACAGTTTTATCTTTGACTGCTTTTGACTTGCATAGCTTTTTGCTGACGACAGTTGCTTTTTAGATGATGTATGATCATTGGAACAATTGTAAAAACAGTATAAAAAATTATTTTGGTTTATAATTGGATGCTTGCAAATAGATAAAACTTTAATCCAAAATATCAAATCTAATCATCATCATCTCGAATTAAAATAAGATTATAAATCCAGTTAATATTATTTGTTGTCCTGCTGGCATTACTAAAACTCAATCACAAAAAATACTTAAGTTTCATAACTGATAATAAACGTAATTTTGCTAAACACATGAAATCTGTGAAACCTAACTAGCACGGTCTGTGAGAGTATTAAGCAAATTAAGATATGTTAACCCCAAAATCTTTGATAAAAATTTACTATTGTTTTATTCACTATTAAATAATGCATGGTCTTTTAGCATGAGGAAATATGTACTCCACATAAAAAATTATGCTTGCAAACACGTAGCAACGGGAAGTAACTTAAAGTATTTTATGATTATTTTTGTCTGACAAACAGTCGTAATACAAGGTCTTCTTGTGTTGATCAATGTAATCTTTCGCTATTCAAAACAAAAAGTACGCAATTTTCTACTAAATACTGTATATGGTTGTCAGTATAAAATAGAATTCTATCCAGTTTAATTTAAAAGTTCAAAAATTTTCGTATTGTAAATTAAAAAATGAATATAAGTTGTTATTATTAACTAATGCAACATAAATTTAGCTTTGTCTCATTGATTTCATTGTTTTCTATTGGCTTTGTTTTAAATTTTGATTCGTTACTTTTTGTTTTATTGTCAAAGCTTGCTTTATCAAAGTTTTTTTTTATTTTTTGGTTTTCTTGTTATTTTAAATGACGCAATAAGATGGCTGTTTGATTGGAAAAGTTTGCGTTTATTTTGTGTTTATTGGCTAATTCCTTGTCTCTACATTTACTTTTAATTAAAATTATGCGATATTTATTAAATGCTTTGTGAGAAATAAATACTAAATAAAAATTTGATTCTAAACCTGAAAAAACTCTTCACTTTATTTTGTTGACAAAAATGTGATTTATTTTTAAAAAACTTAATTAAAATAAAGACAAACAAAAAGATCAATATACTGGTGGCCAGCTTTTGTCTTGATCTAACGCCGTCAATCGATCTAAGGCTTACTGTTTCTAAAATAGCAAAACTATTTGCACCTCAGTAAAATGATCAGGGCCCTGGCTTTAGGTACTGGGAACTTGGGCAACTGCCAATAGAGCTCCATATGAAGATCTATGATATCCCTAAATTTAAGCGATTTTCATTAAATCTTGTAAAATGAGTTTTTTTAATATTTATTGTCATACATATATGTATTTCCATAAACAATTAATGAAAACACAATATGAAAGATTTAAAAGGCGTCATCGCCTTTTAAACAGACAGTGTTCCTTTGAATGGCGATTACAGCTTTAAATTGCGTTCATGTGGTTTCTAGACGCTTCGACGTTTACGCCTATGCACTTTTATTCTGTTGATATGATGCTAATATGGGAGCGTAGGCAGAGTAAAGAAGTTGCTGAGGTCGTTGAAGCAATTATAATGTATATCTATGTCAAAACTTGAATTTTTTTTATTATTTGCTTCAGGGCTGGGGAGCCACTGTAGAAGAGCACTAGCTCCGGCTCCAGCTCCGGAGCTATCAAGCACTTATCCACTAGCTCCGGCTCCGGCTCCCCAGCTCCGGCTCCGGCTCTCCAATTCTTTAGTAAACAAGTAGTTCATCACTTAGTGTTTAAATCTTTTTTGCGATAAACTATTTTGTTCGAACAAGAATCACGACTTCTGATCTTTACAATTATATTAATCAAATCCGAAAGCGAGTACCAAGAAATATAAATAAATGAAAACAATTGTGGCGTTATCTAAACATTGAAAAGGTTAAATCGTAAATATGATGAATTGCAAACTCCGCACTGCAAATAGCTAAACTTTATATTTTTAATGGAAAACTTTAAAAGCGCATGTGCTCGAAACAAAAAACTCCCAAGAAATTTAATGCACGAGGAAATAAGCGAGAACGTTTGTAATGAAACATTATTAAGGCAATAAATAAGATTGAGTCAGCCAAATCTTCACTCTATAATTTTAAGAGATAAATTTACGACGTAACAATCATGCGAAAATTCAACCAAATAAAAAATTTAACTTATCCAATTCTCAGGGCTACATTCTATTTTAGTCATATTAAATTTTGATATTTATTTTCTCTTAATCATTAAGTGTTTAAATTAGTGATGGGATGATGCCAATTTTTTTTTGACTCCGATGCCGATTTCAACAACATTTTTCGATTCCGAATCTTCTTAGTCAGAATTCACCTTGTTTTTTATATGAGGCTAACAATTTTTTTTAAAGTACCTAGTTTAATTAGTTGCATAATTCATGTAGAGTGCTTCTTCCTTAATTGTTTTAAATTGTTCACCATTAGCCATTGTAAATTAAAGATTATATGTATCTTGAAAAGTGAATCAATCGTCCTGGCAGAGTGCCCAATTAAAGAATAAGAGCAATATTTTAATACAAAACTTATTTAATCACTGTTTTGAAAAAACCACAAACATCTGTTGGTTCTTTATTTAAATAGAATCTTGATCCTTATTCAATTAGAAAGATTCTATTTGAAAAAAGATATTTAAATATATTATACAAAATTTATTTAACTACTTTTTAAAAAACCAAAACAGTCTGTTTCATTTTATTGAATCTTCCTATGTTTACAGGAAAAATAAAGAATAGGCTATAATTATTAGTAAACATAGTACTATGTTTTTATAACATCATTAAGAAAACATAGTACGATAAGTCAATCTTATCCGATAAATAATACGTAGTTCTGCAAAACATAATTTAAAGAGGTCTTTTCAAAATTTTAAATTTTTTTAACAATAGAGATATTATTTAAGCTTTTTAAATTTTATGCTTCCAAAATATGTAGTTTGTTAAACTACAAAAATAATTCAAAACTGTCGAAAAGTAAAACAGGTCCAAACTTGCAAATAGTGGTGGTATATTTATTGTAGGATACATAGACTTAGAAAATTATTTTAAAAAATTATTCGAAATAAAAAATCTCAGCTAAATACCATTCGGCTCTATAAGCTTTTTTTTATTCAATTTTTTCAGATAACTATAAACAAAAACAGCTAATTAAACAGCTGATGAAGAACAGGTTTTATTCTTTTTATTCCTTTTAATATCTTTTAATACCAAAAATTTTTTACGTTGAATCATCATCTGTTTCTTTTTTATTTATATTTATTTGTAGTAGTTGAACAAACGAAAGTTTATAGAGCTGAGTACTATTTAGCTGAGATTTTTTTATTAAGAATAACTTGTTAAACTAATCAAGAAAATAATGTAATTCCTATAATTTCATATAGGAAAAAATGACTCAGGTTATGCATTCATATTAAGATGACCTGACTTTTCTTCTCTTACCTTAATATGAATAAAAAAACTGATTTTATTGGATGAAATAGACTATTGAGATTTTTTTAAATAGAGTTTAAATAAATTTTGTACGAAATTGCTCTGATCTTTTCTTTGAGCACTTTGCAATGAAGTTCGATTCACTCTTGCTCTCTCTCTCTCTCTCTCTCTCTCTCTCTCTTCTCATTCGTCTATGCACAAATGGGGTCTCACTCCTTCACCGAATTGCGAGTGTGGCGCCTCCGAGCAAACCGCAGACCATGTTCTAACAGCGTGCCCTATACATCGGGCACCACATGGAGCACGAGATTTGACGGTTTTGGATCACGAAACTCAATGCTGGCTTAATAATACCACTGCCAGCATATGATTCAGGCAGTGCAGCAGTCTGGAGTAGTAAAAGGATAAACCTTCGGCCCCAGTCCTGTTTGCGTCTGACCTGGAGTGGATGCCCTTCAAACGACGACGACGTCTCTCTCTCTCTCTCTCTACATACTGTATATATATATATATATATATTGTAATATTATATGAAACTTAAGCAATATATATAAATTAGGAAAAAATTAATCGACGTATTTTTGTAGAGCGCTTAATGAAAGTCGGAACAAATACATTGATTTTTCATTTATTACAAAACAACCCAACAGCCTGTTTCATCTATTTCTTAATTTCTTAATCAGATAAAATAAGCTGTAGAGATGTTTTTGCTTAATAAATGAAAAGAAAGATATCTATATAACACAAAATTTATTTTTATATTAATGTTTAAAAATCCATAACAGTCAATTTCATTTTATGAAGTTGATCTTATGAACCATTACTGGAGCCGGAGCTATTAAAATTTTTGTAGCTCCAGCTCCGGATCCGGCTCCGCAGAAATATTTAAAAAGGCTCCGGCTCCAGCTCCGGCTCCTCCAAAATTGGCTAGCTCCATGGCTCCGCGCTCCGGCTCCGGCTCCGGCTCCCCAGCCCTGATTTGCTTGGCGTTATAACTCTATATCATTCGGCTATTTTTCAGTTGGCAGATATGCTAAGGCCTACAAAATATAAACGTTTCAAGTGTTAGAATTTGTTCAAAAAACGTACCACCATAAAAAATAATGTTTTAGCCTCTAGGCCAGCATTTCTTAACCTGGGGTAAATTGTTTTGTTTTGGGGGATAAATGAGCTACCTATAGTTTTAAATTTGATGGTGGCAATAGATAGCCTTAGTTTCAGACATGCTTTCAGTCTAGAGAAGTTGACGGGACAGAAAAATCGGGGCAACTGTAGGTATTGGTAGCTTACTATCTGTGATGTACTGCTTTAATGTAATAAAGATAATGGCAACACTTCTATGTACATTCACATGATGCGAGATAACAATAATCTTTATTGCATGACAATAACGTACTAGATACTGTAACGTGCTAGTAATTGAAATATTGATTCGATTGAAATAATAACGAGTGTCACCAGACAGTGATCAATGAAAGGCGAATTAATTGTTAACGTGCTCACGAAGACTTCTGTGAGTGTTTAAATTACTGCTGTTTATAATAAATACAATAAATAAATACTTCTTTAACAAAATAAGAACATAACAGTATCCTTCCTGGTTTAGGGTAACTGCTAATGCGAATTCGAAGCTAGCCTATTATTCGAATTTTGTCATAAATTTAGTCACAAATATAGCATGTCACAAAAGAAGAGAAAGTATCAGGACAATTATTTGGATTTTGGATTTATATATCTTATTCAGAATGGTCTTCAAATTCCTTAGTGTGTCCTGTGCATTAAAACATTTTCAAACAATACCAAGAAACCTGCTCTGCTAAAACAATACTTAGCAAATGCTCATCCAAGTATGATAAGCAAAAACCAGTCCTTTTTTGAATTAAAACTATCCAATCTGAAAAGACAAAAGCTGAACAGAACTGGAATGTTTTGAAAGACTAACAATGCCGCTGTACATGCATCATTTGCCATTGCTTTGCATGTGACAAAAATTAAAAAAGCACATACAATTGGTGAAACCCTTCTGAAACCTTGCATATTGGAAAGTGTGAAGTTAATGCTTGGAGAAATAGTATCTCAAACAATGAAATAAATCTCACTATCATATGACACAATAAAATCCTGAATCCATGAAATGTCTGAAAATATTAAGAGCAAAATGATATCGAAAATTAATTCCTCTCCTGTTTTTGCTCTTCATCTGGATCAAACTACCGATGTTTCCAATCTCTCACAGCTACTTGTGTATATCAGATATGTTGCAGATGAAAGGATTAACGAAGAATTTCTCATCTGCCAACCTTTGGAAACAATATCAATTGCAGCCGATGTTTTTCAAGTGTTGATTGATTTTTTTGACAAAACCGAATTGAGTTGGATAAGCTTGTTGGGGTTTGCACTGATGATGCTCCAGCCATGGTTGGTGCAAACTCCGGATTGGTTTCCCTGGTAAGGCAGAAAAATCCAGTAATTCAAGGAACGCATTGCATGATTCACAAAGCAGCACTCGTTTCCAAAAACCATTCCGATAAGAGACTTCACGAGCATTTGTCTGTTGTAATTGAAGTTGTTAAAAATGTGAAAAGTCCAGTCCTCAACACTCGCCTCTTCAGCAAGGTTTGCAAAGATATGGATGCCAATTATACCGCACTTTTATATCACACTCAAGTTCGTTGGCTCTCAAAAGGAAACATACTCTCTTGTATTTTCGAACTAAGAGAAGAAGTCAAGTTGTTTTTGATTGCAAAACAAAAAAATGATCTATTGTTAGCATTTGGTCGAGTCGAATTTTCTACGTACTTAGCTTATCTTGCTGACATATTCGAAACATTAAATCAACTAAACAAGAAACTGCAAGGTCCAGGAAGTAATATAATTGTGCACACTGATGCCATCAATGCGTTTGTGGCAACGCTGAAGCTTTGGAGCCAACAAGCAAATAATGATAATTTTGCATCATTTCACTGCTTGACTGAGATAACTGGATATGATTTTGAACAAAATTTGAAGGAGGACATCATCAGCCATCTACAAACTTGCAAAATAAGTTTGAACGATATTTTCCCGAGATAAATACTGTAGTTCTAGCATTTTGATGAAAGTAGCTAGAAATCTTTTTCTATGCACTGTAAAGTGGAAGATGTTCCTGAAGCAATTCAAGAAGAATTTATAGAATTAACAAACGATTCTTTTGCAAAAGATGAATTTCGCACTTGCAACCTAGAAGAGTTTTGGGTTAAAATGCAACGTTGCTGTCCACGGCTAGGTATTCATGCTCTGAATATTCTGGTTCCGTTTTCTTCGTTTTACCTATGTGAGTGCGGCTTCTCTGCGTTGCTTACTATGAAATCTAAAATATGGAACCAACTTGACGTTAAATCTGACATTCATTTCGCATTATCTACTACTTCACCAGACATTGAAAAGCTCATTGCCAAAAAACAAGGGCAGCCGTCACATTCAATAAGTATAACTGAAGTAATTTGCTAATTTTTTTTTTTAATAAATAAGCATCATTAAGGGTAAACCAAGTAACCACTTTTGTTAAAAGGGTAAATATGTAAAAAAAGGTTAAGAACCATTGCTCTAAGCCTAGTGTTGCTGTTGCAGCTACAGACAATCAATCTCCGCCAAGTTGTAGTGATGAACCGTCAGTTTCTGTAGCTTGGTTTTGCCACTCTAATTGATTTATTAACTAGGTTAATTTTTGATTGTGATGTTATTTTTACTTTCTAGGTATTGTCATGTTTGTACATAAAGTGTTTTCTAACAAAACATGAAAAATTGATTAGAGCGAGCATTATATATCATTGACTAAAAATAAAATAAAAAAAGAGATCTTCATAAAATTTAAGGTAAGTTTATTTGTTTGCAAATATGCTATAATTGTTAGGATTTTACATTGTACTTTCGTTTTGGTTTTTAATTATACTTGAGTTATAAATCCTTTTTTGATTTTATTTTAATAACTAAAAGCTACCCAATCAAATTCAATTTTACCAGCTTGGCTATCATCTACTACAAGCCTGCACTTATTTGACTTTGGACGGAGTACATATCAATCAAATAACTTTTTTTTATACGTTAAAATGCAAAGATAAAATGAGATGTGATCTTTACAAATAGCTTTTTTTATTCACAAATTTAAGCCTATAGACTCTGTTATGAGAAAGACCATAGACATGGTCAATTGATTGATTCGTATTCTTAACACGTTAAGTGCCTTATGACGGATATATACGTCACGAAGCGTTATGCGCAGAGTGCCTTATGACGGACGTATACGTCATAAGGCACTCACTCATCGTTTCAGTGCAAAGGACGATATTTTCGTCATGTTCGCCTGGACATTCGTTTTGCTTCGTTGCGCAGGAATGTGTGCGTGTGTTAGCATGTATGTGTGCACATAGCCGTACCTGCCGGGGGGGCAATTGCCCCCCCAAGTTTCGAAGATTTGGGCAAAATTAAGATTTTTCGGGCAGTGAGAAAAAAATATTTGGGCAAAACCATAATTTTTCGGGCAGCGATACGAAAAATTTGGGCAAAGTCAAGAAATTTAGAGAGGTGACAATGAGGAACTGCAAAAAATAATAACCCAAATTTGGGTGAAGACCTTTTTTTTTTTAGAGATCACCATGATTTTAGGACAAAATTGGTTTTTTGTCTGAGAATCTCAGACAATTTTTTTGTCATATCCGAAATGTACTATAAAATCATGATTTGGGCAAACGTCACAAAATTTGGGCAAAGCTTCATTGCCCCCCCAAAATTTTTTGGGCTGGTACGGCTATGTGTGTGCATGTTTCTCATTCATAAAAAAGATTCCTACTGGGAATTTTCATACTCTTTCGAGCCGCTGAACTGACCACCATGATTTTGGGAAAAAAGTAGGGAAATTGGAGATTGATTCAAAGTGAAGACCTTTTTTTTGGTCTTTGTCCTAAATTCGGAAACAAATTTATTTTGTCCGCCCCTTTAAAAATTTTTTTGTTGGTGCGCCTATGTCTGTGCAGAATTCCGCCTATTTAGATATGGCAACCTTAGGTTGTACCTATGTTAAATAATCTTTTGTTTAATTCACTTTTTATGCTTGCAATAACGTCAATAAAAAAGGTTGGGTCGCCACAAAAAAAGGTTGAGAAGCACTGCTGTACTCCTTCGAGATAGCGATTAAGCACGAGATGACGTAACGGGAAAAAGTGCTTGGCACCAGCGTGCATGCGTGCGCGATACGCGTCTGGCACTTAACGTGTTAAAGTAATTTTTCTACTTAATTTTTATGTAATTATGTAGACCTAGTTTAATTTTTTTTTTTTTTGAGATTTTAGATTAGTTTTATTTACTAACTAACTAACCAACATAAATGGTTCAAACGGTGAAATATAATACTTTTTTTCAATAAAATAAAAATACAATTGTTAAAAATAATTATTCTATTACCCTAGAAAATGCCTCCAAAAAAGTTATCTGGCCATGAATACAGAAAGAGACGCATTCAGCAAGAAGAATCAATCAAAAAATACCTAAAGCTTTCAAGTTTTTTTAGTCCTTCTAGGTCAAGCAGTGGAAGCAATTAAGTCTCTACTTCTTCATCAGCTACAATGTCTATCCCAATTTACCATCTAATGATATTAAATCATAACCACTTATGATGCTATACTTTCTGAAGAAAATAGCAGTTGCATACGTAAAGTAAAAGATTAAGATAATAACTTTAATGAAGTTTTAGACAATAATGTCATACTCATAGCAAAGAATACTCAAAACGTTGAAAGTATTTGAAACATCAAAATGCTGTTGACTACCATCATCAGCCCACGGGTCAAATGATTTAAAAAATGCTGAAAGAGACCATATTACTGTATTATAAATGAATCACATTCTATCAATAAACAGCACAATTTTTTAAAAAATGCAGATAAACGCAGTTTTTCTTTGATAATGATGTATAGGAAAATGAAAAGTGGTGAGAATTTTCTTAGAAGATGGCTTATCTATTCACTAAGCACAAATAAAATATACTGTTTTTTGTTGCACAATTTTTGGAATCTGGTCAAATAATCAATGTTAGGAGGAAAATCTGAAATTAATAAGTGGAAGCATGCTCATGAAATCTTTCAGTCACATGAAAATTCAGCAGATCACCTCAAATGCCGTAGGAAATGGCTTGAAACATCAATACGATTGCAGAATAATAAAATTATTGATAAGGAATTACATTCACAAGTGGAAAAAGAACGTAAACATTGGTTCAAAGTTTTAGAACGCTTAATTATCATCACTTAGTATTTAGCTGAACGGAATTTGGATGTCAGAGAGACTTGGAGCACATTATCTACCAAACATAATGGGAATTTTTTAGGTCTTGTAGAGTTATTTGGAAAATTTGATTTAACAATGAATGAACATTTACGTAGGGTTGTGTCTACAAAAACTCATATTCGTTATTGTAAAAAAATATTCAGAATAAATTAATTAATTTACGTGGAAATTGTGTTGAAGAAAATATACTTAACCGAGCCAGGGCAGCCAAATATTTTAGTCTCATTTTACATTGTACACCAAATAAAAGTCATGTGGAACAACTTTCATTTACAATAAGATTTCTAAGATACAGAAGACATCGAAATAAAGGAACATTTTGTTAGCTGTAAACCTGTTATAAATAGTAAAGGCCGAGAATTGTATAAAAGTATGCTTGATTTTTTGCCAAAGAGCAATCTAGACTTAGATAACTGTTACAGTCAGGGCTACGATAATTCTTCAAATATGAAAGAAAAAATAAAAGAGTTCAGGCACGGATCATAGAAAAAAATCCACGGGCATTTTCTAAGCCATGTGGATGTCATTGTCTTAATTTAGTAGTTGGTGACAGTGCAATAAGTTGCCTAGAATATACTCTTCATTTTTTGGTACTGTCCAGCGAATATTTTTTTTCTGCACCTCTAGGGCATGTCTTAAGCAGATGTCTTGGTATGTCTTAAGCAGATGTCATGTCTTGGCATGTCTTAAGCAGACTAAACTCGTCGGTAAAACTATGCAGAACACCTTCTTCTAATTATCTACTGCAGTTTCCCTAATGAATAATGTAACTGATTATCGCGCAAATGGATATGAAAGAGCAGAAGAGCCAGCAAAAGAATTTGCAGAAAGAAGAGGCTTTTTGAATATGAGTCCACTGACGAAGTTTCAAATGCATGTTAAAAAAAAAAAAATTTTAAAAAGCATGTTTTAAATTTAATATTGGACAGTGCAATTGATTCTTTATCAAAACGATTTAAACAGTTAAAAATACGTAATGACATATGGGGATTTTTAAAGAATCTTAAAAGATTTTCCAGAGAAAAATCAATTCAAAGTAGCATTTTAAGGTGTGGAAAATGAGTCAAGGTACAGCGAAAATAGTGATATTAATTGCTGTAACCTCTGGTCTGAACTATATATAGTCAAAAATTGTTTTCTTATGATGTAAGGCTCCCAATAGAAGATGCCAGGTTTATAAGCACTTATAAATTTTAAGAAGTTATGCCGAATCTGTGGATTTTATTAAAAATAATGCTCACCATACCCATTACTGTTGCTGCCAGTGAGAGACGTTTTAGTACGCTAAAACTTGTAAAAACATTTTTACGGTTGTACATGTGTGAAAATAGATTGAATTCTTTGGGAATTTTCTATATTAAAAATAAAATTACAAAAAAAATAAATATACAGTAGAAAATGCCATAAAGAGATTTGCTGATTTAAAGGCAAGAGAAAAATATTTCAGGCAGGCTGATTTCCTGCACTGTCTCAAATTCAGGTTAAGACAAAAATATTATTTTTCATTGTTAAAAGCCAACTAAGATATTAAACTTATTTACATTATGTTATGTGTTTAAGTTTTTCCTTCTAAAAATTTTATGAATGTGCACTGTGTAGAAACAATCTTGTTGTTCGCCGTAAAAAAATAGGTTAATAACTGTATTAAAATTATTCAGTTTTTTGTCGTGTATTTTTTAATAATTGTACTTGGGACAAGGGCGTCAACTTTTCTTTTGCCCAGGCACCAGCAACCCTAGAGCCGGCTCTGAAAATGATGCATGGAGATAAATACTCCTACTTGTAATTAATTGTATTTATTCAAAGTTAAAACTAAAAATTGCACTAAGCTGTTGCAAAACTCATTGGACGTTTCTTGAAATTTTTTAAAACTAAACTTTTGCAACTCTATCCCAAAATTATGTGCATGTGAATTTCATTGTAATTGCATTAAGTGTTGATCTAAAATATTGCAAAAATTGAAAATTAATTATTGTTTTTGACAATAGGGGGCTTTTCTGTATTAGAATGAAGAGCTCTTGTTGGCAACGTGGTTGAGTGGTCAAAACTATTTTTCTAATAGCGGACATGATTGACACGATCGCGCGTTTCAAACTTACACTTGTCATTCTGTTGTGTTTTTGGAAAAGACGCTTAATGGCACTTTGCTCTGCTTCGTAGTCTTAGAAAGCAGCTCTAAATTTTAGTCATATATTTAATTAAAAACTAAAAAAACAAATTAAAAATTTTTTCAACAGGACAGTATTATTCTGCTGCATTATCTTACTGTCAGTAGCGGTTACTATTATCAGACCTTGCATCAAAAGTCGCTAGCTTCTTGATTTTATATAAAAAATCTTTATTATGACCAAAACTTTCACTTTTACGTGCATTTACTCGGACCTAACCACACGCTACAGTTATATAATTTACGCGCAATAAAAATAAATTTATATTAGTATATGGTTTTGCATTAATTACGGTTGCCATATATGAATAGGCGGAATTTCTGACAGACATAGGAGTGCCAGCTAAAAAAATTTTTGAAGGGGGCGACAAAATAAAATTGTCTGAGATTCTAGGATGATTCAAAAAAAAAGGTCTTCACTTAGACTCAGTCTCGGATTTTTTAAATTCTTGTCTCAAAATCAAATATACGAATTTCATGTCAAAGTTAAACCGTTTAACTGAAAAATAATTTACTGGATTCTAAAATTTCGGACATTTGAATTTTTTTCCAAACATTTAAATTTTTTGATTAAAATTCCGCACAGTATGGCAACCCTAGCACAAATAATCACCTCAAGTCAAATAAGCTAGTTCTCCTTGTTTGTCCTTTTAAGTTTATTTTTATTTTTTTAATTTTTGTTTATTGTTTTTAAGGTGCTGTAAAAATGCAGATTATAATCCAATTTGCAATATCTGTAAAATGTATCATTTGCTTGTTCAAGTGTATATCGTTTTTCACAGCTACATTTTGTCAGCCTTTGAGTAATATGTTTTTCTGCTGTGGCTTTATTGTTGCGGCAGAGAAATTTAAAAGAAATTTATACTCATATATAAAAATATAGAGAGATAGCAACGACCTACAGTGAAACATTATTATTTCATTTAATCCGATTTCTAAAAGGATTTTTTTAAAGCAGGAATGGTTTTACTAACAAGTTTGTTGGTTGTCTCCCGACTTGCTTTAAAAAATATGTAGTGACCGAGGGTACTGACAATTTAGAATTTAAAAAAGAGGCTCTGGAAAACAAATTTCTACTGTACTTGAATTATGAAAAGTTGTTTGTTAGATTTTATAAAAGTTTGATTTGATGAAGACCGTATAATTTTTTATAAATTTTTGTTAAAAATGTTAAAGATCGTTTGGTTTAGTTTCTATTTTCATTTAATTTAAAAGCAATTCATTGCACTTTGGGCTCTTTCTGCTCGTAAGCCTAAAAATGATTCGTTTTGAACCCTAAACTCATTCTATTTGAATAAGTGTATTTAAATGAGTTAATGCTGATTGTTAATACTGGAAGTGTTTTGTTATTTTCTGTGACAAGATTCAGCAAATATTATTTACCAAACACATCGACCGGCGGTATTGTGGCCCAACAAGCCTGAAGAACCGTACTATCATACTAACGTACAATCGTACAATCGTGTCGTACAATCGAATCGTACCATCATACTATCGTCACTATCGTACCTCAAGAAATAAGTACTCGTACAGTAAAGACGTGTATTTTTTTCTCTCGTTTTAAAAAATGACTCGAGGAAAAGAAAAACCTTGCTGCAGTAGTTCTGGCTTTAACGATGAAGATCGAAAACAGCTAAACGAAATTAATTCTACAGTTAAAGGGCTAATAGAAGAAATTCGCTATTTAAAGCAAGAAGTTGTTCAAAACAAGCTAGAAATTTCGCAGTTAAAAGTTGAAAATGAAAAATTAAAACAAATGGCGAACTTGTCAATTTAAAAATAGATGAATTAGAGCAATATGACCGTCGAGAAAACTTGAGAATTCACGGAATACAAGAAACTGATAGTGATAGGGATGATGGTGAAGAGGTCGTTATGAAAATTGCTGAAGAATTAAACATTGGTATAACAGCTTTAGATATACAGAGAGCCCACCGATTGGGTAAGCGTAACAGCAATTCAGTGCCCAAACCGCGTCCGATTATTGTCAGATTTATATCTTACAAAAAAACGTAATGAATTCATGTACGCCAAGTCTAAACTCAAAAATAGCTTAATTTACAAAAATGCTTACTTAACTGAAGATTTGACTTCTCTTCGAGCTAAATTGCTTAAATATGTTAAAGATATCTGTAAAAATGACTTTGTACTCTTTCATTCAATTAATGGATCTATTCGAATGAAAAAATCAGCGAAACAAGCTGGGATACCATTGCAAGAAAATGAAAAAGATCAAGGTGTTGGTAAATGGCTCTATATCACATCTCCAGACGATTTATTTAAACATAATATTGGTATTGACTTTGTAAAACTAAATTATAAACCACTTTTGTTGAATCATAATTGTATGACTGGTTGTAATCCAAATTAAAATTTTTTTTCATTGTTACAATATTTTACATTGTTCTTTTTATTTTCAATTCAAATGGCTGTTAAACTTGTTTGTAAAACTTGTGGTAATGATGATGTAAAAACCAATATGTGTGAAAACTGTGCTTCTTGTAACATTGATTGCGCAATCTGCATGGAATCTTTTAAAAATAATGATACAACGTCTGTTAATCAAGCTAATCAGTGCGGCGCCGTTTTGCACTCGGGCTTTCAAAACGGTGTCAAAGGTTACTGCAGGTCAGATTCCCAAACTGTTTTAAGTAGGCCTAATGAACAGAGCTATCCTTTGGCTATGAACAATAATATTGATTCTAGAGGTGCTATTGAAAACTTTCAAATTTCTTCTGATGGTATTGAGTATAATGAAATACTGTTTAATAAATCAAATTACCATTATTTATCGTGTATCAAAAACCTTATTCAAAATAAACAAAATAATGAAATTTTCGCGATTCATTTTAATGCACGAAGCTTGCAAAAAAATATTGACTATTTGCATTATCTTGTAACTGAATTTAAAAAGAAACCTGAAATTATTGCCATATCTGAAACAAAACTGAGAAAAGGTGAAATTAGGATGAACGTTAAATTGGACGGTTATAACTTTGTTCATGTAGATACCGAATCCAACGCTGGTGGAGTCGGCCTTTTTATAATAGATAATCTCGAATATCAAATCTTGAATGATGTATCAATCAACATGTCATCAGTAGAAAATATTTGGATTAAAATAAAAAACAGCAACGACCAACAAATTGTTATAGGAGTAATATATCGTCATCCTATCTCCACATCATCGGTTTTATCTCAATTTGAAAATGCGTTATATGATATATGTGATCACTTTAATAATAAAAATACTGAATTATATATTTTGGGAGACATTAACATTGATCTTACTAAGTTGGACTCCAATACTACGGTTGGTTCATATGCCAATAGCCTAATAAGTAATTCACTAAAATGCTTAATTGATAAGCCTACTAGGATAACTATATCAACAAAATCGTTGATTGATCACATATACACCAATAATCTTAAAACTTTGTATAGTGGTATTTTTGTATGTGATCTATCCGACCACTACGGTGTTTTTGTAATTATTCCAACAAAAAAAAAGCAAACTAATCTTAATAGTTATAACCATATGCTAATTCGTGATATGAAATCTTTCCAACTTGAAAATTTTTTAGCTAATCTTTCAGATGTTTTTTCTGATTTCATTGTATCAAATAATATCTCTGTTAACTCCCAATTTCAAAAATTTCTACAGTTATTTTCTCAAACAATTAATAGACATGCTCCTTTAAGAAAAAGAAGTAGAAAAGAATTTAGAATGCAGCATAAACCATGGCTAACTCGTGGTATCATTCATTCCATTAATCATAAAAATAAAATGTATTCTAAATTCCAAAGCTCCCTAAATATGAATAAATTTAAAGAATATAAATCTTACCGAAACATTTTGAATAGAACGATTCAGGCCGCTAAACGTATGTATTATAACAATATAATTGTGCAAAATCGCAGTAAACCAGACCAAATTTGGAAAACCATACATGAATTAGTCAATATTAAGAAAAAAACAATCTTTTCTCCAACCAAATTAATTACCGATGAAGACAAAACAATAACTGACATGATTGATATAGCAAATAACTTTAATGAATATTTTGCTAACGTAGGAATCAATCTTGCAAAATCACTAAAGCAACCTAAATATATTAATACTATTACACAGTGCATTAATGAGTCGTCCAATAAATTACACAATTCATTTTTTCTTACGCCGACAAATGAAGATGAAGTGTCTTCTCTCATATCTATGTTAAATAATAAAAAATCAACAAGACATAACGACATTAACACGAAATTTATAAAATTTAGCAAACCAATAATTGCACCAGTACTCAGCGATTTATTTAATCTTGCTTTTTTGCAAGGTGATTTTCCAAATTGTCTCAAGGTAGCCGAAATATTTCCTCTATTTAAAAAAGGCGATATGTGTAAAACTAGCAATTATCGTCCAATTTCGCTTCTCTCTCAGTTTCACAAACTTTTCGAAAAACTCATTCTTAATAGATTAATCAATTATCTCGACAAATACAAATTGTTAAGTGAACATCAATTCGGTTTTCGTAAGAATTATTCTACCACTTTAGCCATTAGCAATATTTATGATAAATTAATCAATAACATTGATAATGGTTTATATAGCTGTTGTTTATTTCTTGACTTATCTAAAGCCTTCGATACTGTCGATCATAAAATCTTATTAAAAAAAATGAACTTATTTTTTGGAATCCGTGGTATAGCTTTAGATTTATTCAAGAGTTATCTCACCGACAGATATTCATACACAGTTGTAGCTGAAACCAAATCTAATCTGCAAAAAATTTCTTGCGGCGTTCCACAAGGATCCTGCCTAGGCCCAATTTTATTCCTACTGTATATAAATGACATGCCATTAGCTTCTAAATTTAATATTACACTTTTCGCTGACGACACCTATTTAACTTTAGCTGATAACGATTTAAATACTCTACAGACTCGTGTAAATAATGAACTGAACAGTTTAAATAATTGGTTTTTGAAACATAAATTATCCTTAAATTATTCTAAAACAAATTTTCTACTTATTAACAAAACACCATATAGACCAGTTGATTATATTTTTCAACTAAGTTTCAATGGTACCTCTATTAATAGAGTTCAAAATATAAAATACCTTGGTGTTTATATTGATGAATTATTAAATTGGTCCGTTCATACTTCCTATCTCTCTCTACAACTGGCGAAATATAGAGGATTATTTTGCAGATTGCGTAATTATGTAACAAGGGAAACCTTGGTCACGTTATACCACAGTCTTATTCACAGTCGGGTTCAGTATGGTGTCATCTCCTGGGGAAATGCAGCAAATATTTACCTGAACAAAATCCAAATAAGAATGAATAATATTGTTAGATTAATTACTAAATCACCAAAATATTTTTCTATCAATCCTCAATACAAAATGTTAAAAATTTTAAAACTTGATGAAATTTATAAGTTAGAACTGGCCAAATTTATGCATAACCTTCATCACAACAATCTTCCATTTATATTCAAAAGACAATTTACCTACCTTACAAATTGGCATACTCATAAAACCAGATGTGCTGACAGCTTTAATTATTTTCTACCACGCGTCAAAAAAAAAATTCTTCCAAAACCAATTATCATTCAGAGGAACAAAATTGTGGATGAAGATTGATAGCTCTCTTAAAATCTTAAACACTATTTCTTTCAAAAAAAAGTATAAACATTACTTAATTTCCAGTTATTAAAAAACTTTTCTTTTGTCAGCTTCGTGTGAGCATGAAGTTAAGATACTCAGGGGCCCTGTGTTTAGTATGACTGTTTAGTAACTATCCTTCAAGGGGAGTGTTATTCGCGTTTGTATTATAGCAACTGTGCCTGTTTGTTTTCTTTCGAAGTTCGTTACAGATATCTTATGAATTTTGTTGTGCTGCCGTTATTATTGTTTTACTCGTTTATTTCGTTTTTCGATTTTGTAATTTTCTTTTTTTTCTCAAGGAGCACCTTGACTTAGAAAACCGAAAGGTTCCTCGGTGCTCCTTACCAACATTCCAAATTGCTTTATTTTGCATTTTGTTTCTTTCGTGAATTTTTTATTTGGTGAAATAAACTCAAACTAAAAACGTGTAATTCACAACGCCAATGCTCAAGTCAAACATCTTTATGATTTTACATGTTTCATATCAGTAGGTTAACAATTATAGTCATCAGTAAAGATGCAAAAAGAAGGTAATTAATACTGCTAATAGCCTATTATCATACGTTAAAACAAACATGGTGTGTAGTACGGTTGTTTAGCAAATACGAACTTATAACAGTTTGAGGACTAACTTGTAAGAGTTTGCAAAATAAGATACTTTTCAGACAGATTATGAAATACAGAAAAGATTTTATTTATTTCTTGATAAAGAAACACCGATTTTAATTTGAACGCGGAATAAGGAATATACAGCTAAAACACTGTGTAATCTGGCTTTATAAAGAGTCAAAAATAAACCTGGTCTGGTTTACATTATATAAAAAAGCAAAATGATTCAAACTTTTATACAGAAAAGAATTGTTGAGAATGCCGATAAAAGCAAAGAAACCACTTCAATCTCAACCATCCTATGCATTTGGCATTCTGTAATACTGAGTTTAAATCTGTGGTTATTGAGCTTTAACTTAAAAATTGAGCTGCATGTTACTGCAAAATGATGAAGGCAGACGTAAAGATTTAAGTCAAAAGATTGTATACGGGGTGTATGTATGTATGTATGTATGTATGTATAAGGCATGTTCGAATTTTAAGATAATCTTTATTGACCTTTAATCAGTTCGTAAAACGAAATATTCGAGTTTACCCTGGAGTTTGAATAGAAGAGCTTTCACTCTGACTTGCGAGTGGAAGGGCGCGAGTTCAGTGCTCAGTCTATCTCAGTGCTTTTTATCGTGCAGTTCAAAATAATGGCATCGACAGCCAGAACTTGTATTGTTTTACAACAATCTGTCAAAGTTTTAATTCTTAAAGTTGTCATATAACCTATTATCGTTTGGTATTTGGACTATACAACTGGCCAAAAAATTGACTTTATTTACGTATCCCTTAGTTCAAAAGCCCAAACTTGTTTATATTGTTTGTCTACCATATTCTTTAAAGCTCCTTAATTAGATTTTTTATGCAGTTAAGACCCTTAATGTTAATCAAATCATTTTTTTATAATTGTGTTGTGGTAAAAATATTGAATGCAATCAACTTTAATTGTAACGTCACTTACACAACACACATCCCATGAAATTTCAACATTAAAATCGAATCTCATACAAAAAAATTTTCCTGTGGCTCATTGAAAGTAGTTGTCAACTCATATATTTTTCAGAAACCCCCCTCCGTAACCGACTTGAACCGGAATGAGTTACATCTTTCCTAATGCGCGGCCGGTCATCCAATATTGAACAAAACGCCTGGCGCCATCAATAATGATATTTAATTGAATGGCTGGATTTAATTGCAAAAAATATTCGTTATGGGTAGGCTTATCATACGTCCCGATTTTTAGGGCTTTGTCCCTGCAGGTTCTCCAGAAATCCCACCAAAAATCCAATACAGATTTGAAGTTAAGACCTCCATTTTTTTGCTTTTTTTTGAACACTACATTTCAGGAACTTTTAAAAATTAAGAAATCAGTTACCGATTCAAAGTGAAGACCTTTTTTTAGCAAACACTGCTTTTTCAGACACGAAAATTGAGAAATCAGAAACTGATGAAAAGTTATGACCTTTTTACTTTTTAAGGACGAATTTTTTTCTATTAACAAGCGTCCCTCGATTTGCCCCTTCGGAATTATGGTGTGTCTAGTTATGGTGGACTTATAAACCTAGGATGTCTCTCAGGCGGAAATATGGAAACGCGTTCATCTCGTTTTGGCAAACCTTTTCTGCAATACAGTGCAGCTCTCACGCCGACTCAAAAGACAGCGAACTTCATTTAGTGTGCAAAGAGAGAATGAACTAAACATAAGGTCACGATGATCAAATGAGTGCGGTGAGAAAACTGTTTCTGCAGATGTAAGATTTTTGTAACATAATAACAGAAATAACGTTCTTCGAGTATATAACTTCTAACCGATATATTTTTCGACAAGTCCAAGCGAGGATTATCGTTCAATTAAAAACCGAGCTTAAACAAACAAGACATGAATCAATCTTAAATGGATAGATGTGTAGTGCTGTTTGGGATTCAAGTTAGCTGGGCGTAACATAATGAAAAAGCACATGGTGAAAAGTATATAACCCATTCGAAACTAAATAAAAGCAAAATTCCAAAACGATATCTTATAAAGAGTACACGCATAAATATAATTAAGTAAAAAAAAGTTTCTTAGTTTATAGGAAAAGAAACATATTTAGGGTTCAAGCTCCATTTTAATATAAATAAACAATCAAAAGATAAAAATAAGTGGTAAAGCAAAAGAGACAAATAAAATAAAGTTAATTTAGTTTTTGGTTTGCAACCAATCACAAATCAATTAAACATCAGCATGCAAATCTTGATAGGAACCGCTTGCAATTTGTGGTAATTTAGTTTAAGCAGCTGTCCAACTAGCAGTTACTGTAACGGATTAAGCTGGTAAAGAAATAAAAAGAACATAAACCGGCGTTTATTTAATTATTTCGTGCATTTGCACCATGTCTTTCTTTATCTTTCCAATGCCACTACCACCACCGTTGGTATTATCTTTGCTCAAAACTTTATTCGTTTTGCTTGTGGTTGATGTGGACCAAATGTAATTTTTGAGTTTTATTAATGCTTCCCGTACGTCACTTCCACAGCAGTATATAATGAATATCAACACACCTTGAAGTCCATTGATGACAGCATTGATGTAGAGAAAAACTGTTGAAGTGGTTCCTGGTGCGTCTGCAAGTAAAAAAAAAACATTTTTGAATAAAACTATCTTTTGACTTACTGGAAAAACAATTTCATAAAATGAATTTGTGTCGCACTCTAATCATAATTTTACAAGGATATTAAATAAAATATAGTTTGGATCTTTACGTACTGTTAAAAAACATCAAAATCCAAGACAATCCAAATGCAGGACTGAGTAAAATTATTGTTTTAAATCCAGATATAATTTGATCAACTTTTACAAAATCTTGTTGGTTGTCTTTCAACACCAAGGATATATTGCCGCTTTTCTTTAATTGACTAACAAATACAGCAGCGTGAATAGCAATGCTTATATTGGTTACAAGCACAATGCCAAGAGGAATCAGAACAGATGTAACTCTTATTTGAGACTTTGTACTTAGCCAGCAGATTTCAAAAGTCGCTGTCGCATTTAGAAAGAAATCATTAGTATTTTCCTTTCTTGCCATGTAAGTTGAATTGTGAAACCCAACTGCAGCCGATATTGTAACAATGGTTAAAGGTATAAACCATCCTACAAAGTAACTGAGATATTTTATTTTATGACGGTGTCTTCCGTATAATCGTAGTCCTTTTCGAGAAAGTTTTAATCGCAGATTAACTCCTTCCATCAGCATCCAACAACCTAAAATACATTTGTTATTTGTGCGCAATTATTAGAAAAAACACAATGACAAATTATATTCTGATTATTAGTGTTCTTAATAATTAATAGTTTCACCCTCTTATTATATCTGAATAGTCTCATAATAGTTAATAATTATATCTCTTAGTGATGCAGTCGAGACCGAGACCAAAATTGAGACGGAAAAATTACGAGACCTAAGGTTTGAGGACGAGACCAGAAACATCAAAACCAAGACAGAGACCGAGACAGAGACCGAAAAATTTTACAAAATTGTAGTCAATAGTTTTTTTGAATAATTTAAAATTACATTTTTAATAAACAAAAACCTCTAACATGTTGAAAAGAGCTTTTCTCCATGTGGTTGCATCATTAAGAATTTGCTTTAAAAAAAAACCTCAACTAGAGCGGAAGGAACCAAAAACACACGAGGCATGCTGGTTAATAATGTTGAAAAAATTCTGGTTATTCGTTGAAACATTTTTTTCAAAAATCAAAATGTTGAAAGCACAGTCATGACGGGAATGATTGAAATTCATGCAAATATTTGATTAGCTCGGTTATTTATGTTGACGTGTTGCAGTTGTTGGATTTCTTGGCTATTTTTGGGTTGGCTTAGAATTCGTTTAATTAATTACCTTAAAAAGATTAAAAATAATGGCCAATTATGCAAACGAGCAAAAACTGTTTAGCGGCTTGTAGGGTTTTCTTTCGCTATTATCCCTGTTTATTTTCAATCTATTTTAGAGTAAACTATTCGGAGTAGTCTTTAGGACGTTGTCATTTTCTATATTGTCATATTAATACTTTTTTAGTTAAACTTTAAAGCAGTTTAATATTTTGTTCTAAGCAATTAGATACATTTGTTGAGGGGTGGGGGTGTTTCAGCGCCAAAAACACAATTATTATAATCCGTATGTCTTTTACAAAAGAGAGGGATTTTGCAATAAAAAAGGGGGCCACTTTTAAAGAATTATTGAAAAAATAATCAAAATTTTTTTAACATTGTTGTTTTATTTTTATCCTCCTGACTCCCTGACTCACAAAAAATTGTCAGAGCGACTACACACGGAGCAACTGCGAAGCTATTACATTGACCTGCTTCCGGAGATGCCAAGATATTGCTGTTCGGTTGGAATTTTTGTTTGTTTTTTTTTAGTTTATGTTTAGAAATATGATCAAAATTCAAGACCGCTTGCCAAAACCAACAAGCAGGAAAAAATGCCGTAAATGTTTTTTCCAAGGATACAACACAATGGCGAGAGTAGGCTTTAAACTGCGACGGTGTTGATGACGTTTGCCGTAAATTATGGCGCTGCTAACCACTCAACCACGCTGTTGACGTATGCAAAATAAAAGTGAAGACCTTTTTTGTTTGTCACTTTTTTCAAGTCCTAATTATCTTCTTTTTGAAAAAAGTCTTCATTTTATTTTAAGAATATTTTAGCTGTTTTAATGTTACTATAAACCTTTCACCAGCTTTTTTTTGGGGGCTTTTAAACCTACAATTCTCCCCTTCCACGCATACGTCTATGAATTTATAGATTTCAACGTGGTTTGAGCAACCTGGTCGAGCTTTTAGAGCGTGGTAATTGTAACTAAAACAACTGTAATTCAAAACCTACTGGCGCCATTCTGTTGTGCCTCGAGAAAAAAATTTTATGGCACTTTCTCTTGTTTGGCGATCTTAGCAAGCGTTCTAAATTCTAGTCAAATCTTTTTAAAACACTAAAAGATAAAAATAAAAAAATTTCAACCGGATAGCAATATCTTGGTATTTTCGGAAGCAAGTCGGGATAATTCATTGTTCTACGTATAGCGCCTCCAAGGCTTTTCTATAAGGAAGAAGGATGAGTAAAATGAAAAAAAATAAATACACTAGAGGGTGGGAAAACGTTGTGACTCAAAGGATCACCACGTCTTCATTTTCATAAATAATTGCTGGCCATAATTAAAAATTAAATATATTGTATACATAAATTTTGAATTTCATTATAACAAAACCTGATCGCTTCATCTAGAAAAAAACGTAGGATCAAAGTAATTTTTTGGGGGGAGGAGTCAGATCCAAGCTTACTACTTGTAAGATAACTTTAAAATCAAAGGAAAGATAAAAAGTTTTTATTACTGTAATTCTGTACCAAACGCGTTCCAGGGGATAGTTGCAAAAAAATTTGGCCCCCAGCTTGTAAAAGATTCGGCACCCGTTATGTAATCCTAATTGTTAGCAAATTAAAATTTGCATCGTATTACGTAACTGCAATCTTGCCAAATCAAACTCGAAAAAACTGTTTAAATAAAAATTTTATCGTTCGCGTCTCAAACCATATTTTGTGCTTTCACGGGCCATATTTTGGACAGGTTTAAACTCTAATATATTTCATTGCACTACACGCTTTAGATTTCACTGCGGGTAACTTTATCTTTATTATCAAAGTCTAATTTCAATCTACTTTTAAACGTTTTCAAACCGAGCACTTACGACATTTTTGCTTCCAGTTAACCTTAAGTCTTTTTAATCTTACCTATAACAGGGGTGCCCAACCTTTTACTCGTCGCGAGCCAAAAACAAGTGTAATCTAAAAAAAAAAGTCCTCACTCTGATTAAATAAATCAAGACGATTGAGCATCTAATTCAAAATTCTTTGGCTGTTTGCACGAAAAAAATTTCGCCGGCCGCGGATTGGGCAACCTTGGCCTATGACAATACACTCAAATTAAGGTCGGAAACAAGCGTTTCAATTTCTTTAAAGTAACTTTGGCAGGCGTACTGAATTTTAAGGTAGTTGAGTAACTATCATGAAAAAATTGGAAGGCATTAGAAACTGGAAAAGCTGTGTTATTTATCGAAATCAATCAGAAACGAACAAAAAATGTGCACTAAAGTTGATAATATTATTAAACGCACGAGTTGCTGCTCGCTTCGTCCGGTACAATGGAATAACAATAAAAATGCAACCCAAAACCCGTTGGTGTAAATTTTGTTTTGAGTGACACTTTTATCTTTTTTCTTTTGCACCTGACGAAGTGAGCAGTAGTTCACAAAGCTTGTGCATTTAATGATAATAAAACACTCAATCCTATTTAATGCAGATTTTTTGTTCTTTTCAGTAGATTAACTTTTACAAACAACATTTAAAAATATATGTCGGGTCTCTGGGGATACTACTGCATTTAAGCTAAATCAAAACTAATCGTTGCATTTTTTTATATTTCTTCTAATTACAAGTCTTTAAAAGGCAGCATTTAAATTATAAAATAAAGCTTAAGGCGCGGTAATTATTAAAAATTCAAACAAAATGAATTACACGAGGCAATAAAAAAACACGCGGTAGCTCGCGCTTAAACGAAGTATGAAACGCATCCGAGTTGGATACGCGCTAAAGTCGAAATACACAACATTCTATCTTGCTGTTGCAGTTCAATTTTTATGTATTATTTTCATTTTTCTTTCGTTAGAACTAGTTTTCCAAATGAAAAAATGAAAATAAAACTAGCTTTAAAAAACATTTGTGTAATCAAGTTACTTCGTTTTTTTACAATCGGATTAATTTGTTGTGAATGTTTTAACAGGCAAGGTGTGAGTAGAAAGATGGACTTATAAAGCAACGATTTAGAAATTAATGGTAGAAACATTTAAACTATTACCAGATTTGTTTGTTGTTATTCAAATAAAGACTTTTTGTAATCTGATTAGCTTGCAACAGATGGTCCTGATTACAATAACATCTTCATTGGAATACACAGAAAAAATTCCAAAACTAAAGGCGCATTTACAGCTGTTTACAGTACTTTTTTTCAGCGTGATCTTTGTTTGTTTTATTGACGCTCAAATTCACTCACTTTTTCTGAAAAAATGATTGAAAAAAAAGCCAATACATGCTTGCCTCTGAATCAAACGTAACATACTGTATACGACGTTTTTAACCACCTGAGAGGGATTGGTGCTTATTTTGATTAAAAATTTTTGTTTGAGCTGAGATATGTGCATCTGAATTTCAAGGTCAAAAACCGCAAGAACTTTCTTGACAACCTAATAAATTTCATTTATATCTCTTTTCAATTTCGAGCGGACAGCAATATCTTGTCATCTTCGGAAAGCAAGCCGGGTAATTGCTTACCTTATATATTAGTACCTCCGTCGTTTTCCTGCGAGTCAGGAGAATCTTCTTCTTCTTCTTCTCCTTCCGGCCTTTCCCTTTAGTCAGGGGTGGCCACAGCGTATCATCATTCTCCACATCTTTCTGTCTTCAACATCCGTCTCCTTCACACCAACTTCCCGCATATCTTCCTTTACTGCATCTAAAAATCTTCTCTTTGGTCTCCCTCTTCTCCTCTTTCCCGGTAACTCCATTTCCATCATTTTTTTTCCTACATACTCTTGGTCTCTCCTCATGACATGTCCATACCACCTCAGCCTGCCCTCCCTCATCTTCATTCCTAACTGTTCAACCTTAACGGTACTCCTGATGTGCTCGTTTCTAATCTTGTCTTTTCTCGTCACTCCCATAGCAAACCTCAACATTTTCATCTCTGTGACTTCCATCTCTTCTACTTGTTTTTTTGTGACTGCCACTGTCTCAAGTCCATACACCATTTCTGGTCTTACCATTGAACTGTACACTTTTCCTTTTACTCTAGCTGGTAACCTCCTGTCGCAGATTACTCCCGATACTCTTCTCCAACCGTTCCATCCTGCCTGTACTCTCTTTTTTACCTCCCTCTCACAACCACCACTTTCTTGCACCGTTGATCCCAAATACTTAAATTCCTTTACTCTTGGCACTTTTGCATCCTCCATCTTTACTGTTTCGTCATCATTTTCTCCATTTATGCAAAGATATTGGGTCTTTGACCTACTTACTTTCAGGAGAATAAATAGACATAAAAAAAAATAATAAAATGAAATGAAAGAATGAGTCTAAGCTTTTTACAACTTCAAATTGCAACAAAGCTTGTCAATTGAGCGTCGTTATTAAGTAAATTGCATTCACCAAAGTAACAGTATACAAGTAACAAAAAGATCAAAAAAATATAAATTAAAAGAAAACGAGTTTGAGACCACATCATTTTAAGACCAAGACCGAGATCACTAGCACATGGTCGAGACCGAGAGGAGACCGAAACCACTTAAAATCAATTATATTAGTTATTATCTTTCAATAGTCTCTTAATGGTTAATAATTATATCTCTTATTATCCTAAATGGTCTCTTAATAATCTTTAATAATTAATAGCTATAACTCTTATTATCTCTGAATAGTCTCTAAATAATTAATGGTTGTTTTATTTATCATCTCTCAATAGTTTTTGAATAGTTAATAGTTATGTTGTTTATTATCTCTTAAGCGCCTTTTAATAAATTACTTCTTTTTTATTTTAAAACTCATAATTTTCTACAATTTTTGCAATTCAGATGGCTTTCATCATACAAATTATGGCTTTGATGACGCACAAGCTTGAGCTGTAGCCCCGGATGTACATAGATTTTGAACTAAAAAAAAACTTCGACTTGGACCTCATTATAACAAAGAAAAAAATATACTTTTTTTGTTTTTCAATTAACATTAAAGTCGTATAAATTGGACAGCAATATTCATAAGTATTAAATCACCAAAAAAAAAACAATATTTTTTTGCAAGGAAAGTCTCATAATTTAGGTAGTAATTGATACGCATAAAGATAAAAATAGTTTGATTAAATAAAAATATAAACCTACCAGTTACAAGAACAAAATAATGTAGAGATACTGCTGTAGTTTGACAACTTATTGAGTCTTGAAGAGCAAGGTCATGGAAGAGACTGGTTATATGGAGAAAGAGGAGACCGCAAATCAGATTCAACTGTATGAAAAGCCGTTGATTTTTTACTCTTTTCCTTACGGAAACAAGAAGGAATAACGATAACACCAGAAAAAAGACAGATATGGACTCCGTAATATAAGAAACAATCTAAAACACAAATAAATTTATTAAATGTAAACATCTTTTTTATTTAATTCATATCAAAAACTACAACATATCGGCTGCTGCGTTCTCAAGAATACTGAGCGTTGTGTATATGATAGGAATGTTATTGGTTCAACCATGATCTTTATCACATTTTTAAAACGGGACTTTATTGCAGAGATTTTATACCAAAAACAATATACCCCTTCAGGGTAAATTACTCCAATAGAAAAAAAGGCATCTAAAGGTATTATGCATCCCGAACAATGTTATGAAAGTTGCACGTTAAATTAAAAAAAAGACAAGGCAGCTTTAATGAATAGGTCTGAAGCATCCGGGCATTTTGCATCGTACCCGATAGTCTTCACCTACAGCCTGATTAGCATGATTTTGGAGCAAGTCATATTGTCGTGCTCATTGCACAACACATTCTTCTTTGGTGCTGCAATGTAGTGTTGGGAAGCGTGCTCTCTTCTGTAGAGCAATGTAGGGGAGACCCGGGGAAGTTGCAACATTCTTATTTGTCGAAATCTAACATCAACTAGCAAAATTTTAAATAGCCCCAAATAACAATCATATTAAGACTGATTGCTAGCAAATAACATTGTTTAGTTCCAATGACTAAAAATAGGCTTACTGTAAAAACAAGCTTTTTGAGTAGGGAAAGTAAATTTTTCGAAATTTAATTTTTGTCTTCTGGGGAGATAGCGGGTGCAGTTTTATTGAAATGTTTTATATCAGTCGAAACACAAAACAATAGGCTATTAAATGCCTAACAAGGTTTGGCCACTAAAACTTAACTCTTTGAGATATTAACAAAAACTTGACTAAGTATGAGATTTGGGAAGTTGTAACATAGACTGATGAGGTAAGTTGTAACATATATTTTTGTGCATAGATTTAACTAGCTTATATTAAAAGTAACTTCGGCAACAACATTTGTCAATGATATGAGAATTTACAAAAGAAAGACTAACAGGAACACCAGCTCATCATCACAAGACAACTTAGGAGCTGCTGCAGCAGTTGCTATAATTTAAAAGAGATTAATAAAGGCAGTAGTAAAACATTGTTGTTTACGATGTAAAATTCTACGGAGAACTAAAAAAACTTAAAGATAGGCCAAGTCCTTGGTGCAAAACAAGAAAAGGTCTAAAAAATGTACCATGTTAAAAGACACACCAGATAAGGACAATCTGTTACAGCTGCAAACAAAGAAAAGCTTATTTTTGAAAAAACACTAAAAGCAAAAGAGTAGTTTTGCATTACATATCTTGAGCCCTATTTTAACAGTCATCCTGATGAGGAGTGGGTGGTACAATGCTATGGTTACCTAAAGAGGTCACATTTAGTTTGTGCCGAAGATTTGAATAGATATTTTTGTCACAAATGTGATTCTGAAATTCATGATTGAGCTAATCTAGTAGTGAAAAAAAACTGTTTAAAATTTTTAGACAACGGCCAAATACCTCATTTTTGTGCTTGATACTCATGTCTATGACTAAGCTATGTGTGATTTTGTTGTGTTTACGTTTTCATATTGTTATTTTCTTCAAGTTACATTTATATTTAAACATTTATTAGTGATTTTTGTTGCTGTTACAACTTACCCCATTGACGGGGCACATTGTAACGCTTTTTTTAAATATTTAAATGGTAATTTTAAGCACTAAGCTTTGAAAATTATTAATTTATTTTTTGATATTAGTTAAACAGTGACCTAAATTTTTTATATTAAACAAGAATTTTGAAAAAAAACATTTATTATGGGAGAAATAGCAAAAAGAAAAAAAGTGTTACTACGTGCCCCGGTCTCCCTATTATTAAGACCCACAACCCGATTATTTTAAATCTCTTAAGACTTAACACCAAACAAATAATCGATTTGCTACCTAACTTCAAAAATTGTTAAATGGATTTGTAAAGCTCGATGTAAAATTTTTATAATAGCCTTATACGTTGGTGGGCAAGTTACTTTGTAAAAAATAACTAGATACAAATTGCAATTACTCGGCCTAAAGAATAACCGGTTTCAAGTAACAATTATTATTTTGAACAAATAATGTAATATAGTTACAATACAACTTTTTTTTAGTCTTCATTTGTTTTCATCTCGCTGATAATTAAATTTAGCCGCTCCGATTACTTGATAAACAAAAAGTCCATCACATAAATCCCGCGGACATTGTTTACGTTAACAAAAAATATCTTTCAATTTAAAAAGTAACTGTAACTAATAAGTTTTGATTATAGGATTGAAATCATCATTATTTACAATGTTTGCAAAAGTAACTGAGTCATAGTTACCAAAAAAATAACTAGTTACTGTCTAACTTTTGCCTTATGTTGACTATTTTTATGACTATGAATACTACCGCTTAATCTATCTTTGTAGTTAAGTGTCGAAATATCTTTCGTGCTTTTATAAACAAACATCTGTAACAACACTCTTATAGAAAAGTTGTGATTTTGTGTATTTATATTTGTTTATTTATTGTCAAAATGATATAAACACATGGCAATATTTCTGAAAAGTCGACTTTTGCTTTTTTATTTTCTCATTTTATTTGCTTTTTTCTCGCCGCTTCTTTAATCACAAATAACATTTTGATAAAATCTAGATATAAATAAGAATACATTAAGTATTTCATTAAAACTCCAAAAACATGAAAATAATTAACTTGCTTATCAATATAGGAAAAACAAAGTATAAAATTTAAAACAATTAAAAGACACAAACTGTCTTACCTGAACTCTCTTCGGTACAGTTGTTAGTGAAACCGACAGGATAATTGTAAACATGGTGGCATGATTGCAATCACAGGTTATATTGTTTGAAAAGCTTGAAAATTTGCTTCTGCAACCATAGCTTGAAAACATGTTGTTTTTCGTATCCACAAACACACATTCTAAACTAACGTTTTGAATATAAGTTGTTTTTTGTTCTTTCAAATTTGTATTTTTAATTGCTTGAATAGTTTCAGAAACAACTTTACTGTCAGTAAGTGTTTTGTTGAATTGCACTGAAAGATTTAAATTTTGATCTGTGTCATAATCGAATCCAAACACGCTGTAAAGCGTTGTATTTGGAGATAAAAACTTGAATAAAGTTTGAATTCCGTTATCTTGCGTGATGTTGTTACGAAGCAGTGGACTAAGATTCTCAGATGATAAGATTAGCGAAACTACATCCACAACGGGATCTTCAAAAGAATCATTGAAGTAATTGTTCAATTCAACTGAAAAAGTTGTGCGGAAACGTTTAAAACGCTGTTTTTTCTTTCCAATCTTTTTTGGAAAGCACTTGGATAAAATAAATGCGTTGACCTTCTTGCAGAAATTTGATTCAAAATGTAAATTTCTCACTTCTTTAATTATTTCAGGTTCAAGCTCTTCAACACATTTGAAATTCTTCTTCAAATAAGCCAATGATGCATTTATTAGTTTGAGAACGCCAGATCGTTTTGAGCACAATGTTTTTTGCTCTGACAGAAAAAAATTTGAAAATAAGTAAGAAACTTACAGCATATGATATCTTGTTTTAACATGATAAATTAAATTATTTACGTCAGATGGTCAGAGCATCACTAAGTTTTTAGTTTCATAGTCGTTTTTTCAGTTGAAAAAGTAAGAACAAGTTTAACGTGCATTCAATACACAATTGTCGACGACTTTGTTGAATTTTTTGGTATTTTTCGCTCGTTATTTTTGCTCATTAAACAATGTTTTGAAAAACTTAGCTCGTACTGTCGTTTACAAAAAAAAAAATAATTATTATACTTCAAATCAATTATGTTTGTTTTTTAAACTTCAGTTTATTTTTTCGTACAATCTTTTGTGACAAAAAATGAAAAAATAAATTTTTACATTAGTTTTTATTTTCTATTTTCTTCCATCATTAGCATAAATTTTTGACTTACTTTTTAGAAAAGAGTAGTTTAAAATTTGTGTATAATTGTGGCCAAGAAAACCTTTAAGAAAACTAAATTTGCTCAAATTACAATCTTCCTTTACTTGACATTTTTCACAGACAAATTGTCCGAGTGTTTTATTTTTGCAATGGTTACTAGAACAACTGAAAAAATACAAATAGAGTTAGTTATTTACAAAATCTTTCAAAAAATTTGTTTAAAAAAAATGCATATAATTTTGAATTATTAAGGGTTTCTAGCACCCAGTAAAAATCACACTTTATTGCTTCATTTATAGACATATGTGTACAGCAGATGAAACGTAGGCTTACCTCAAATTTCATAATGATCAAAAAGATTTTTTAAAACTTTTTTAATGCTTGGCAATTATATGAAAATGTAGATCTGCTTATTTTACTTTTATAAAAGTAATTTTTTTGTTTTTCTATTTTTTACTATTTTTCTGGGGTTTTGAAGTTGCTTTATTGTTTAGACTAGTTTGAGAAAAGTGTGTGTATTCTTTGTTTCATTTATTTGTAGCAAAAAAAAAATTAATCCTCTATCGTCCGCTTTTAGGTTTTGAATAAAAAAAGTTTATTTAGTGTGTTTTTGCAATTGAAATTGTATTAGAAATGTTACTGAAACAAAACTTTGAAAAAAATCTTAAACCCCCATTTTTTTAAATGTTACAAATTTGTAACGATGGTCAATTAAGCAACTAAAATGAGTAAAATGTTGAATTTTATTAAAGATTTTGGTACTTTCTAGAGATTCATACTTCAATGTCAACTAATAGAAAAAAAATTATTAGGTTTCTTATTACTATTCAACTCTGATCAAACACGATGCGAAATTTTTTTTTTGCGAAGTAAAAAAATAAGAAAAAGTAAAAGGACAACTTGGTTAAAAATTCCTACTGATTGAAGTTTTGCGGGTTTCCACTTAAAATGAAATATATGAGTTGTATCAAATCTGTTGATAAGGTCAATCAAGAAAAAAATATATTTTAAGGCCAAAAAATACAACAATTTGAAACATGACAAATTTGTTGAGTTGAGCAATGGAGGGTTGAAAAATCCAAAAAAAAAAAAAAATTAGCACACAACTACAATCGAACTAGTTTGCACTGTAAACTAGCCTTACGTTGTGGTTCTGAGCATTATTAATGTCACGGACCAAAAAATTCGAAACACCATTATTGCTGCCTATTTTAGAATGAAACTTTCTTTTCATTTTGAAAAAACACGTTGAATTGAAATAAAGACAAAGGAAAGGTATTCGTTAGTTGAAAAAATACATTCAAGGTGTGAATAGTCCCTTTTATGCCTTCATTTTAATTTTACGTGCACCTGCGGGCCGCAATAAACTTAATAAAGGAATTGTCCGACAATGTGTATAGTCGACAGTGTGGTCGAGTGGCTAAATTGCCGTGCTTGATATCACCAACATGATATCAGTTCAAAACTTACTCGCACCATTCTGTTGTGTCTTGGGTAAGACGCTTTACGGCACTTTCCCCTGCTTGGTGGTTGTGGTAAGCAGTTCTAAATTTCAGTCATATTTTTATAAAAACTAAAACACCAAAATAAAAAATTTCAACCGGACAGCATTATCTTGGGATCTCCAGAAGCAGCTCGGGATAATTGCTTATCCTATGTATTAGCGCCTTCGCCGCTTTCCTGTGAGTCATGAGGATAAGTACAGAGATAAATAAAATAAAGTTAAGCATGGGCAGACCTTCTGAAAACAAAGATTTAAAAAATTGAGTTAAGAATTGTTACAATTTCAAAAAACTTGGCAATCTTTTCTGTGTACAATGTAACCTTAAAATATTATTTTTCTGTTACTGCTTCGGTTTTAATTTAGGCTGCAGTTTGCCTACCCCATTTGTGGCAACAATGTAATGTAGAAACACAAAACTGACTTACAGTCTAATAAAAAATTTTTGAAATTTCCGTTTTATTTTAGTTTCATTGAGGCATTTAGGAATCTTTTTACGATTGCAGTAATTTCCATAGCAGCAAAAGTGGCAGGTATTATTTAATGATGGAATGCATTCCGATGGATTTAAAGCATGTTGCCGATTCTTGTGGTTGACTTCACAAACATCTTTTGGCTTGCAACGTTTGGTGATTAATGTCGTAGAATCGTTGACTTTTATTTTGTTTTGACAAACCTAAAAAATTCGTATTGTTAAACATTCCCAAATATTGATTTTGGAAAGTATAGTTATTCTGGATAATATTCATTTTTCTAGCTCAAAAACAAGTCAAAGTTTTTTCTAGTTTGTTCTAACTACTCTTATTCCTATATTGTTATCACAATTATTTTCGATAAATAAAGAAGATGCTTTTGCTTTAGTCCATAATTTTTTTACTGTGATCGATCAGTTAAAGTCAATCAATACAATTAAAATTTTAAAACCAATATTGTGGTGAACAAGACGAAAAGCGAAATTTTAATAATGCTCTCGTCGTCGTCATCGTTTGAAGGGCATCCACTCCAGGTCAGACACAAGCAGGACTGGGGCCGAGGGTTTATCCTTTTACTTTTAATAATGTTCTGATATACAGCGAGCTATTTTAGTAAAAAAACAAATCGATAAAAATTCGTTCGTAAAGCAGATCAATCACTCATTACAAACTCTCCAGCAAAGCAGTGGGCAATGTTCTAATATTTGGAATTTTCTGTCCTGTACTTCCATTTCTTACTGCTGTTTTTTTAGACTAAACAAAAGTGAGATTTAGTCTTCATTTGATTTATTTTTCGCCTACGTATGGTACTGAAGACTATTAAATCTTCATTAAACTTTAAAAGGTCATTTGAACTTTGAAAAACTTTGTGTGGCTTTTGGTAGACATTAAATTTTCTTACATAGCTCTTCTATTAAAAAAGTGATCACCCTGTCTTAGTGGATCGATTGCTTACAAACTAGGTTCGATTCTGTTTAGTAAAATGTTATAACAAAAATTTCAGCTTGAGACTATTCTTCTTAAAATTAGCATTATTTACGTAGAAATAGTTTGAAGAAAACTAAAAACTTTGATTGGACAGCCAAACTTTTATTCAATGCAGCCACTTTGTAGGACTGGAAACTTTTTTTTACCAAAAATTTTTTTTCCAAGTTCAAGTTAAAATCAGGCCGACTCGCACTATGTTGTGTTCAGAAAAACGATTAGTTTTATGAAAAAAACATCAGCTGTGAATTACGCGGCGATTTTTAAATTTTTACAATCAACCGTAAATTTCGTAAATCTTTAATTTGATGGGCGATTTGATTCAGTTCTTAAATTGAACTTTCGGACATAATTCTGGCTTTTCATAATTTATTGAGTTTCCTAAATTCAAGGTTATATAATCGAGTTTTGGGAAGATTCAGGCTTAAAAAGAGGGCCTGTTTACAAATATGGTTTATTAGATAAATTAATACCAGTCGTTTTTATGATGATAATCAAATCAAGCAGCAGCACGTTTCACTAACCTCACCCGGGTCACATGTTTCAAAACCTTTGTTACATTCTTTGTTTGATCGAGCGTTTTCGCATTTGTAGCAAGTCAGATTTTCAGCTTCTGTACCTGAAACGTTAAAACATTAGTCGCTTTATAAAATAAATGCGTCTTTTGTGGTGTGAAACAAATACAGGTACACAAAACAATCACATATAAAGGAAAAGTGCTTCAAAATGGTCGAAAACGGATTTTTGTTGCTTGGGTAATGTTTGAAGTTTTTTTTTTAATAAGTGCACACACATTTAAAAGTAAAAAAAAAAAATGAAACAAATTATAATTTGAGTTTAATGCAGCGTTTATTACAATTGATTATCAAATAAACTGCAACTTTTTGACAGCTGGGTGTTGGAAAAACAAAATATTTCTTTAGATAAAACATTACTAGTAATATATCTAATAAAATATTTACAAAACTATTTAGCCGTTCAAAATCGGGCCTATAACTGCACACATTATTAAACTTTAAAAACAATAGGCTTAACTGTTTGGTGTGTATGCAAAGTCTGGCACAAAGTTTGAGTAGTTTTAATTGCATTAATGTAAGTTGAATAGTAAATATTAAGATAAGTTTTTAAACTATTGAAAAGCCCTCGTACTTTATGAATTAATCATTAAAGTCTGTAATAAAGCTGCAGTTGCCATGATAACTCTCCATACATAATTCATTTGAAACAGATCAAAAGATATTGTGTTTTAATAAACAAATTCATAGAAAGTCTACTTCAATCTTAAATTTTTCAATTTTCAAAACAAATTACTTACATTGAATAAATAGGATGGTTTTCAGCGTAAATAAAATATACAGAATTCTCAAGAACATATTTTAAAATATGTAGTTTCCGCTATTATTACAAAAATAGTTAGTAAAAGTCAAATTATCATGTCATTTTTTTTATGAATCCATGATTAAAACATTATATAATAGAAAAATAGTTTTTTTAAAGATAGGGCCTACTTTTTATTTCATTCATCTCTATATTTATCCACCTGGCTCGCAGGAAAGCGACAGAGATATACGGCAAGCAATAACACCACACTGCTTCTGGAGATACCAAAATATTGCTGTCCATTTGAAATTTATATTTTTGTTTTCTGTTTTACAGAGATATGACTGAAATTTAGAACTGCTTGCCAAGACTACCAAGCAAAGGAAAGTGCCGTAAAGTGTTTTTCCGGCTGACCCAACAGAATGGCGCGAGTAGGTTTTGAACCGAGACCATGTCGATCACAATCACAGTCTTCTTAATCACTCAACCATGCTTTAGAAAAAATCCATTTTTTGAAACAAGTTAAGATTAATATATTTCATAGGGATTTCTACGTTTAAATTCAAAAAATATAAACTGTTTAGTCATTTTGTAAACTGTTTAATCTAAATTAATTCAACTAGTTCTTTGGCAGGTTTAAGTTTTTTTTAGAGAACACCTGTTTTTTGAGGACAAAAATCAAGAAATCTGATCTAAGTGCGCCGCGAGTTTTGAAAAAGTCCAAAACTGTACCGCAAGCGGAAAAAGGTTGAGAATAAGGATCGGCCGGATAGTGAATTTTGCAGATATCGGATAGTCGGATATCCGCAAAATATTCGCATCAGAATGCCGATAATCCGCATGCGAATATTTTCAAAATTATAAGATTTAAGTATGTTAGTTTTTTTTAAAAAAAATCATTTTATTTACATAAAAGCAATGCTAAATAAATATTACTGTAAATTAAAATTAATTTAAGAGTTAATGAAAAGAGAAAATACAGTAAAAATATTAAAATAATATCACTTAAACATATTAAGTTTTTTAAACAGCAAAATCAATTTTCTAGAAATGACTAGTTTTTCCACATTTTCCGGATTCAGTTGAGATCTCCGTTTCGATACATAATAAAAAATACAAAATTTAATTAAAATTGAAAAAAATATCCGCAATAATATCCGCAAAAACTGCGGATAATCCGATGGCTGCGGATAGTCGAAAAGTTGCGGATTATCCGGCCGATCCTTAGTTGAGAAACATTGTTTTAAATAATAGAAAGTTTTATCTTTTTACCAAAGTGTAAGATAATTGTTTCTTTCATTCAAAAGCATAAAGTAGTTTACATCGCAACAACTGGTTTTGTTTAAAAGGAGTTTTCAAATATTGATAAAAGATTTTATTTAAGCATCTTTTTGAATCAGTTGTTTATGAGTACTTTATAATATTCAGTGACGAAACAAGTGGAAATGGCTCATCAATGATTATTAATGACCTTACGTTAAAATACAACATAAATATTTTGTATATACAAATTACACGCAAATTTTGTGAGAAATGCTGATCTGTCAACGTCACTGATACTACAATATTAAAAGTCGGAAACAATAAAACAGTCAAGTACGCTTGACTTATACAAATTTCTTCCTAGTTATGGTGCAGAGTATAACCGTGTATAGTAAAAATCATCATCCTGTGCATAGCAACGTAAACCCAAACAAAATAAAAACAAGTTTTAAAGTCTTTGGTGATACGAGCGCAATGAAATTATAAAATATAAAGTTTATCCTTAGGTAAAAAGCAATTCAGACTTTTACTTTGTCAGAGAAATTGCATAAGTTGTGAAGTTAGTATAATTTTGGTAATCAATCATAGTATTGGATTTAGATTTCACTTGTCGAAATCATCGCTCACTTTGCCCGTCATAAGCAGTCTTGCCATTATTAATCTGACAGTGTTAACCAAATTTAAGTTCTAACTAATGCTAAAGTACTTTTTACCGAAAGTAATGTTTTGTGTATGGTGGGATATGAAGGGTGTAATTTACCATGAAGTGTTACAGTCCAATGAAACAATCAATGCGGAAAGGTACTGTAGACAACTTGAAGAATTACTAAAAAATTTGAATGATAAACGACCATCATTAGTTAATCGTAAAGGGATTCTGCTCTTGCATGATAACGCAAGACCACACATTGCTAAATAAACACAAGCAAAGATTTTGGAGCTTTACATGGAGGTTTTGTCCCACCCTCCTTATTTGCCTGACCTTGCACCTTCAGACTATCATCTTTTCAGGTCTTTGCAACATTTTCTCGATAGCAAACGATTCAAAACCAGAAATGATGTAAAAACTAATATTGAATACTTTTTTAGCAACAAGCCTGAAGATTTCTATAGCAGAGGGATGAACAGTTTGCCCCATAGATGGAATTATGTCATAGTAGAAAATAACGGAACTTATTTTCTTAATTAATTAAATAACTTAGAAACAATATGTTTGCTTTTTCGATCCTTTTCTAATTGCGACAAGACTTTCTATCCAACCTAATATAAGTAGCAGTAGGCGTTTGTAAGGAGGGGAGGGATTAGGATGCAAAATCTTTCATAAAAAATGTATTCAGGTCACTTAAAAAGAGTTAGAGCATTAAAAAAGTGACCAACAAAAAATAATAAAATAAAAATAAAAACGTCTTTACTTTATTTAAACTGTTAGTAATCGTGTTTTCGTATCGCAAACCTCCCATGATAAATTTTTTCATACGCCACTATGCTTAGAGTTGAGTCACATTTGGCGTATGTTTGTTTATTAATTAAATTTTGTACGCCGAGTGTAGACAGATGAAGATTGACGTTGGTCTGAATTTTTTGTCATGAGAGCAAGTTCAGTGCTATCCTTTGATGTCAACCTGGCTAAAGAGTTCATGAAGCTTCTGAAAACCTAGCCTAGAACTTACTGTTTGACTATTCCATTGCTTAATTGTGAATCAAATAGAAAAAATTGAAAGAACTGTCAATCTGTTAATAAATTTTTGCTGCTCTCAATAATAAATTATCTCAATTAAATAACATAATTAAATTTCATAATCTTGTTGATTTTAACTTGAATGAAATGCCTTCTGAAAAATCCAAAATATGTTCTAATTATTGTAATGTACTTTCATTAAATGATATCTTTCAACTTATTGCTGAGGTTAATCGTGTCTTGCAATTTTCAAAAACAATCATTGATTATGTTGCTATTGACAACATCTCTGGTATTATATCCTTTTGCTTTGTAAATAAGTTAACTGACCATTATCTTGTTGCATGCTTAGTTTCTAGTGAATCACATGCATTAAAAAATAAATGCGTCTATTACAGAGATATAAGAAAATTGAAAATAGATCTATTTAATAGAATTTAAAAAATGAATTTCAAACTCTGCTAAAAAGTAAACCATAATTTATCATACTCAAGTCAAGTGAATAATTTTTGTTTTGAAATTCTTGCTGCAATTGCCAGATGTATTGATAAACATGCGCCTTTTACTAACCGCTTTTGTAAAAAAGGCTAAGTTAATTAACCCGTTAAGTGGGCATGACGTATATATCTGTCACAGCCAGACGCTCTCTCAGTGCGTATGACGCACATATACGTCTTGATCGTCGCAGCTTTTCACAGCGCAGATTATTTCGCCTCTCGCATTAGCTATTGTTTTGGTAAAAAACGGAGAAACATTGTTTGTAACAAAAACCGAGCTCCTGCCACAAATGTCATTGTTTCATTTTTTGTTTTTATCTAAATCAAAAAAGCTTTTTTTTAAAGTTTGAATTAACTACTTTGTGTCTCGTAGGTGTGCTTACAGCCTAGCCTCTTAGCGTGCGATCTGAGAGAATTTAGCTAAAATGTTCGATTGTGAAAAGCGCTCTCAAAATTTTAGTTATTGTAACTAATTTTGGCGTTTATTTTCTTGCGTTTGCAGTAATACCTTCATTCAGGTCAGATGTTTTTTTTCGTATACTCAACAAGAAAAGTGTTATTCTAAAATAAAACACTTCTAAACTAAAACCGTGTTATTACTAAAACTCTGGAAACTCACCTTTACCTAAGCATTCAGAATTTCGAAGCTGCAAAAACAATTTAAAAGTAACAAAAAAACGTGTTATTAAATAGAACTCTGGATTTTGCTGTTGCTAAGTACGTGAGAATGCGGAATTTCGTTGCTGCAAAAATACATTGTTGTTTTTAAAAATCAAAAAAAACCGTGTTATTACTAAAACTCTGGAAACTCACCTTTACCTAAGCATTCAGAATTTCGAAGCTGTAAAAACAATTTAAAAGTAACAAAAAAACGTGTTATTAAATAGAACTCTGGATTTTGCTGTTGCTTAGTACGTGAGAATGCGGAATTTCGTTGTTGCAATTATAATTGTTGTTTTTAAAAATCAAAAAAACTGTGTTATTACTAAAATTCGGGAAAGTTACCTGTTATCTTTGTATGGCACAAATTAATGTTATTCTTATTTTGTCAGTTTGGTTGGTAGGAAATATAAAGTTCTTTTCGAACTTCAAGAGTAGACCTTTTTCTGGTCTCTATTTGATTTTTGAAATAAATTTATTAAACAGTGTGCAATAAGTAAGAAAATTTTTCAAAGTAAAGAAATCACTTGATTAAATATAAGACTTTAGTGGGGTGTTTCTAAACGTTTTTCCACCTGCGGCACATTTTGGGACTTTTTCAAAATTCGCGGCACACTTGGACCAAAGTTCGTGATTTTCGTTCCTAAAACTAGTGTACTCTAAAAAAAAGTCTTTACTTTGAATTTGTCTCGAATTTCTTGTATTTCGTCCTCAAAAGTATTGTTCTCGAAAAAAGGTCGCAGAGCAATGGACTAATGTTTTTCAAAAACTTTCGCTGCACACTTGGAAATCTCTACGGCACACAGGTTGAGAAATACTGCTTTAGTACGGCATAAATCTATAAAAGTTGGAACCCCTGCTTTATTGTATGTAAATCAATCGTATAAAACATATTGTTTTCATTCTATGTCTTTGGTTTGCATTTTGACGTTTGAAACTATAAACTTTTGACACAATATTTCCAAAAAAGTAAACTTATACATAAAGAATACACCGGATTTTTTGGAGTGACGAAAATTTTAACATAAAAACGGTCTATTATTTTAAATGCAAAGTGAAAACCAATTATAAAAAGTCAGGTGCTGTTTAATTGTCTAAAGGCGTAAACATCAGGCCTATCATGTGCAATAGTTTATTTAAAATTTTCGCACATAAATGAATAGTTACAAGAATGTTCAAAAGAAGATGCTCTTTATAAGAATTGAATTTTGCCCGCTCGATTGATATTCAAGCTACCTTTATTGTAGTCAAATAACAATTGTTTTGTCTAACAGAAAGTAAATGTGTAAGCTGTTTCCAAGCAATCGCCAAAGAAAATTTGATTTTACATAAAATAAGTTCTTCATCGCCTCAGGAATGCCGACGTTAACAAAAGCGTGAAATTGAAATGTCTATTTTACCAGTTAATTCCTGCTTGGACCTACCTAAAAATAGTACCGTCTTATTTAGCAATTCAAATTAGGAAAAGTCAAGACATTCCAGAATATTATCTAAAAAATAAATTACAAACGTTTTTGCAAAGGTTGGGCTTCAAAAACCCGGCCGTTGAGGAGAATAGAGTTAACACAATGATGAAGAAATTTATCACACTGCTTTGATATATTGATTGTTTAAATTTGTTTATTTTTGCGCTTTCTTTTTTTTTCTATTTTGTTTGGATTTGTATTTCGCTTTAAATTAAAATCACTTCATCGCATTTTTATTTTGCGATTCGTATATTTCAGTATAAGTAATTTTTTCTAAAGCGCTGTATTAACCCTTTGAACGTCAATGTACCAATTTTGGTACATCGCCAATTCATGACTGAAATGCAAATGAGCCAATTTTGGTACATACCTTTTTAGAAGAATTTTTTAATGCTTGATAAAATAATTATTATAAGTTATCAAGGAAAAAACCTAATTGCAATATGTGCAGTAGTTTTTCTTTGGTTAGAAAATATTTTTATGGTACACATATGTACCACTGTATGGGTTAAATGAAGTTCAAATCTGCCCGTTTTTTAATAAAATAAGGGGCATTCTGTTGTTATCGCTCGAAAATTAAAGGGACGTTCAAAAGGTTAAAAAAAACGCAGCAAGTTGATTCGACGTCCGAGACTTCCCGCGAAGCTCGAAGCAGCAATTACAGTACAATCGATCGAGACGAGAAAAAAAGCGAGACGCGAAATTAAATACGCACTGTACATGTAACTCAGATAGCAAAAATTTAATTCCGCACTTAACGGGTTAATAAGCCACAAATAGCAAAAGTTATATTTGTCTCTTATATGTGGCAAGAAAAGCACTATATGTATCACTTTTTTAAAGGTACACCTTCCCAAAAATATTTATATAAGATTTATATTAATGAATCGACAAAAATGTCTTTCCAAAAAGTTATTTTTGCAGAATGAAATAATGAATTCAAAGCATTAAATAATTAAATTCTGGTCTATATTAAAACTGTTACATCTAATGAGATCTAATCACATCTAACATTAAAGATAGTGATATATTAAAAACAGTGAAGTTAATAACGATATTGAAAATCAAATTAATAATCCAATTGAAATAGCTCAAACATCTTAAACTTATTTTAGGAATGTTTGTAAAATTCTTGTTGGAAAAAGCTAATTAAAACATTTAAAGTTGAATATTGAAGCTCTTTATCACATAGACTTCAATCTTTTATGCACATTCGTCCAGCTACATTTTATGAAATTTTGAATTTAATAAAGCAAATTAAATCCAAAGAAACTTGTGGATATGATAATATTGATTTAAAAGTTGTTATATTGTTATATAGCCATGGAAACTGTTGCCCTGTATTGGATCAACTTTGCAATTTGTGCTTTGAAAATAAAATATTTCTATGTTGTTTAAAAATAGCTAAAATAGTAGTTTACCTGCTTTTAAAAGCGAGATAAAACTTATGCATTATGGACCAATTTCCATTTGATCATGTTTTTATAAAATATTCGAAAAACTTGGTTTCAAGAATTGCTGACCTTCTATATTACAACAATGTAATATCACCATCACAATTTAGATTTAGACCTAACCATTCGACAGATCATACTATTGTTGATGTTATTTCCTCCTATTATGATAAACTTAAAAAAGTTGCTTTCAGTTATCCTGTTGTTTGACTTCAGTAATAACGTATAACAGTATTAACAGCAATAAAACAGTAATAAAGTATATATTGCTTGACTTCAGTAATCATGTAATAATGTACATCGTTTAGTCGCTGCTTCCTTATTCACAATCCTTGTTTCTACATGCACTATGATTAATTTCAAGTTGATTTTGAGTAAAAATGAAAATAAATAAAAAATAAAAACAATGTATATAAAACAGTAAGGCGTTTGATAGAGTTAATCATTCAGGGTTTGGGTGTATGTCGCCTCCAAGAAGCAGCAATCTGATCATCGAGTTTATGAGTAAACTGATGAATTGACTTTCCCGAGAGGCCAGAGATGAGTCTTTTCACACCAGATAAAGCAAGAGCTCCCAAATAGAGTTCAGACAGGAAGCAGATGTGAACCATTTTGTAGTGGTTAAAAATCAACCGCCTGTGTCCTAACCTTGACAAGGCTGATCCACTTAGGAATTTTGGACTCATTTCGAATTTAGTTTATGAGGCAAACAAACATCTTACTAAGGTAATTTTCGATGCCGACAGACTCTTCATCCCTGAAAGAAATCACAACAGAACAAATCACACTCCCTTACCCATGCATATTCGCAATCTCATCTATCATCGTAACCATATCCGCTAACAAAACAGATTAGACCCAGAAATCTTTGCTTTTAACAATCACATAAACAAACAAAAACATGAACACAAAACAAAAACCTGCAAGCAACTTCTTGACAAACTTGATTACAAACACAATCCACACTAGATAATAATTGGATGCTTGCAAATACATAAAACTTAAATCTAAGAATCATCAACTCGAATTAAAATAAGACTATAAATCCAGTTAATATTATTTATTGTCCTGCTGGCATTATTAAAACTCAATCACAAACAAAATACTTAGGCCTCATGATTGGCAATAAACTTATTTTTGTTGCACACATAAAATCTGTGAAACACAAGGTAGCACAATCCGTGAGAGTATTAGACAAATTAAGATATTTTAACTCCAAAAATCTTTGATAAAAATTTACCATTATTTTATTCATTATTAAAAAATGTATGGTCTTTTAGCATGAAGAGTCACATTTCACATTCAAAAATCTTTGATAAAAAATTACCATTATTGAATAATGTATGGTCTTTTAGCGTGAAAATCTGCTGAATTTTCATGTGGAGTCACATGAAAATTCAGCAGATCACCTCTAATGCCATAACAAATGGCTTGAAACATTACTACAATTGCAGAATAATAAAATTATTGATAAGGAACTGCAGTCACAAACGGAAAAAAAAGTGAACATTGGTGCAAAGTTTGTGACACTTAAGTAGCATCACTCAGTATTTAGCTGAACGCCATTTGGCTGTCAGAAAGACTTCGGTCACATTATTTACCACACAATAGGATATTTTTAGGTCTTCTACAGTTATTTGGAAAATTTGATTTAACAATGAGTGAACATTTAAATAGGGTTGTGTCTAAAGAAACTCCCATTCATTATTGTGGAAAAAATATTCAGAATAAATTAATCAATTTGTTGAGAAATTGCGTTGAAGAAAATATATTTAACCAACGCAGAGCAGCTAAATATTTTAGTCTCATTTTAAATTGTACACCAGATAAAAGTCATGTGGAACAATTTTTATTTACAATACGATTTCTACAGTAGATATAGAAGACATTGAAATAAAGAAACATTTTGTTAGCTGTAAACCTGTTATTGATAGGAGTGACCGGGAATTGTATGAAATTATATTTGATATTTTAGCAATCTCGACTTAGATAACTGTAGGGATCACGGCTACGATAATTGTTCAAATATAAAAAGAAAAAATAAAGTAGTTCAGGCGCGTATCATGGAAAAAATTCACGGACATTTTTTATGCCATGTGGATGCCATAGTCTAAATTTAGTAGTTGGTAACTGTATACCAACTTTACTTGGAATCTATTTTACTTTTTGGTACTGTCCAGCGAATATATTTTTTTTTCTGCATCTTTATGGCAATGACATACATTTAAAAACATGTTAACACTTTCACTGTAAAACCATTATGCGAGACGCGATGGGAGTGAAAAATAGCATTTGTTAAAGCCATTAAATATGAAATCACAAAAATCAGACAAGTTTCTTATGAGCTTGCAGAAACATCTTCTTTTGTTTCTGAAGTCCAACATTAAGCACAAACTTTTGTAACCCAAATAGTGGAATATGATTTTTTTGTGATGATAAATGTCTAGAATGATGTATTAAGCAGACTAAACTCGTCGGTAAAACTATGCAGAACACCTCTGTGTAATTATCTACCGCAGTTTCCCTAATGAATAATGTAACCTATTATCGCGCAAATGAATATGAAAGAGTAAAAAGTTAGCAAAACAATTACTTACAGAATTGGATGTAGAGATCATTTTTAAAAGCAAAACAATTCGTAAAAAAAGAGGCTTTTTGAATGTGAGTCCACAGATGAAATTTCAAATGCATCTAAGCCAGAAAAATATTTTATAAAGCATGTTTTTAAAGTAATATTGGACAATTCAATTAATTCTTTTTCAGAAATATTTGAACAGTTAAAAAGATGTAATGGCATATTGGGATTTTTAAAAGATCTAAAAGATTTTCTAGAGAAAAATGAACTCAAAGTAGCATGCCAAGGTGTGGAAAATGAGTCAAAGTATAAAGAAAATAGCGATATTGATAGCTGTGACCTCTGTTCTAAACTATATATAGCCAAAAAATTGTATCCTGATAATGTAAGGCTCCCAATAGAAACTGCTAGGCTCATAAGCACTAATAAGCTTGAAAAAGTTTTGCCGAATCTGCAAATTTCATAATGAATAAGAATAATATTTACAATACTTATTACTGTTGCTGCCGGCGAGAGAACTTTTAGTAAGCTAAAGGCTATAAAAACACTTTTACGGCCGTCCATGTGTGAAGAAAGATTGAATTCTTTTGCAATTTTGTTTATTAAAAATGAAATTACAAAAAAAATAAATCTAAAAAGTTAAGTAAAAAGATTTTCTGATTTAAGGCAAGAAAAAATATTTTAGGTAAACTGATTTCCTCCGCTGTCCCAAATCCAGGTTAACACTAGATTTATCGGCTTTTTGTTCATCTATCTTTACTGTGGTGTCGATTTCGACACTTTTACAGTTTTACGTAAGAAATTTGGTAAATGAGCAACTATTTAGTTTTTTTTCTTCAAGTTATGTTGTTATTATTACTTAGAAATATGATTTTGATCAAGGAGGTAGTTATGCATTTTAGCTTGGGGGCGCAACTTAGGGGGGAAATAGTGAACCCGGATTTCCCATCCAAAGTTAGGTGAACACTTTTTCTTAGTTTTTCGGTCTTTACTTACATTAAAAAAAAATCAAAATGAACCGGGATTTTCCATCAAACTCATGTGATGACTTTTTTTATCTTCTCTTAGATTTTGAAGATAAAATATTTTAAAAGAAAAGTAGACTTGAATACTTTAAAGAAATAATATTTTAATATATTTTAAAATATTGTTTCTAAAAACTAAAATCTACCACTATTGGGCCTGAGTTAGATTATTAAGTAACATATTTTTCAAAACATTTGCGTGTAATGGTAACACTTAATGGTACTTAGATGCACATAATACTTCGGTCTCCCAAAATTTTTTTTGTTTTGTTCGAGAAAAATATGGCTATATAAGTTGAAGCAGTAAAAAAAGAAAACAGAAAAAAAACTGGAACTTTTTATTTTAAAAGCAAAACTGTTTTACAGCAATATAATTGATGAAATAGGCTACGATTTGTAGTTAAGTAAGTGGAGCAGCAATTACAAATGAAGCATCTGACACTTTTTACACTTTACGCGCACTACTCTATAATCAGCTATTGCACACTATATATAAATTTTGGCCTAAGGTCACGTTGCTGTTTTTTTTAACAGATTGCCAATAATGTAATAAATTTCAATAGACCTGCACTATCATAGCTCATAACCACAAACTGCTCTAACCTACATGTTATAATCATTTCAGTTATAACTACTGTATATAGCAGTGGTTCTTAACCTATTTACTTGCTGCACCCCTTTTAAATTACCAACCAATTCTCGCACCCCCTTTTAGAATTGGTTAAATATAACAAGTTTTAAAAAACGTAAAATGGAACCATCTTTTAAGCTCAAAAAAAATAAATCAGCAAAGAAAGAAATTACAGTAATACATTTAAAAGAGTGTCTCAGTGACTGTTTTGTTGTTGCTTCCTATTTATAATGACATCAAATCTTGGTGTCTTGGTGCTAAGTGCTACTCGCATGTCGTGCTGAGGATCTAAACGATTTCTAGATTTTATTTTAATGTGAACCAGGCAAGAAAATTCTGTTTCACACAAATAAGTTGTTGCAAAAGGCACCAACACAGTAAGAGCCTTTTTTTCCAAACAGGATATGTTTCTAATTGAGAAGCCCAAAAGTTCTCCAGACTATCATCGAAAAATTCCATTTTAATTCCAGTATTGTTTCTCATATCAATGAGATCTTCCATAATGTCGCTATTATCATCAATTTCTTCCAAATTCACCTTGAAAGGATGATGGATTCAGTAGTCACAAGCTTGTATCTCTCCACATGAGAAGTAGCCATCAAATGCAGTACTAAGTATTTGTAAATGTTCAGCAATTGTTGAAACAAGGGGTGGGTGCAAGGAAGCACTTTCCTCGAGTGTTTCTTGAAGGGAAGGAAAATTTACCAAGTTTCCTTTCTTTACACGTCTAATGCACAGCTGAAGCTTTTTTTTATATGCAGACAGCTTCTCACATGCATGAATTACGCTGATTCCTTGTCCCTGCAAAGAGCGGTTGAGCTCGTTGAGTGCTGTGAACACATCAGCCAAATAGGCAAGGTTTTGAAAAAATTCAGGGTCTTCAAAATATTCAGCCATTTCATTTCCCATTTTGCAGAGGAACTCTTTAATTTCATCTCGCAATTCAAACAGACGAGATAGCAAACGACCACGTGACAGCCACCTTACTTTGGTGTAATATAAAAGCACGGTTTGTTCTTTACCCAACTCCTTACAAAACAGTTGAAACAGTCGGTGATTCAGTGCACGGCCACGAATCGTATTCACAACCTTAATGCAAATTTCCAAAGCTTTCTTCAGTTTGAGGGGTAATGTTTTTGCTGCAAGAGCGTGCCGATGAAGAAAGCAATGGGTAATTTTCAGACTGGGAATTTCTTTTCTTAGTAATGCAGCAAATCCTGAACGGTTGCCCAACATGGCTGGTGCTCCATCAGTGTATATCAAACCAATCTTGTCTAAGTGAAGTTGGTGTTTTATGAAGAATTCTTTTATCATATCAAATACGTCTTTGGCTTTCGTTGTAGTTTCCAGTGACTGACAAAACAAAAAACTTTCTTCAATTTTTTTGTTTTTCACATGTCGGACTACCGCTATTAGCTGACTACAGTTTGACACGTCAGTAGATTCATCAAGCTGCAGTGAAATCGTTACTGGACTTGCCTTAATGTCAGCAATAACCTGCTCCAGAATATCTTTACTCATATCGATGATCCTATTGTGGATAACATCATTAGATAAAGATAGCCTACTTGTTGCAACTTTTTTGCAGCTTCCTTAGCAGCTTCCTTGCCAAGAACAATATCTGCTATTTTAAGAATACATGGCTTGATCAATTCCTCTCCAACGATATGGGGCTTCTTTGACTTAACAATTTGGTATGCAGCTTCATAAGAAGCTAGCAATAGTGGTTTTTCTGGTGGTGAAAACCCATACATACGTAATGTGCCGGCACGGTCAAATCTAGCCCTCTTGACTTGTAATGTCGCAATGTCATTTCCTGCATTCACAACACCATGCCTGTTCCTGAAATGTTCATCAAGTTTCGATGGTTTCAAGTTTGAGTTTGAGAACATAGTGACGCACAGGACACACTGCGGACGTTGTGTACCATCTTTTTCGGTAATAAATGTTAAGCCATACTGAACATAGGCATCATTCCACTTTCGTTTTTTAGACATACCAAAAACAAAGTTTAGTGATATTAAAGTCTGTAACAACACTCAATTCTGTTATTTTCCATTTGTAAATTTGAAATCTGTAACATAACGTTTTTTGTATTTAAAAGAGTAGGCCTAATCAACCTTAATGATTCAGCATCCCCGCACCCCCTAGGAACATTTCTCGCACCCCCAAGGGGTGCGAGCAACCCTGGTTAAGAAACCCTGGTATATAGCTTTCATTATCGCTGCAAGATTTGTGATAGTATAGCCCACTGCTCTTTTTATGGTTAGCTATTTAGGACAAAAAATGATAAGTCTTACAAATAGACATTTTCTTAACTTTACCGTGCCCACATAACTACTGCTCTTTCCCAACCTAGTAAATCTATTGTCACTACAAACAGATTACCACGTTGGATTACAAGAGAATATTTGTCATTCGTTTGTTTTCGTTAAAGATAACAATAGACATAAATTTTAGTTAGTATATAACTTTTCCGGTACAACTCTAATAAACAGTGATGGCTTTATTACGAAGCAAATGGAGCGGTCGCACCAGCCCCCTCTAAAAAATCTCAAAAAGCGGCCCCATGTAAGCCAAATATTACTGTATTTTTTAATAGTAGTACCATGACGGTGATCCCCCTGTCTGCACCTTAACTTTAGGACGTAAGTAGAGATAATGTACTAGATTGAATGTCATGAGATGTTTTTTTTAGAACACTATATTTTTGGGATGAAAATGAAGATTTTGATCATTGATTAAAAGTAATAACTTTTTATTTCTAAACGATCATTGTATTTTTAAGAGGAAAAAAATGTTGATATACTAAAAAGAAGTCCCTATTTTTCTTGCACCAGGTGCCAATTTTGTAAGCCCATCACTGCTAATCAAATACCAGTTTGCCTTAAATAACTTTAACAGAACTTTTCAAAAATTGCTAGAATTAATGTTGGTGTCGAAATCGACACTTTGGTAAAAAGTAAAGTTATGTTTTTATCATGACCACAACTCCTCTTGAAATTTTTTTTTTAAATGCAAAAATGTGTAACATCAAAAAAAACTAAATTCTAGGAAAAGTCACAATACATGAGCACCAAATAACCAAAATTGATAATGATATGCGACTATTAAAAAATTTGGTGTCGATTTTAACACCTTGGTAAATCTAGTGTTAAAACAAGAATATTATTTTTCATTGTTAAACGCCAACTAAGATATTAAACTCATTTACATTGTTAAATGTGTTAAAGTTTTTCTTCGTAAAAAGTACATGAATATGCGTTGTGTAGAAACAATCTTGTTGTTCGTTGTTAAAGAATAGGTTAATTACTATACTGTGTTTTACTGTAAATATTCATTTTTGTAGTGTATTTTTTAATAATTTTACTTGTAAAGAGCGTCAAATTTTTGTTTTCCCAGGGCGCCAGCAACCCCAGAGCCGGCCCTGAGTGTGATGCATGGAAGCAAATATACATACTTGCAGTTAATTGTATTTATTCAAAGTTAATACTGAGAATTGTACCAAGCTGTAACAACACTTATTTGGCGTTTCTTGAATTTTTAAAACTAAACTTTTGCAACTCTATCCCAAAATTATGTGTATGTAAATTTCACTGTAATTGCATTAAGTGTTTTTCCAAAATATTGCAAAAATTGAAAATTAATTACTGTTTTTGTCAATAGAGGGGCCTTTCTGTATCAAAACGAAAGCTCTTGTTGGTAACGTCGTCGAGTGGCTAAAACTGTCGTTTGGGCAGCGAACATGGTTGACACGATCGTGCGTTTCAATCTTACTCGCATCATTCTGTTATGTCGTAGAAAAAGACGCTTTATGGCACTTTGCTCTGCTCCGTAGTCTTAAAAAGCAGCTCTAAATTTTAGTCATATATTTAAATAAAAACTAAAAAGAAACAAATTAAAAAATTTTTCGACCGGACAGTATTATTCTGCTGCATTATCTTACTGTCAGTAGCGATTACTATTATCAGACTTTTTATTAGAAGTCGCTAGCCTCTTGATGTTTCTGTGCGGCATAGAATGAGCCGACTTCCGGGCACAGAGACCTTGGTGCGGTGTTAAACTCAGAAATCTTTTTACAAATTCAATCAAATTAATCAATTTATCAAACCTTACTTTTATTCAACAGTTCAACTTATTCAAATAGAATGAAAAAAATAAAAACCTAACACATATTTATTAAACAATTTAAACAAAAGCTTGTCTAACTATAATCCCTTAAAAAATGCTTGCAGGCTAATAATTATAAAAATCTAACACATTTAAACAATATTAAGCTTCCCAAACTGTGATTACTGTTAATTTAGCCTGCACGTGAAAAATATAAAAAGATCAGAGTGACTTAATAGATAATTAAGAGTAACCTAAGCAAAAATAAAGTAAGGCGGAAAGAAAAAAAGTAAACACTGAAAGAAAGAAAAGAAAGTTAGAAAAGTTAAAACAATAAAGAGGGGTTTAACAACAAATTGTTTGCAATTAATTGTGATAACGAAGCGGCAATTTAATAAGGCGACCGCGCCTGGACATCGAACAGGTCCGTCTGCCGCTGGAACACTTGATCTTACATAAAAAATCTTTATTGTGACCGAAACTTTCAATTTTTGTGTATTTATTGTGACCTAACTACACGCTGCAGTTATATAATTTACGTGCAATAAAAAAAGTTTATATTAGTGTACGGTTTTGCATAAATATTGACCTCAAGTTATATAAGCTAGTTTTTTTTGTTGGTCGCTTTTAAGTTTGTCTTTTCTTTTTTCGTTTTGTTTATTGTTTTTAAGTGCTCTGAACATGCGGATTATAATCACATTTGTTCTATCTGTAATATGCATCATTTGCTTGTCATAACGTATATTGTTTTCACTGTTACATTTTGTCAGCCTTTAATATGTTTTTGTGCTGTGGCTTCAGTTGTTGCGGCTGAGAAATTAAAAGGAAACTTTATACATATACAAAAAATAGAACGAGCAGCAACGACCTACTTTGAAACTTTATTATTTCATTTAATCCAATTTTTTAAGCAATTTTTTTAGAGCAAGAATGGCTTTACTAAAAATTTTGTTAGCTGTCTCCACGGTTCCCTCTAAGCTGCGCGCCTGCGCGGCCGCGCAGTAACGAGGGAACCCCCGCGCAGTACTTGCGTTTTGCCGCGCACTGCGTAAGTTTTGGCAAGACATGCTTGACATGCTTTTGCTGTATGAGCGTTGGCAAGGTTTGATTTTGGTAACAAAATAGGAAATCAAAGATCAAGGAATTGAAGTGAAGACCTTTTTTTTTGGAGAACACCTCTTCATTTTGGGAATAAAATCAGGAAATTGGGGAGCAAATCGAAGTGAAGACCTTTTTTTTTTTTTTTAAGAGAAGACCTTCATTTTGGGAATAAATCAGGGAATCGGAGAGCAAATCGAAGCGAAGACCTTTTTTTTTTTTTAGAAAACACCTTTATTTTGGGACAGAAAACCAAAACGTCCTTGCCTCAGGTAATATTCGCCACTGCTCACACAGCCTTTCATTCCGCGCACACTAAGCAAGCTCTTATAGGGAACGTTGGCTGTCTCCCAACTTGCTTTTCATATGTACTGACCAAGCGTAGTAACAATTTAAAATTAAAAAAAATCGATTCTGGAAAGAAAACTTTTATCTTAATTAAACTATAAAAATTGTTTAGTAGATTTCGTAGATGAAGACCGTATAAATTTTTAAATAATTTTAGTTAAAATGTGTACAATCGTTTGGTCTAGTTTTTATTTTCTAATTAAAAAGCAATACATTGCACTTTGGGTTCTTTCTTCTAGTAAGCCTAAAAAAAGATTTCCTAACACGTGCTATTGAGGGCGTCAACACTCAAGTCAAACACCTGTATGATTTTACATGTTTATAGCAGTAGGTAATCGATTATATTCATTAGTAAAGATGCAGAAAAAAAAGGTAAAGGATACTGCTAACAGCTTATTACCATACGTTAAGACAAAAATGGTGCGTAGTAGGCAGGGCTGGAGAGCCGGAGCCCGGAGCCATAAATCCATCAAAGTTTTTGCTGGCTCCACTCCAAGCAACATATTTTTATTTACATTTGGAAGTCACTTAATTACTTTGTGGATCTGAGTATGCATTAAAGTAACGTAAAAAGGTGTGTTTGTATTTAAATCAGTTGCTTAAGTTGAGCAGCATGAAGTTAGAAATGGGTATCTATTAGGAGGACACTGATTTCGTTATATAAGTGTTAAGTATTTGTGTCTCGTGTGCAGCCAGTAGCAATACACAGAGTTGCGTTCTAAATGGTTTGCATTTTATTGATGTTTGTGTTTGATATGATAAGGCTCCATATGGTGTTTGCATATTCCAAAATGGGGTGATTTATAGCTTTGAATGTAGAAACGACTGATCTCTTTTGTTTATCCAATTTGGTAGAAGTAAGTGCTTTCAGAACGTTAAACGTTTGTTTTGCTTTAGTGACGGTGACGTTTATTATATTTCGTGAAAATGTCAGTTTTGGGTATAGAGCGATTTCACATATTTTTGGGTGTTTTGTTGTTGGTAGTCTTTGATTGTTTAATTTAAGTGATAGAGTTGTGGTATTCAGGTGGGTTTGATGTAAAAAGTGTGGTGGTACTTTTGTCTGTGTATATATATGAAGATTGTTAAAGATTGCCCATTTATAGATTTTGTAAAAATATGTTTCAATGAGTAGTTATATAAGCTTTAAACCTGGGATATCCAACCCGCGGCCAGCGGGCCGCATGTGGCCCTTGAAGCTCTTTGGTGCGGCCAGCGAAGGAATTTTTAATCAGACACTCCATCAAGTTAAATTATTGCAGTGCATTTAAACTTCCACAATCGGTGTTGCGCGAGAGATGTCGAAATGTTCTGCAAAAGAATTCAGCGTCAAAATAAAGTTGCGAAAATCTCGTTGATTCAATGTGAAGTTTTTTTTTTAACAGAACGCTTAGTTTTGGGGACGAAAAACTTGTTTATTCCATGCAAAGACAATTTTTTTACAGAACACGTCTTTTAGAGACGAAAAGTTTTGTACAAACTCGCATGACAACATCTGTTACAGTAAGTTCTTCGCGGTCTTAACTCCATGTGGCAGTCTCCGGAAATGTACGCGTCCTTGATTTGATTTGATTTGATTTAATTTAATATTTGTATTAACAAGATATAAAAACGATGCGAAGTAAGACGAACTAAATTGGACGGGAGAAATAAGACGAAATATGATGGTCGGACGAAAATAAGACGGGCGAACGAAATTAAGATGTACGGACGTGATGGACGAAATAAGATGGTCAGACGAAATAAGCTGGACGGACAAAAATAAGACGATCGGACGATATAATATGGTCGGACAATTTTCGGACGTAAAATGGACGATCAGACGATTTTCTATAAATAAACGTAAACACTAATATATAATGCAAAAGAAAGACTTATAAACACTCACCAACTGTAGACTGACACGGAGCAGACCGACAAAACTAACAATATCAAACAGTATTTCTAACAGTATTATAAGCAGCTCAAAAGCCTCAACAGCACTCCCAACGGCGTCTAACAGTATTTCGAACAGTGACTCTACGACCGCTACACAAAGGCTGAAGCAGCTAACTAAGCCTTTCCTCACAATTTACATCCAACTTATGGAAAAAAAGTCAGCTCGAGGTAACAACAAATTAGCAAGCGAGCGCCGTGCGATAATGGAAAAGGTCAGCTCAAGGCAACAATCAATTAGCAAGCGAGCGCCGTGAAATAATGAAGTGTATCAAATTAAATGTCAAACAAAAATTAAGTAAATCAAAGGCAGAAATAAACCCGGGTTCGAAACTCAAAAAGTACTTGCCGTAACAACATCACTTTCATGGTTTCAGCAATTGCGGCCCGTGTTAAACTTAGAGACGAAAATTTAGCCAGCGACAAACAAAAGGTTGGACACCCCTGCCTTAAACAGTGATTGGTATGAGATGCTGTGATTGGTCATCGGTATATGTTGTGATTTGTACGTCTTTTGGGGGAGTGGCATCTAACAGATGTAAATTGTTAAAGTTTTGGATACAAAATTTCACTTTGTGGTACTCTAAATGTTGATTCGTTTAAGTTTTAAGAGAATGCCATTGTTTGAGTGCATGCTTCTCGTCCTTTAATGTAGCTGGCTATGAACTTGATGATGATGCTTGGAGTGTTTATTAGTATAAGTTTATATATGGTTACTGTATCAAACGTCTAGATGATGTCTAAAGCTACTGCTACAGTGCGATGTTGCTTTAGATCGTTGAAGCATTTTGTGATTTGGTGGCAGATGCTGTGCAAAGCAGTGTGTGTTGAGTGTTTATGTTTGAATTCATATTGATAAAAAAAACTAAACTGTTTTCTGTTATGTATGGTGACAGTCTTTTGGCAAGGGGTGATAAAAGTGTTACGGATTATTAGTTTGTGCCGATTCTGCGGTCCTTGTTTGGTTTTGGATAGGGAATGATTGTGGCTCGTTTCCCAAAATGTGGTTATTGTGTTAGTGTTGAGGGCAGTTTTGTACACTTTTGTGAAATATTTGATGGAAAATGGCTCAAGGTGTTTCAGGTCTCTGATGTTTATGCCATCAGGCGCAGTAGAATTGTTTTTGTTGTTTGAGATAGCTAATTGAACTTGAATAATATTATGTACTATTTCCTCAGTGGAAAGTTTTTTCATTGGTTTTTGTGTCTGTTGATTTTGTCTATAATTGACGTTCATAAATAGTTTATTAAAAGCTTTTGCTTTGTTTATGTTAGATGGCCATTTTAGTTCGAAATCTGATGTTTTGTTTCGTTGTCTAAGTGATTTTTTGTGGGATAGTTTTGTTATAGTGTCCACAAGAAGTCGGATTGTGTTTTTGATCATTTTTGTCAAGATGCTGTTTTTGTTCAGGCTTTGTGTTCACGTCATTATTTGTTTATGTGATTGTTCAGATGATAAATTGTAAATTTGATCTATTTTGTTTGCAAAGGTAATTATGGTTTTGAATGAGTTTACGGATATGCATGGGCAAATAAGTGCAATTTGTGCTGTTTTTATTTTCTTTAAAGATGAGGGTTTGTCGGCATTTAATATTGCCTTGACAAAAAGTTTTTTGCCTCATGGACATTGGTGGGGTGAGGTTTGTAAGAGATGAGGTTTTTACATGTTGTTTAAATTATGTCTAAATGGTCTTTTTCATTTTGTTATTGTTTTAGTGAAGTGAGATGGAGTTTTGTTTAGTCTTGCAATGTATGCTGAGGGTGGTAAGTAACCGTAAATGATCTGATGTGAGGAAGGGGATGGTCTTTCAGATAGTGCAATTATAGAAGTCTGCTAAAGCTGTGATACCTGGTGAATGTTGGCCGTTGTTTTGATTGGGTGGTAGATGTTTCAGAGTGTTTAGGTTTAATGTGATGTGATTGGAGTTATTCAATTAAATCTCCTCTATGACCTTCAGTCTGCGGTACCATAATGGCATGTGAGCATTGACATCTTCGATGATAATGATGTTTGGATGATTTGTTATGCATGTGAATGTGCTGGGTATAATCGAGTCCTTGAGTAATATTGAGTGTTTGAATAATATACGTATAATTAATCTTAGGGTTGTAGCAAAGTGCAAGTTAGTAAATTTTTGGTGATCGATATATCAACTAGCTATCTTTATTAGCCAATATTTTTATGTGCTGTCTGATTAGAGTTGGATTCGGATCCGATCTAGAGTCAAGCATAGGCTCCAAAGCTGGAGCCAGATCCTAACCTTAATTAGGCTGGCTCCCCATCCTGGTAGTACGGTTTTTCAGCAAATATGTACGTATAACAGTTAGAGAACTAACTTGTAGGTGTTTGCAAAATAGGTGCTTTTTATACAGATTTTATAATACAGAAAAGTTATCATTTGTTTCTTGATAAAGAAGCATCGATTTTAATTTGAACGCGGAATAAGAGATATACAGCTGAAACACTGTGTAATCTGGCTTCATAAAGAGTCAAAACTAAACTTGGTCTGGTTTAAGTTATAAAAAACTTAAAAGCTTCACCTTAAAAAATTGAGCTGCATGGTATTGCAAAAAACATGAAGGCAGACGTAAAGAGTTAAGTCAGATGATTGTATATAGCGCACGTATGTTTACCGCATGTTTGAATTTTAAAATAATTTCTGTTGACCTTCAATCAGTCTGCAAAACGGAAAATTTGAGTTTACTCTGCGGGATGAATAAAAGTGCTTAAAGTCTTGACTTGCTAGTGGAAGGACGCGAATTTGGTACTTAGTCTATCTCAGTGCTTTTTGTTGAGCATTTCAAAATAATTGTATTGTCAGCCAGAATTTGTATAATTTTACATCATCTTTCAAAGTTTTAATTTTTAAATTTCTATGGACAAAATTTTTTCTAAGTGAATAAAAATTGTTTTTGGTGTTGTTTATGTATCACGTTGTTTTACAAATTATTGTAAAAAATGACGTTATTTAATGTGAAAATTTTTCATTTCCGGTTTTGCTCAAATGATACACTGTGCAGCAACCGTCCATTAGCAACGAAATTCAACAATTCATTTTTTCTGAATTCTGGTTTATTTTCAGTATTGAAATGCAATTGTTTTGTTTTTATTTCACATGTTTGAAAATACTAAATAGTTCATTCATATTGGCATCTCTTGAGTGAGTGTTAATATTTTATTATATTTCAAATTTAACATTAAATTCACAACCTGCTTCACAAAACTTAATAAAAGTAAAACATTTTAGGCAAAGCATAGCCTATCAGTTTTACTGTTTTTGAAATTTCAAAACGCAGTCTTGTGCTTGTCCAGTCCTCACCAGAAAAATGAAATGAGGGAGATTCTAAGCTCATAAGCTTTATCCGATTCACTATCACGTTAAAAGTCATCATCACTTTCTCCATTTTTATCACCAGCAATAAAATCCCAGTTTTTCTTATTATACCAACTGATATCCATGCTTGAAAGCAGGATTTTGGAGTCGGAGTCAGAGTCGCCGGAATTGCACGTTTTTAGGAAGAGTCGGATTCAGTTTACCTGTCGTCGGATTTAGTCGGATTTCATCAGATTCAACTGTTGCGTTATCAGTTTACCTATAATCATGACACAAAAAATTTATAAAACCAGATATTTCTGGAAGAAACTCAGAAAAACCTACCTATACTACACCACCCACCAGCATCTGCAATCTATGTTATCCTACAAAGAATAATGAGATGTGGTTTTCCAGCTTTTTGATTTTTAAGCGTTTCCAACATAAAAGAATGTTTATAAGCGCAATAGATTCGAGAAGAACGTCACCCAGACGAAAGACGTCGCGTTAATCAGCAGTTGCACGTTACTTTGAAACGTCATATATCTGATGTTAGTGTCAATATAGGATTAAAAGTCACACTTACTATGTAACCTATCACCCTATGCTATTTAGACTATTCAACGTCCCAAACAAATTGGGTATATTTACGTATCCCAAAGTACAAACGCCAAAACTTGTTTTTATGCTTTGTCTGCCATGTTCACTAAAGATCCTTGATTAGAGTTTGTAGCATTTGCTCCACTAAATATCGCTTAATACCTACTAATATAAGAAAAGCCAAGTAACATAAGTGATAAGTAATGCACTGCTAATTAAACCAGAGTTCTTAATCTAGGAAAATATCTTTCATTGAACTATTTTGTTTATTGTGGGCGAATGTGTAGTAATTTTTGGGCTGAGGGTTTAGTGAGCTACTCTAACATAGTTTTAAGATTTGCAACTTTTTTCTGCATTTGTCCATTCTACTTTGCCCTAGCTACATGGCGCAGATATACCACAGGCCTTGTTAAAACTTTCTTAGTTAAAGTTTAGAAAAAAATAGTTTCTATTTGTCTAAAGCTTTACTTGGCAATCCAAAATGACTAATTGAACTAGGTAAGCCAAATACCAACGTTGAAGCAAAACAGTGTCTATTTTTTTATTTGTTCCGGCTCAAGAAATAGTTGCCGCGAGACTGAAGTTTTTAATACTGTTAGTTCCGGCTAAGTTTGAATTAATTCTTTAGAAAACGTCTCTCCACAAACAGACAGAAACCATTGTCTCAAAGAATGTATTTACAAAATTCACAAAACTTCATCTATTCATCAAACTTCAAAACGATTTCAAGGCCACAACTTAGAATAATCGCTTCAACAACTGTGTGCTGGCAATCTATAAGAATGACTTGGCGCCCCAATGACTACTTAATATTAATCTTAATAGTTCGTCCGCTACACAAAGACAATTTAATCTCCAATCACACTGTCGCGAAATAATTCAAACACTTGTCAAACAACTGAAACAACTTAGCAGAATCTTTGACTAAAATAAAATAAAAACAAAGTGCGCGCTTATATAAGATCATGTCTCTTGACTCTAGATTATAAGCAAAATTTCTTGAATAACATGAATTTCTCCAAATAGCGATTAAATTAAAGTCACAGTTTGCAACAGCAAATCAGATCATCTTTATTAAATTTTCAGCGGACAGCAATATGTTGGCATCTCCGAAGCAGGTCTGGGTAATTGCTTACCCTATGTATAGCGCCTCCGGCGCTTTCCTGCAAGTCAGGAGGAAAAATATAGAGATAAAAATAAAATAAATAAAAAAGACACGCGCCAGCAAACAAATTAAGTAATTACAAGTTTGAGGACATAAAAAAATTCCTTTTATCAAATTTTTGATAAGTCTTGAGAGAAAAGAAAACGCTAGACGCTTGACAGTCACGAGCCCTTAATCTAATGGCAGGTCTTTAGCATTAAAACTACAGAACGAGCAATTATGACTCTTACAAGAAAGCTTGCAAATAGATAAAATAAGTTAAATTAAGTGAAGCTTTATCGACTGTCCAATAACTGTTAATATTGAAAAGATAACGTCATACTAAAAATTAAACTGCTGAAAAAGATAGAAAATTAACTACGGATTTAGGAAGTTAAGATTAAGTTGTGAATGAAGTGTGACACTATTGATAATCAAATCCTTTTTTTATACAAGCACCAGCTACAATGTGTTGTAGGAAAACTATTAAATAAAATCAACTTTAATTGTAACGACACTTACACAACACACATCACATGAAATTTCAACCTTGAAATCGGATTTCATACAAAAAATCTTCGTGTGGCTCATTGCAAGTAGTGGTTCATTCATACGCCCTTACAGAAACCCCCTTCTTTTTTGATTCGGACCGGAATGGGTCACATCTTTCCTGATGCGCGGTCAGTCATCCAATATTAAACAAAACGCCTGGCGCCATTAACAATGAAATTTAATTGAATGATTGCATTTAATTGCAGAAAATATCTGTTATGGGGAACTTGTAACCCGGGGCAACACACAGGCTGAAATATAGAAACGCGTTTTTCATACTTCGGCAAACGTTTTCTGCAGCACACTGTAGCTCTCGCACCGAATCAAAACACAGAGAACTTAATTTGGTGTGCAAAGAGAGAGTGAACTCAGCACAACGTCACGGTGATCAAATCGGCGCGGTAAGAAAACCATTTCTTGTAACGTAATATAACAGAAACAATGTTGTATATGCTTTCTAACAGATTATTTTTTGACAAGTCCAAGCAACGATTCGCATTGAAATAAACAAATAAAACATGAATCAATCTCCAAAAAAAAAATTGAAGCGTATTCAATTTTATCAAACTGATAAATCACCAAGAAATAACCAAAACTAAAACTACATAATGCCAACTAAAAATGAAGTGCTGTTGGGATGCGAATTAGCTGCGCGTAATGTAATGAAATTGCACAATGGTTCAAAATCAAGTAAAAGCAAAAATTCGAAAACAGTATTATATAAAGAGTACACTCATAATCATAATCATAGTTCAATAAAAAAAGTTTCCGTTAGTTTATAGGAAAAGAAACACATTTTGGGTCTAAGCTCCATTTTGATATAAATAAACAATCAAAAGATAAAAATAAGTGGTAAAGCAAATGAGGCAAATAAAATAAATTTGTGTTGTTTCTTGGTTTGCAATCAATCACAATTCAATTGAACATCAACATGCAAGCATTGAAAGGAACCGTTTGGAATTTGTGGTAACCTAGCAGCTACCGCAACAGATTAAGCTGGTAAAGAAATAAAAAAAAAACATCAATCAGTGTTTATTTAATTAATTTGTGCATTTACACTATGTCTTTCTTTATCTTTCCAACACCACTACCACCACCGCTGGTATTATCATTGCCCAAAACTTTATTCGTTTTACTTGTGGTTGATGTGGACCAAATGTCACTTTTGAGTTTTATTAATGCTTCCCGTACGTCACTTCCACAGCAGTATATAATGAATATCAACACACCTTGAAGTCCGTTGATGACAGCATTTATGTAAAGAAAAACTGTTGAAGTGGTTCCTGGTGCGTCTGCAAGTAAAAAAAACGCTTTTGAATAAAATAATCTTCCGACTTGCTGAAAAAATAACCTTATAAAATGAATTTGTATTGCATTCTTATCATAATTTACTTTTATCATGTTAAATAAAATATAGTTTGGAATCTTTACGTACTGGTAAAAAACATTAAAATCCAAGGCAGTCCAAATGTAGGACTGAGTAAAATTATTGTTTTAAATCCAGATATAATCTGATCAACTTTTACAAAGTCTTGTTGGTTGTCTTTCAACACCAAGGATTTATTGCCGCTTTTCTTTAATCGAACAACAAATGCAGCAGCGTGAATAACAATGCTTATATTGGTTACAACCACAATGCCAAGAGGAATCAGAACAGATGTAACTCTTATTTGAGACTTTGTACTTAGCCAGCACATTTCAAAAGTCGCTCTCGCAGTTTGTAAGGAATCATTTGTATTTTTCTTTCTTGCCATATAAGTCGAATTGGGAAATCCAATTGCAGCTGATATTGTAACAATGGTTAAAGGTATAAACCATCCTACAAAATAACTGAGATATTTTATTTTATGACGGTGTCTTCCGTATAATCGTAGTCCTTTTCGAGAAAGTTTTAATCGCAGATTGACTCCTTCCATCAGTATCCAACAACCTAAAATACATTTGTCATTTGTGTGTTATTATGAAAGGAATAAATACGGTACTCAACCAACCAACCAACCAATCAATCAACTTTTTCGTTCAATAACTAACTTCAGCTCAATGCAGGGGTACCGAAAAATTTTTGTTCGAAATAAAAAAATTTAGAAAAAAGACATTCTTTTAGTGCTATGAGCAAATCCAAATTTTTATGTTGGCCAATAAAAGAAAAATAGCCAGTCTCTTGATCATTATCAGAAAAAATACAGTTACAAATTATCTTTTTGTTAAATATGATTAATAGTTTTATTTTAAAAATACAAGTTTTAATTTATTATACAAATTACAGCTTTGATGACGCACAAATTCGAGTTGTGTCCACAAATGTTCATAAATTGTGTGTTTAAAAAATTCGACCTGGGCCGCATTAAAACAACAAAAAAATAAAGTTTTTTTGCTTTTTAGTAAACATTAAAATTTTACAAATCGAGCAGCAACATTCATAAATATTCGATCACCGATGAACTATATATTTTTTTTACAAGCAAACTCTCATTATGATGTAGTAATTGATAGGAATTAAAAATATTTGGATTAAGTAAAAATATAAGCCTACCAGTTACAAGAACGAAATAATGTAGAGACACTGCTGCAACCTGGCAACTTATTGAGTCTTGCAGAGCAAGTTCATGGAAGAGACTGGTTATATAAAAAAAGAGGAGTCCACAAATCAGGTTTAATTGTATGTAAAGTCGTTGATTTTTTACTCTTTTCCTCAAGGAAACAAGAAGTAAAATAGATAAAACCAGAAAAATGACAGATATGGACTCTGTAACGGTAAACGGCGCTGAAGTTGCCGATTACCGCAAAGTGAAGTGTCGATCAACGCGCTTCCGGCTTCGTCAAATTAAAAGGAAATAACCAAGGAAATAATTTAATTGAAAACAAGTAATAACCGAAACGTTGATACGTGAAAATGAAAGCGAAAACGAAAGCGGAAACGAAAGCGGAAACGGTAATCTGTAATAAAAACGAACTAAAAATTAAACACAAAAAGAAAACGCATAGGTGTCTTACCGAGCAGTTCACTTCGGTGCTGACTCACGGGGAAAACGGGAATTATCTTACTGCACGCTAAGTCTACTCAGACTTCAACCAGCTGCCCAAAAACACTGCAGCTGGTCGCCTCACAAATTGAGAAGTGTGAACAAACGAATAAAGCCAGCTCTAAAATCAACGCGCTGCAGACACAACTATGGTTCAATGTGAGATTAATTAAAAATAAAGCGTAAAACAAAAAAGGCGCTGGCAGCGAGTGCTCGCGCAAATAATGATTAGAAACTCAAGAGAAATAAAATAAAACACGTGCGTTGGTAATTTTCTACACTCCCAACACCCGAGAAATTAAAAAAGGAAAAGAAAAAAAAATTACCAACGCTGCACACAACACAAATAACATTAACGGAAACATTTCTAAAACTTATTTTACGGTAATTGCGGGATCACCAGAGTCCTTCCGCGGCATAACATCAAGATTCGCGGGAACCACCAAGCACAGTTTATGAACGGGCCGCCGCACTTCAGAACCACGCGTTTTTACTACGACTTGGCGCACCAAGCCTTGTTCGTCGGGGAACAGCTTTACAACTTTGCCAAGACGCCATTGCGAACGAGGAATCGAATCGTCCACGAGTAGAACAACATCGTCTTTTTGAAAATTGGTTTTCTTCTTAAACCATTTTTGGCGGGCGATTATCATTTTTAAATATTCTCGAGACCATCTTTTCCAAAATTGGTCAGCTAGATATTGTACATTTTTCCAAAGTCTTTTGGGACAACAGTGCTCATCAGAAGGAAGTGAAGGGGGGAAGTTGCCAGTAGGACACAATTTCAAAAGATGATTGGGCGTCAATGGTTCCAAACCATTTGCATCAGTTGCGATTGGAGTTAAAGGGCGAGAGTTTAAAATAGACTCTGCTTCCAATAAAAAGGTGTGAAGTTGATCGTCATCGAGAGTTCGTTCCGTCATCAATGCAGTTAAAATTTGTCTGACTGACCGAATCATTCTCTCCCAAGCACCACCCATGTGGCTGGCATTTGGGGGATTGAAAGTCCATTGAATTTCCTTTTGAAGGAGAAAATCTTCAATCTGGTGCTGATTCCACTGGCGCAGGGCTTCACGAAGGGTCTTCTCGGCGGAAACGAAATTGGTTCCGTTGTCGGAGAAGAAGTGCAGAACGGGACCTCTTCTTGATAAGAAACGACGTAAGGCGTTGATGAAGGCGTCGGTTGTCAGATCCATCGCGACTTCAATATGAATTGCTCTAGAAGTTAAACAAGTAAAAAGGCAACCATATCTTTTTACTTGAGAACGCCGTTGTTTCACGAGCAACGGTCCGAAGTAGTCAACTTTACAGTATGCAAAGGGATGAGTATCGATTTGTAGACGCGACGGGGGAAGATCAGCCATCTTTTGTGCTCCCGGCTTTTCATAGCGTCGTCGGCAATGCATGCAGGAATTAAGCACTCTGCGAACAACAGCTGTACTTCGTAAAATCCAATATCGTTGTAGTAACTGGTTCAACGTCATATTTGCTCCGCCATGACCTGTAATGCAATGACAATGAAGAACAATAAGATTGGTTAAGTGCGAGGTGTGGGGCAAGATAATTGGGTGTTTAAGATCAAAGGAAACAGAAGCTCTATCTAAACGGCCGCCTACTCTTAAAAGACCGTTCACAATAACAGGATTCAGTTTTAGAAGTGGAGATTTGGAAGGTAGAGAAAAGTTTTCATTAGTTTGCATCTTCGACATGATGTCGCCGAAACAGTTCCGTTGCTCATATTTAATAAGCTCAATTTCTGCTTTTCGAAGATCAGAGACAGACAAGGAACGAGAAAAATGATAGACAGAGTTGGAATTTATTTAAAAAGATCTTAAATTTTAAAAGCCAAGCAGTGGCTTTCTTTAGCTTAAACCACGAAGAAAAATACGCAATGAGCTTGTCAACTGGATCAATCATTTCGGTAATCAAAAATGCAGACGCGGCTTTTTTATCAAATGCTTTTACATTTTCTACATCTAATGTCGTCTCTCCAGCTGTCTGGCGATTCACTCAAAAATTCTGGTCCAGAAAGCCACGATTTAGTTTTCATTAGTTTGTCGGATCTACATCCACGACTTAAAACATCAGCGGGGTTGAGTTCACTAGGGACGTGCCTCCAATTAGAAGTACAAGTGCTTTTCGTAATAAACTTTAAACGACGGGACACAAAAAGAGGAAAACGCTTTTCTTCATTTCTTATACTTTGAAGAACTACAGCGGAGTCTGTCCAAAAAATAGCTGGTCTCAACCGCGGTAAGTTTAGTTCGTGTTTAAGAAAAATATCTAATTTTACGGCAGTCACAGCAGCAAGAAGTTCAAGACGGGGAATAGAAAATTCGTCTTTAGGAGCTAAATGAGATTTACTAATAACTAAGTTACAATTGACATAGTCATTAATATCGCTCGAACGAAGATAACAAACGGCGCCATACGCATGCTTAGAGGCATCGACAAAATAATGCAATTGATAGTTTTCACTGCCTAAATTGGTATGCAAACCCATCCATCTTGGGATAGACATCGACTTCAGATGCTCCAGCGTTCGGATCCATTGTTGCCACTTATTGAATTCTAAGGAAGGAATAGGTTCGTCCCATTCTAACTCCAGCTCGCATAGTCGTCGATAGAGAAGCTTGGCTTCAACAATCACTGGGCACAGAAATCCAAGCGGGTCGAAAATGGAGTTGATCGAAGACAAAACACCACGTTTCGTACATGGTTTATCCGGAAGTTCTACTACAAAATAGAAACAATCAGTATTGAGGTTCCAATTTACTCCTAAGACACGTTCACTAGAATTTTTGGCTAGAGCGTTAATTTGTAGTGATTTGGAAAGTTCATTCTCAGGCAAATGTTTTATTATTTCAGGGCAGTTTGAGCACCACTTCGTAAGATTAAAACTTGCTTTCGACAACAGATGCTTTATATCTTTCATTAATTTAAGTCCGATTTCAACGTTAGGTACGCTAATTAAAAAGTCATCAACATAAAAATGTTCTTCAATTGCAGAACTGATATAAGGTTTGAATTGAGCGCCGAAATCAATGGCCGCTTGACGCAACGCAAAACTTGCGCAGCACGGAGACGAGGTTGCACCAAAAAGATGAACTTTCATTCTATGCACTACTGGTTGGCTTTCAAGATTTCCATCAGGCCACCACAAAAACCTTAAACTGTCACGATCACGAGGTGAAACTTGAACCTGGTAGTACATCGACTCTATGTCGGCTGCCAAAGCTATTTTTTCTTTACGAAAGCGGGAAAGAATGGCAACTAAATCATTCATCAGGTGGGGCCCCTGCATCAAAGAGTTATTTAAAGAAATACCTTTATACTCGGCACTGCAATCAAAAACCACTCTCAACTTGTCGGGTTTATGGGGGTTTATTACTGAATGATGGGGAATATACCAAACCTTCTTAGAAGTTATTTGAAAGTTGTCATGAACAAGTTCTGCGTAGTTTTTGTCTAACATTGTTTGAATTTGTATTGAATATTTCTGTTTCAGATCGCTGTTACGCATTAATTTTCGCTTTAAATGATTTAATCGCTTAAGTGCTAAATTTTTATTGTTTGGCATAATCTGGTCTTCATACTTCCAGGGTAGTGGTAACTCGTAGTGGTCATCAACTAGCTTGATCGAACTTTTAAGCATTCTATAAACTTTAAAATCATTCATTGAAATTGGTTTCGAATAATAATTATCTTCGTCATAACATTGAAACTGAATATTTGAAAAATTTCTGCGTGATTCATATATGAAATTTCTATCATCCTCCTCGAAATTGTCGCGTAAAGTTGAAACGTAGTAAACATTTTTATCACTACTGGATACTGTGCAATTAAATTTAGAACAGGGCCCAAGTAAAGACCACCCCAAAGGTGACTTCACAGCGTCGGGTGATAATTTATCCGGAGCAGATCTTAAATCTTCTAATCTAAATACTCTAGGGACATTAGCACCAATTAAAAGCTGTACGTTTTGCCTGTCAAGCTTTGAAAAATTAATATCAGCTAAATAGCTATGATCGCTTAATATCTGTGATGTGGGAATTACATTTGGCTGTACAGGTATTTCATCTACAACTGTAACGTCTGGAAGCTGGACCCAATCTCCGTCAAACAAACCTTTAACTTCCATCTCTGCAGACACAGTTCTATAAGATTTTGTCTCTGTCAACGTTTGCAATTTAAGCTGTCGACTCGTGCCGCTCAGTTGCAATTCCGTTGCCAAACTGCGGTCGCAAAAACAGGCGGTAGAACCTTGATCCAAAAATGCGTATACCTCTGTTTCTTTACCTTCGCAGCGAACGCGCACCGGAACAACATTTAAAAAGACATGCTGGACATTACCAGTCGATTTATTAAGTTGAACAGAACTACAGGCGTCGACGTGACCCGTCACTTCAGTGTCAGTAATTTTATGAAGAAGAGTGTGGTGAAAGGTTCCTTTGCAACCAGTAATTAAACATTTGCAACTCGATTTGCAGTAACGAGCGAAATGGTTACCGCTTAAACATTTAAAACAAAGTCCCTTTGCTTTAACAAATTTGTACTTTTCTTCGTACGTTAAATTTTTGAACTTATCGCAATCAATTAGCTTGTGTACTTTTTCACAATAAAAACATCGACTTTTTTCCACGCTCAACGCGTCTTTTACATTTTTTGTCGTTGCAGAAACATACGCGCTTTCGCGGCGAGGTTTGTAATTAGTTTGAAACGTTTCTCTACCAAAAATAGAATTAGCAATTCGACTTTTTCTGTAACAAATTTGGACAAATCAAGAAACTTCGCTCTCTCACCAGTTTGTTGTTCAATTTGTACCGCATATTCTACCCAAGCTCGTTTCAATTTAATTGGCAGTTTGTTAACAACGCCCATAATCACATGCATTGAATCTAAACTCGAAACTTGTTCAATATTTTTTAGAGACACACAGCACTTTAAGAAGTTGAGACAATGATTTAAGCTTATTTTTGTCATCATCGGGAATTTTATGAACACTTTTTAATCGCTCTTCGCAACATCTAGCTATTTCGTAGGGATGACCATATTCATCAAAAAGAATGTCCCATGCTTTTTGAAACGCAGTTACAGGCGACTGATTCGACACATAACTAAATTTAGATTGTACATGCGATTCACAATATTGATGTAACAACGAAAATAATTCGTAATCTTCAACCTTTCCTAATACATGAGCCTCAAACTGTCTAACAAACAACCAATATTCCATAGGATCACCATTAAATTTTTGAATTACAACCGGCGGTGCAGGACGCATTTTAGAGGCATTATATTTATGAAAACTAGTTGGCAAAGTTAACGAGGGTGAATTAAAATCTTCTTGTCTTTGCGCTTGCTCTGTGTTGCGATAATTAAATTTAGACTTAAACTGACTTTCCGGTTTTTGACTAAAGCTTGAATTTTTAACTTTCGATTTGAACAGAACTTTTGGGAATTTCAGTAAGCAATGAAGTACGAGGCGGAAAATTATGCAATGGAGCCTTAACAGTTGTGACATTTTCACTAAACGGTTTGGAATAATCACGTATTTTTAAATGCGGCACCTTTCGTGTGCTAGTGCCTTCCTCTGCTTTTCCACAGCTTAATACTTCCCAAGCTTCTGCCTCGATCCTTGCTAATTCTTCATTGCGCTTTTTATCTAGTAAAACTCTTTCTAATTCTTCTTCCTCCATTTTCATTTGTCTATTTACCTCTTCCATGGCTTCATTCGCTCTTTTTCTTGCTTCTTCTACTTCTCGCTCAGCCTTTTTTCTTGCTTCTTCGGCTTCTCGCTCAGCCTTTTTTCTTGCTTCTTCGGCTTCTCGCTCAGCCTTTTTTCTTGCTTCTTCGGCTTCTCGCTCAGCCTTTTTTCTTGCTTCTTCGGCTCTTTCTTTAGTTTTTTGTCTCGTTTCGTAAACTCTGGCACTTTCTTGCTGGACAGCTGCCGTGGCAATTTTTAATTTTACAAGTGACCTTTGTTTCTCACTACGAATCGATCTAGAGGTAGAATGACTGCCAGTTCTTACCGAGGAGCGTTCATACGAAAAAGCGCGACTCTCTTTGCTTAACTTATCCTCAGTATTTTTTATCCAGCGTTGAACATGCTCTTCAAACTGCTGATTCTCTACAACAATGCTGTTCTTACTAAAATTTAAATTCAAGGCTTCTTGTACATCAAGAGCTTCTAACAAATTAGTCAAATTTTCAAAAATTTTCAAGAATATCAGATAAAAGGGTTAACAGCGGTTTATAACCCTCAGGCTTCATCATTAAACTCTCTGCTCTAACATACAAATTTTGCAGAGCCTTGTAAACTTCATTTGGGTCACCCAACGACATTATCATAAAAATAAGAACAATACGGACTCACCGAAATTGCTCGATTACTTTTTGTAACGGTAAACGGCATTGAAGTTGCCGATTACCGCAAAGTGAAGTGTCGATCAACGCGCTTCCGGCTTCGTCAAATTAAAAGGAAATAACCAAGGAAATAATTTAATTGAAAACAAGTAATAACTGAAACGTTGATACGTGAAAATGAAAGCGAAAACGAAAGCGGAAACGAAAGCGGAAACGGTAATCTGTAATAAAAACGAACTAAAAATTAAACACAAAAAGAAAACGCATAGGTGTCTTACCGAGCAGTTCACTTCGGTGCTGACTCACGGGGAAAACGGGAATTATCTTACTGCACGCTAAGTCTACTCAGACTTCAACCAGCTGCCCAAAAACACTGCAGCTGGTCGCCTCACAAATTGAGAAGTGTGAACAAACGAATAAAGCCAGCTCTAAAATCAACGCGCTGCAGACACAACTATGGTTCAATGTGAGATTAATTAAAAATAAAGCGTAAAACAAAAAAGGCGCTGGCAGCGAGTGCTCGCGCAAATAATGATTAGAAACTCAAGAGAAATAAAATAAAACACGTGCGTTGGTAATTTTCTACAGACTCCATGACATAAGAAACAATCTAAAGCACAAATAAATTTATTAAATGTAAACAATTTAATTATTTATTTGATATCAACAGCGACAACATATCGGCCGCCGCGCGGTCAAGCATATCGAGCGTTGTTTATATGATTGGAATTGTATCGGTTCAATTATTGTCTTTGTTACATTTTTAAAAAGGGACTTGATTGCAGTTTTCTCAGCTAGGCAGTTTTTCTAAGTTATAACTTTATAAAACAAAAATAGCTTCTTACTTTACAATTTCTTTACCCAAAATAGTGTGGCGTGGTACATTACTGCAACAAAAAGAGAGACATCTGGAGGCATTATGCATTCCGAACAATGTTATGAAAGTTGCACGTTACACTTTTTTAAAAAAGGCAGTTTTAATAAATAGGTGTAAAGTGTTTGGGCATTGTGCATCGTACTCGCTACTCTTCACCTACTGCCTGACCAGCATGATTTTGGAGCAAGTCATATTGGTGTGCTTATTGGACAAAACAGTTTTCTTTAGTGCAGCAATGTACTGTTGGGAAGCGTGCATTTTTTTTCTGTAGGGCAATGTATCATTAAAACCCATAACCCCGATTATTTTAAATCTTTTTAGACTTACATCAGATTAAACAAATAACGAATAAAATCTTATTTATTACTTAATATCTAAATTCAAAATGGCTAAATGAATTTGAAAAGCACGATATAAAAATTTCGTATAGCCTTATACGGTGGTGGGAGACTTACTTTGTAAAAAATAACTAAATACAAGTTATGGTTGCTTGGGCTAAAAAGCAGCGAATTACAAGTTTCAGTTAATCTTTGAAAAAAGTAATTAATTACAATTTACAGTAACGGTACAACATTGTTTTAGTCTTCAGTTTGATTTCATCTCTCTGATAACTGAATTTAAAACCTCAATTTTCTTGGCAAAAAAAGTCTATCATGTAAATAAAACTGGTGGCATTGTTTGTGTTGAAAAAATTTTTTAATTTAAAAAGTAAGTGTAGCCTAACTAATAACTTTTGACAGGATCAAAGTAGTAATTATTTCCAATTTTTCCAAAAGTAACTAAGTTACATTTACTAAAAATAACTACGATTATTTAGCGCCCACCTCTAGCTTTATGTTGACTATTGTTATGATTATGAATAATAGCACTTAATTTATCTTTTGTAATTAAATATTTAAAGAGCTTCTTTGTGGTACAGAATTTTAATATCGCTTTAAACAAAGTCGATTTTATCGGAGCCATAAGCTTATGTTTATGGCTTATGGCTGTTACGAAGCAGTGAGTTAAGATTCTCAGATGATAAGATTAGCGAAACTACATCCACAACGGGATCTTTAAAAGAATCATTGAAATAATTGTTGAATGTAACTGACAAAGTTGTGCGGTTACGTTTAAAGCGCCATTCTTTCCTTTTATTATTATTACAAAATGACGAGTTCATAGACTTAAAAAAATTAAATGAGTCAATTTTGTTGCAAAATTTTGATTTAAAATGTGAATTTCTCATTTCTTTAATTATTTCAGCTTCAAGTTCTTCAACACATTTGAAATTCTTTTTTAAAGAAACCAATGATGCATCCATTACTTTGATAATGCTATATTGCCGGGAACATTTTTCGGTTTGATCTAGCAGAAAAAAAGTTTAAAAATTAACAAGAAACTTACAGCATACAACAACAACTTATTTTATCATAAAAAATTGGATTATTTACGTCAGACGGTCAGAGGATTATAAGTTTATAGTTTCTAGGTCGTTTTTTTTTAGTTGAAAAAGCAAGAACGAGCTTAATGTGCATTCAATACTCAATTGTCGACGACTTTGTTGAAATGTTTGTTATTTTTTGTTTGTTATTATCGCTAATTGTACGTTGGTCTGAATAACTTAGCTCGTGTTGTTGTTTGTAAATAAACAAAATTATTTAATAGCTATACGTCTTATTATTTGTGATTTTGTTGCTAAGTCTTACCATTCGCGTTTTTGTTTTTTTAATTTCAATTTAATTTTTTTATAATCTTTTGTAACAAAAAAGAAAAATATATTTTTACATTGGTTTCTTATTGCTATTTTTTTCCATTATTAGATGATGTTGAACTTAAAAAAAAAATACATAATAATCAAGTCATATTTGTAATTTGAAGATGTGGAATAATATAATTTACGTCAAATATATGTGAAAAAAAACATTAGTGATAATTCAACATTGAGTAATTCTATATTTTTTTGGTAAAACCCGGAAATTTCCTGACTTTCCTTATTATACGTGTGAAATAAGGTAAAAGTATACTTATTTTATATGACCAAAGATAGAAATTATTCGGTAAATAAATAATTTCAGCCAGTTTCTGAGTTTTTCGATTATCACAGGGAAATAAAGAATTTTATTTTTAAGTTTTTATTGAAAAAACAAGATTTTGTTTGGATCTATCTTGACATCGTCGGGCGTACTGATTTGACAATTACGTTCACCTTTTGATTTATTTCGCGATTTTGCAGCAGCTTACTGCTCGTAATCGCATTTAGCGCTTGGTCAGCGAGCGTCCACACCTAAAAGTTTTGGTGACTTTACTAAATTGAAAATTTGAATACTTTTCTCCCTCCTTAAAAAAAAAATTATTTAACTAAAGCAACACAACGGATCAACTCTATTGAATCTTGCTTTAGTAAGTTTGTTGTGTTGCTCAATTGCTCGTGTGAGCCGATGTCAAATTTTTGGATAGATCTTTTGTAGCCAAACCATAGTTGCTCCAACTAAACTGATCCGACCATTCCTTTCACGGAATGGAGAATGGAGGAAACAGTTGAAAATTATATAATCTGCCGTTTGATCCGCCGCCCCACATTTGCATGTTGTCGTGGAAACCAAATTCCACTTGTACATAGTTGAGCGGAAGCGTCCAACATCCGTTCGAAGACGATTCAGTCGAACACAGCTCCATCTTGGAAGATGAATTCCCAGTGGCGAGTTGCCAACATTAGGGATAAAAAGGTGGAGTCGAGTGTTATCATTGCTACATTTAAGATTCCAAGAATATTTTTCTCACTCAGCTGCTTGATCTTTGGTTGAGCAAGGTCTGTTAGAAGACCTTTGACGGCTGCGTGGTCGAGTAGTTAAAACGCCGGGATCGTAATCAACACGGTCTCGGTTCAAAACCCACTCACGCCATCTGTTGTGTCCTTGAGAAAGACACTTTAAGGCACATTCCCCTGCTTGGTGGCCTTGGCAAGCAGTTCTAAATTACAGTCATATCTCTATTAAATTACAAACGGACAGCAATATCTTGGCATCTCCGGAAGTAGGTCGGGGTAATTGCCTACCCTATGTATTAGCGCCTCCGTCGCTTTCCTGCGAGTCAGGAGGATAAATATAGAGATAAAATGAAATGAAATGAAAAGGTTATCTCAATTTTAGGGGCCACAAATGCTCTTGTTTAGCAGCATTGATCTTGGAGTGGAGCAGCCCATAGCTTGAAAGGCAAGAAATAATGTAGCTTCTCCGCGACGAAACTCAGCTGGCCGGATGACTGCAATTCTGATAGATATTTTTTTGGTTTGGGACGCAGACATCCTGTCACAATGCGAAGTACGTTGTTAATAATAGGATCAATCAGGCAAGTATGAGAACTGCGGCATCAAGCAGGTGTGCAATACTCAGCATCAGAATGTGCTAAAGCTAAGGTTGCTGTGCGTAAATTCATGGCACCAGCACCCCAGCTTGTTCCTGCCAGACGCGTGATTGAAAAAAAACTCTTGAAATGTGTTTCTTATACAATGACTCTAGATGTCGTCGGTGCGTGAGCAATCTGTCTAGTGTCACACGAAGATATTTCGTTGTTAAATTAAAAGGCAGTGAGTTGCCATTTAGACAAACTAGTAGTTCACGTTTTTCCTCCCTGTTATTGGGATGGAGTGCAGACAAAACCGTTTTGGATGCGCTGAGCTTTAGTTTCCATTAGTGGAGATAAGCCTGGAAAGTTGACATGACGTGGCTAAGGGTCTTTTACAGCGTCTGCCAGGCTTCAGTATATGCAGAGCGATAGGTCGTCAGTGTAGGCATATTTTCTGGTGAGATCGGCGGCATTTCACTTATATAAGTGTTAACGAGAAGGGGAGCCATCACAGATTCCTAAGGGATACCGTTTTTCAGGAGCACAAGTCTACTTTACCTTCTGTTACCGGCGGTGCGGGTAAAACTGCAGTTCTGGGAAACCTCCATAATGAGTTGAACCGTGTGTCTGACAAGAAGCAACCGAAAAAATTTGCAGATAACGCCACGTTGCCATACAGTACCGTATGCTGCTGTGAGGTTGAAAAACAGAAAAAAAACTTTTTTTTTGCCAAAAAGCCGTCCTCAAATTTTCGGGTCATTAAAGTTACTTGATCTACGGTCGATCTCCCGCCACCTGCTCACGAGGGAGCAATGAGCAATAATAGGCTCGATACGAGCATAAATAAGTCTTTCGAAGAGTTTGTACGTCGTGCAAAGCAAAAAGATGGGACGATAGATTCTGGTATCCTCTAATGGATTGTTCATTTTTGGGATTACAACTACCAGGGAGCGTCTCCACACTTTTGAAATTTTAAGTTGGCGCATGCCAGAAGAGAGACAAAAGCACACAACCAAGATTTTGTAAAAGGGGCAGTATGGAGTATAAGCTCTGGCATTTCTGGTCTGAGCCCGGCGCTTTTCCTGGTTTTACTTTCTGGAGGGAGGCAACAAATTCAGTTGAAGCAAAATCTTTTGTCAAAAAATTGTTAAGGTGTAATTGTTCTCCAGAGTTCAGACACTTCCTGTTGAAAAAATCTGTCGGACTTGCGGTCTCTGGCTGTGTATGTCTCATTTCTCTCCACTGGAGATGCAATGACTATATTAGATATGGGGCACTTTCAGGGAGAGAGAGGGTCTATGGACTTGTCTGAACCTGTCTGGGGGGACTTTGTTGTGTTATTTTCTATTAAAAAAGAAATTGATCTAAAAAGGTGATGGAATCATACTCTCATTCAAATTGTTTTTTCTTTTTCCAAATAGCTCATCAGCTAATTTTGTCATTGACTTAACTTTTTATTGTTTATTTTTGTCTTTGTTTGTTCAGTATTTTGGTTTAAATTGTTTTATTAGGTAAAAAATATAAAACCTGAATAATTTTATGCCACCTTCTATTTTATTTCAGTAGTAAACAATTCAGAGGAGATTTAATAAAAGCTTATGCACAGTGTGGTTGGAAGTTTGTGCACAATTTTGATCAAGAAAACTTTTAGAAAAATTAAGTTTGCTAAAGTTACAGTTTCTTTCTCCTAATTCACATTTTCCACAGACAAACTGCCGAAGTGTTTTATTTTTGCCATGCGGACGTGAGCAACTAAAAAAATACAAATAGAGTTATTTATTCACAAAAAATTTTTAAATTTGTTTAAAAAAAATGCATATCAGTTTAAAATAGCAGAGGTTTCTAACACCAATTGGAAATCCGCACTTTGTCGCTTTATTTGAAGACTTTATGTGTACAGCAGATAAAATGTAGGCCTACATCAAACTTGTACAATAACCACAAAGTTTCTGCTAAATGTTTTTAATCATTTGCAATTACAGAAAAACGTAGATATACTTAATTTACTTTTGAAAATGTAATTTTTTGGTACTATTTTTCTGGGGTTTCTAAGTTGGTTTACTGTTTAAACTAATTAAATAAAATCTTGGTTTAATTTTTTGTTTTATCTGATTTTAGCAATGAAAGTATAATTAAAAAACCTGAAGGAAAAATGGCACACAAACAGCAATCAAACTAGTTCGAATGGTAAACTAACTTTGCATTAGTGGTTCTGAACCATTTTAATGTCGTGGACCAAAAAATTTGAAATATTAATACCATTATTGCGTCCCATTTTAGTTCTTTTTTTTCTTTTTGAAAAAACACCTAAAATTAAAGCGAAGACAAAAAAAGGTTCTCGTTAATTGAGAAAACAAAGTCAAGATGTAAAGATCCACTTTTTGCCTTCATTTCAATTTTATGTGCACCTGTGTCCTGCAATAAACTTACTAAAAAAATTGGCCGACAATTTGTATAAAGTTAGGCACGGGTAGGCTTGCTTTAAATAGAGATTTTAAAAAATCGGGTAAGGAATCGTTGCGATCCCGGGAAAAAAACTTAGCAACCGCCAAGTAATTTAGAAATCCTGCTTTGCGCGTCTTGCTGCGTACAGTGTAACCTTGACATACTAACGCAAAATAAAATAGTAATTTTCCGCTTTTTAATTGCGTTAGCTGTACCAAGAAAACAGTAAATCCTGTTACTGCTTTGGTTTTAACTTAGGCTACAGATTGGTTTCTAAATCAATCATTGATCAATTAGTTTACCTACCCCATTTGTGGCAAAAGAGCAATGTAAAAACACAAAACTGACTTACCGTTTATTAAAAACTTTTTGGAATCTCCATTTTATTTTAGTTTCAGTGAGGCATTTACCGTTGTTTTGAGGAATCTCTTCAAAATTGCACTGATTTTCATAGCAGCAAAAGTGGCAGGTGTTATTTGATGATAAAACACATTTCGATGGATTCAAAGCATGTTGCTGATTCCTCTGGTAGTTGACTTCACAAACATGTTTTCGTTTGCAACCTTTGGTAATTAATTTCGCAGAATCCATAACTGTTATTTTGTTTTGACAAACCTAAAAAATTTGTATTGCTAAACATTTGCAAATATCTATTTAGGGAAGTTTGATCATTCTGGATAATATTCACTTTTATTGCTCATAAACGAGTCAAAGCTTTGTTATAAACTGCTCCTCTTTCTTTATTGTCATCACGATGATCTTTTCTAAATAAAGAAAGCGTTTTTGTCATCGTTCATGATTTTATTAATATAATCAAACAATACAACTAAATTGAAACGATCAAAGTTTTGAGATGAATATTGTGTTAACAAGAAAAAAAAACTGAAATTTGGAAAATGAGTTTGCCTAAATTCGAGGTTATATATTAGAGTTTTGGGAAAATTCAGATTGAAAGAGAGCCCACTTATCAGTATAGTTTTTTGTATTATCTTCTTAAAAATGACACGTATTAATTATTCTATTGGTTTTGTTACCAGGTAAGTTATTCATAATTTTTCTATGCTCTTCTGGTAAATTTTAGTTTTAGTTAAAGTCTGTTTACCAGAAGAGCATAGAAAAATTACGTATTAATTATATTAATACGGTCATTTTTTGAAGATAATCAAATCAAACAGCAACAAGTTTTACTAACCTCTCCCGGCTCACATGTTTCAAAAACTTTTTCGTTACATTCTTTGTTTGATTGAGCGTTTTCGCATCTGTAGCAAGTCAGACTTTCAGCTTCTGTGCCTGAAACGTTAAAACATTAGTCGCTTTATAAAATAAATACGTCTTTTGTGATGTGAAACAAAAACAGGTACAAGGAGGAATCACATATAAAGGAAAAGTGCTTTAAAAATGGTCGAAAACGGATTTTTGTTGCTCGGGTAATGTTTGAAGCTTTTTTCAAACAAGTGTATCATTATTTAAAAGTGAAAAAATCTGAAACAAAACATAATTGCTGCGTTTATTCAAATAGATTATCAAATAAACTAAAACTTTTTAGCGGTCGCGTTCGAGAAAAAGAAAATTTTTTTTAAATAAAACATTACTAGCAATATAACAATTAAAAATATTTCCAAACTGTTTAGTAGTTTAAAATCGGGCTTGGAGCTGCACAAATCATTAAACTCTAAAACAGTAGGACTAAGGGCTTGCTTCCACTATGAGCGTGGAATGAATCATTTTTTGTTTGTTTTATTTCTTTCCGCATTTAAAACGGGAAAAAGCGCGTAACGAAGCAAAAATATCAATAAAAGAAACAAGAAATACTTCATTTTACTCTCGCTATTTGAGTCTGTAATAAAATTACAGTTGCCATCCATAATAATTCTCCATACATAATTCATTTGGAACAGATCAAAGATATTGTAGTTTAATGAATAATTTTATAAGAAAGTCTGCTTCCATATTTTTTCAATTTACAAAACGAATAACTTACCTTGGTTAAAGAAAAAGGCTTTCAGTGTAAACGAAATAAGCAAAATTTTCAAGAACATAATTTTAAAACATATAGTTTTAGATGTTTGTTTCAGTATAGGATTAACTTATAATTCCTATATAAAAGTGAATCAATGACAAATAAACTTACTGTTATTACAAAAATAGTTAGTAAACTTTTTTATATGTCATATTGTTTTGCCATATTTTTTTATACGATAAGACTACTAAAACAGCTTTTTTTATTATGGGGCCTACTTTTTTAAATTAAGAAAGAACTTCTTTGAATTCTATATATTTCGTTGGTATTCCTAAGTTCACAATAAAAAATATTAACTATAGAGCCAGTTTGTGAACAATCAATTTTAGTTCAAATAGTTCTCTGGCAGATTTAGGCTTATTCGGCAAACAGGTAAAACACGCTTTTACAATTTGTTTACATGTAATTTTTATATTTATTATTAATACTTCTCGTAAAATTGAATTGCAAAAACTTCAGCACATTTCGATTTACGCTCTCGCAAATTGCCTTAAGTCATGATCATAGCAAAAAATTTACAAAAACTGCAATAGCAGCATTGATTTTACTCACAAAGTAATAAAAATACCATCTTCTGGGATGGTAAAGGCTTTTGTGTTTTGTTTCTACTGTAAATCACGGTAGAAGATCTAAATAAAGAACGGATCAAAAGTTTGAATGACGTTTGCACCATAATGATGCTATAATTCCGGATAATTTTTTATCAAAAGGTCTACGACTTGGGTTTTGTGCTTGTCAATATAATTGGTTTATCTATGATGTAAATCATAGGTTTACAAAATAATGCAAAAAAAGATACATGGGGAGACCGGGGTAAGTTGTATCATGGTGCAAGTTGTAACATTCGTATTATTCAAAATCTAACATAAACCAACAAAATTTTAAATAGCCCCAAATAACAGTTATATTAAGACCGATTGCTAGCAAATAACATTGTTTAGTTCCAATGACTAAAAATAGGTTTATTGTTAAAACAAGGTTTTTCAATAGGCAAAGTAAACTTTTTAAAATTTAATTTTTGTCTTCTGGAAAGATAGCGGTTTTATTGAAATGTTTTTATCAGTTGAACCACAAAACAATAGGCTATTAAATGCCTAGCAAGGTTTAACAACTAAAACTTAACTTTTTGAGATATTAACAAAAACTTAACTAAATATAAGATGGGGTAAGTTGTAACATATGCTGATGGGGCAAATAATAACATATATTTTGTGCATAGGTTTAACTAGCTTACATTAAAAGTAACTTCGGCAACAACATTTGTAAATAATATAAGAAATTATAAAAGAAAGACTAACAGGTACACCAGCTCATCATTACAAGACAACTTAAGAGATGCTGCAGCAATAGCTATAATTTAAAAGAGATAAATAAGGGGAGCAGAAAAACAATAGTGTTTGTTATGTAAACCTCTACAGAGTGCTAAAAAACTTAAAGGTAAGTCCTTGGTGCAAAACAAGAAAAGGTCTAAAGAGTGTGCCTGCCATCAGACACACCAGAAAAGGACAATCTATTACAGCTCCTAACAAAGAAAACTAATTTTCAAAAAAACACTAAAAGCGAAAAAGTAGTTTTGCATTACGTTTCTTGAGCCCTATTTTAACAGTCATCCTAATGAGGAGTGGGGTTACAATACTATGGTTATTTAAAGTGGTCACATTCATCTTGTTCCGAAGATTTGAATACATGTTTTTGTCTTAAATATGATTTTGAAATTTATGATTGGGCTAATTCAGTAGTGAAATAAAACTGTTTTAACATTTTTAGACAACGGCCAAATACCTCATTTTTTGTGCTTGATATTCATGTCTATGACTAGGCTATGTGTGATTTCATTGTGTTTACTTTTCCATATTGTAATTTTTTTCAAATTATATTCATATTTAAACATTTGTTAGTGATTTACTTTATGCTGTTACATCTTACCCCAACCAGTGTTACAACTTACCCCATTGACAAGATACATTTTAACGCTTTTTTTAAATATTTAAATTGTAATTTTAACTACTAACTTTTGAAAATTATTTATTTATTTTTTGATAATAGTTAAACAGTGACCTAAAGTTTCCATATTAAACAAGAATTTTGAAAAAAAATTATTATGAGAGAAATAGCAAAAAGAAAAAAAATGTTACTACGTGCCCCGGTCTCCCTGTTTTCGCTGCTATAAATGATTATTTAAAAAGCCTAATCTTTGCCCAAAACCATTTGTAAAAGAGACCAAAAAAGAAGCAGCGAAAATGGTTAGTGGGAATGACACAGTGTAATAACACGCTTACTTGCGAGCAGAAGGAGAGAAGTTTAATTTTTAGTCTACCCAAGCGATTTCCAAAATTTTGGAATCGGATTTGCCGGACGCATGTTTTAGGGCAGAGTCGCTTTTAGACTTGGTGCAGTTGGGAGTTGAAATCGTTGTTTAGATTTAGTGAAGTCGGAGTCGTTATTTGTTTTTGAATGCTTCGCTTTACGTTAAATTAGACCTCCAAGGTTTTGGACTCGGAGTCACCGGAGTCACACGTTTTAGAGTAGAGTCAGAAGTTGGAGTTGTAAAATTTTAAAATTTTGAATTAATATAGCAGAAAAATGTTGTGATTTTTTGTTGTGATGACATGGGAAAGGCACTTTACGGCGAATTCCTTGAAGTAGTCACCCTGGTTATCTAAAATAATGATGATTTCGCAGCAAAAATGGGCATTTTTTACTTTTGGAAAGCGCAGCGCAATTTGCGCAATGTATTTTTTGAAATTGTGAAAAACGCAGCGCAACAAGCGCAATATAATTTTAAAATCATAAAAAGCGCAGCACAATAAGCGCAATGTTTTTTAAAACTGTAGTGATCAAGCAAGCGCGGTGCTGCATGATTTTTCAATCAAATAAAACGTTATGTTCCTTTCAAATCATAAGCGTCGCATAATTGTTTTTTTCAAGTAGCCGATATAAGGGCAATGCAGCAAACGCAACAGTCAGGAGCGTGGCTCAGTCGTAGGAGCGCTGCTTTCCCACGATCGCAATAAACTGGGTTCAACTCTTACTCCAATCATTCCGTTACTTCTTTGAGAAAAAAACTTGACAGAACCTTTTCATTGTGCTTGGTATTGTTAAAAAACCGCTATAATCTATGACAAATAAAACATTCCAAAATTTAAATTTGTCAGCAGCGTGGTCGAGTGCTTAAGAGCGTTGTGATTGTGATCGACATATTTTTTGTTCAAAACCTACGACTTCATTTCTGTTATGTCCTTTAAAAAGACATTATACGGCATTTTTCCCTGCTTGGTCTCTTTGCAAGCAGTTCTATATTTTGATCACATCTTAATACAACTAAAAAACCAAAACAAAAAATTTCAACCAAGCAGCAATATTTTGGCATCTTCGGAAGCAGGTCCGAGTAATTGCTTCACAGCTGCACTATATACAGCGCCTCGGACGCTTTCCTGTCAGTCAGTAGGATAGCTTAAATCTAGAGATAAAATCAAATGAAAAATAATTCAATCGGACAGCAATATCTTGGCATCTCCCGAAGGAGGTTGGATTAATTGCTTGACTTTGACATCCTAGACGTTGTTGCTTTACGTAAAGAGAATTACATTAATTTCAGACTTTAATCAAAAATGAATAAAAAAGAGCACTTTAGTTAAATTTATTTTTTAAAGAAATTTTATATGTTTTCACTTGAAAAATTGAGCAGTAGCTCACGAAAGCTCGGGCTAATAAAAATGAAATTCTATCAAAGTTTATTTTATAAACGTTTTCAATTACTTTCAAAGCTAATATGGCTTTCCTATTTATTTATTTGATTACAGACTTTTACAGAAACAAAAAAATAATGAGTAACGAACAAAACAAAAAATAATAAAATAATAAAAGCTTCACTTTATTTGAACTGTTAGTAATCGTGTTTTCCGATAGCAACACCCCATAATAAATTTTTTCATACGGCACCGTACGTACTTAGGGTTGAGTTACACCTGGCGTATGCTAAATGAGCACGCTTGGGATATATTTGTTTCTTAAATAAATTTCGTACACCGAGTGCAGACAGATGAAGATTGAGGTTGATCTAAATTTGTTGCCTTGGGAACAGGTTCAGTGCTAGCTTTTTGTGCCAACCTGGTTGAAGAACTGGCAAAGCTTCTGAAAACCAGTCGGTATAACACCCCGCTAAATTCTACCCTGGTAAATTTCACCCCAGCTAACCCTAATCCTAACCTTAACCTTAACTCTTTTACCTGGTGGAGCTAACTGGGGTGGAATTTACGCATCACCAATCTGCGTACCCAAGTGAAGTGAAATTTTTTTTACAATTCTTGCTACAATTGTCAGATGTATTGATAAACACGCGCCTTTTACTTTTCTTGCACCAGGCCGCCCTTTTTGTAAAGCCATCAATATTTGTCCAATTACTTTTTTTGAAATCTTGAATTTTATAAAATAAAGCAAATTAATCTTAACGAAAATTGTGAGTATGAAAACATTAATTCAAAATTTGTAATATTATAATATAGCCACGAAAACTATTGCCCTGTATTGGTTCAGCTTTGCAATTCGTTTTTTCAACATAAAATATTCCCATGTTGTTTAAAAGTAGCTAAAGAAGTACCGTAGTTTACGTTTTTAAAAGTGAGATAAAACAAAACGTATGCATTAAAGATCAATTTCTATTAGATCATGCGTTTTCTGAAGTATTCAAAAAACTTGTTTTTCAAAATTTTTGACCTTCTAAAGGCCCGTTCACACACAATGAAACCAACGAGACGTTGTCTTATTGACAATGAGACTTAGAAAAAAATTTGGTTCAACCTAAATAAAACAATGCAACATTTTGTTTCAATAAATGAATTTTAATGAAAAAAGAAGTTAACAGGAACCTAAGTTAATTAAACGTTTTTCCTTTGTAAAAATGTGAGAAAAAATAATTAACAAACAAATATAACTGCTTTTTACTTGCAAGTTTCCGAAACGCGTCGTAACGCTCATTCTTTGTTGACAAAAGAAAAGAATCCGATTGTAATTAACATGACTTTTGCTGTAGATGTAATGGTTGAGGCTCCACGTCTACTTCTATCGGATTGCTGAAAACCTCCGCTTTTGTATTCAGCAAATCAAAGTTAGCAAATGTATCGTTAAACTCATCACTGATTTCAAAAATTTTCTCAAAAAATACAGAAAAATCAAAGTTTTTTTCTTCACCAAGTACGTAATTCGCTGCATGGAGAGAAATGAGTCGCATCATTCCTTTGCAAAGAAGCCCTAAGTAGCATAAATTTCTTGCGAAAACCTTCAATGTGTGCAACGAATAGAGATATATTTTGCTTTTTGCCTTGCAATTTCATGTTTAGGATGTTCAAGTAATTATTAATCATTGTCAAGAATCCCATGAACTAATGAACTTGGTATCGGTTAATAAAAGCTGGTATTCCTCAGTCGTCTTTTTTGTTTCGTTCTGCAAAAGGTTTAATATTTATTTCGCAAAGGAAAGAAATTTTTCAATGTTTTGTCTGCCCTTAGCCATCGACTTTTGGAGAAAAAGATAACTTTTCATATTTGCTCTCTACGTCTTTCAAGAGCCGGACAAATTTTTTTTCTTTCTGGAATCTGTTTTCACCCTTGATGTTATTCATTATATTTGGGACACAAATTATAACATCATTCATATATAATAGTTTGGTACAAAATACTTCTTGGTGAATGATGCAATGAAAATGTTGGGTAATGCACTATCTTTTAGAATGCCTACCAGCCCATTTTTTTACCCTGTCATTGCCCTTGCATTATCTGTCACAATACATGCACACTTTTCAAAACCTCCATAGGCGTCAACGACAGCAACGAGTTTGTTATATATGTCGATACCTTTCGTAGTCCCGTGAAGTGAAGAAACTTTGAATAATACTTGACAAACAGTAAAGTTTTGTCAACAGTTCGGATGAAAATTAAAAGTTGATTGATATCACTGATGCTGGCACTTTCATCCAAAGCCAGAGAAAAGTAATTGCACTGCTGAACAACTTTTTTTAATTGAAAAATAACGTTGCCACTCAATTCTTCCACTCTTTGTGCAACAGTTTGATGAGATAAAGACACATTTTCAAACTTCTGGCTAGTTTTTTGCCACCAAAAGCAAGGACCTTCTTAATTGCACACTCGTTTAATTTCCCCGTTGCGAAAAACTTTCCCAGTTAAAATTAAATTCCCTGTTTTCCTCTGACATTTTTCTTTTGACACTTTTGCTAAACTCAATTAATTATTGCAATGTACTGTACTTTCCAATGCAAATCTAACTTGCAACTATAGGAGTAAAGAATTCCTAAGCGAAGGCTACAAACAACAAAACTATTTGTCTTACTGTGCTTTACTGTACAGTAGTTTATAGACTAGAGTACATCAGAGTTAGCTTAGTCTAGAAGGCTAGCTATTATAACGTCCAAAACTGTAAAAAGACTTTGTTATCCCATATCTGTTATATAATGACCTGCACTATGATCCTATGCTACTTACTAGTAATAGTAATATCACATATTCATAATTTTATGGTTATACGACATTCAGAAGTGTTTGCGGGCCGCATGCGGCCCGCGTGCCAATGTTTGGATCATACTGGTTTAAGAAATTTAAAGACATTATTTCAAAAAATGTTAACCAAGTCAAATAACAAATCATCAGCAATTTTTATTGCTTATTTGCACAAATAGGACTAACTATTTATAACAATATTTGAATCATTAATTAAAACCATTCACCTATTTTTTATAAAAAATTAAGCAAGCACTAGGCAATGTTTTAAAGCAAGGATAAAAAGATTGCAATTATTTGATTTGATTTGATTGAAATCATTTATTTTAAAGGTCGCAAGGAATCGATATATTGTAGAGATTATAAGTCTTGTTGAAAACTTACAGTGTCTCATAGAATTAACTGTAGCTGCAATATATAAAGGCTAATACAGGTAATTTTTTGATAAAACCCGGTATTATGACTAACTAAAGAAAAACACTTAAAAACGCACACAGAACATCTTATTTATAAAGTGAATAAACAGTTTTTTCATCTACAAAAAATGTTAGCTTAATACTTTCTTGTAATTTGCTATACTTTTTATTTTTAGAAGGCTAATTGCCGGTTCTTCTAGTATTTAATAAACAACATTTAAAACAAGCAATAACCTGGTTTGACTGAAAGTCTTTAAGCATAAAGTCGTAATTTAATTAAGTTAAAAATATATAAAGTTGTGGAAGATAAGATGAGTCAAAAAAAAAAATTTATTGAAAAAAATTATACCAATATTTAAGAAGCATAAAAGTTGAAAAATTGATTTTATTATAAAAATTTTTGTCTTAATTTAATAATAAAACAGTCATTTTTTACTAAAAACCAGTGATTAAGTTTTTTTTATAATTTTTTATACATAGAATTTTGTATTTACCTAATATTTCATGTATAAGGCGTTAAAACCGTCAAAAAAACTAAAAACTAATAAATTTGCTAAATAACTAGTTTAGCGAGACCTGGATAACTAGTTATTTCATTGAAGGGAAAGGTTTCAATTACATTTGTCAATGAGACTTTTTAGATATAAATTTACAATTTCTATTTGTCATTGAAACCAATGAGACCGGTTCATTGTGTGTGAACGTCATAATGAAATAAACACAATCTAAAATGTCGCATTGATTCGTTGGTTTCAATGTCTCATTTGGTTTCATTGTGTGTAAACGGGCATTAAATTACAATAAGGCAATATCAGCATCACAATTTGGATTTACAGTAGAGCTACTTATTCGTCAGATCATGCTATTGTTGATGTTATTTCCTCGTATTATAATAAGCTAGAAAAAAATTGTATTGATTTATCTTATTGCTTGACTTCAATAAGGCGTTTGATATTGTTAATCGTAATTTTTAAATCATTAATTAAATGATTATTCTATTCGCGGAAGAGTCAATTATTTTTTTTTAGTATTTTCTTATTTATCTGATAGGAAACAATCTATTTCTATTATTAACTGCAACTCTAAATTTAACAACACTGATGTATAAGTACCGCAAAGATCTACTCTTGGCGTTTTTATTATTTTGTCTTTATATTAATGATTTTTCTGACAGTTTTATCTTTGACTGCTTTTGACTTGCATAGCTTTTTGCTGACGACAGTTGCTTTTTAGATGATGTATGATCATTGGAACAATTGTAAAAACAGTATAAAAAATTATTTTGGTTTATAATTGGATGCTTGCAAATAGATAAAACCTTAATCCAAAACATCAAATCTAATCATCATCATCTCAAATTAAAATAAGATTATAAATCCAGTTAATATTATTTGTTGTCCTGCTGGCATTACTAAAACTCAATCACAAAAAATACTTAAGTTTCATAACTGATAATAAACGTAATTTTGCTAAACACATGAAATCTGTGAAACCTAACTAGCACGGTCTGTGAGAGTATTAAGCAAATTAAGATATGTTAACCCCAAAATCTTTGATAAAAATTTACTATTGTTTTATTCACTATTAAATAATGTATGGTCTTTTAGCATGAGGAAATATGTACTCCACATAAAAAATTATGCTTGCAAACACGTAGCAACGGGAAGTAACTTAAAGTATTTTATGGTTATTTTTGTCTGACAAACAGTCGTAATACAAGGTCTTCTTGTGTTGATCAATGTAATCTTTCGCTATTCAAAACAAAAAGTACGCAATTTTCTACTAAATACTGTATATGGTTGTCAGTATAAAATAGAATTCTATCCAGTTTAATTTAAAAGTTCAAAAATTTTCGTATTGTAAATTAAAAAATGAATATAAGTTGTTATTATTAACTAATGCAACATAAATTTAGCTTTGTCTCATTGATTTCATTGTTTTCTATTGGCTTTGTTTTAAATTTTGATTCGTTACTTTTTGTTTTATTGTCAAAGCTTGCTTTATCAAAGTTTTTTTTTATTTTTTGGTTTTCTTGTTATTTTAAATGACGCAATAAGATGGCTGTTTGATTGGAAAAGTTTGCGTTTATTTTGTGTTTATTGGCTAATTCCTTGTCTCTACATTTACTTTTAATTAAAATTATGCGATATTTATAAATGCTTTGTGAGAAATAAATACTAAATAAAAATTTGATTCTAAACCTGAAAAAACTCTTCACTTTATTTTGTTGACAAAAATGTGATTTATTTTTAAAAAACTTAATTAAAATAAAGACAAACAAAAAGATCAATATACTGGTGGCCAGCTTTTGTCTTGATCTAACGCCGTCAATCGATCTAAGGCTTACTGTTTCTAAAATAGCAAAACTATTTGCACCTCAGTAAAATGATCAGGGCCCTGGCTTTAGGTACTGGGAACTTGGGCAACTGCCAATAGAGCTCCATATGAAGATCTATGATATCCCTAAATTTAAGCGATTTTTATTAAATCTTGTAAAATGAGTTTTTTTAATATTTATTGTCATACATATATGTATTTCCATAAACAATTAATAAAAGCACGATATGAAAGATTTAAAAGGCGTCATCGCCTTTTAAACAGACAGTGTTCCTTTGAATGGCGATTACAGCTTTAAATGGCGTTCATGTGGTTTCTAGACGCTTCGACGTTTACGCCTATGCACTTTTATTCTCCTGTAGATATGATGCTAATATGGGAGCGTAGGCAGAGTAAAAAAGTTGCTGAGGTCGTTGAAGCAATTATAATGTATATCTATGTCAAAACTTGACTTTTTTTTATTATTTGCTTGGCGTTATAACTCTATATCATTCGGCTATTTTTCAGTTGGCAGATATGCTAAGGCCTACAAAATATAAACGTTCCAAGTGTTAGAATTTGTTCAAAAAACGTACCACCATAAAAAATAATGTTTTAGCCTCTAGTCCAGCATTTCTTAACCTGGGGTAAATTGTTTTGTTTTGGAGGATAAATGAGCTACCTATAGTTTTAAATTTGATGGTGGCAATAGATAGCCTTAGTTTCAGACATGGTTTCAGTCTAGAGAAGTTGACGAAATAGAAAAATCGGGGCAGCTGTAGGTATTGGTAGCCTACTATCTGTGATGTACTGCTTTAATATAATAAAGATAATGGCAACACTTCTATGTGCATTCACATGATGCGAGATAACAATAATCTTTATTGCATGACAATAACGTACTAGATACTGTAACGTGCTAGTAATTGAAATATTGATTCGATTGAAATAATAACGAGTGTCACCAGACAGTGATCAATGAAAGGCGAATTAATTGTTAACGTGCTCACGAAGACTTCTGTGAGTGTTTAAATTACTGCTGTTTATAATAAATACAATAAATAAAGACTTCTTTAACAAAATAAGAACATAACAGTATCCTTCCTGGTTTAGGGTAACTGCTAATGCGAATTTGAAGCTAGCCTATTATTCGGATTTTGTCATAAATTTAGTCACAAATATAGCATGTCACAAAAGAAGAGAAAGTATCAGGACAATTATTTGGATTTTGGATTTATATATCTTATTCAGAATGGTCTTCAAATTCCTTAGTGTGTCCTGTGCATGAAAACATTTTCAAACAATACCATGAAACCTGCTCTGCTAAAACAATACTTAGCAAATGCTCATCCAAGTATGATAAGCAAAAACCAGTCCTTTTTTGAATTAAAACTATCCAATCTGAAAAGACAAAAGCTGAACAGAACTGGAATGTTTTGAAAGACTAACAATGCCGCTGTACATGCATCATTTGCCATTGCTTTGCATGTGACAAAAATTAAAAAAGCACATACAATTGGTGAAACCCTTCTGAAACCTTGCATATTGGAAAGTGTGAAGTTAATGCTTGGAGAAATAGTATCTCAAACAATGAAATAAATCTCACTATCATATGACACAATAAAATCTTGAATCCATGAAATGTCTGAAAATACGTATTAAGAGCAAGGTGATATCGAAAATTAATTCCTCTCCTGTTTTTGCTCTTCAGCTGAATCAAACTACCGATGTTTCCAATCTCTCACAGCTACTTGTGTATATCAGATATGTTGCAGATGAAAGGATTAACGAAGAATTTCTCATCTGCCAACCTTTGGAAACAATATCAATTGCAGCCGATGTTTTTCAAGTGTTGATTGATTTTTTTGACAAAGCCGAATTGAGTTGGATAAGCTTGTTGGGGTTTGCATTGATGATGCTCCAGCCATGGTTGGTGCAAACTCGGGATTGGTTTCCCTGGTAAGGCAGAAAAATCCAGCAATTCAAGAAACGCATTGCATGATTCACAAAGCAGCACTCGTTTCCGTAAACCATTCCGATAAGAGACTTCACGAGCATTTGTCTGTTGTAATTAAAGTTGTTAAAAATGTGAAAAGTCCAGCGCTCAACACTCGCCTCTTCAGCAAGCTTTGCAAAGATATGGATGCCAATTATACCGCACTTTTATATCACCCTCAAGTTCGTTGGCTCTCAAAAGGAAACATACTCTCTTGTATTTTCGAACTAAGAGAAGAAGTCAAGTTGTTTTTGATTGCAAAACAAAAAAATGATCTATTGTTAGCATTTGGTCGAGTCGAATTTTCTACGTACTTAGCTTATCTTGCTGACATATTCGAAACATTAAATCAACTAAACAAGGAACTGCAAGGTCCAGGAAGTAATATAATTGTGCACACTGATGCCATCAATGCGTTTGTGGCTACGCTGAAGCTTTGGAGCCAACAAGCAAATAATGATAATTTTGCATCATTTCACACTGCTTGACTGAGATAACTGGATATGATTTTGAACAAAATTTGAAGGAGGACATCATCAGCCATCTACAAAACTTGCAAAATAAGTTTGAACGATATTTTCCCGAGATAAATACTGTAGTTCTAGCATTTTGATGAAAGTAGCTAGAAATCTTTTTCTATGTACTGTAAAGTGGAAGATGTTCCTGAAGCAATTCAAGAAGAATTTATAGAATTAACAAACGATTCTTTTGCAAAAGATGAATTTCGCACTTGCAACCTAGAAGAGTTTTGGGTTAAAATGCAACGTTGCTATCCACGGCTAGGTATTCATGCTCTGAATATTCTGGTTCCGTTTTCTTCATTTTACCTGTGTGAGTGCGGCTTCTCTGCGTTGCTTACTATCAAATCTAAAATATGGAACCAACTTGACGTTAAATCTGACATTCATTTCGAATTATCTACTACTTCACCAGACATTGAAAAGCTCATTGCCAAAAAACAAGGGCAGCCGTCACATTAAATAAGTATAACTGAAGTAATTTGCTAATTTTTTTTTTTAATAAATAAGCATCATTAAGGGTAAACCAAGTAACCACTTTTGTTAAAAGGGTAAATATGTAAAAAAAGGTTAAGAACCATTGCTCTAAGCCTAGTGTTGCTGTTGCAGCTACAGACGATCAATCTCCGCCAAGTTGTAGTGATGAACCGTTAGTTTCTGTAGCTTGGTTTTGCCACTCTAATTGATTTATTAACTAGGTTAATTTTGATTGTGATGTTATTTTTACTTTCTAGGTATTGTCATGTTTGTACATAAAGTGTTTTCTAACAAAACATGAAAAATTGATTAGAGCGAGCATTATATATCATTGACTAAAAATAAAATAAGAAAAGAGATCTTCATAAAATTTAAGGTAAGTTTATTTGTTTGCAAATATGCTATAATTGTTAGGATTTTACATTGTACTTTCGTTTTGGTTTTTAATTATACTTGAGTTATAAATCCTTTTTTGATGTTATTTTAATAACTAAAAGCTACCCAATCAAAATTCAATTTTACCAGCTTGGCTATCATCTACTACAAGCCTGCACTTGATTTTGGACGGAGTACATATCAATCAAATAACTTTTTTTTATACGTTAAAATGCAAAGATAAAATGAGATGTGATCTTTACAAATAGCTTTTTTTATTTACAAATTTAAGCCTATAGACTCTGTTATGAGAAAGACCATAGACATGGTCAATTGATTGATTCGTATTCTTAAAGTAATTTTTCTACTTAATTTTTATGTAATTATGTAGACCTAGTTTAATTTTTTTTTTTTGAGATTTTAGATTAGTTTTATTTACTAACTAACTAACCAACATAAATGGTTCAAACGGTGAAATATAATACTTTTTTTCAATAAAATAAAAATACAATTGTTAAAAATAATTATTCTATTACCCTAGAAAATGCCTCCAAAAAAAGTTATCTGGCCATGAATACAGAAAGAGACGCATTCAGCAAGAAGAATCAATGAAAAAATACCTAAAGCTTTCAAGTTTTTTCAGTCCTTCTAGGTCAAGCAGTGGAAGCAATTAAGTCTCTACTTCTTCATCAGCTACAATGTCTATCCCAATTTACCATCTAATGATATTAAATCATAACCACTTATGATGCTATACTTTCTGAAGAAAATAGCAGTTGCATACGTAAAGTAAAAGATTAAGATAATAACTTTAATGAAGTTTTAGACAATAATGTCATACTCATAGCAAAGAATACTCAAAACGTTGAAAGTATTTGAAACATCAAAATGCTGTTGACTACCATCATCAGCCCACGGGTCAAATGATTTAAAAAATGCTGAAAGAGACCATATTATTATAAATGAACCACATTCTATCGATAAACAGCACAATTTTTAAAAGAATGCAGATAAACGCAGTTTTTCTTTGATAATGATGTATAGGAAAATGAAAAGTAATGAGAATTTTCTTAGAAAATGGCTTATCTATTCACTAAGCACAAATAAAATATACTGTTTTTGTTGCACAATTTTTGGAATCTGGTCAAATAATCAATGTTAGGAAAATCTGAAATTAATAAGTGGAAGCATGCTCATGAAATCTTTCAGTCACATGAAAATTCAGCAGATCACCTCAAATGCCGTAGGAAATGGCTTGAAACATCAATACGATTGCAGAATAATAAAATTATTGATAAGGAATTACATTCACAAGTGGAAAAAGAACGTAAACATTGGTTCAAAGTTTTAGAGCGCTTAATTATCATCACTTAGTATTTAGCTGAACGCAATTTGGATTTCAGAGAGACTTGGAGCGCATTATCTACCAAACATAATGGGAATTTTTTAGGTCTTGTAGAGTTACTTGGAAAATTTGATTTAACAATGAGTGAACATTTACGTAGGGTTCTGTCTACAAAAACTCATATTCGTTATTGTAAAAAAATATTCAGAATAAATTAATTAATTTATTGGGAAATTGTGTTGAAGAAAATATACTTAACTGAGCCAGGGCAGCCAAATATTTTAGTCTGATTTTACATTGTACACCAGATAAAAGTCATGTGGAACAACTTTTATTTACAATACGATTTCTAAGATACAGAAGACATCGAAATAAAGGAATATTTTGTTAGCTGTAAACCTATTATAAATAGTAAAGGCCGAGAATTGTATAAAAGTATGCTTGATTTTTTGCCAAAGAGCAATCTAGACTTAGATAACTGTTACAGTCAGGGCTACGATAATTCTTCAAATATGAAAGGAAAAATAAAAGAGTTCAGGCACGGATCATAGAAAAAAATCCACGGGCATTTTCTAAGTCATGTGGATGTCATTGTCTTAATTTACATGTAGTAGTTGGTGACAGTGCAATAAGTTGCCTAGAATATACTCTTCATTTTTTGGTACTGTCCAGCGAATATTTTTTTTCTGCACCTCTAGGGCAATGGCATACATTTAAAAACATGTTAACAGTCTCACTGTAAAACCAATATGCGAGACTCGATGGGAGTGCAAAATAACATGTCATTAAATATAAAACACAGAAATCCATTAAATATAAAAGCCACAAATCCATTAAATATAAAACACAGAAATCATACCAGCTCCTTATGAGCTTGCAGAAACACTTTCTTTTGTTCCGGCAGTGCGACATTATGCACAAACTCATGTGGCCCAAATAGTGGATAGTGAATTTTTGTGATGATAACTGTCTGGTTTGATGTCTTAAGCAGACTAAACTCGTCGGTAAAACTATGCAGAACACCTTCTTCTAATTATCTACTGCAGTTTCCCTAATGAATAATGTAACTGATTATCGCGCAAATGGATATGAAAGAGCAGAAGAGCCAGCAAAAAATTTGCAGAAAGAAGAGGCTTTTTGAATATGAGTCCACTGACGAAGTTTCAAATGCATGTTAAAAAAAAAAAAAATTTTAAAAAGCATGTTTTAAATTTAATATTGGACAGTGCAATTGATTCTTTATCAAAACGATTTAAACAGTTAAAAATACATAATGACATATGGGGATTTTTAAAGAATCTTAAAAGATTTTCCAGAGAAAAATCAATTCAAAGTAGCATTTTAAGGTGTGGAAAATGAGTCAAGGTACAGCGAAAATAGTGATATTAATTGCTGTAACCTCTGGTCTGAACCATATATAGTCAAAATTTGTTTTCTTATGATGTAAGGCTCCCAATAGAAGATGCCAGGTTTATAAGCACTTATAAATTTTAAGAAGTTATGCCGAATCTGTGGATTTTATTAAAAATAATGCTCACCATACCCATTACTGTTGCTGCCAGTGAGAGACGTTTTAGTACGCTAAAACTTGTAAAAACATTTTTACGGTTGTACATGTGTGAAAATAGATCGAATTCTTTGGGAATTTCCTACATTAAAAATAAAATTACAAAAAAAATAAATATACAGTAGAAAATGCCATAAAGAGATTTGCTGATTTAAAGGCAAGAGAAAAATATTTCAGGTAGGCTGATTTCCTGCACTGTCTCAAATTCAGGTTAAGACAAAAATATTATTTTTCACTGTTAAAAGCCAACTAAGATATTAAACTTATTTACATTATGTTATGTGTTTAAGTTTTTCCTTCTAAAAATTTTATGAATGTGCACTGTGTAGAAACAATCTTGTTGTTCGCCGTAAAAAAATAGGTTAATAACTGTATTAAAATTATTCAGTTTTTTGTCGTGTATTTTTAATAATTGTACTTGGGACAAGGGCGTCAACTTTTCTTTTGCCCAGGCACCAGCAACCCTAGAGCCGGCTCTGAAAATGATGCATGGAGATAAATACTCCTACTTGTAATTAATTGTATTTATTCAAAGTTAAAACTAAAAATTGCACTAAGCTGTTGCAAAACTCATTGGACGTTTCTTGAAATTTTTTAAAACTAAACTTTTGTAACTCTATCCCAAAATTATGTGCATGTGAATTTCATTGTAATTGCATTAAGTGTTGATCTAAAATATTGCAAAAATTGAAAATTAATTATTGTTTTTGACAATAGGGGGCTTTTCTGTATTAGAATGAAGAGCTCTTGTTGGCAACGTGGTTGAGTGGTCAAAACTATTTTTCTAATAGCGGACATGATTGACACGATCGCGCGTTTCAAACTTACACTTGTCATTCTGTTGTGTTTTTGGAAAAGACGCTTAATGGCACTTTGCTCTGCTTCGTAGTCTTAGAAAGCAGCTCTAAATTTTAGTCATATATTTAATTAAAAACTAAAAAAACAAATTAAAAATTTTTTCAACAGGACAGTATTATTCTGCTGCATTATCTTACTGTCAGTAGCGGTTACTATTATCAGACCTTGCATCAAAAGTCGCTAGCCTCTTGATTTTATATAAAAAATCTTTATTATGACCAAAACTTTCACTTTTATGTGCATTTACTCGGACCTAACCACACGCTACAGTTATATAATTTACGCGCAATAAAAATAAATTTATATTAGTATATGGTTTTGCATTAATTACGGTTGCCATATATGAATAGGCGGAATTTCTGACAGACATAGGAGTGCCAGCTAAAAAAATTTTTGAAGGGGGCGACAAAATAAAATTGTCTGAGATTCTAGGATGATTCAAAAAAAAAGGTCTTCACTTAGACTCAGTCTCGGATTTTTTCAATTCTTGTCCCAAAATTAAATATACGAATTTCATGTCAAAGTTAAACCGTTTAACTGAAAAATAATTTATTGGATTCTAAAATTTCGGACATTTGAATTTTTTTCCGAACATTTAAATTTTTTGATTAAAATTCCGCACAGTATGGCAACCCTAGCACAAATAATCACCTCAAGTCAAATAAGCTAGTTCTCCTTGTTTGTCCTTATAAGTTTATTTTTATTTTTTTAATTTTTGTTTATTGTTTTTTAAGGTGCTGTAAAAATGCAGATTATAATCCAATTTGCAATATCTGTACAATGTATCATTTGCTTGTTCAAGTGTATATCGTTTTTCACAGCTACATTTTGTCAGCCTTTGAGTAATATGTTTTTCTGCTGTGGCTTTATTGTTGCGGCAGAGAAATTTAAAAGAAATTTATACTCATATATAAAAATATAGAGAGATAGCAACGACCTACAGTGAAACTTTATTATTTGATTTAATCCGATTTCTTAAAGGATTTTTTTAAAGCAGGAATGGTTTTACTAACAAGTTTGTTGGTTGTCTCCCGACTTTTAAAAATATGTAGTGACCGAGGGTATTGACAATTTAGAATTTAAAAAAGAGGCTCTGGAAAACAAATTTCTACTGTACTTAAATTATGAAAAGTTGTTTGGTAGATTTTATAAAAGTTTGATTTGATGAAGACCGTATAATTTTTTTATAAATTTTTGTTAAAAATGTTAAAGATCGTTTGGTTTAGTTTCTATTTTCATTTAATTTAAAAGCAATTCATTGCACTTTGGGCTCTTTCTGCTCGTAAGCCTAAAAATGATTCGTTTTGAACCCTAAAAACGTGTAATTCACAACGCCAATGCTCAAGTCAAACATCTTTACTATTTTACATGTTTCATATCAGTAGGTTAACAATTATAGTCATCAGTAAAGAGCCAAAAAGAAGGTAATTAATACTGCTAATAGCCTATTATCATACGTTAAAACAAACATGGTGTGTAGTACGGTTGTTTAGCAAATATGAACTTATAACAGTTTGAGGACTAACTTGTAAGAGTTTGCAAAATAAGATACTTTTCAGACAGATTATGAAATACAGAAAAGATTTTATTTGTTTCTTGATAAAGAAACACCGATTTTAATTTGAACGCGGAATAAGGAATATACAGCTAAAACACTGTGTATTCTGACTTTATAAAGAGTCAAAAATAAACCTGGTCTGGTTTACATTATAAAAAAAAGCAAAATGATTCAAACTTTTATACAGAAAAGAATTGTTGAGGATGCCGATAAAAGCAAAGAAACCACTTCAATCTAAACCATCCTATGCATTTGGCATTCTGTAATACTGAGTTTAAATCTGTGGTTATTGAGCTTTAACTTAAAAATTGAGCTGCATGTTACTGCAAAATGATGAAGGCAGACGTAAAGATTTAAGTCAAAAGATTGTATACGGTGTGTATGTATGTATGTATGTATAAGGCATGTTCGAATTTTAGGATAATCTTTATTGACCTTTAATCAGTTCGTAAAACAAAATATTCGAGTTTACCCTGGAGTTTGAATAAAAGAGCTTTCACTCTGACTTGCGAGTGGAAGGGCGCGAGTTCAGTGCTCAGTCTATCTCAGTGCTTTTTATCGTGCAGTTCAAAATAATGACATCAACAACCAGAACTTGTATTGTTTTACAACAATCTGTCAAAGTTTTAATTCTTAAAGTCGTCATATAACCTATTGTTGTTTGGTATTTGGACTATACATCCGGCCAAAAAATTGGCTTTATTTACGTATCCCTTAGTTCAAAAGCCAAAACTTGTTTTTATGCTTTGTCTACCATATTCTTTAAAGCTCCTTAATTAGAGTTTTTATACGGTTAAGACCCTTAATGTTAATCAAATAATTTTTTTATAATTGTGTTGTGGTAAAAATATTGAATGCAATCAACTTTAATTGTAACGTCACTTACACAACACACATCGCATGAAATTTCAACATTAAAATCGGATCTCATACAAAAAATTTTCCTGTGGCTCATTGAAAGTAGTGGTCAACTCATATATTTTTCAGAAACTCCCCTTTGTAATCGACTTGAACCGGAATGAGTCACATCTTTCCTAATGCGCGGCCGGTCATCCAATATTGTACAAAACGCCTGGCGCTATCAATAATGGTATTTAATTGAATGGCTGAATTTAATTGCAAAAAATATTCGTTATGGGTAGGCTTACCATACGTCCCGACTTTTAGGGCTTTGTCCCTGCAGGTTCTCCAGAAATCCCACCAAAAATCCAATACAGATTTGAAGTTAAGACCTCCAATTTTTTGCTTTTTTTTGAACACTACATTTCAGGAACTTTTAAAAATTAAGAAATCAGTTGCAGATTCGAAGTGAAGATCTTTTTTTAGCAAACATTGCTTTTTCAGACACGAAAATTGAGAAATCAGAAATTGATAAAAAGTTATGACCTTTTTACTTTTTAAGAACGAATTTTTTTCTATTAACATGCGTCCCCCGGTTTGCCCCTTTGGAAATATGGTGTGTCTAGTTATGGTGAACTTATAAACCTAGGATATCTCTCAGGCGGAAATACGGAAACGCGTTTCTCGCGTTTTGGCAAACCTTTTCTGTAATACAGTACAGCTCTCACGCCGACTCAAAAGACAGTGGACTTCATTTGGTGTGCAAAGAGAGAATGAACTAAACCCAAGATCACGGTGATCAAATGGGTGCGGTGAGAAAACTGTTTCTGCAGATGTAAGATTTTTATAACATAATAACAGAAATAACGTTCTTCGAGTATATACTGTAACTTCTAACCGATATATTTTTTCGACAAGTCCAAGCGAGGATTGCCGTTGAATTAAAAACCGAGCTTAAACAAACAAGACACGAATCAATCTCAAATGGATAAATGTGTAGTGCTGTTTGGGATTCAAGTTAGCTGCGCGTAACATAATGAAAACGCACATGGTGAAAAGTATATAACCCCTTCGAAACTAAATAAAAGCAAAATTCCAAAACGATATCTTATAAAGAGTACACGCATAAATATAATTAAGTAAAAAAAAGTTTCGTTAGTTTATAGGAAAAGAAACATATTTAGGGTTCAAGCTCCATTTTAATATAAATAAACAATCAAAAGGTAAAAATAAGTGGTAAAGCAAAAGAGACTAATAAAATAAAGTTAATTTAGTTTTTCGTTTGCAACCAATCACAAATCAATTAAACATTAGCATGCAAATCTTGATAGGGACCGCTTGCAATTTGTGATAATTTAGTTTAAGCAGCTGTCCAACTAGCAGTTACTGTAACGGATTAAGCTGGTAAAGAAATAAAAAGAACATAAACCGGCGTTTATTTAATTATTTCGTGCATTTGCACCATGTCTTTCTTTATCTTTCCAATGCCACTACCACCACCGTTGGTATTATCTTTGCTCAAAACTTTATTTGTTTTGCTTGTGGTTGATGTGGACCAAATGTCATTTTTGAGTTTTATTAATGCTTCCCGTACGTCACTTCCACAGCAGTATATAATGAATATCAACACACCTTGAAGTCCATTGATGACAGCATTGATGTAGAGAAAAACTGTTGAAGTGGTTCCTGGTGCGTCTGCAAGTAAAAAAAAACATTTTTGAATAAAACTCTTTTTTGACTTACTGGAAAAACAATTTTATAAAATGAATTTGTGTCGCACTCTAATCATAATTTTACAAGGATATTAAATAAAATATAGTTTGGATCTTTACGTACTGTTAAAAAACATCAAAATCCAAGACAATCCAAATGCAGGACTGAGTAAAATTATTGTTTTAAATCCAGATATAATTTGATCAACTTTTACAAAGTCTTGTTGGTTGTCTTTCAACACCAAGGATATATTGTCGCTTTTCTTTAATTGAATAACAAATAGAGCAGCGTGAATAACAATGCTTATATTGGTTACAACCACAATGCCAAGAGGAATCAGAACAGATGTAACTCTTATTTGAGACTTTGTACTTAGCCAGCACATTTCAAAAGTCTCTGTCGCATTTAGAAAGAAATCATTTGTATTTTCCTTTCTTGCCATGTAAGTTGAATTGTGAAACCCAACTGCAGCCGATATTGTAACAATGGTTAAAGGTATAAACCATCCTACAAAATAACTGAGATATTTTATTTTATGACGGTGTCTTCCGTATAATCGTAGTCCTTTTCGAGAAAGTTTTAATCGCAGATTGACTCCTTCCATCAGCATCCAACAACCTGAAATACATTTGTTATTTGTGCGCAATTATTAGAAAAAACACAATGACAAATTATATTCTGATTATTAGTGTTCTTAATAATTAATAGTTTCACCCTCTTATTATATCTGAATAATAGTTAATAATTATATCTCTTAGTGATGCAGTCGAGACCGAGACCAAAATTGAGACGGAAAAATTACGAGACCTAAGGTTTGAGGACGAGACCAGAAACATCAAAACCAAGACAGAGACCGAGACAGAGACCGAAAAATTTTACAAAATTGCAGTCAATAGTTTTTTTGAATAATTTAAAATTACATTTTCAATAAACAAAAACCTCTAACATGTTGAAAAGAGCTTTTCTCCATGTGGTTGCATCATTAAAAATTTGCTTTAAAAAAAAACCTCAACTAGAGCAGAAGGAACCAAAAACACACGAGGCATGCTGGTTAAAAATGTTGAAAAAATTCTGGTTATTCGTTGAAACATTTTTTTTCAAAAATCAAAATGCTGAAAGTACAGTCATGACGGGAATGATTGAAATTCATGCAAATATTTGATTAGCTGGGTTATTTATGTTGACGTGTTGCAGTTGTTGGATTTCTTGGCTATTTTTGGCTTGGCTTAGAATTCGTTTAATTAATTACCTTAAAAAGATTAAAAATAATGGCCAATTATGCAAACGAGCAAAAACTGTTTAGCGGCTTGTAGGGTTTTCTTTCGCTATTACCCCTGTTTATTTTCAATCTATTTTAGAGTAAACTATTCGGAGTAGTCTTTAGGACGTTGTCATTTTCTATATTGTCATATTAATACTTTTTTAGTTAAACTTTAAAGCAGTTTAATATTTTGTTTTAAGCAATTAGATTCATTTGTTGAGGGGTGGGGGTGTTTCAGCGCCAAAAACACAATTATTATAATCCGTATGTCTTTTACAAAAGAGAGGGATTTTGCAATAAAAAAGGGGGCCACTTTTAAAGAATTATTGAAAAAATAATCAAAATTTTTTTAACATTGTTGTTTTATTTTTATCCTCCTGACTCCCTGACTCACAAAAAAATTTCAGAGCGACTACACACGGAGCAACTGTGAAGCTATTACATTGATCTGTTTCCGGAGATGCCAAGATATTGTTGTTCGGTTGGAATTTTTGTTTATTTTTTTTTAGTTTATGTTTAGAAATATGATCAAAATTCAAGACCGCTTGCCAAAACCAACAAGCAGGAAAAAATGCCGTAAATGTTTTTCCCAAGGATACAACACAATGGCGAGAGTAGGCTTTAAACTGCGACGGTGTTGATGACGTTTGCCGTAGATTATGGCGCTGCTAACCACTCAACCACGCTATTGACGTATGCAAAATAAAAGTGAAGACCTTTTTTGTTTGTCACTTTTTTCAAGTCCTAATTATCTTCTTTTTGAAAAAAGTCTTCATTTTATTTTAAGAATATTTTAGCTGTTTTAATGTTACTATAAACCTTTCACCAGCTTTTTTTTGGGGGCTTTTAAACCTACAATTCTCCCCTTCCACGCATACGTCTATGAATTTATAGATTTCAACGTGGTTTGAGCAACCTGGTCGAGCTTTTAGAGCGTGGTAATTGTAACTAAAACAACTGTAATTCAAAATCTACTGGCGCCATTCTGTTGTGCCTCGAGAAATAAATTTTATGGCACTTTCTCTTGTTTGGCGATCTTAGCAAGCGTTCTAAATTCTAGTCAAATCTTTTTAAAACACTAAAAGATAAAAATAAAAAAATTTCAACCGGATAGCAATATCTTGGTATTTTCGGAAGCAAGTCGGGATAATTCATTGTTCTACGTATAGCGCCTCCAAGGCTTTTCTATAAGGAAGAAGGATGAGTAAAATGAAAAAAAATAAATACACTAGAGGGTGGGAAAACGTTGTGACTCAAAGGATCACCACGTCTTCATTTTCATAAATAATTGCTGGCCATAATTAAAAATTAAATATATTGTATACATAAATTTTGAATTTCATTATAACAAACCTGATCGCTTCATCTAGAAAAAAACGTAGGATCAAAGTAATTTTTTGGGGGGAGGAGTCAGATCCAAGCTTACTACTTGTAAGATAACTTTAAAATCAAAGGAAAGATAAAAAGTTTTTATTACTGTAATTCTGTACCAAACGCGTTCCAGGGGATAGTTGCAAAAAAATTTGGCCCCCAGCTTGTAAAAGATTCGGCACCCGTTATGTAATCCTAATTGTTAGCAAATTAAAATTTGCATCGTATTACGTAACTGCAATCTTGCCAAATCAAACTCGAAAAAACTGTTTAAATAAAAATTTTATCGTTCGCGTCTCAAACCATATTTTGTGCTTTCACGGGCCATATTTTGGACAGGTTTAAACTCTAATATATTTCATTGCACTACACGCTTTAGATTTCACTGCGGGCAACTTTATCTTTATTATCAAAGTCTAATTTCAATCAACTTTTAAACGTTTTCAAACCGAGCACTTACGACATTTTTGCTTCCAGTTAACGTTAAGTCTTTTTAATCTTACCTATAACAGGGGTGCCCAACCTTTTACTCGTCGCGAGCCAAAAACAAGTGTAATCTAAAAAAAAAAGTCCTCACTCTGATTAAATAAATCAAGACGATTGAGCATCTAATTCAAAATTCTTTGGCTGTTTGCACGAAAAAAATTTCGCCGGCCGCGGATTGGGCAACCTTGACCTATGTCAATACACTCAAATTAAGGTCGGAAACAAGCGTTTCAATTTCTTTAAAGCAACTTTGGCAGGCGTACTGAATTTTAAGGTAGTTGAGTAACTATTATGAAAAAATTGGAAGGCATTAGAAACTGGAAAAGCTGTGTTATTTATCGAAATCAATCAGAAACGAACAAAAAATATGCACTAAAGTTGATAATATTATTAAACGCACGAGTTGCTGCTCGCTTCGTCCGGTACAATGGAATAACAATAAAAATGCAACCCAAAACCCGTTGGTGTAAATTTTGTTTTGAGTGACACTTTTATCTTTTTTCTTTTGCACCTGACGAAGTGAGCAGTAGTTCACAAAGCTTGTGCATTTAATGATAATAAAACACTCAATCCTATTTAATGCAGATTTTTTGTTCTTTTCAGTAGATTAACTTTTACAAACAACATTTAAAAATATATGTCGGGTCTCTGGGGATACTACTGCATTTAAGCTAAATCAAAACTAATCGTTGCATTTTTTTATATTTCTTCTAATTACAAGTCTTTAAAAGGCAGCATTTAAATTGTAAAATAAAGCTTAAGGCGCGGTAATTATTAAAAATTCAAACAAAATGAATTACACCAGGCAATAAAAAAACACGCGGTAGCTCGCGCTTAAACGAAGTATGAAACGCATCCGAGTTGGATACGCGCTAAAGTCGAAATACACAACATTCTATCTTGCTGTTGCAGTTCAATTTTTATGTATTATTTTCATCGTTCTTTCGTTAGAACTAGTTTTCCAAATGAAAAAATGAAAATAAAACTAGCTTTAAAAAACATTTGTGTAATCAAGTTACTTCGTTTTTTTACAATCGGATTAATTTGTTGTGAATGTTTTAACAGGCAAGGTGTGAGTAGAAAGATGGACTTATAAAGCAACGATTTAGAAATTAATGGTAGAAACATTTAAACTATTACCAGATTTGTTTGTTGTTATTCAAATAAAGACTTTTTGTAATCTGATTAGCTTGCAACAGATGGTCCTGATTACAATAACATCTTCATTAAAATACACAGAAAAAATTCCAAAACTAAAGGCGCATTTACAGCTGTTTACAGTACTTTTTTTCAGCGTGATCTTTGTTTGTTTTATTGACGCTCAAATCCACTGACTTTTTCTGAAAAAATGATTGAAAAAAAAGCCAATACATGCATAACTGATCGAGAGCTTGCCTCTGAATCAAACGTAACATACTGTATACGACGTTTTCAACCACCTGAGAGGGATTGGTGCTTATTTTGATTAAAAATTTTTGTTTGAGCTGAGATATGTGCATCTGAATTTCAAGGTCAAAAACCGCAAGAACTTTCTTGACAACCTAATAAATTTCATTTATATCTCTTTTCAATTTCGAGCGGACAGCAATATCTTGTCATCTTCGGAAAGCAAGCCGGGTAATTGCTTACCCTATATATTAGTACCTCCGTCGTTTTCCTGCGAGTCAGGAGAATCTTCTTCTTCTTCTTCTCCTTTCGGCCTTTCCCTTTAGTCAGGGGTGGCCACAGCGTATCATCATTCTCCACATCTTTCTGTCTTCAACATCCGTCTCCTTCACACCAACTTCCCGCATATCTTCCTTTACTGCATCTAAAAATCTTCTCTTTGGTCTCCCTCTTCTCCTCTTTCCCGGTAACTCCATTTCCATCATTTTTTTTCCTACATACTCTTGGTCTCTCCTCATGACATGTCCATACCACCTCAGCCTGCCCTCCCTCATCTTCATTCCTAACTGTTCAACCTTAACGGTACTCCTGATGTGCTCGTTTCTAATCTTGTCTTTTCTCGTCACTCCCATAGCAAACCTCAACATTTTCATCTCTGTGACTTCCATCTCTTCTACTTGTTTTTTTGTGACTGCCACTGTCTCAAGTCCATACACCATTTCTGGTCTTACCATTGAACTGTACACTTTTCCTTTTACTCTAGCTGGTAACCTCCTGTCGCAGATTACTTCCGATACTCTTCTCCAACCGTTCCATCCTGCCTGTACTCTCTTTTTTACCTCCCTCTCACAACCACCACTTTCTTGCACCGTTGATCCCAAATACTTAAATTCCTTTACTCTTGGCACTTTTGCATCCTCCATCTTTACTGTTTCGTCATCATTTTCTCCATTTATGCAAAGATATTGGGTCTTTGACCTACTTACTTTCAGGAGAATAAATAGACATAAAAAAAAATAATAAAATGAAATGAAAGAATGAGTCTAAGCTTTTTACAACTTCAAATTGCAACAAAGCTTGTCAATTAAGCGTCGTTATTAAGTAAATTGCATTCACCAAAGTAACAGTATACAAGTAACAAAAAGATCAAAAAAATATAAATTAAAAGAAAACGAGTTTGAGACCACATCATTTTAAGACCAAGACCGAGATCACTAGCACATGGTCGAGACCGAGAGGAGACCGAAACCACTTAAAATCAATTATATTAGTTATTATCTTTCAATAGTCTCTTAATGGTTAATAATTATATCTCTTATTATCCTAAATGGTCTCTTAATAGTCTTTAATAATTAATAGCTATAACTCTTATTATCTCTGAATAGTCTCTAAATAATTAATGGTTGTTTTATTTATCATCTCTTAATAGTTTTTGAATAGTTAATAGTTATGTTGTTTATTATCTCTTAAGCGCCTTTTAATAAATTACTTCTTTTTTATTTTAAAACTCATAATTTTCTACAATTTTTGCAATTCAGATGGCTTTCATCATACAAATTATGGCTTTGATGACGCACAAGCTTGAGCTGTAGCCCCGGATGTACATAGATTTTGAACTAAAAAAAAACTTCGACTTGGACCTCATTATAACAAAGAAAAAAATATACTTTTTTTGTTTTTCAATTAACATTAAAGTCGTATAAATTGGACAGCAATATTCATAAGTATTAAATCACCAAAAAAAAAACAATATTTTTTTGCAAGGAAAGTCTCATAATTTAGGTAGTAATTGATACGCATAAAGATAAAAATAGTTTGATTAAATAAAAATATAAACCTACCAGTTACAAGAACAAAATAATGTAGAGATACTGCTGTAGTTTGACAACTTATTGAGTCTTGAAGAGCAAGGTCATGGAAGAGACTGGTTATATGGAGAAAGAGGAGACCGCAAATCAGATTCAACTGTATGAAAAGCCGTTGATTTTTTACTCTTTTCCTTACGGAAACAAGAAGGAATAACGATAACACCAGAAAAAAGACAGATATGGACTCCGTAATATAAGAAACAATCTAAAACACAAATAAATTTATTAAATGTAAACATCTTTTTTATTTAATTCATATCAAAAACTACAACATATCGGCTGCTGCGTTCTCAAGAATACTGAGCGTTGTGTATATGATAGGAATGTTATTGGTTCAACCATGATCTTTATCACATTTTTAAAACGGGACTTTATTGCAGAGATTTTATACCAAAAACAATATACCCCTTCAGGGTAAATTACTCCAATAGAAAAAAAGGCATCTAAAGGTATTATGCATCCCGAACAATGTTATGAAAGTTGCACGTTAAATTAAAAAAAAGACAAGGCAGCTTTAATGAATAGGTCTGAAGCATCCGGGCATTTTGCATCGTACCCGATAGTCTTCACCTACAGCCTGATTAGCATGATTTTGGAGCAAGTCATATTGTCGTGCTCATTGCACAACACATTCTTCTTTGGTGCTGCAATGTAGTGTTGGGAAGCGTGCTCTCTTCTGTAGAGCAATGTAGGGGAGACCCGGGGAAGTTGCAACATTCTTATTTGTCGAAATCTAACATCAACTAGCAAAATTTTAAATAGCCCCAAATAACAATCATATTAAGACTGATTGCTAGCAAATAACATTGTTTAGTTCCAATGACTAAAAATAGGCTTACTGTAAAAACAAGCTTTTTGAGTAGGGAAAGTAAATTTTTCGAAATTTAATTTTTGTCTTCTGGGGAGATAGCGGGTGCAGTTTTATTGAAATGTTTTATATCAGTCGAAACACAAAACAATAGGCTATTAAATGCCTAACAAGGTTTGGCCACTAAAACTTAACTCTTTGAGATATTAACAAAAACTTGACTAAGTATGAGATTTGGGAAGTTGTAACATAGACTGATGAGGTAAGTTGTAACATATATTTTTGTGCATAGATTTAACTAGCTTATATTAAAAGTAACTTCGGCAACAACATTTGTGAATGATATGAGAATTTACCAAAGAAAGACTAACAGGAACACCAGCTCATCATCACAAGACAACTTAGGAGCTGCTGCAGCAGTTGCTATAATTTAAAAGAGATCAATAAAGGGAGTAGTAAAACATTGTTGGTTACGATGTAAAATTCTACGGAGAACTAAAAAAACTTAAAGATAGGCCAAGTCCTTGGTGCAAAACAAGAAAAGGTCTAAAAAATGTACCATGTTAAAAGACACACCAGATAAGGACAATCTGTTACAGCTGCAAACAAAGAAAAGCTTATTTTTGAAAAAACACTAAAAGCAAAAGAGTAGTTTTGCATTACATATCTTGAGCCCTATTTTAACAGTCGTCCTGATGAGGAGTGGGTGGTACAATGCTATGGTTACCTAAAGAGGTCACATTTAGTTTGTGCCGAAGATTTGAATAGATATTTTTGTCACAAATGTGATTCTGAAATTCATGATTGAGCTAATCTGGTAGTGAAAAAAAACTGTTTTAAAATTTTTAGACAACGGCCAAATACCTCATTTTTGTGCTTGATACTCATGTCTATGACTAAGCTATGTGTGATTTCGTTGTGTTTACGTTTTCATATTGTTATTTTCTTCAAGTTACATTTATATTTAAACATTTATTAGTGATTTTTGTTGCTGTTACAACTTACCCCATTGACGGGGCACATTGTAACGCTTTTTTTAAATATTTAAATGGTAATTTTAAGCACTAAGCTTTGAAAATTATTAATTTATTTTTTGATATTAGTTAAAAAGTGACCTAAATTTTTTATATTAAACAAGAATTTTGAAAAAAAAACATTTATTATGGGAGAAATAGCAAAAAGAAAAAAAGTGTTACTACGTGCCCCGGTCTCCCTATTATTAAGACCCATAACCCGATTATTTTAAATCTCTTAAGACTTAACACCAAACAAATAATCGATTTGCTACCTAACTTCAAAAATTGTTAAATGGATTTGTAAAGCTCAATGTAAAATCTTTATAATAGCCTTATACGTTGGTGGGCAAGTTACTTTGTAAAAAATAACTAGATACAAATTGCAATTACTCGGCCTAAAGAATAACCGGTTTCAAGTAACAATTATTATTTTGAACAAATAATGTAATATAGTTACAATACAACTTTTTTTTAGTCTTCATTTGTTTTCATCTCGCTGATAATTAAATTTAGCCGCTCCGATTACTTGATAAACAAAAAGTCCATCACATAAATCCCGCGGACATTGTTTACGTTAACAAAAAATATCTTTCAATATAAAAAGTAACTGTAACTAATAATTTTTGATTATAGGATTGAAATCATCATTATTTACAATTTTTACAAAAGTAACTGAGTCATAGTTACCAAAAAAATAACTAGTTACTGTCCAACTTTTGGCTTATGTTGACTGTTTTTATGACTATGAATACTACCGCTTAATCTATCTTTGTAGTTAAGTGTCGAAATATCTTTCGTGCTTTTATAAACAAACATCTGTAACAACACTCTTATAGAAAAGTTGTGATTTTGTGTATTTATATTTGTTTATTTATTGTCAAAATGATATAAACACATGGCAATATTTCTGAAAAGTCGACTTTTGCTTTTTTATTTTCTCATTTTATTTGCTTTTTTCTCGCGGCTTCTTTAATCACAAATAACATTTTGATAAAATCTAGATATAAATAAGAATACATTAAGTATTTCATTAAAACTCCAAAAACATGAAAATAATTAACTTGCTTATCAATATAGGAAAAAACAAAGTATAAAATTTAAAACAATTAAAAGACACAAACTGTCTTACCTGAACACTCTTCGGTACAGTTGTTAGTGAAACCGACAGGATAATTGTAAACATGGTGGCATGATTGCAATCACAGGTTATATTGTTTGAAAAGCTTGAAAATTTGCTTCTGCAACCATCGCTTGAAAACATGTTGTTTTTCGTATCCACAAACACACATTCTAAACTAACGTTTTGAATATAAGTTGTTTTTTGTTCTTTCAAATTTGTATTTTTAATTGCTTGAATAGTTTCAGAAACAACTTTACTGTCAGTAAGTGTTTTGTTGAATTGCACTGAAAGATTTAAATTTTGATCTGTGTCATAATCGAATCCAAACACGCTGTAAAGCGTTGTATTTGGAGATAAAAACTTGAATAAAGTTTGAATTCCGTTATCTTTCGTGATGTTGTTACGAAGCAGTGGACTAAGATTCTCAGATGATAAGATTAGCGAAACTACATCCACAATGGGATCTTCAAAAGAATCATTGAAGTAATTGTTCAATTCAACTGAAAAAGTTGTGCGGAAACGTTTAAAACGCTGTTTTTTCTTTCCAATCTTTTTTGGAAAGCACTTGGATAAAATAAATGCGTTGACCTTCTTGCAGAAATTTGATTCAAAATGTAAATTTCTCACTTCTTTAATTATTTCAGGTTCAAGTTCTTCAACACATTTGAAATTCTTCTTCAAATAAGCCAATGATGCATTTATTAGTTTGAGAACGCCAGATCGTTTTGAGCACAATGTTTTTTGCTCTGACAGAAAAAAATTTGAAAATAAGTAAGAAACTTACAGCATATGATATCTTGTTTTAACATGATAAATTGAATTATTTACGTCAGATGGTCAGAGCATCACTAAGTTTTTAGTTTCATAGTCGTTTTTTCAGTTGAAAAAGTAAGAACAAGCTTAACGTGCATTCAATACACAATTGTCGACGACTTTGTTGAATTTTTTGGTATTTTTCGCTCGTTATTTTTGCTCATTAAACAATGTTTTGAAAAACTTAGCTCGTACTGTCGTTTACAAAAAAAAAATAATTATTATACTTCAAATCAATTATGTTTGTTTTTTAAACTTCAGTTTATTTTTTCGTACAATCTTTTGTGACAAAAAATGAAAAAATAAATTTTTACATTAGTTTTTATTTTCTATTTTCTTCCATCATTAGCATAAATTTTTGACTTACTTTTTAGAAAAGAGTAGTTTAAAATTTGTGTATAATTGTGGCCAAGAAAATCTTTAAGAAAACTAAATTTGCTCAAATTACAATCTTCCTTTACTTGACATTTTTCACAGACAAATTGTCCGAGTGTTTTATTTTTGCAATGGTTACTAGAACAACTGAAAAAATACAAATAGAGTTAGTTATTTACAAAATCTTTCAAAAAATTTGTTTAAAAAAAATGCATATAATTTTGAATTATTAAGGGTTTCTAGCACCCAGTAAAAATCACACTTTATTGCTTCATTTATAGACATATGTGTACAGCAGATGAAACGTAGGCTTACCTCAAATTTCATAATGATCAAAAAGATTTTTTAAAACTTTTTTAATGCTTGGCAATTATATGAAAATGTAGATCTGCTTATTTTACTTTTATAAAAGTAATTTTTTTGTTTTTCTATTTTTTACTATTTTTCTGGGGTTTTGAAGTTGCTTTATTGTTTAGACTAGTTTGAGAAAAGTGTGTGTATTCTTTGTTTCATTTATTTGTAGCAAAAAAAAAATTAATCCTCTATCGTCCGCTTTTAGGTTTTGAATAAAAAAAGTTTATTTAGTGTGTTTTTGCAATTGAAATTATATTAGAAATGCTACTGAAACAAAACTTTGAAAAAAATCTTAAACCCCCATTTTTTTAAATGTTACAAATTTGTAACGATGGTCAATTAAGCAACTAAAATGAGTAAAATGTTGAATTTTATTGAAGATTTTGGTACTTTCTAGAGATTCATACTTCAATGTCAACTAATAGAAAAAAAATTATTAGGTTTCTTATTACTATTCAACTCTGATCAAACACGATGCGAAATTTTTTTTTTGCGAAGTAAAAAAATAAGAAAAAGTAAAAGGACAACTTGGTTAAAAATTCCTACTGATTGAAGTTTTGCGGGTTTCCACTTAAAATAAAATATATGAGTTGTATCAAATCTGTTGATAAGGTCAATCAAGAAAAAAATATATTTTAAGGCAAAAAAATACAAAAATTTGAAACATGACAAATTTGTTGAGTTGAGCAATGGAGGGTTGAAAAATCCAAAAAAAAAAAAAAAAATTAGCACACAACTGCAATCGAACTAGTTTGCACTGTAAACTAGCCTTACGTTGTGGTTCTGAGCATTATTAATGTCGCGGACCAAAAAATTTGAAGCACCATTATTGCTGCCTATTTTAGAATGAAACTTTCTTTTCATTTTGAAAAAACACGTTGAATTGAAATAAAGACAAAGGAAAGGTATTCGTTAGTTGGAAAAATACATTCAAGGTGTGAATAGTCCCTTTTATGCCTTCATTTTAATTTTACGTGCACCTGCGGGCCGCAATAAACTTAATAAAGGAATTGTCCGATAATGTGTATAGTCGACAGTGTGGTCGAGTGGCTAAATTGCCGTGCTTGATATCAGCAACATGATATCAGTTCAAAACTTACTCGCACCATTCTGTTGTGTCTTGGGTAAGACGCTTTACGGCACTTTCCCCTGCTTGGTGGTTGTGGTAAGCAGTTCTAAATTTCAGTCATATTTTTATAAAAACTAAAACACCAAAATAAAAAATTTCAACCGGACAGCATTATCTTGGGATCTCCAGAAGCAGTTCGGGATAATTGCTTACCCTATGTATTAGCGTCTTCTTCGCTTTCCTGCAAGTCATGAGGATGAGTACAGAGATAAATAAAATAAAGTTAGGCATGGGCAGACCTTCTGAAAACAGAGATTTTAAAAAATTGAGTTAAGAATTGTTACAATTTCAAAAAACTTGGCAACCTTTTCTGTGTACAATGTAACTTTAAGATATTATTTTTCTGTTACTGCTTCGGTTTTAATTTAGGCTGCAGTTTGCCTACCCCATTTGTGGCAACAATGTAATGTAGAAACACAAAACTGACTTACAGTCTACTAAAAAATTTTATAAATTTCCCTTTTATTTTAGTTTCATTGAGGCATGGAATCTTTTTACGATTGCAGTAATTTTCATAGCAGCAAAAGTGGCAGGTGTTATTTAATGATGGAGTGCATTCCGATGGATTCAAAGCATGTTGCCCATTCTTCTTGTAGTTGACTTCACAAACATCTTTTCGCTTGCAACGTTTGGTGATTAATGTCGTAGAATCGTTGACTTTTATTTTGTTTTGACAAATCTAAAAAATTCGTATTGTTAAACATTCCCAAATATTGATTTTGGAAAGTATAATTATTCTGGATAATATTCATTTTTCTAGCTCAAAAACAAGTCAAAGTTTTGTCTAGTTTGTTCTAACTGCTCTTATTCCTATATTGTTATCACAATTATTTTCGATAAATAAAGAAGATGCTTTTGCTTTAGTCCGTAATTTTTTTACTGTGATCAATCAGTTAAAGTCAATCAATACGATTAAAATTTTAAAACCAATATTGTGGTGAACAAGACGAAAAGCGAAATTTTAACAATGCTCTCGTCGTCGTCGTTTGAAGGGCATCCACTCCAGGTCAGACACAAGCAGGACTGGGGCCGAGGGTTAATCCTTTTACTTTTAATAATGTTCTGACATACGAGCTATTTTAGTAAAAAAACAAATCGATAAAAATTCGTTCGTAAAGCAGATCATTCACTCATTACAAACTCTCCAGCACAGCAGCGGGCAATGTTCTGATATTTGGAATTTTCTGTCCTGTACTTCTATTTCTTACTGCTGTTTTTTTCGACTAAACGAAAGTCAGATTTAGTCTTTATTTGATTTATTTTTCGCCTACGTATGGTACTGAAGACTATTAAATCTTCACTAAATTTAAAAGGTCATTTGAACTTTGAAAAACTTTGTGTGGCTTTTGGTAGACATTAAATTTTCTTACATAGCTCTTGTATTTAAAAGAGTGATCACCCTGTCTTAGTGGATCGATTGCTTACAAACTAGGTTCGATTCTGTTTATTCTGTTTAAAATTAGCATTATTTACCTAGAAATAGTTTGAAGAAAACTAAAAACTTTGATTGGACAGCCAAACTTTTATTCAATGCAGCCACTTTGTAGGACTGGACACAAAACGTGTTTCTTGGGCTTGCCAGAATTTGTAAGTTAAGTTGTGCCTTTTGATCAAGTTGAGACCGGAGTCGGGTTTAATTTTCCAAAAAAAATTTTTCCAAGTTCAAGTTAAAATCAGGCCGACTCGCACTATGTTGTGTTTAGAAAAACAATTAGTTTTTTGGAAAAAAACATCAGCTGTGAATTAAGCGGCGATTTTTAAATTTTTACAATCAACCGTAAATTTCGTAAATATTTAATTTAATGGGTGATTTGATTCAGTTCTTAAATTGAACTTTCGGACATAATTCTGGCTTTTCATAATTTATTGAGTTTCCTAAATTCAAGGTTATGTAATCGAGTTTTGGGAAGATTCAAGCTTAAAAAGAGTGTTTACAAATATGGTTTTTTAGATAAATTAATACCAGTCGTTTTTATGATGATAATCAAATCAAACAGCAGCACGTTTCACTAACCTCACCCGGGTCACATGTTTCAAAACCTTTTTCGTTACATTTTTTGTTTGATCGAGCGTTTTTGCATCTGTAGCAAGTCAGACTTTCAGCTTCTGTGCCTGAAACGTTAAAACATCAGTAGCTTTATAAAATAATGCGTCTTTTGTGGTGTGAAACAAATACAGGTACACGGAACAATCACATATCAAGGAAAAGTGCTTCAAAATGGTCGAAAACGGATTTTTGTTGCTTGGGTAATGTTTGAAGCTTTTTTTTAATAAGTGCACATACATTTAAAAGTAAAAAAAAAATGAAACAAATTATAATTTGAGTTTAATGCAGCGTTTATTGCAATTGATTATCAAATAAACTACAACTTTTTGACAGCCGGGTGTTGGAAAAACAAAATATTTCTTTAGATAAAACATTACTAGAATATATCTAATAAAATATTTACAAAACTATTTAGCCGTTCAAAATCGGGCCTATAACTGCACACATTATTAAACTTTAAAAACAATAGGCCTAACTGTTTGATGTGTGTGCAAAGTCTGGCACGAAGTTTGAGTAGTTTTAATTCCACTAATGTAAGTTGAATAGTAAATATTAAGATAAGTTTTTAAACTATTGAAAAGCCCTCGTACTTCATAAATTAATCATTAAAGTCTGTAATAAAGCTGCAGTTGCCATGATAACTCTAGATACATAATTTATTTGAAACAGATCAAAAGATATTATGTTTTAATAAACAAATTCATAGAAAGTCTACTTCAATCTTAATCTTTTCAATTTTCAAAACAAATAACTTACATTGAATAAATTGGATGGTTTTCAGCGTAAATAAAATATACAGAATTCTCAAGAACATATTTTAAAATATGTAGTTTCCACTATTATTACAAAAATAGTTAGTAAATTTTTTGTAAATGTCAAATTATCATGTCATTTTTTATATGAATCCATGATTAAAACATTATACTGTACAATAGAAAAATAGTTTTTTTTAAATTAGGGCCTACTTTTCATTTTATTCATCTCTACATTTATCCACCTGACTCGCAGGAAAGCGACAGAGACGCTATATATACGGCAAGCAATAACACCACACTGCTTCCGGAGATACCAAAATATTGCTGTTCATTTGAAATTTTTATTTTTGTTTTCTGTTTTACAGAGATATGACTGAAATTTAGAACTGCTTGCCAAGACTACCAAGCAAAGGAAAGTGCCGTAAAGTGTTTTTCCGGCTGACCCAACAGAATGGCGCGAGTAGGTTTTGAACCGAGACCATGTCGATCACAATCACAGCGTTTTTAATCACTCAACCATGCTTTAGAAAAAATCAATTTTTTGAAACAAATTAAGATTAATATATTTCATAGGGATTTCTACGTTTAAATTTAAAAAATATAAACTGTTGAGTCATTTTGTAAACTGTCTAATCTAAATTAATTCAACTAGTTCTTTGGCAGGTTTAGGTTTTTTTTAGAGAACACCTGTTTTTTGAGGACAAAAATCAAGAAATCTGATCTAAGTGCGCCATGAGTTTTGAAAAAGTCCAAAAATGTACCGCAAGCGGAAAAAGGTTGAGAATAAGGATCGGCCGGATAGTGAATTTTGCGGATATCGGATAGTCGGATATCCGCAAAATATTCGCATCAGAATGCCGATAATCCTCATGCGGATATTTTCAAAATTATAAGATTTGAGTATGTGATTTTTTTAAAAAAAATCATTTTATTTACATAAAAGCAATGCTAAATAAATATTACTGTAAATTAAAATTAATTTAAGAGTTAATGAAAAGAGAAAATACAGTACAAATATTAAAATAATATCACTTAAACATATTAAGTTTTTTAAACAGCAAAATCAATTTTCTAGAAATGACTAGTTTTTCCATATTTTCCGGATTCAGTTGAGATCTCCGTTTCGATACATAATAAAAAATACAAAATTCAATTAAAATTGAAAAAAATATCCGCAATAATATCCGCAAAAAATGCGGATAATCCGATGGCTGCGGATAGTCAAAAAGTTGCGGATTATCCGGCCGATCCTTAGATGAGAAATATTGTTTTAAATAATAGGAAGTTTCATCTTTTTACCAAAGTGTAGGATAATTGTTTCTTTCATTCAAAAGCATAAAGTAGTTTACATTGCAACAACTGGTTTTGTTTAAAAGGAGTTTTCAAATATTGATAAAAGATTTTATTTAAGCATCTTTTTGAATCAGTTGTTTATGAGTACTTTATAATGTTCAGTGACGAAACAAGTGGAAATGGCTCATCAATGATTATTAATGACCTTACGTTAAAATACAACATAAATATTTTGTATATACAAATTACACGCAAATTTTGTGAGAAATGCTGATCTGTCAACGTCACTGATACTACAATATTAAAAGTCGGAAACAATAAAACAGTCAAGTACGCTTGACTTATAGAAATTTCTTCCTAGTTATGGTGCAGAGTATAACCGTGTATAGTAAAAATCATCATCCTGTGCATAGCAACGTAAACCCAAACTAAATAAAAACAAGTTTTAAAGTCTTTGGTGATACGAGCGCAATGAAATTATAAAATATAAAGTTTATCCTTAGGTAAAAAGCAATTCATACTTTTGCTTTGTCAGAGAAATTGCATAAATTGTGAAGTTAGTATAATTTTGATAATCAATCATAGTATTGGATTTAGATTTCACTTGTCAAAATCATCACTCACTTTGCCCGTCATAAGCAGTCTTGCCATTATTAATCTGACAGTGTTAACCAAATTTAAGTTCTAACTAATACTAAAATACTTTTTGACCAAAAGTAATGCTTTGTGTATGATAGGATATAAAGGGTGTAATTTACCATGAAGTGTTACAGTCCAATGAAACAATCAATGCGGAAAGGTACTGTAGACAACTTGAAAAATTACTGAAAAATTTGAATGATAAACGACCATCATTAGTTAATCGTAAAGGGATTCTGCTCTTGCATGACAACGCAAGACCACACATTGCTAAACAAACACAAGCAAAGATTTTGGAGCTTTACATGAAGGTTTTGTCCCATCCTCCTTATTTGCCTGACCTTGCACCTTCAGACTATCATCTTTTCAGGTCTTTGCAACATTTTCTCGATAGCAAACGATTTAAAACCAGAAATGATGTAAAAACTAATATTGAATCCTTTTTTAGCAACAAGCCTGAAGATTTCTATAGCAGAGGGATGAACAATTTGCCCGATAAATGAAACTATGTCATAAAAAATAACGGAACTTATTTTCTTAATTAATTAAATAACTTAGAAACAATATGTTTGCTTTTTCGATCCTTTTCTAATTGCGACAAGACTTTCTATCCAACCAAATAGAAGTAGCAGAAGGCGTTTGTAAGGAGGGGAGGGATTAGTATGCAAAATCTTTCATAAAGAATGTATTTAGGTCACTTAAAAAGAATTAGAGCATGAAAAAAGTGACCAACAAAAAATAATAAAATAAAAATAAAAACGTCTTTACTTTATTTAAACTGTTAGTAATCGTGTTTTCGTATCGCAAACCTCCCATGATAAATTTTTTCATACGCCACTATGCTTAGAGTTGAGTCACATTTGGCGTATGTTTGTTTATTAATTAAATTTTGTACGCCGAGTGTAGACAGATGGAGATTGAGGTTGGTCCGAATTTTTTGCCTTAAGAGCAAGTTCAGTGCTAGCTTTTGATGTCAACCTGGCTAAAGAGTTCATGAAGCTTCTGAAAACCTAGCCTACAACTTACTGTTTGACTATTCCATTGCTTAATTGTGAATCAAATAGAAAAATTGAAAGAATTATCAATCTGTTAATAAATTTTTGCTGCTCTCAATAATAAATTATCTCAATTAATTAACATAATTAAATTTCATAATCTTGGTGATTTTAACTTAAATGAAATGCCTTCTGAAAAATCTAAAATATGTTCTAATTATTGTAATGTACTTTCATCAAATGGTATGTTTTAACTTATTGCTGAGGTTAATCGTGTCTTGCAATTTTCAAAAGCAATCATTGATTATGTTGCTATTAACAACATCTCTGATATTATATCCTTTTGCTTTGTAAATAAGTTAACTGACCATTATCTTGTTGCATGCTTAGTTTCTAGTGAATCACATGCATTAAAAAGTAAATGCGTCTATTACAGAGATATAAGACAATTTAAAATAGATCTATTTAATAGAATTTAAAAAATGAATTTCAAACTCTACGAAAAAGTAAACCGTAATTTATCATACTCAAGTCAAATGAATAATTTTTGTTTTGAAATTCTTGCTGCAATTGCCAGATGTATTGATAAACATGCGCTTTTTACTAACGAATTTTGTAAAAAAGGCTAAGTTAATTAACCCGTTAAGTGCGCATGACGTATATATCTGTCACAGCCAGACGCTCTCTCAGTGCGTATGACGCACATATACGTCTTGATCGTCGCAGCTTTTCACAGCGCGGATTATTTCGCCTCTCTCATTAGCTATTGTTTTGGTGAAAAACGGAGAAACATTGTTTGTAACAAAAACCGAGCTCCTGCCACAAATGTCATTGTTTCATTTTTTGTTTTTATCTAAATCAAAAAAGCTTTTTTTTAAAGTTTGAATTAACTACTTTGTGTCTCGTGGTTGTGCTTATAGCCTAGCCTTAGCGTGCGATCTGAGAGAATTTAGCTAAAATGTTCGATTGTGAAAAGCGCTCTCAAAATTTTAGTTATTATAACTAAATTTGGCGTTTATTTTCTTGCGTTTGCAGTAATACCTTCATTCAGGTCAGATGTGTTTTTTCGTATACTTAACAATAAAAGTGTTATTCTAAAATAAAATACTTCTGAACTAAAACTCAGTTATTTGTCGGTTGAATAATTCCAAAGTCAACTTATCCTGCATTTACTTTCAGTTTTCTTTAAATATTTGTAAAAGTATTTCGCCCGCATATAAATGGAATGACCAACAAATTTCTTCAAGTCTCAGAGGGCAAATTTTTATCGCTTAGGGCTCGTTTCCATGACGAGCGTTGACAGGAGTATTTTTTATTTTATTGACTTTTTTTACTTCTTTCCGCGCTTAAGCGCTAAGCCAAGCAAAAAAATGAAGAAAATAGAAAATACTCCAGCCAACGCTCTTAATGAAAACGAGCTCTAATTCTTGATGTCGATAATGATTCGTCCTTACTCAAAAGCTCGGAAAATAAAAACGCCGACGAAGGCTATTTAACCTATTCTTCTCAAGTTTTTTCGAACAATTAATTCCTCAACGTGGGCTTCAGAAGCCCACCAAAGTTTGACGATTCATAACTTGAAAACAAGTTAAGGTGTTGTTTCAAAATTTAAACAGAGTAAAAGTCATTAATTTAGTTTTTGTTAGGGCTAAAAAGTTTTTGAAACTTTATCTGAAAAAGTATGTAAAATTGGACTTTAGGAAGGTTGGTTATTTAAAAAAGATCTCAGATGGCTGGATGTTTAAAAAAACTAATAAAGGATCCGTTGAAGAGGGACGGAGGCATCCAGTGACTTTGCGTGAAGGGTGATTCAAAACACTATTTATAAAGCAAGTAAGAGCGCTGCAACAACAAACCGGATATCAGTACTCAAGACAGCAGTCGAATAGACCACAAATAGACAACTGTATGTGGTGTTTTACATCAGCATCCAACTGAGCCCGCAAGTCTACTCAGCAGCGGGATACGCGAAGAAACTTTTTGCGCAATGAAAAACGGTGATAATGGAACATGAGTAATCTGTCTAGTTTTACCCCAGGATAAATTTCTAAACCGGACAGAATGATAAAAGTTGGTTGTTGTAAATTTTTAGCTCGCATTTTTTCATAATCCGGTTATGGTGGAAAGTAGATTATACCTATAGATGTTAAAAAAGAATAAGTCTTGATTGATTTCGGAAAAACACTGTTTCTCTGACAACCGAAACTGTTTTGCTTACTGTCGCCGTCAGTAAGGGTAAAACGTCTTTGTTTGAGAACAATTTCCGAACAAGTTCCATAATCATTCAAACCATGTATTTTCCTGCAGAAACCTCAGCAGCTTGCATTTAAAGCCAAACTTGGAATAGCAGAGCGGCAAATATGGCACCAACCTTCTTCTTAGCTTCAAAAAAATCTTGGATGTTTTGTATCAACAGAATGACTTAATTCACATTTGACTTTTCTGCGTCAAACCCAGTCTGTTCTCCAGAAAGCAATAGATCAATTGGTTCGATGTAGACATAGGTAAGTGTCTCGAATTTCTTGCAGGGTACACAAAGGAAATATATTTCTCAATAACTCTTTCTTCGTCTCTTGGATCGCGAGCACAAGCGATCTTCCGTAGGTTTGGAATTTTTAGTTGACGCAAGCAGGAAGAAAGAAAGTTATTGTAATCAAGATTTCAAAACAACTCTTGCATGGATTATAAGCTATGAGCAGATAAAATCAAGGATCCAGAGTTTTACCAGGTTTTGCGTGGAATTTATTGTTTTTACGTAAAACAATCAGAGTAAAATATTATGAAGTTTAACAACTCCTGTTAAATCTTTTCCAAAAAAGTTACTTTAGTTCAAAATACAAAATTTTGATGCACTAAAAATTATGGATCTTTTGTAGAAAGCCCCCGCCATCTATTGCGAGTAATTATTTTTTTGGTGAAACTAACCCGGAATCCTCCCTAGAAGTTTCTTTTTTATTTCATCCTAGTGTTGTAGGGGGATTCCGGGTTAGTTTCACCAAAACAAATTATTTACTATAGATGATGGGGCGATAAAAATTACTCGAAATAGATGGCGGGGGCTTTCTACAAAAGATTCAAAATTATTTGTTGGAATTATAATAAATGTTGTTTGTAATTAAAAAAAAACGGGTATGTTACTTATACTCTGGAAACTCTCCTTGAATAATTGCGCAGAATTTTGATGCTCTAAAAACAATTGTTGCTTGTAAAAGTAACAAAAAACCATTTTATTGCATAAAATTCTGGATTTTGTTGTTGCTAAGTAGGTAAGAATGTGGAATTTCGTTGTTGCAAAAATAATTGTTGTTTTTAAAATTAAAAAAACCGTGTTATTACTAAAACTCTGGAAACTCACCTTTACCTAAGCATTCAGAATTTCGAAGCTGTAAAACCAATTTAAAAGTAACAAAAAAACGTGTTATTAAATAGAACTCTGGATTTTGCTATTGCTAAGTACGTGAGAATGCGAAATTTCGTTGTTGCAAAAATAATTGTTGTTTTTAAAAATAAAAAAACCGTGTAATAACTAAAACTCTGGAAACTCTCCTCTACCTAAGCATTCAGAATTTTGATGCTGTAAAACCAATTTAAAAGTAACAAAAAAACGTGTTATTAAATAGAACTCTGAGTTTTGCTATTGCTAAGTAGGTGAGAATGCGAAATTTCGTTGTTGCAAAAATAATTGTTGTTTTTAAAAATTTAAAAAAACCGTGTTATTACTAAAACTCCGGAAACTCACCTTTACGCATTTAAAAGTAAATCACCTTTAACTCACCTTTAACGTATTAACGCGAAACTCACCTTTAACGCATTCAGAATTTCGATGCTGTAAAACCAATTTAAAAGTAACAAAAAACGTGTTATTAAATAGAACTCTGGATTTTGCTGTTGCTTAGTACGTGAAAATGCGAAATTTTGTTGTTGCAATTATAATTGTTTTTTTTAAAAATCAAAAAAACCGTATTATTACTAAAATTCGGGAAAGTTACCTGTTATCTTTGTATGGCACAAATTAAAGTTATTCTCATTTTGTCAGTTTGGTTGGTAGGAAATAAAAAGTTCTTTTCGAACTTCAAGAGTAGACCTTTTTCTGGTCTCTATTTGATTTTTAAAATAAATTTATTAAACAGTGTGCAATAAGTAAGAAAATTTTTCAAAGTAAAGAGATCACTTGATTAAACATAAGACTTTAGTGGGGTGTTTCTAAACGTTTTTCCACCTGCGGCACATTTTGGGACTTTTTCAAAATTCGCGGCACACTTGGACCAAAGTTCTTGATTTTCGTTCCTAAAACTAGTGTACTCTAAAAAAAAGTCTTTACTTTGAATCTGTCTCGAATTTCTTGTATTTCGTCCTCAAAAGTATTGTTCTCGAAAAAAGGTCGCAGAGCAATGGACTAATGTTTTTCAAAAACTTTCGCTGCACACTTGGAAATATCTACGGCACACAGGTTGAGAAATACTGCTTTAGTACGGCATAAATCTATAATAGTTGGAAACCCTGCTTTATTGTATGTAATTCAATCGTATAAAACATATTGTTTTCATTCTATGTCTTCTGTTTGCATAGCTGACATTTGAAACTATAAACTTTTGACACAATATTTCCAAAAAAGTAAACTTATACATAAAGAATACACCGGATTTTTTGGAGTGACGAAAATTTTAACATAAAAACGGTCTATTATTTTAAATGCAAAGTGAAAACCAATTATAAAAAGTCAGGTGCTGTTTAATTGTCTGAAGGCGTAAACATCAGGCCTATCATGTGCAATAGTTTATTTAAAATTTTTGCACATAAATGAATAGTTACAAGAATGTTCAATAGAAGATGCTCATTATAAGAATTGAATTTTGCCCGCTCGATTGATATTCAAGCTAACTTTGTTGTAGTCAAACAACAATTGTTTTGTCTAACAGAAAGTAAATGTGTAAACTGTTTCCAAGCAATCACCAAAGAAAATTTGATTTTACATAAAATAAGTTCTTCATCGCCTCAGGAATGTCGACGTTAATAAAAGCGTGAAATTGAAATTTCACGCTTTTTCTGCGCTGGGAAGCAAAAATATAAACGTTTGTTGAAAAACGTCTATTTTACCCGTTAATTCCTGCTCAGACCTACCCAAAAATAATTCAAATTTAGCAATGCAAATTAGGAAAAGTCAAGACATTCCAGAATATTATCTAAAAAATAAATTACAAACGTTTTTGCAAAGGCTGGACTTCAAAAGCCCGGCCGTTGAGAAGAATAGAGTTAACACAATGATGAAGAAATTTATCACACTGTTTTGATATATTGATTGTTCAAATTTGTTTATTTTTGCGCTTTCTTTTTTTTTCTATTTATTTACTCGTATATTTGTATTTCGCTTTAAATTAAAATCACTTCATCGCATTTTTATTTTGCGATTCGTATATTTCAGTATAAGTAATTTTTTCCAAAGCGCGCTATTAAAAAAAACGCAGCAAGTTGATTCGACGTCCGAGACTTCCCGCGAAGCTCGAAGCAGCAATTATAATCGATCGAGACGAGAAAAAAAGCGAGACGCGAAATTAAATACGCACTGTACATGTAACTCAGATAGCGAAAATTTAATTCCGCACTTAACGGGTTAATAAGCAACGAATAGCAAAAGTTATATTTGTCTCTTATATGTGGTAAGAAAAGCACTATATGTCTCACTTTTTTAAAGGTACATCTTCCCAAAAATATTTATATAAGATTTATATTAATGAATCGACAAAAATGTCTTTCCAAAAAGTTATTTTTGCAGAATGAAATAATGAATTCAAAGCATTAAATAATTAAATTTTGGTCTATATTAAAAACTGTTACATCTAATGAGATCTAATCACATCTAATATTAAAGATATAGTAAAAACAGTGAAGTTAATAACGATATTGAACATCAAATTAGTAATCCAATTGAAATAGCTCAAAAATCTTAAACTTATTTTAGGAATGTTTGTAAAATTCTTGTTGAAAAAAGCTAATTAAAGCATTTAAAGTTGAATATTGAAGCTCTTTATCACAAAGACTTCATTCTTTTATGCACATTCGTCCAGCTACATTTTATGAAATTTTGAATTTAATAAAGCAAATTAAATGTAAAGAAACTTGTGGATATGGTAATATTGCTTAAAAACTTGTTATACTGTTATATAGCCATGGAAACTGTTGCCCTGTATTGGTTCAATTTTGCAATTTGTGCTTTGAAAATAAAATATTTCTATGATGTTTAAAAATAGCTAAAATAGTAGTTTACCTGCTTTTAAAAGTAAAATAAAACTTATGCATTATGGACCAATTTCCATTCGATCATGTTTTTATAAAATATTCGAAAAACTTGGTTTTCAAGAATTGCTGACCTTCTATATTACAATAATGTAATATCACCATCACAATTTAGATTTAGACCTAACTATTCGACAGATCATACTATTGTTGATGCTATTTCCTCATATTATGATAAACTTAAAAAAGTTGCTTTCAGTTATCCTGTTGCTTGACTTCAGTAATAACGTATAACAGTATTAACAATAATAAAACAGTAATAAAGTATATATTGCTTGACTTCAGTAATCATGTAATAACGTACATTGTTTAGTCGCTGCTTCCGTATTCACAATCTTTATTTCTACATGCACTATGATTAATTTCAAGTTGATTGTGAGTAAAAATGAAATAAATAAAAAAATAAAAACAATGTATATAAAACAGTAAGGCGTTTGATAGAGTTAATCGTTCAGGGTTTGGGTGTGTATCGCCTCCAAAAAGCAGCAGTCTAATAATCGAGTTTATGAGTAAACTGAAGAATTGACTTTCCCGAGAGGCCAGAGATGAGTCTTTTCACACCAGATAAAACAAGGGCTCCCAAATAGAGATCAGACAGGAAGCAGATGTGAGCCATTTTGTAGTGGTTAAAAATCAACCGCCAGTGTCCTAATCTTGACCAGGCTGATCCACTTAGGAACTTTGGACTCATTTCGAATTTAGTTTATGAGGCAAACAAACATCTTACTAAGGTAATTTTGGATGCCGACAGACTCTTCATCCCTGAAAGAAATCACAACAGAACAAATCACACTCTCTTACCCATGCATATCCGCAATCACATCTATTATCGTAACCATATCCGCTAACAAAACAGATTAGACCCAGAAATCTTTGCTTTTAACAATCACATAAACAAACAAAAACATGAACACAAAACAAAAACCTGCAAGCAACTTCTTGACAAACTTGATTACAAACACAATCCACACTAGATGATAATTGGATGCTTGCAAATACATAAAACTTAAATCTAAGAATCATCAACTCGAATTAAAATAAGACTGTTAATCCAGTTAATATTATTTATTGTCCTGCTGGCATTATTAAAACTCAATCACAAATAAAATACTTAGGCCTCATAATTGGCAATAAACTTATTTTTGTTGCACACATAAAATCTATGAAACACAACGTAGCACAATCTGTGAGAGTATTAAGCAAATTAAGATATTTTAGCTCCAAAAATCTTTGATAAAAATTCACCATTATTTTATTCATTATTAAAAAATGTATGGTCTTTTAGCATGAAGGGTCACATTTAACTTCAAAAATCTTTGATAAAAATTACCATTCTTTTATTCATTATTAAATAATGTATGGTCTTTTAGCGTAAAAATCTGCTGAATTTTCATGTGAAGTCACATAAAAATTCAGCAGATCACCTCTAATGCCATAAGAAATGGCTTGAAACATCATTACAAGTGCAGAATAATAAAATTATTGATAAGGAACTGCAGTCACAAACGGAAAAAAAGTGAACATTGGTGCAAAGTTTGTGGCACTTAAGTAGCATCACTCAGTATTTAGCTGAACGCCATTTGGCTGTCAGAAGGACTTCGGACACATTATTTACCACACACAATAAGATATTTTCAGGTCTTGTACAGTTATTTGAAAAATTTGATTTAAAAATGAGTGAACATTTACATAGGGTTGTGTCTAAAGAAATTCACATTCATTATTGTGGAAAAAATATTTAGAATGAATTAATCAATTTGTTGAAAAATTGTGTTGAAGAAAATATACTTAACCAAGCCAGAGAAGCTAAATATTTTAGTCTCATTTTAGATTGTACACCAGATAAAAGTCATGTGAAACAACTTTTATTTACAATGCGATTTCTACGTAGATATAGAAGACATTGAAATAAAGGAACATTTTGTTAGCTATAAATCTGTTATCGGTAGGATTGACCGGGAATTGCAAAAAAGTATACTTGATTTTTTAGCAATCTCGACTTCGATAAATGTAGGGATCACGGCTACGATAATTCACAGTGACACAATTGTTTAAATATAAAAAGAAAAAATAAAGTAGTTCAGGCGCGGATCATGGAAAAAAATTCACGGAAATTTTTTATGTCATGTGGATGCCATAGTTTAAATTTAGTAGTTGGTGTCTGTACATCAACTTTACCTGGAATCTATTTTACTTTTTGGTACTGTCCAGCGAATAAATATATATGTTCTTTTCTGCACCTCTATGGCAATGGCATACATTTAAAAACATGTTAACACTTTAACTGTAAAACCATTATGCGAGACTCGATGGGAGTGAAAAATAGCATGGGTTAAAGCCATTAAATATGAAATCACAGAAATCAGAGAAGCTCCGCATGAGCTTGCAGAAACATCTTCTTTTGTTCCTGAAGTGTGACATTAAGCACAAACTTTTGTGGCCCAAATAGTGGAATATGATTTTTTTGCGCTGATAAATGTCTAGTATGATGTATTAAGCAGACTAAACTCGTCGGTAAAACTATGCAGAACACCTTCGTGTAATTATCTACCGCAGTTTCCTTAATGAATAATGTAACTGATTATCGCGCAAATGGATATGAAAGAGCACTACAGTTAGCAAAACAATTACTTACAGAATTGGATGTAGAGATCATTTTTAAAAGCAAAACAATTCGTAAAAAAAGAGGCTTTTTGAATATGAGTCCACAGATGAAGTTTCAAATGCATCTAAACCAGAAAAATATTTTATAAAGGATGTTTTTAAAGTAATATTGGACAATTCAATTAATTCTTTATCAGAAATATTTGAACAGTTAAAGAGATATAATGGCATATGGGGATTTTTAAAGGATCTAAAAGATTTTTTAGAGAAAAATAAACTCAAAGTAGCATGCCAAGGTGTGGAAAATAAGTCAAAGTATAACGAAAATAGTGATATTATGGCTGTGACCTCTGTTCTAAACCATACGAGTATAAAGCCAAAAAATTGTTTTCTGATGATGTAAGGCTTCCAATAGAAACTGCTAGGCTCATAAGCACTAATAAGCTTGAAGAAGTTATGCCGAATCTGTGGATTTCATAATGAATAAGAATAATATTTACAATACTCATTACTGTTGCTGCCGGCGAGAGAACTTTTAGTAAGCTAAAGGTTATAAAAACACTTTTTAGCCGTCCATCTGTGAAAAAAGATTGAATTTTTTTGCAATTTTGTTCATTAAAAATGAAATTACAAAAAAATAAATCTAAAAACTTAAGTAAAAGATTTGCTGATTTAAGGCAAGAAAAAAATATTTTAAGTAGACTGATTTTCTTCGCAGTCCCAAATCCAGGTTAACACTGCTTTATCGGCTTTTTTGTCCACCTACTTTTACTGTGGTGTCGATTTCGACACTTTTACAGTTTTACGTAAAAAATTTGGTAAATCTGCAACTATTTAGTTTTTTTTCTTCAAGTTATGTTGTTATTGTTACTTAGAAATATGATTTTGATCAAGGGGGTAGTTATGCATTTTAGCTTGGGGGCGCAACTTAGGGGGGAAATAGTGAACCCGGATTTGCCATCCAAAGTTAGGTGAACACTTTTTTCGTGGTTTTTCAATCTTTACTTACATTTAAAAAAAAAGCAAAATGAACCGGGATTTTCCATCGAACTTATGTAATGACTTTTTTTATCTTCTCTTAGATTTTGAAGATGAAATATTTTAAAAGGAAAGTATACTTGAATACCTTAAAGAAATAATATTTTAATATATTTTAAAATATTGTTTCTAAAACCTAAAATCTAACACTATCGGGCCTGAGTTAGATTATTAAGTAACATATTTTCCAAAACATTTACATGTAACGACTTAATGGTACTTAGATGCACATGATACTTCGGTCCCCCAAAATTTTTCTTTGTTTTGTTCGAAAAAAATATGGCTATAAAAAAAATAAGTTAAAGCAGTAAAAAAACAAAACAGAAAAAAAAACTGGAACTTTTTAGTTTAAAAGCAAAACTGTTTTACAGCAATATCATTGACTAAATAGGCTACGTTTTGTAGTTAAGTTAAGTGGAGCAGCATATACAAATGAAGCATCTGACACTTTTTACACTTTACGCGCACTACTCTATAATCAGCTACTGCACACTATATATAAATGTTGGCCTAAGGTCACGCTGCTGTTTTTTTAGCAGATTGGCAGTAATGCAGTAAATTTCAATAGATTTGCACTATCATAGCTCATAACCACAAACTGCTCTAGCCTACATGTTATAATCATTTTAGTTGTAACTACTGTACATAGCTTTCATTATCGCTGCAAGGTTTGTGATAGTATAGCCCACTGCTCTTTTTATAATTAGCTTTTTAGGACAAAAAATGATAAGTCTTACAAAGAGACATTTTCTTAACTTTACCGTGGCCACATAACAACTGCTCTTTCCCAATCTAATAAATCTATTGTCACTGCAAACAGATTACCACGTTGGATAACAAAAGAGAATATTTGTCATTCGTTTGTTTTCGTTAAATATAACAATAGACATAAATTTTAGTTAGTACGCGTATATAACTTTTCCGGTACAACTCTAATAAACAATGATGGCTTTAATACGGAGCAAATGGAGTGGCCGCACCAGCCTTCCTAAAAAATTTCAAAAAGTGCCCCCGTCTAAGCCAAATATTACTGTATTTCTTCATGGTAGTACCATGACGGTGGTCCCCCTGTCTGCACCTTAACTTTAGGACGTAAGTAGAGATAATGTACTCGATTGAAAGTGATGAGATGTTTTTTCAGAACACTATATTTTTGAGATGAAAATGAAGATTTTGGTCATTAATTAAAAGTAATAAATTTTTATTTCTAAAAGATCACTGTCTTTTTAAGAGGGAAAAAGGTGATATACTAAAAAGAGATCCCTATTTTTCTTGCACCCGGCGCCAATTTTGTACGCTCATCACTGCTAATCAAATACAAGTTTGCCTTAAAGAACTTTAACAGAACCTTTCAAAAATTTCTAGAATTAATGTTAGTGTCGAAATTGACACTTTGATAAAAAGTAATGTTGTGTTTTTATCATGACCACAACTCCTCTTCAAAATTTTTTTTTAATGCAAAAATCTGTAACATGAAAAAAAACTAAATTCTAGGAAAAGCCACTATACATGAGCGCCAAATAACCAAAATTGATAATGATATGCAACTATTAAAAAAATTTGGTTTTGATTCCGACACCTTGGTAAATCTAGTGTTAAAACAAGAATATTATTTTTTATTATTAAAATGCCAACAAAGATATTAAATTCATTTACATTATTCAATGTGTTTAAGTTTTTCCTCGTAAAAAGTACATGATTGTGCGCTGTGTAAAAACAATCTTGTTGTTCGTTGTTAAAGAATAGGTTAATAACTATACTGTATTATAAATATTCATTTTTTGTTGTGTATTTTTTAATAATTGTACTTGTAAAAGGCGTCAAATTTTTGTTTGCCCAGGGCGCCAGCAACCCTAGAACCGGCCCTGAACGTGATGCATTAAGGCAAATACACATACTTGCAGTTAATTGTTTTTATTCAAAGTTAATACTGAGAATTGTACCAAGCTGTAACAACACTTATTTGGCGTTTCTTGAATTTTTGTGAACTAAACTTTTGCAACTCTGTCCCAAAATTATGTGTATGTAAATTTCATTGTAATTGCATTAAGTGGTGATCCAAAATATTGCAAAAATTGAAAATTAATTATTGTTTTTGACAATAGGGGGCCTTTCTGTATCAAAATGAAAGCTCTTGTCGGTAACGTCGTTGAGTGGTTAGGATAGCGAACATGATTGACACGATCCTGCGTTTCAATTTTACTTTCATCATTCTGTTATGTCCTAAAAAAAGACGCTTGATGGCACTTCGCTCTGCTCCGTAGTCTTAAAAAGCAGCTCTAAATTTTAGTCATACGAGGGTCAGTCAATAAGTAATGAGACTTTTTTAATAACTCAAGTTTGCAATGACTGGTAATCAAAAAATGCTTTTTTATTTTTCAACATAGTCTCCCTCCTTTGCAACACACTTGTTCCATCTTGATATTAGATTGTCTATTCCTTTGGCATAGAATTCCGTGGACTGGGTCCTTAGCCAGTTGCTCACAGCAGCCTTCACTTCTTCATCAGTCTGGAAGTGAATTCCCCTCATACTCTCTTTGAGTGGGCCGAAGAGGTGAAAATCAGATGGTGCAAGGTCTGGGCTGTAGGGTGGGTGTGTTAGAAGTTTCCAGCCTAAATCTTCAATTTTGGCTAGGGTTCTTGCTGCTGTGTGGGGCCTTGCATTATCCTGAAGGAGAATCACACCTCTTGATTGAAGTCCTCTCCGTTTGTTCTTAATGTCTTTTTTCACTTTAGTTAGCAGCTCACAGTAGTTCTCTGAGTTCACAGTATTGCCCCTTTCCAAAAAACTGATAGTGATCGGCCCATTTCTGTCCCAGAACACAGTGAGCATGACTTTCCTTAAACTTTTCTGAGATTTGAATTTTTTCTTCACTGGGGAAGAAACATGCTTCCACTCCATTGATCGTCGTTTCGATTCAGGTTCATAATGAAAGACCCAGGTCTCATCAGTTGTCACTATTCTCGATAGAAATACATCTCCCTCCTTTCTGTATCTGCGTAGTGATGCTCTGGAAGCCATCAGGCGCTGCATTTTGTGATCATCCGTTAACATCTTTGGAACCCAGCGACAGCTGACTTTTGAAAAACGCAGCTTCTCACGCACAATTGCGTACACTGTGCCATGGGAGATGTCCAAGTTTGTAGCAATTTCATCTAAAGTGACCCTTCTATCAGATTTGATCAGGTCTTCAACTGCCTGTACTGCTTCTGGGGTAGAGACATCCACAGGTCTTCCACTTCTCAGATCATCAGTAATGCTTTCGCGTCCATCTTTGAATGCTTGCACCCATTTGTAGAAGTTTGCTCTAGACATACAGGAAGGACCATATTGTCTTTGCATTCTAGACAGAATCTCACATGATTTTACACTCTCTGCCAACAGAAATCTGATGACTCCTCTTTGTTCCAAGCATGAGCTGTTTCCTAGCCTAGTAGTCATTTCAATTTATCGTCACACCTACAGTAATCTGAAAATAAACAAGTTTTGTTGTAAATAAGATGACAACTCCATTCATAATCATCACATAAAATTTCAGTTGCATAACTCCAAGAACACCAAAGTAATTGAGAAAGTCTCATTACTTATTGACTGACCCTCGTATATTTAAATATAAACCAAAAAAAAAAACAAATTAAAAAATTTTTCGACCGGACAGTATTATTCTGCTGCATTATCTTACTGTCAGTAGCGATTACTATTATCAGACTTTTCATTAGAAGTCGCTATAGCCTCTTGATGTTTCTGTGCGGCATAGAATGAGCCGACTTCGGGGCACAGAGACCCTGGTGCGGTGTTGAACTCAGAAATCTTTTTACAAATTCAATCAAATTAATCGATTTATCAAACCTTACTTTTATTCAACAGTTCAACTTATTTATAGAGAATGAAAAAATAAAAACATAACACATATTAATTAAACAATTTAAACAAAAGCTTGTCTAACTAAAATCCCTTAAAAAATGCTTGCAGGCTAATAATTATAAAAATCTAGCACATTTAAACAATATTAAGGTTCCCAAACTGTGATTACTGTTAATTTAGCCTGCACGTGAAAAATATAAAAAGATCAGAGTGACTTAATAGATAATTAGGAGTAGCCTAAGCAAAAATGGAGTAAGGCGGAAAGAAAAAAAGTAAACACTGAAAGAAAGAAAAGAAAGTTAGAAAAGTTAAAACAATAAAGAGGGGTTTAACAACAAATTGTTTGCAATTAATTGTGATAACGAAGCGGCAATTTAATAAGGCAACCGCGCCTGGACAATCGAACAGGTCCGTCTGCCGCTGGAACACTTGATCTTACATAAAAAATTTTTATTGTGACCGAAACTTTCAATTTTTGTGTATTTATTGTGACCTAACTACACGCTGCAGTTATATAATTTACGTGCAATAAAAAAATTTTATATTAGTGTACGGTTGCATAAATATTGACCTCAAGTTATATAAGCTAGTTCTCTTTGTTGGTTGCTTTTAAGTTTGTCTTTTCTTTTTTCGTTTTTGTTTATTGTTTTTAATTGCTCTGAACATGCGGATTATAATCATATTTGTTATATATATATATGTACTATGCATCATTTGCTTATCCTAACCTATATTGTTTATCACTGTTACATTTTGTCAGCCTTTAATGTTTTTGTGCTGTGGCTTCAGTTGTTGCGGCTGAGAAATTAAAAGGAAACTTTATACATATACAAAAAATAGAACGAGACAGCAACGACCTACTTTGAAACTTTATTATTTCATTTAATCCAATTTTTTAAGCAATTTTTTTTGGAGCAAGAATGATTTTACTAAGAATTTTGTTAGTTGCTCTCGACTTGCTTTTCAAAATATGTACTGACCAAGCGTAGTAATAATTTAAAATTTAAAAAAATCGATTCTGGAAAGAAAACTTTTATCTTAATTAAACTATAAAAATTGTTTAGTAGATTTCATAAAAATTTGAGTAGATGAAGGCCGTATAATTTTTTAAATAATTTTAGTTAAAATGTGTACAATCGTTTGGTCTAGTTTTTATTTTCTAATTAAAAAGCAATCCATTGCACTTTGGGTTATTTTTTCTAGTAAGCCTAAAATAAGATTTGCTTTGAACCCTAACACGTGCTATTGACGGCGTCAACACTCAAGTCAAACACCTGTATGATTTTATATGTTTCATAGCAGTAGGTAATCAATTATAGTCATTAGTAAAGATGCCAAAAGAACGTAAAGGATACTGCTAATAGCCTATTACCATACGTTAAGACAAAAATGGTGCGTAGTACACAGGGCTGGAGAGCCGGAGCCCGGAACTATAAATCTATCAAAGTTTTTGCTGGTTCCAGCTCCAAGCAACATATTTTTTTACATTTGGAAGTCACTTAATTAGCTTGTGGATCTGAGTATGCATTAAACTAACGTGAAAAGGTGTGTTTGTGTTTGAATCAGTTGCTTAAGTTGAGTAGCATGGAGTTTGAAATGGGTATCCATTAGGAGGACATTGATTTCATTATATAGGTGTTGAGTATTTGTGTCTCGTGTGCAGCCACCAGCAATACACAGAGCTGTGTTCTGAATGGTTTTCATTTTCTTGATGTTTGTGTTTGATATGATAAGGCTCCATATGGTGTTTGCATATTCCGAAATGGGGTGATTTATAGCTTTGAATATAGAAACGACTGATCTCTTTTGTTTACCCAATTTGGTAAAAGTAAGTGCTTTCAGAATGTTAAGCGTTTGTTCTGCTTTAGTGACGATGACGTTTATTATATTTCGTGAAAATGTCAGTTTTGGGTCTAGAGCGATTTCACAAATTTTTGGGTGTTTTGTTGTTGGTAGTGTTTGATTGTTTAATTTAAGTGATAGAGTTGTGGTATATTCAGGTGGGTTTGATGTAAAAAGTGTGGTGGTAGTTTTGTCTGTGCATATATATGAAAATTGTTAATGATTGCCCATTCATAGATTTTGTAAAAATATGTTTTAATGAGTAGTTATATAAGCTTTAAACCTGGGATATCCAACCCGCGGCCAGCGGGCCGCATGTGGCCCTTAAAGCCTTTTGGTGCGGCCCGCGAAGGAATTTTTAATCCAACACTCCATCAAGTTGAATTATTGCAGTGCATTTAAACTTTCACAATCGGTGTTGCGCGAGAGATGCCGAAATGTTCTGCAGAAGAATTCAGCGTCAACATAAAGTCGCAAAAATCTCGTTGATTCAATGTGAAGTTTTTTTTTACAGAACGCTTAGTTTTGGGGACAAAAAACTTGTTCATTCCATGCAAAGACAATATTTTTAGAGAACACGTCTTTTAAAGACTGAAAGTTTTGTACAAACTCGCATGACAACATCACTTTTGATTGTTTCAGCAATTGCGGCCCATGTTAAACTTAGTGACAAAAATTTAAGCCGCGACAAAAAAAGGTTGGACAACCCTGCCTTAAATAGTGATTGGTTACAGGCATATGTTGTAATTTGTACGTCTTTTGGGGGAGTGGCATCTAACAGATGTAAATTGTTAAAGTTTTGGATACAAAATTTCACTTTGTGGTACTCTTAATGTTGATTCGTTTAAGTTTTAAGAGAATGCCATTGTTTGAGTGCATGCTTGTCGTCCTTTAATGTAGCTGGCTATGAACCTTGATGATGATGCTTGGAATGTTTATTAGTATAAGTTTATATGTGCTTACTGTATCAAACGTCTAGATCATGTCCAAAGCTACTGCTACAGTGCTGCTGCTATAGCTGCTGCTATAGCTGCTGCTACAGTGTCGGCATTTAATATTGCCTTGACAAAAAGTTTTTTCCTCATGGACACTGGTGGGGTGAGGTTTGTAAGAGATGAGGTTTTTAACATGTTGTTTAAATAATGTTTAAATGTTCTTTTTCATTTTGTTATTGTTTTAGTGAAGTGAGATGGAGTTTTGTTTAGTCTTGCAATGTATGCTGAGGGTGGTACGTAACCGTAAATGATCTGATATGAGGAAGGGGATCGTCTTCCAGATAGTGCAATTATAGAAGTCTGCTAAAGCTGTGATACCTGGTGAATGTTGGCGGTTGTGTTTGATTGGGTGGTAGATGTTTCAGAGTGTTTAGGTTTAATATGATGTGATTGGAGTTATTCAATTAAATCTCCTTTATGGTCTTTAGTCTGCGGTACCATAATGGCAAGTGAGCATTGACATCTTCAATGATAATGATGTTTGGATGATTTGTTATGCATGTGAATGTGCTGGGTATAATCGAGTCCTTAAATAATATTGAGTCTTTAAATAATATGTAATTAATCTTATGGTTGTAGCAAAGTGCAAGTTAGTAAATTTTCGGTGATCGATATATCAACTAACTATCTTTATTAGCCAATATTTTTATGTGCTGTCTGATTAGAGCTGGATCCGGATCCGAGCTAGAGTCAAGCATTGGCTCCGAAGCTGGAGCCAGATCCTAACCTTAATTAGGCTGGCTCCCCATCCTGGTAGTACGGTTTTTCAGCAAATATGTACAATTTGTACATATAACAGTTAGAGAACTAACTTGAAGGTGTTTGCAGAATAGGTACTTTATAGACAGATTTTATAATACAGAAAAGTTATCATTTGTTTCTTGATAAAGAAGCATCGATTTTAATTTGAACGTGGAATAAGGAATATATAACTGAAACACTGTGTAATCTGGCTTCATAAAGAGTCAAAACTAAACTTGGTCTGGTTTAAGTTATAAAAAACTTAAAAGCTTCAACTTAAAAAATTGAGCTGCATGATATTGCAAAAAACATGAAGGCAGACGTAAAGAGTTAAGTCAGATGATTGTATATAGCGCATGTATGTTTACGCATGTTTGAATTTTAAAATAATTTCTGTTGACCTTCAATCAGTCTGCAAAACGGAAAATTTGAGTTTACTCTGCGGGATGAATAAAAGTGCTTAAAGTCTTGACTTGCTAGTGGAAGGACGCGAATTTGATACTTAGTCTATCTCAGTGCTTTTTGTTGAGCATTTCAAAATAATTGTATTGTCAGCCAGAATTTGTATAATTTTACATCATCTTTCAAAGTTTTAATTTTTAAATTTCTATGAACGAAATTTTTTCTAAGTGAATAAAAAATTTTTTCGGTGTTGTTTATGTATCACGTTGTTTTACAAATTATTGTAAAAATGACGTTATTTAATGTGAAAATCTTTCATTTCCGGTTTTGCTCAAATGATACACCGTGCAGCAACCGTCCATTAGCAACGAAATTCAACAATTCATTTTTTCTGAATTCTGATTTATTTTCAGTATTGAAATGCAATTTTATTTCAAATGTTTGAAAATACTGGATAGTTCATTCATATTGGCATCTCTAGTGTGAGTGCTAATATTTTACTATATGTCAAATTTAACATTAAATTCACAATATGCTTTACAAAACTTAATAAAAATAAAACGTTTTAGGCAAAGCATAGCCTGTCAGTTTTACTCGTTTTGAAATTTCAAAACGCAGTCTTGTGCTTGTCCAGTCCTCACCAGAAAAATGAAATGAGGGAGATTCTAAGCTCATAAGCTTTATCCGATTCACCATCACGTTAGAAGTCATCATCACTTTCTCCATTTTATTACCAGCAATAAAATCCCAGTTTTTCTTATTATACCACTTGAAATCCATGCTTAAAAGCAGGGATTTGGAGTCGGAGTCAGAGTCGCCGGAATTGCACGTTTTTAGGAAGAGTCGGATTCAGTTTACCTGTCGTCGGATTTAGTCGGATTTCGTCAGATTCAACTGTTGCGTTATCAGTTTACCTATAATCATGACACAAAAAATTTATAAAACCAGATATCTATGGAAGAAACTCAGAAAAACCTACCTATACTACACCACCCACCAGCATCTGCAAACTATGTTATCCTACAAAGAATAATGAGATGTGGTTTTCCAGCTTTTTGAATTTTAAGCGTTTTCAACATAAAAGAATGTTTATAAGTGCAAAAGATTCGAGAAGAACTTCATCCAGACGAAAGACTTCGCGTTAATCAGCAGTTGCACGTTACTTTGAAACGTCATATATCTGATGTTAATGTCAATATAGGATTAAAAGTCACACTTACTATGTAACCTATCACCCTATGCTATTTAGATTATTCAACGCCCAAACAAATTGGGTATATTTACGTATCCCAAAGTACAAACGCCAAAACTTGTTTTTATGCTTTGTCTTCCATGTTCACTAAAGATCCTTGAGTAGAGTTTGTAGCATTTGCTCCACTAAATATCGCCCAACACCTACTAATATAAGAAAAGCCAAGTAACATAAGTGATAAGTAATGCACTGCTAATTAAACCAGAGTTCTTAATCTAGGAAAATATCTTTTATTGAACTACTTTGTTTATTGTGGGCGAATGTGTAGTAATTTTTGGGCTGAGGGTTTAATGAGCTACTCTAACATAGTTTTTAAGATTTGCAACTTTTTTCTGCATTTGTCCATTCTACTTTGTTCTAGCTACATGGCGCAGATATACCCACTGGCCTTGTTAAAACTTTCTTAGTTAAAGTTTAGAAAAAAAGAGTTTCTATTTGTCTAAAACTTTACTTGGGAATCCAAAATGACTAATTGAACTAGGTAATCCAAATACCAACGTTGAAGCAAAACAATGTCAATTTTTGTATTTGTTCCGGCTCAAGAAATAGTTGTCGCGAGACTGAAGTTTTTAATACTGTTAGTTCCGGCTAAGTTCAAATTAATTCTTAAGAAAACGTCTCTCCACAGACAGACAGAAACCATTGTCTCAAAGAATGTATTTACAAAATTCACAAAACTTCATCTATTCATCAAACTTCAAAACGATTTCAAGGCCACAACTTCGAATAATCACTTCAACAACTGTGTGCTGGCAGTCTATAAGAATGACTTGGCGCCCCAATGACTACTTAATTTTAATCTTAATAGTTCGTCCGCTACACAAAGACAATTTAATCTCCAATCACACTGTCGCGAAACAATTCAAACACTTGTCAAACAACTGGAACAACTTAGCAGAATCTTTGACTGAAATAAAATAAAAACAAAGTGTGCGCTTATATAAGATCATGTCTCTTGACTCTAGATTATAAGCGAAATTTCTTGAATAACATGAATTTCTCCGAATAGCGATTAAATTAAAGTCACAGTTTGCAACAGCCAATCAGATCATCTTTATTAAATTTCAAGCGGACAGCAATATGTTGGCATCTCCGAAGCAGGTCTGGGAAATTGCTTACTCTATGTATAGCGCCTCCGGCGCTTTCCTGCAAGTCAGGAGGATAAATATAGAGATAAATATAAAATACTTAAAAAAAGACACGCGCCAGCAAACAAATTAGGTAGTTACAAGTTTGAGGACATAAAAAAATGCCTTTTATCAAATTTTTGATAAGTCTTGAAAGAAAAGAAAACGCTAGACGCTTGACAGTCACGAGCCCTTAATCTAATGGCAGGTCTTTAGCATTAAAACTACAGAACGAGCAATTATGACTCTTACAAGAAAGATGGCAAATAGATAAAATAAGTTAAATTAAGTGAAGTTTTATCGACTGTCCAATAACTGTTAATATTGAAAAGATAACGTCGCACTAAAAATAAAACTGCTGAAAAAGATAGAAAATTAACTACGGATTTAGGAAGTTAAGATTAAGTTGTGAATGAAGTGTGACACTATTGTTAATAAAATCACTTTTTTTATACAAGCACCAGCTACAATGTGTTGTAGGAAAATCATTAAATGAAATCAACTTTAATTGTAACGTCACTTACGCAACACACATCGCATGAAATTTCAACTTTAAAATCGGATCTCATACAAAAAATCTTCGTGTGGCCCATTGCAAGTAATGGTCCACTCATACGCCCTTACAGAAACCCCCTTCTTTTTTGACTCGGACCGGAATGGGTCACATCTTTCCTGATGCGCGGTCAGTCATCCAATATTAAACAAAACGCCTGGTGCCATCAACAATGAAATTTAATTGAATGACTGCATTTAATTGCACAAAATATCTGTTATGGGGAACTTGTAAACCCGGGGCAACACACAGGCTGAAATATAGAAACGCGTTTTTCATACTTCGGCAAACGTTTTCTGCAGCACACTGTAGCTCTCACACCGACTCAAAACACAGCGAACTTAATTTGGTGTGCAAAGAGAGAGTTAACTCAGCACAACGTCACGGTGATGAAATCGGCGCGGTAAGAAAACCGTTTCTTGTAACGTAATATAACAAAAACAACTTTGTATACATATGCTTTCTAACAGATTATTTTTTGACAAGTCCAAGCAAGCATTGGCATTGAAATAAACAAATAAGACATTAATTAATCTCAAAAAAAAAATTGAAGCGTATTCAATTTTATCAAACTGATAAGTGACCAAGAAGCAACCAAAACTAAAACTACATGATGCCAACTAAAGGTGAAGTGCTGTTGGGATGCGAATTAGCTGCGCGTAATCTAATGAAAACGCACATGGTGAAAATTGTACAATGGTTCAAAATCAAGTAAAAGCAAAAATTCGAAAACAGTATTATATAAAGAGTACATTCATAATCATAATCATAGTTCAATAAAAAATTTCGTTAGTTTATAGGAAAAGAAACACATTTCGGGTTCAAGTTCCATTTTGATATAAATAAACAATCAAAAGATAAAAATAAGTGGTAAAGTAAATGAGGCAAGTAAAATAAATTTGTGTTGTTTCTTGGTTTGCAATCAATCACAATTCAATTGAACATTAACATGCAAGCATTGAAAGGAACCGTTTGGAATTTGTGGTAATCTAGCAGCTACCGCAACAGATTAAGCTGGTAAAGAAATAAAAAAACATCAAGCAGTGTTTATTTAATTAATTTGTGCATTTGCACTATGTCTTTCTTTATCTTTCCAACACCACTACCACCACCGTTGGTATTATCTTTGCTCAAAACTTTATTCGTTTTGCTTGTGGTTGATGTGGACCAAATGTCACTTTTGAGTTTTATTAATGCTTCCCGTACGTCACTTCCGCAGCAGTATATAATGAATATCAACACACCTTGAAGTCCGTTGATGACAGCATTGATGTAGAGAAAAACTGTTGAAGTGGTTCCTGGTGCGTCTGCAAGTAAAAAAACGCTTTTGAATAAAATAATCTTCCGACTTTTTTGGAAAATAACCTTATAAAATGAATTTGTATTGCATTCTTATCATAATTTACTTTTATCATGTTAAATAAAATATAGTTTGGAATCTTTACGTACTGGTAAAAAACATCAAAATCCAAGACAGTCCAAATGTAGGACCAAGCACAAGTATTGTTTTAAATCCAGATATAATCTGATCAACTTTTACTAAGTCTTGTTGGTTGTCTTTCAACACCAAGGATTTATTGCCGCTTTTCTTTAATCGAACAACAAATACAGCAGCGTGAATAGCAATGCTGATATTGGTTACAACCACAATGCCAAGAGGAATCAGAACAGATGTAACTCTTATTTGAGACTTTGTACTTAGCCAGCACATTTCAAAAGTCGCTGTCGCATTTAGAAAGAAATCATTAGTATTTTCCTTTCTTGCCATGTAAGTCGAATTGGGAAATCCAATTGCAGCTGATATTGTAACAATGGTTAAAGGTATAAACCATCCTACAAAATAACTGAGATATTTTATTTTATGACGGTGTCTTCCGTATAATCGTAGTCCTTTTCGAGAAAGTTTTAATCGCAGATTGACTCCTTCCATCAGCATCCAACAACCTAAAATACATTTGTCATTTGTGTGTTATTATGAAAGGAATAAATACGGTACTCAACCAACCAACCAATCAATCAATCAATCACCTTCTTCGTTCGATAACTAACATCAGCTCAAAGCAGGGGTACCGAAAAATTTTTGTTCGAAATAAAAAAATTTAGAAAAAAGACATTCTTTTAGTTGAAAAGGCGCTATGAGCAAATCCAAATTTTTATGTTGGCCAATAAAAGAAAAATAGCCAGCCTCTTGATCATTATCAGAAAAAATACAGTTACAAATTATCTTTTTGTTAAATATGATTATAATGGTTTTATTTTAAAAATACGAGTTTTAATTTATTATACAAATTACAGCTTTGATGACGCACAAATTCGAGTTGTGTCCCCAAATGTTCATAAATTGTGAGTTTAAAAAATTCGACCTGGGCCGCTTTAAACAACAAAAAAATAAACTTTTTTTACTTTTTAGTAAACATTCAAATTTTACAAATCGAGCAGCAACGTTCATAAATATTAAATCACCGATGAACTATATTTTTTTACATGCAAACTCTCATTATTAGATAGGAATTAAAAAATATTTCGATTAAGTAAAAATATAAGCCTACCAGTTATAAGAACGAAATAATGCAGAGATACTGCTGCAACCTGGCAACTTATTGAGTCTTGCAGAGCAAGTTCATGGAAGAGACTGGTTGTATGAAAAAAGAGGAGTCCACAAATCAGATTCAATTGTATGTAAAGTCGTTGATTTTTTACTCTTTTCCTCACGGAAACAAGAAGGAAGATTGATAAAACCAGAAAAAAGACAGATATGGACTGCATAACATAAGAAACAATCTAAAGCACAAATATATTTATTAAATGTAAACAATTCAATTATTTATTTGATATCAACAGCGACAACATATCGGCTGCCGTGCGGTCAAGCATATCGAGCGTTGTTTATATGATTGATGATGATGATGATGATGATGATGATGATGATGATATTTTATTCACGCTTAGTAACAATATTTAAGTATATGCAATGTATATTAAGCAAAGCATGAAAAGGAAAAGAATTGTATCGATTGATTGAAATTGTATCGATTTAATTATTGTATTTGTTACATTTTTAAAAAGGGACTTTATTGCAGTTTTCTCAGCTAGGCAGTTTTTCTAAGTTATAACTTTATAAAACAAAAACAGCTTCTCACTTTACAATTTCTGTACTCAAAATGGTGTGGCATGGTACATTACTGCAACATAAAGAGAGGCATCTGGAGGCATTATGCATTCCGAACAATGTTATGAAAGTTGCACGTTACACTTTTTTAAAAAAAGCAGTTTTAATAAGTAGGTCTAAAGTGTTTGGGCATTGTGCATCGTACTCTCTACTCTTCACCTACTGCCTGATCAGCATGATTTCGGAGCAAGTCATATTGGCGTGCTCATTGCACAAAACAGTTTTCTGTAGAGCAGCAATGTTCTGTTGGGAAGCGTTCATTTTTTCTGTAGGGCAATGTATCATTAAGACCCATAACCCCGATTATTTTAAATCTTTTTAGACTTACATCAAATGAAACAAATAACGAATGAAATCTTATTTATTACTTAATATTTAACTTCAAAATGGCTAAATGAATTTGAAAAGCACGATATAAAAAATTTCGTATAGCCTTATACGGTGGTGGCAGACTTACTTTGTAAAAAATAACTAAATACAAGTTATGGTTGCTTGGGCTAAAAAGCAGCAAATTCCAAGTTTTAGTTAATTTTTGAAAAAAGTAATTAATTACAATTTACAGTTACGGTACAACATTATTTTAGTCTTCAGTTTGATTTCATTTCCCTGATAACTGGATTTAAAACCTCAATTTTCTTGGCAAAAAAAGTCTATCATATAAATAAAACTGGTGGCATTGTTTGTGTTGAAAAAATTTTTTAATTTAAAAAGTAAGTGTAGGCTAACTAGTAACTTTTGACAGGATCAAAGTAGTAATTATTTGCAATTTTTCCAAAAGTAACTAAGTTACATTTACTGAAAAATTTAACTACGATTAGTTAGCGCCCACCTCTAGTTTTATGTTGACTATTGTTATGATTATGAATAATAGCACTTAATTTATCCTTTGTAATTAAATATTGAAATTTTTTTTATCTCTATATTTATCCTCCTGACTCGCAGGAAAGCGATGAGCACTCGTCGTCGTTTGAAGGGCATCCACTCCAGGTCAGACACAAACAGGACTGGGGCCGAGGGTTTATCCTTTTACTACCCCAGACTGCTGCACTGCCTGGATCAGATTCTGGCAGTGATGTCATTAAGCCAGCATCGAGTTTCGTCATCCAAAACCGTCAGACCTCGTGCTCCATGTGGTGCCCGATGTATAGGGCACGCTGTTAGTACATGGTCTGCGGTTTGCTCAGAGGCGCCACACTCGCAATTCGGTGAAGAAGCCAGACCCCATTTGTGCATGGACAAATGGAATCGACCAACACCAGTCTGCAGGCGGTTGAGCTTCACCCAAGCTACTCGGGGTAAGCCCATCCCAACAGGCCTGGCACCGGTCTCGGGCACAAAAGCACGGAGCCTGAAAACATTTTCACAATACTCCGTTTTCTATTTGTGATTTGTCCATTCAGACGCGCGAATGCCAAGTCTGGCAAGGTTATCCAAAACATTCCGCGCAGCTGGCACAAACGGGCGTCTGGATCTTAGTCTCACTTAGCCAGTATCTGAAGACCCACTTAAAAGATCATGCAAGATATGATCGGGGTCCAGAGATCCACGGTGAGCCAAGGAGAGTGTCGCTCCTAGTCGGCGAAGCTCAGCTGGCTGGATGCCTGAGAGTACAGGTAGGTGGTCCGTTGGAGTGGGACGCAGACATCCAGTAACTATGCGTAAGGCGTCGTTCAAGACACTGTCAATGAGGCGAGTGTGAGCACTGCGACACCAGACTGGCGCACAGTACTCAGCTGCTGAGTAGACTAGAGATAAGGTGGCTATGCGTAGTGTTTTAGCACCAGCACCCCATCCCGAGCCCACGAGTCGCCTCAGCATTGTGACGCGCGAAGATAGTTTTTTGCGCAATGCCACTAAATGGTGACGAAACGTGAGCGATCTGTCTAGTTTTACCCCAAGGTAAGTAGGGTTATAGTAAGACAGAACGGTAAAAGTCTACCATTGTTGTAGACCTTTAGCTCACGTTTGGCCTCTCGGTTGTTTAAGTGAAAGGCTGTCGTCACCGTCTTAGTGTGACTGAGCTTCAACCTCCAAGTCTGGAGATACGCTGACAGTGTGGACATGTCTTGGCTTAGAGTCCCCTCCAAGTCCTTCCAGTTTCCAGAAGAATGCAACAATGCTAAATCATCAGCATAAGCAAACTTTCTGGAAATCGTGGAAGGAAGATCGTACGTATAGATGTTAAATAGGGGGGGAGCCAAGACCGATCCCTGAGGAACGCCGTTTTTAAGACGGCGTAGCCTGCTTTGCTTGCTGTGACCGGTGGTAAGGGTGAAACTTCGATTTTGGACAAGCTCCATGATCATTTTGACCATGTGCTTATCCGGAAGTAGTCTCAGCAGCTTGCAGGTAAGGCCACGGTGCCAGACAGTGTCTTAAGCATCTGTCAGATTGATAAATACGGCACCGGCCTTCTTTTTAGCCTTGAAAGAATACTCGATGTTCTGGGTTAGCAGAACAACTTGATCTACGGTTGACTTCCCGCGTCGGAACCCGGTCTGCTCTTTAGGGAGCAGTGGATCGATTAATGGTTCAACGCGGGCGTAGATAAGACTCTCGAGGATCTTGTAGGGGACACAGAGCAGAGATATCGGTCGATAACTCTTTGGGTCCCCCACGGGCTTTGCTGGTTTTGGGATCGCGACCACAAGCGCTCTTCTCCAGATCTTCGGAATTTTGAGTCGGCGCAAACAGGAAGAAATGAACTTACGTAACCAGGACTTCAAAGCAGCTCCGGCATGGAGTATAAGCTCAGGGCAGATGGAATCAGGTCCCGGAGCTTTACCTGGTTTTAAATGTTGAAGGGCAACAGCAAATTCTCTCTGTGAAAAATTGTCAGAGATATTTACTGCGTCTGGTGTTGTGGCCCTCTAAAGGTTAGACACTTTTTGAAAGACAAGTCGAGATGACTTGCGATCAACAGCCTCGTATTTCCCATTTCTAACCAGCTGAGATGCAATAGCATTGGCTGAAACGGGACAGTGACGAGGAGAGTGTCGTGACCTACCAGTAAGGTTGTTCAAAATACTCCACGCTTTACGACTAGAGTGTGAAAAGTCAATGCTCCGAACTGCTTCGGATCATCGATCCCTCCGCTTTCTGTCAAGCTTGGCAAGCAGAGCTGTAGCAGCCAAACTTGAGTCGTCTCCCTGAGGAGACTGCAGAAAGGTTTTATAGAGGGATTCACACTCTGCATCTCAACACGGAATATAGTTATTTCGATACCCGCGTGGGATAGTCTTTTCGGCTGCTTTCTTAATGGTGTTACAGAAGTCCTGGTAAGCCGCATCCACATTAAGTGAATCAGGCGGCAACAAAGTCTTTGCGAATTTATTCGTCAAAGCAATTTAGTGACTTCATTTGGCCTTGCGGAAATTCCATCGCTTAACAGGCATGCTTGGCACTGCCATAGCAAACCTTGGTGATGTAATAAGCGAAGGTCGATGTTGTGACCTGGGAAACTTGTCAAGGACACGTCTATCCGGTAAGCGACTGTTTGGACCTACGCTGGCGAAAGCTAGATCTGGATTGGTGCCAGTGTTCCAGCGGCCGGAATAAAAACTGGCAGTGTCCTTGGCATTATATAGGAGGGCAAGACAATTAATACTTGCCCAGTCAGCCAAGCACTCACCGTCCGGACTGTTGTCATCGTAACCCCAGTCAGCATGACGACAGTTAAAATCGCCAGCGTACAGACAGGGGTGAGGATACACTGGGAGATCCAGGGTTCGCAATCGCGTTGGCGGTGGTTTGTAGACGTTGACTATTTTATAACCATCAACGTCCACACACAACCACTCGATCTCCGATGTCGGTGAAGATTGGTCCAAAAGCATGTATCTCAGTCGCTCGTGGACAAACGTGGCAAGGCCATGCTTCCTGCTTAAAGAAGACCCAGCTAGTTGGTTGTTTGGAAATACCAACTTCTCTACATCAGTGCAGTGAGTCTCCTGCAGTAGGATGACGAGTGCCTCAGACTGCATAGCGAGGTGATGAAGAATCTTGCTTGCAATGAGGCTTTTGATGTTCAGCTGAAGAATAGTGGGTCTTCGGAACTTGTTGGCAATGTGCCCTGAAAAGGGCAGTTTTATCCTGTCATTGCCCCGTCCTGAAAAGGACGTTTGCCGATTAGCAGACCCACACTGAACATTGGAATGGGGGATACCTTTCAGTTTTGGTAGGTTCGGTTTCGGTCTGTCATTTTGAAATCAATGAACAGACTTACTCACGGCCCAGGCTGCGTGAAAGCACCTACCATCTGGGCCGACGGAGGCGCTATACATAGGGTAAACAATTACCTCGACCTGCTTCAGGAGATGCCAAGATATTGCGGTCCGCTGGTAATTTAGTAGAGATATTATTGTAATTTAGAACTGCTTGCCAAGACCAAGCAGGGTAATGTGCCATAAAGTGTTTTTACCAAGGACACAACAGAATGATGCAAGTGGGTTTTGAACCGAGACCATGTTGATCATTAGTCCGGTGCTTTAACCACTCGACCACGCTGCCGACTATCTCTCAGTGTAGAACTTTTAGTGTAGAACTTATATCTCTCAGTGTATAACTTTTTGCGATCTCTCAGTGTAGAAATTTTTGCGTAAAAACTTTATTTTTGAGAATCTTTTGCTGGTTTATCGTGGAAATAATATAAACATTTGATGATATTTCTACAAAACCAACTTTTGCTTTTTTATTTTCCTATTTTATTTTCTTTCTCCTTTCCTTAATCATGCACTTAAGAAATTTTTGATAAAATCCAATTATGAATAATAATATTTTACGCTTTTTTGGCAAATTTCTAAAATCTGAAACTAAGTAACTTAATTATACGTAAATATACGTAAATACAAGAAAGAAACAAAAATTTAAATTTAAAACATGAAAAACACACAAAATATTTTACCTGAACACTCTGCGGTACAGTTGTTAATGAAACCGATAGAATAATTGTAAACATGGTGGCATGATTGCAATCACAGGTTATATTGTTTGAAAAACTTGAAAATTTGCTTCTGCAACCATCGCTTGAAAATATGTTGCTTTTCGTATCCACAAACACACATTCTAAACTAACGTTTTGAATATAAGTTGTTTTTTGTTCTTTCAAATTGTTATTTTTAATTGCTTGAATTTTTTCAGAAACAATTTGAAAGTCAGTAAATGTTTTATTAAATTGTACAGAAAGATTCAAATTTTGCTCTGTGTCATAATCAAATCCAAGTACGCTGTAAAGCGTTGTATTAGGAGAAGGAAACTCGAACAAAGTTTGCATTCCGTTATCTTGCGTGATCTTGTTACGAAGCAGTGAGCTAAGATTCTTAGATGATAAGATTAGCGAAACTACATCCACAACGGAATCTTTAAAAGAATCATTGAAATAATTGTTGAATATAACTGAGAAAGTTGTGCGGAAACGTTTAAAGCGCCATTCTCTCCTATTATTATTATTGCAAAATGACGAGTTCATGGACTTGGAAAAATTAAATGAGTCGATTTTGTTGCAAAAATTTAATTTAAAATTTGAATTTCTCATTTTTTTAATTATTTCAGCTTCAAGTTCTTCAATACATTTGAAATTTTTCTTCAAAGAATCCAATAATGCATCTATTACTTTGAGATTGCTGTTTTGCCGTGAACATTGTTTGGTTTGATCTAGCAGAAAAAAGTTTAAAAATCAGCAAAACACTTACACATTAAATATAACTTTATAGTTTATAGTTTCTAGGTCGTTTTTTTCAGTTGAAAAAGCAAGAACGGGCTTAATGTGCATTCAATACCCAATTGTCGACGACTTTGTTGAAATGTTTGATGTTTTTTTTTTTTGTTATTATTGCTAATTGTGCGTTGGTTTAAACAACTTAGCTCGTGTTGTCGTTCGTAAATGCACAAAGTTATTTAATACCTATACATCTTATTATTTGTGTTTTTGTTGCTAAGTCTCACCATTCGTATTTTTGTTTTTTTAATTTCAATTTAATTTTTCTTATAATTTTTTGTAACAAAAAAGAAAGATATATTTTTACATTGGTTTCTTATTCCTATTTTCTTCCATTGTTAGATGATGTTGAACTTAAAAAAAACATACATAATAATCAAGTCATAATTGCAATTTGAAGATGTGTCGAATAATATAATTTACGTCAAATATATGTAAAAAAAAAACTTTAGTGCTGATTCAACAATAAGTAATTTTATATTTTTTTGGTAAAACCCGGGAATTTGCTGACTTTATTTATTATATGTGTAAAATAAGGTAAAAAGTATACTTATTTTATATGACCAAAGATAGAAATTATTCGGTAAATAAATATTTTCAGCCAGTTTCTGAGTTTTCCATTATCACTGGGAATAAAGAATTTTATTTTTAAGTTTTATTGAAAAAACAAAATTTTGTGTGGATCTATAATTTTGACATTGTCGGGCGTACTGATTTGACAATTACGTTCACTTTTTGATTTAATTCGCAATTTTTGCAGCAGCTTACTGCTTGTAATTGCATTTCGCGCTTGGTCAGCGTTTGTCCACACCTAAAAGTTTTGGTGACTTTACTAAATTGAAAATTTTAATACTTTTCTCACTACTTTTAAAAAAATTATTTAACTAAAGCAACACAACGGATCAACTCCATTGAATCTTGCTTTAATAAGTTTGTTGTGTTGGTCAATTGCTCGTGTGAGCCGATGTCAAAATTTTGGATAGATCTTCTATAGCCAAACGATCGTTGCTCCAACCAAACTGGTCCGACCATTCCTTTCACGGAATGGAGAATGGAGGAAGCAGTTGAAAATTATATAATCTGTCGTTTGATCCGCTGCGTCACATTCGCATGTTGTCGTGGAAGCCAAATCCCGCTTCTACATAGTTGAGCGGAAGCGCCCAACATCCGTTCGAAGACGATTCAGTCAAACCCAGCTCCATCTTGGAAGATGAATTCCCAGTGGCAAGTTGCCGACATTAGGGATAAAATTGTGGAGTCGAGTTTTATCATTGCTACATTTAAGATTCCAAAAATATTTTTCTCACTCAGCTGCTTGATCTTTGGGTGAGCAAGGTCTGTTAGAAGACTTTTGATGACAGAAAAGGTTATCTCAATTTTAGGGGCCACATATGCTCTTGTTTAGCAGCATTGATCTTGGAGTGGAGCAGCCCATAGCTTGAAAGGCAAGAAATAATGTAGCTTCTCCGCGACGAAACTCAGCTGGCGGGATGCCTGCAATACTGGTAGATATTTCTTTGGTTTGGGACACAGACATCCTGTCACAATGCGAAGTACGTTGTTAATAATAGGATCAATCAGGCAAGTATGAGAACTGCGGCATCAAGCAGGTGTGCAATACCCAGAATCAGAATGTGCTAAAGCTAAGGTTGCTGTGCGTAAATTCATGGCACCAGCACCCCAGTTTGTTCCTGCCAGACGCCTGATTGAAAAAAACTCTTGAAATGTGTTTCTTATACAATGACTCTAGGTGTCGTCGGTGCGTGAGCAATCTGTCTAGTGTCAGACGAAGATAATTCGTTGTTAAATAAAAAGGCAGTGAGTTGCCATTTAGACAAACTAGTAATTCACGTTTTTCCTCCCTGTTATTGGGGTGGAATGCAGACAAAACCGTTTTGGATGCGCTGAGCTTTAGTTTCCATGAATGGAGATACGCTGGAAAGTTGACATGACGTGGCTAAAGGTCTTCTACAGCGTCTGCCAGTCTTTAGTATATGCAGAGCGATAAGTCGTCAGTGTAGGCATATTTTCTGGTAAGAATCGGCGGCATTTCACTTATATACCGTGAGTGTTAACGAGTCATCACAGATTCCTGAGGGACACCGCTTTTCAGGAGCACTAGTCTACTTCACCTTCTGTTACCGGCGGTGCGGGTAAAACTGCAGTTCTGGAAAACCTCCATAATGAGTTGAACCGTGTGTCTGTCAAGAAGCAACCAAAAAAATTTGCAGATAACGCCACGTTGCCATACAGTACCGTATGCTGCAGTGAGGTTGAAAAAACAGAGAAAAAAACTTTTTTTTTGCCAAAACGCCGTCCTCAAATTTTCGAGTCATTAAAGTGACCTTATCTACGGTCGATCTCCCGCGTCAAAAACCTACCTGCTCACGAGGGAAAATGAGCAATAATAGGCTCGATACGAGCATAAATAAGTCTTTTGAAGATTTTGTAGGTCGTGCAAAGCAAATAGATGGGACAATGTATTTTAATATACTCTAACGGATTGTCCATTTTTGGGATTGCAACTACCAGGGAGCGTCTCCACACTTTTGGAGTTTTAAGTTGGCTCATACCAGAAGAGAGACAAAAGCACACAACCAAGATTTTGTAAAAGGGGCAGTATGGAGTATAAACTCTCGCATATCTGGTTTGAGCCCGGCGCTTTTCCTGGTTTTACTTTCTGGAGGGAGGCAACAAATTCAGTTGTAGCAAAATCTTTTGTCAAAAAATTGTTAAGGTGTAAGTGTTCTCCAGAGTTCAGACACTTCCTGTTTAACAAATCTGTTGGACTTGCGGTCTCTGGCTGTGTATGTCTCATTTCTCCCCACTTGAGATGCAATGACTATATTAGATATGGGGCACTTTCAGGGAGAGAGGGGGTCTCTGGACTTGTCTGAACCTGTCTGGGGGGACCTTGTTGTGTTATTTTCAATTAAAAAAATTGATCTAAAAAGGTGATGGAATCATACTCTCATTCAAATTGTTTGTTCTTTTTCCAAATAGATCATCAGCAAATTTTGTCATTGACGCAACTTTTTATCGCTTATTTTTGTCTTTGTTTGTTCAGTATTTCGGTTTAAATCGTTTTATTATGTAGAAAATATAAAATCTGAATAATTTTATGCCACCTTCTATTTTATTTCAGTAGTAAACAGTTCAGAGTAGATTTAATAAAAGCTTATTTGATTAATATCAGACTTACTTTCTTGCACAGTGCGGTTGGAAGTTTGTGTACAATTTCGATCAAGAAAACTTTTAGAAAAATTAAGTTTGCTAAAGTTACAGTTTCTTTCTCCTAATTCACATTTTCCACAGAAAAACTGCCGAAGTGTTTTATTTTTGCCATGCGGACGTGAGCAACTGAAAAAATACAAATAGAATTATTTATTTACAAAAATTTTTAAATTTGTTTAAAAAAATAAGTTTTCTAACACCAAGTGGGAATCCGCACTTTGTCGCTTTATTTGAAGACTTTATGTGTACAGCAGATAAAACGAAGGCCTACATCAAACTTATACAATGACCACAAAGTTACTGCTAAACGTTTTTAATCATTTGCAATTACAGAAAAACGTAGATGTACTTAATTTACTTTTGAAAATGTAATTTTTTTTCTACTATTTTTCTGGGTTTTTTAAGTTGGTTTACTGTTTAAACTAATTGGATCAAATCTAGGTTAAATTTTTTGTTTTATCTGATTTTAGCAATGAAAGTATAATTAAAAAACCTGAAGAAAAAATTGCACACAAACAGCAATCGAACTAGTTCAAATGGTAAACTAGCTTTACATTAGTGGTTTTGGACCTTTTTAATGTTGTGGACCAAAAAATTTGAAATATTAATACCATTATTGCGTCCCATTTTAGGTCTTTTTTTTCTTTTTGAAAAAACACCTAAAATCAAAGTGAAGACAAAAAAAGGTTCTCGTTAATTGAGAAAACAAAGTCAAGATGTAAAGACCCACTTTGTGCCTTCATTTCAATTTTATGTGCACCTGTGTCCTGCAATAAACTTACTAAAAAAATTGGCCGACAATTTGTATAAAGTTAGGCACGCGTAGACTTGCTTTGAATAGAGATTTCAAAAAATCGGGTAAAGAATCGTTGCGATCCCGGGAAAAAACTTAGCAACCGCCAAGTAATTTAGAAGTCCTGCTTTGCGCGCCTTGCTGCGTACAGTGTAACCTTGACATACTAACGCAAAATAAAATAGTAATTTTCCGCATTTTAATTGCGTTAGCTGTACCAAGAAAACGGTAGATGCTGTTACTGCTTTGGTTTTAACTTCGGTTACAGTTTGGTTTCTAAATCAGTCATTGATCAATTAGTTTACCTACCCCATTTGTGGCAAAAGCGCAATGTAAAAACACAAAACTGACTTACTGTCTATCAAAAGCTTTTTGGAATCTCGATTTTATTTGATTGAGGTATTTACGGTTATTTTGAGGAATCTCTTCAGAATTGCACTGATTTTCATAGCAGCAAAAGTGGCAGGTGTTATTTGATGGTGGAACACATTTCGATGGATTCAAAGCATGTTGCTGATTCTTCTGGTAGTTGACTTCACAAACATGTTTTCGCTCGCAACGTTTGGTAATTAATTTCGCAGAATCCATGACTTTTATTTCGTTTTGACAAACCTAAAAAATTTGTATTGCTAAACATTTGCAGATATCTATTTAGGGAAGTTTGATCATTCTGGATAATATTCACTTTTATTGCTCATAAACGAGCCAAAGCTTTGTTATAAATTTCTCCTCTTTCTTTATTGTCATCACGATGATCTTTTCTAAATAAAAAAAGTGTTTTTGTCATCGTCCATGATTTCATTAATATGATCAAATAATACAACTAAATTGAAACGATCGAAGTTTTGAGATGAATATTGTGTTAACAAGAAAAAAACCGAAATTCGAGAAATGAGTTTGCCTAAATTCAAGGTTATATATTAGAGTTTTGGGAAAATTCAGACTGAAAGAGAGCCTACTTATCAATATAGTTTTTTTGTATTATCTTCATAAAAATCATTTTGTATTATCTTCATAAAAATGACACGTATTAATTATATTAATTATATTAATACCAGTCGTTTTTATGATGATAATCAAATCAAAGAGCAACAAGTTTCACTAACCTCACCCGGGTCACATGTTTCAAAACCTTTTTTGTTACATTCTTCGTTTGATCGAGGTTTTTCGCATCTGTAGCAAGTCAGACTTTCAGCTTCTGTGCCTGAAACGTTAAAACATTAGTCGCTTTATACGTAAAATAAATGCGTCTTTTGTGATGTGAAACAAAAACAGGTACAAGGAGGAATTACATATAAAGGAAAAGTGCTTTAAAAATGGTCGAAAACGGATTTTTGTTGCTCGGGTAATGTTTGAAGCTTTTTTCAAACAAGTGTATCATCATTTAAAAGTAAAAAAAACTGAAACAAAACATAATTGCTGGGTTTATTCAAATAAATTATAAACTAAAACTTTTTAGCGGTCGCGTGCGAGAAAAAGAAAAAAAATTTTAAAACATTACTAGCAATGTAACAATTAAAAATATTTGCAAAACTGTTTTAGTAGTTTAAAATCGGGCCTGGAGCTGCACAAATCATTAAACTCTAAAACAGTAGGACTAAGGGCTTGTTTTACACTATGAGCGTGGAATGAATCATATTTTGTTTGTTTTATTTCTTTCCCCATTTAAAACGGGAAAAAGCGCGTAACAAAGCAAAAATATCATTAAAAGAAACAAGAAATATTCCACTTTACGCTCGCTATTTGAGTCTGTAATAAAATTACAGTTGCCATCCATAATAATTCTCCATACATAATTCATTTGGAACAGATCAAAGATATTGTAGTTTAATGAATAATTTTATAAGAAAGTCTACTTCCATATTTTTTCAATTTACAAAACGAATAACTTACTTTGGTTAAAGAAAAAGGCTTTCAGTGTAAACGAAATAAGCAAAATTTTCAAGAACATAATTTTAAAACATATAGTTTTAGATGTTGTTTCAGTATAGGATTAACTTATAATTCCTATATAAAAATGAATCAACGACAAATAAACTTACTTTTATTACAAAAATAGTTAGTTAACTTTTTTAAATGTCATATTGTTTTGCCATATTTTTTTATACGATAAGACTACTAAAACAGCTTTTTTTATTATGGGGCCTACTTTTTTAAAATAAGAAAGAACTTCTTTGAATTATATATTTCGTTGGTATTCCTAAGTTCACAATAAAAAAATATTAACTATAGAGCCAATTTGTGAACAATCAATTTTAGTTCAAATAGTTCTTTGGAAGATTTAGGCTCATTCGGTAAACAGGTAAAACACGCTTTCACAGTTTATTTACTTGTAATTTTTATATTTATCATTAATACTTTTCGTAAAATTGAATTGCAAAAACTTCAACACATTTCAATTTACGCTCTCGCAAATTGCCTTAAATCTTTATCATAGTAAAAAATTTACAAAAAATGCAATAGCAACATTGATTTTACTCACAAAGTAATAAAAATACCATCTTCCGGGATGGTAAAGGCTTTTGTGTTTTTTTTTCTACTGTAAATCACAGTAAAAGTGCTAAATAAAAAAAGGATCAAAAGTTTAAATGACGTTTGCACCGTAATGATACTATAATTCCGGATAATTTTTTATCAAAAGGTCTACGACTAGGGTTTTGTGCTTGTCAATATAATTGGTTTTATCTATGATGTAAATCATAGGTTTACAAAATATTTCAAAAAAAGATACATGGGGGAGACCGGGGTAAGTTGTAACATGGGGTAAGTTGTAACATTCGTATTCTTCAAAATCTAACATAAACCAACAAAATTTTAAATAGCACCAAATAACAGTTATATTAAGACCGATTGCTAGCAAATAACATTGTTTAGTTCCAATGACTAAAAATAGGTTTATTGTTAAAACAAGGTATTCAATAGGCAAAGTAAACTTTTTAAAATTTAATTTTTGTCTTCTGGAAAGATAGCGGTTTTATTGAAATGTTTTTATCAGTTGAACCACAACTTAACTTTTTGAGATATTAACAAAAACTTGACTAAATATAAGATGGGATAAGTTGTAACATAGGCTGATGGGGCAAATAACAACATACATTTTTCTGCATAGGTTTAACTAGTTTACATTAAAAGTAACTTCGGCAATAACATTTGTAAATAATATAAGAAATTCTAAAAGAAAAACTAATAGGTACACCAGCTCATCATTACAAGACAACTTAAGAGATGCTGCAGCAGTTGCTATAATTTTAATGAGATAAATAAGGGGAGCAGAAAAACAATGGTGTTTACCATGTAAACCTCTACAGAGTGATAAAAAACTTAAAGGTAAGTCCTTGCTGGAAAACAAGAAAAGGTCTAAAAAGTGTGCCATGCCATCAGCCACACTAGACAAGGACAATCTATTACAGCTACTAACAAAGAAAAACCAATTTTTAAAAAATCACCAAAAGCGAAAGAGTAGTTTTGCATTACGTTTCTTGAGCCCTATTTTAACAGTCATCTTAAAGAGGAGTGGGGTTACAATGCTATGGTTACCTAAAGTAGTCACATTCATCTTGTTCCAAAGATTTGAATACATATTTTTGTCTTAAATATGACTCTGAAATTCATGATTGCGCTAATCCAGTAGTGAAAAAAACTGTTTTAACATGTTTAGGCAACGGCCAAATACCTCATTTTTTGTGCTTGATATTCATGTCTATGACTAGGCTATGTGTGATTTAATTGTGCTTACTTTCCATATTGTAATTTTCTTCAAATTATATTCATATTTAAACATTTATTAGTGATTTATTTTTTGCTGTTACATCTTACTCCAACCAGTGTTACAACCTACCCCTTTGATGGGATACATTCTAACGCTTTTTTAAATATTTAAATTGTAATTTTAACTAATAACTTTTGAAAATTATTTATTTATTTTTTGATAATAGTTAAACAGTGGTCTAAAGTTTTCATATTAAACAAGAATTTTGAAAAAAAATTATTATGAGAGAAATAGCAAAAAGAAAAAAAAATGTTACTACGTGCCCCGGTCTCCCCCTTTATGCTGCTATAAATGAATATTTAAAAAGCCTAATCTTTGCCCAAAACATTTGTAAAAGAGACCAAAAAAAGTAGCAGCAAAAATGGTTAGTGGGAATGACACAGTGTAATAACACGCTCACTTGCGAGCAGAAGAAGAGGAGTTTGATTCTCAGTCTACCCAAGCGATTTTCAAAATTTTGGAAACGGATTTGCCGAAGACGCATGTTTTAGGGCAGAATCGCTTTTAGACTTGGTGCAGTTGGGAGTTGGAATCGTTGTTTACATTTAGTGAAGTCGGAGTCGTTATTTGTTTTTGAATGCTTCGATTTACGTTAAATTAGGCCTCCAAGGTTTTGGACTCGGAGTCACCGGAGTCACCGGAGTCACCGGAGTCACACGTTTTAGAGTAGAGTCAGGAGTTCGAGTCGTAAAATTTTAAAATTTTGAATAAATATAGCAGAAAAATGTTGTGATTTTTTGTTGTGATGGCATGGAAAAGGCACTTTACGGCGAATTCCTTGAAGTAGTCACCCTGGTTATCTAAAATAATGATAATTTCGCAGCAAAAATGGGCATTTTTTACTTTAGGAAAGCGCAGCGCAATGTATTTTTTGAAATCGTGAAAAACGCAACGCAACAAGCGCAATATAATTTTAAAATCATAAAAAGTGCAGCACAATAAGCGCAATGTTTTTTAAAACTGTATTGATTAAGCACAGTGCAGCATGATTTTTCAATCAAATAAAACGTTATGTTTCTTTCAAATCATAAGTGTCGCAAAATTGTTTTTTTCAAGTAGCCGATCTAAGGGCAATACAGCAAACGCAACAGTCGGTAGCGTGGCTCAGTAGTAAGAGCGCTGCTTTCCCACGATCGCAATAAACTCGGTTCAACTCTTACTCCAATCATTCTGTTATTTTTTGAGAAAAAAACTTCACAGAACCTTATCATTGTGCTTGGTACTGTTAACAAACCGCGAAAATCTATGACAAATAAAACATTCAAAAATTTAAATTTCTCAGCAACGTGGTCGCGTGCTTAAGAGCGTTGTGATTGTGATCGACATGTTTTTTGTTCAAAACCTACGGGTTCATTTCTATTATGTCCTTTGAAAAGACATCGTACAGCATTTTCTCTGCTTGGGCTCTTGGCAAGCAGTTCTATATTTTGATCACATCTTAATACAACTAAAAAAAAAAAAAAAAAAATTTCAACCGAACAGCAATATTTTGGCATCTTCGGAAGCAGGTCCGAGTAATTGCTTCACAGCTGCACTATATACAGCGCCTCGGATGCTTTCCTTTCAGTCAGTAGGATAGCTTAAATCTAGAGATAAAATCAAATGAAAAATAATTCAATCGGACAGCAATATCTTGGCATCTCACAAAGAAGGTTGGATTAATTGCTTGACTTTGACATCCTAGACGTTGTTGCTTTACGTAAAGAGAATGACATTAATTTTAGACTTTAATCAAAAATAAATGAAAAAAAGAGCACTTTAGTTAAATTTATTTTTTAACGAAATTTTATATGTTTTCACTTTAAAAATTGAGCAGTAGCTCACGAAAGCTCGGGCTAATAAAAACAAAATTCTATCAAAGTTTATTTTATAAACGTTTTCAATTGCCTTCAAAGCTAATATGGCTTTCTTATTTATTTATTCGATAACAGACTTTTACAGAAACAAAAAAATAATGCGTAACAAACAAAACAAAAAATAATAAAATAATAAAACCTTAACTTTATTTGAACTGTTAGTAATCGTGTTTTCGGATAGCAACACCCCATAATAAATTTTTTCATACGGCACTGTACGTACTTAGGGCTGAGTTACACCTGGCGTATGCTAAATGAGCACGCTTGGCGTATATATTTGTTTCTTGAATAAATTTCGTACGCCGAGTTCAGACAGATGAAGATTGAGGTTGATCTAAATTTGTTGCCTTGGGAACAGGTTCAGTGCTAGCTTTTTGTGCCAACCTGGTTGAAGAACTGGCAAAGCTTCTAAAAACCAGTCGGTATAACACCCCGGTAAATTCTACCCTGGTAAATTTCACCCCAGCTAACCCTAATCCTAACCTCAACCTTAACTCTTTTACCTGGTGAACCCAATTGGGGTGGAATTTACGGGTCACCAATCTGCGTATCCAAGTGAAGTGAAATTTTTTTACATAATTCTTGCTAGAATTGCCAGATGTATTGATAAACAAGCGTCTTTTACTAAAGCCTTTTGTAAAAAAACACTAAGTTAATGAATAAGCTGTGGATAACAATAGTTATTTTTGTCTCTTATACGTGGAAAGCAAAACACTATGTGATTCACTTTTTTAAAGGTAAACCTTTCCAAAAACATTTATATAAGATTTATCTTAATAAAAAGACTAAAATATAATGTCTTTTCCAAAAGTTATTTTTTTAGAACAAAATAATGAATTTAAAACATGATATGAATAAATTTTTGTCTAAATTAAAATCAATGAGGTCTAAAGAAGTAATAACTTAATACCATGAACTTATTAACTTAATCAAATTAATAATCCGATTGAAATAGTTAAATAACTGAATACCTATATCTGTTATGTTTTAAAATTTTGCCGATAAAAGCTAATTAAAGCATTGATAGTTGAATATCAAAGTTATTTTTCACATAGATTTCAATCTTTTATGCACCTTCGTCCACAGTGATGGCTTTAATAGGGTGCAAACGGTGCGGTCGCACCAAGCCCCCCCCTAAAATAGATCGAAAAGTTAAACCACTACATAAGAAACCGCTTTATTTTTTCACAGTAACACCAGGACGTCGATGGCATGTCAAAAATTAAAATAAAAACATTTTTGAATCAGCAACATGCTCGGTTCCTGCTTGTTAGGTCACGTGGTTGTGCCACTTGTACTTGTTGAAGTAAAGGCTTTCTTTTTTTTGTAGGTCACATTGTTTTGAGACACTAAAAGGTGGCTCTGCATCTTTGGATATCACAATAGTGGCCACCCTAAAATGAAGCCAATTTTTTTTCGGGGTTAGTTTGTTTTCATACACTAAAAATGGCTTCAGCTATTTATTTTTAGTACACTAAATAGTGGTCCCCCTTGCTTTTCTTGCACCAGGCCTCCCTTTTTGTAAAACCATCAATATTTGTCCAATTACATTTTTTGAATTCTTGAATTTTATAAAATAAAGCAAATTAATTTAACAAAAATTATGAGTATGAAAACATTAATTCAAAATTTGTAATACTGTAATATAGCCACGAAAATTATTGCCCTGTATTGGTTCAGCTTTGCAATTCATTTTTCAACATAAAATATTCCCATGTTGTTTAAAAGTAACTAAAGAAGTACCGTAGTTTACGTTTTTAAAAGTGAGATAGAACAAAACGTATGCATTAAAGACCGATTTCTATTAGGTCATGCGTTTTCTAAAGTATTCGAAAAACTGGTTTTTCAAAATTTTTGACCTTCTAAAGGCCGTTCACACACAATGAAACCAACGAGATGTTGTCTTATTGACAATGAGACATAGAAAAAAATTTGGTTCACACTAAATGAAACAATGCGACATTTTGTTTCAATAAATGAATTTTAATGAAAAAAGAAGTTAATAATTAACAAACAAATATAACTGCTTTTTACTTGCAAGTTTCCGAAACGCGTCGTAACGCTCATTCTTTGTTGACAAAAGAAAAGAATCCGATTGCAATTCACATGACCTTTGCTGAAGATGTGGTGGTTGAGGCTCGACGTCTACTTCTATCGGATTGCTGAAAACCTCCGCTTTAGCATTCAGCAAATCAAAGTTAGCAAATGTATCGTTAAACTCATACTGATTTTTAAAATTTTCTCAAAAAATACAGAAAAATCAAGATTTTTTCTTCACCGAGGAATTCGCATCATTCCTTTGCAAAGAAGCCCTAAGCAGCATAAGTTTCTTTCGAAAATCTTCAATGTGTCCAACGAGTAGAGATATATTTTGCTTTTTACCTTGTAATTTCATGTTTAGGATGTTCAATTGATTATTAATAATTGTCAAGAATCTCATGAACTAATGAACTTGGTATCGGTTAATAAAAGCTGGTATTCCTCAGTCGTCCTTTTTGTTTCGTTCTACAAAAGGTTTAATATTTATTTCGCAATGGAAAGAAATGTTTCAATGTTTTGTCTGCACTTAGCCATCGACTTTTGGAGGAAAAGGTAACTTTTCATATTTGCTCTCTACGTCTTTTAAGAGCCAGACAAATTTTTTTTGTTTCTGGAATCTGTTCCCATCCTTGATGTTGTTCATTACATGTATATTCATGACACAAATCATAGCATCATTCATATATAATAGTTTGGTACATAATACTTCTTGGTGAATGATACAATGAAAATGGTAGGTTAGGTAGTGCACGATCTTTTAGAATGCCTACCAGCTCATTCCTTCACCCTGTCATTGCCCTTGCATTATCTGTCACAATACACGCACACTTCTCAAAACCTCCATAGGCGTCAACGACAGCAACGAGATTGTTATATATGTCGATACCTTTCGTAGTCCCGTGAAGTGAAGAAACTTTGAATAATTCTTGGAAAACAGTAAAATTTTTGTCAACAGTTTGGATGAAAATTAAAATTTGACTGATATCACTGATGCTGGCACTTTCATCCAAAGCCAGAGAAAAGTAATTGCACTGCTGAACAACTTTTTTTAATTGAAAAATAACGTTGTCACTCAATGCTTTCACTCTTTGTGCAACAGTTTGATGAGATAAAGACACATTTTGAAAACCTCTGGCTAGTTTTTTGTCACCAAAAGCAAGGACCTTCTTAATTGCACACTCGTTTAATTTCCCTGTCCCGAAAAACTTTCCCAGTTAAAATTAAATTCCCTGTTTTTCTCTGACATTTTTCTTTTGACACTTTTGCTAAACTCAATTAATTATTGCAATGTACTGTACTTTCTAATTCAAATCTAACTTGCAACTATAGGAGTAATGCATTCCTAAGCTAAGGCTACAGGCAACAAAACTATTTGTCTTACTGTGCTTTACTGTGCTTTATAGACTAGAGTACATCAGAGTTAGCCTAGTCTAGAAGGCTAGCTATTGTAACGTCCTAATGTAAAAAGACTTTGATATACCATAGCTGTTATATAATGACCTTCACTATGATCCTATGCTACTTACTAGTGATGTGCGGCTAGTAATAGTATTATCATATATTTATAATTTTATGGTTATACGACATTCAGAAGTGTTTGCGGCCCGCGTGCCAATGTTTGATCATACTGGTTTAAAAAATTTAAAGACATTATTTCAAAAAATGTTAACCAAGTCAAATAACAAATCATCAGCAATTTTTATTGCTTATTTGCACAAATAGGACTAACTATTTATAACAATATTTAAATCATTAATTAAAACCCATCACCTATTTTTTATAAAAAATTAAGCAAGCACTAGGCAATGTTTTAAAGCAAGGATAAAAAGATTGCAATTATTTGATTTGATTTGATTGAAATCATTTATTTTAAAGGTCGTAAGGAATCGATATATTGTAGAAATTATAAGTCTTGTTGAAAACTTACAGTGTCTCATATAATTAACTGTAGCTGCAATATATAAAGACTAATACAGGTAATTTTTTGATAAAACCCAATATTATGACTAACTAGAGAAAAACACTTAAAAACGTACACAGAACACCTTATTTATAAAGTGAATAAACAGTTTTTTCATCTGCAAAAAATGTTAGCTTAATACTTTCTTGTAATTTGCTATACCTTTTATTTTTAGAAGGCTGATTGCCGGTTTTTCCAGTTTTTAACAAAAAACATTTAAAACAAGCAATAACCTGGTTTGACTGAAAGTCTTTGAGCACAAAGTCGTAATGTAATTAGATTAAAAATATCCAAAGTTGTGGAAAATAAGATAAATCGACAAAAAAAATTTATTGAAAAAATTATACCAACATTTAAGAAACATTAGAAGTTGAAAAATTGATTTTTTTACAAACATTTTTGTTTTAATTTAATAATAAAACAGTCATTTTTTACTAAAAACCAGTGATTAAGTTTTTTTTATAATTTTATATACATAGAATTTTATATTTACCTAATATTTCATGAACAAGGTGTCAAAAACCTTCAAAAAAATTAAAAACTAATAAATTTGCTAAATAACTAGTTTAACGAGACATGGATAACTAGTTATTTCATTGAAGCGAAAGGTTTCAATGACATTTGTCAAGAGACTTTTTAGATACAAATCTACAATTTCTATTTGTCATTGAAACCAATGAGACCGGTTCATTGTGTGTGAACGTCATAATGAAATAAACACAATCTAAAATGTCGCATTGATTCGTTGGTTTCAATGTCTCATTTGGTTTCATTGTGTGTAAACGGGCATTAAATTACAATAAGGCAATATCAGCATCACAATTTGGATTTACAGTAGAGCTACTTATTCGTCAGATCATGCTATTGTTGATGTCATTTCCTCGTATAATAATAAGCTAGAAAAAAATTCAATAAGGCGTTTGATATTGTTAATAGTAATTTTTAAATCATTAATTAAATGATTATTCTATTCGCGGAAGAGTCAATTATTTTTTTAGCAATTTTCTTATTTATCTGATAGGAAACAATCTATTTCTATTATTAACTGCAACTCTAAATTTAACAACATTGATGTATAAGTACCGCAAAGATCTACTCTTAGCATTTTTATTATTTTGGCGTTATATTAATGATTTTTCTGACAGTTTTATCTTTGACTGCTTTTGACTTGCATAGCTTTTTGCTGACGACAGTTGCTTTTTAGATGATGTATGATCATTGGAACAATTGTGAAAACAGTTTAAAAAAATTATTTTGGTTTATAATTGGATGCTTGCAAATAGATAAAACTTTAATTCAAAACATCAAATCTAATCATCATTATCTCGAATTAAAATAAAATTATAAATCCAGTTAATATTATTTGTTGTCCTGCTGGCATTACTAAAACTCAATCACAAAAAAATACTTAAGTTTCATAACTGATAATAAACGTAGTTTTGCTAAACACATGAAATCTGTGGAACCTAACTAGCAGGTATGTGATGGTGTTAAGAAAATTAAGATATGTTAACCCCAAAATCTTTGATAAAAATTTACTATTGTTTTATTCACTATTAAATAATGCATGGTCTTTTAGCATAAGGAAATATGTACTCCATATATCGTTCTGTATTAACAAGATTACAAAATTTAACAATTAAAATTGTAGCGCATTGCATTTGGATCAAAAATTCTAAGCCGATTTATCAAAAGTTGCACGTTTTACTTTTACAAAATAAAATTAAAAATTTGCAATTGCTAAATCATGTTTACAAACACGCAGCAACGGGAAGTAACTTAAAGTATTTTATGGTTATTTTTGTCTGACAAACAATCGTAATACAAAGTCTTCTTGTGTTGATCAATGTAATCTTTCGCTATTCAAAACAAAAAATACGCAATTTTCAACTAAATACTATATATGGTTGTTAATATAAAATAGAATTCTATCCAGTTTAATTTAAAAGTTCAAAAATTTTCATATTGTAAATTAAAAAATGAATATAAGTTGTTATTATTAACTAATCCAACATAAATTTAGCTTTGTCTCATTGGTTTCATTGTTTTCTATTGGCTTTGTTTTAAATTTTCATTCGTTATTTTTTGTTTTATTGTCAAAGCTTGCTTTATCAAAGTTTTTTTTTATTTTTTGTTTTTCTTATCATTTTAAATGACGCAATAAGATGGCTGTTTGATTGGAAAAGTTTGCGTTTATTTTGTGTTTATTCACTAATTCCTTGTCTCTACATTTACTTTTAATTAAAATTATGCGATATTTATAAATGCTTTGTGACAAATAAATACTAAATGAAAATTTGATTCTAAACCTGAAAAAACTCTTCACTTTATTTGGTCGACAAAAATGCGATTTATTTTTGTAAAACTTAATTAAAATAAAGACAAACAAAAAGATTGATATACTGGTGGCCTGCTTTTGTCTTGATCTAACGCCGTCACTGCTTAAGGCTCACTGTTTCTAAAATAGCAAAACTATTTGCACCTCAGTAAAATGATCAGGGCCCCGGCTTTAGGTACTGGTAACTTGGGCAACTGCCAATAGAGCTCCATATGAAGATCTATGATATCCCTAAATTTAAGCGATTTTCATTAAATCTTGTAAAATGAGTTTTTTTAATATTTATTGTCATACATATATGTATTTTTATAAACAATTACTGAAAACACGATATGAAAGATTTAAAAGGCATCATCGCCTTTTAAATCGACAGTATCCCTTTGAATGGCGATTACGACTTTAAATGGCGTTCATGTGGTTTCTAGACGCTTTGACGTTTACGCCTATGCACTTTTATTCTCCTGTTGATATGATGCTAATATGGCAGCGTACGTAAAGTAAAAAAGTTTCGGAGGTCGTTAAAGCAATTATAATGTATATCTATGTCAAAACTTGACTTTTTTTATTATTTACTTGGCGTTATAACTCTATATCATTCGGCTATTTTTCAATTGGCAGATATGCTAAGCCCTACAAAATACGTATAAACGTTCCAAGTGTTAGAATTTGTTCAAAAAACGTACCACCATAAAAAAGAATGTTTTAGCCTCTAGTCCAGCATTTTTTAATTTGGAGTAAATTTACCCCTGGTGGTAAATTTTTTTGTTTTGGTGGTAAATGAGCTACCTGTAGTTTTAAATTTGATGGTGGCAATACATAGCCTTAGTTTCAGACATGCTTTCAGTCTAGAGAAGTTGACGGGACAAAAAAATTGGGGCAGCTGTAGGTATTGGTAGCCTACTATCTGTGATGTACTGCTTTAATGTAATAAAGATAATGGCAACACTTCTGTGTGCATTCACATGATGCGAGATAAGAATAATCTTTATCGCATGACAATTAGTACTAGATACTGTAAGGTGCTAGTAATTAAAATATTGATTCGATTGAAATAATAACGAGTGTCACCAGACAGTGATCAATGAAAGGCGAACTAATTGTTAACGTACTCTCGAACACTTCTGTGAGTGTTTAAATTACTGCTGTTTATAATAAATACAATAAATAAAGACTTCTTTAACGAAATAAGAACATAACAGTATCTTTCCTGGTTTAGGGTAACTGCTAATGCGAATTCGAAGCTAGCCTATTATTCGAATTTTGTCATAAATTTAGTCACAAATATAGCATGTCACAAAAGAAGAGAAAGTATTAGAACAATTATTTGGATTTTAGATTTATATATCTTATTCAGGATGGTCTTGAAATTCCTTAGTGTGCCCTGCGCATGAAAACATTTTCAAACAATACCATGAAACCTGCTCTGCTAAAACAACACCTTGCAAATGCTCATCCAAGTATAATAAGCAAAAACCAGTCCTTTTTTGAATTAAAACTGTCCAATCTGAAAAGACAAAAGCTGGACAGAACTGGAATGTTTTGACAGATTAACAATGCCGCTGTACATGCATCATTTGCCATTTATTTGCATGTGACAAAAACTAAAAAGGCACATACGATTGATGAAACCCTTCCGAAGCCTTGCATATTGGAAAGTGTGAAGTTGATGCTTGGAAAAATAGCATCTCAAACAATGAAACAAACCTCACTATCATATGACACAATAAAATCCCGAATCCATGAAATGTCTGAAAATATTAATAGCAAGGTGATATCGAAAATTAATTCCTCTCCTGTTTTTGCTCTTCAGCTGAATCAAACTACCGATGTTTCCAATCTCTCACAGCTACTTGTGTATATCAGATATGTTGCAGATGAAAGGATTAACGAAGAATTTCTCATCTGCCAACCTTTGGAAATAACATCAATTGCAGCAGATGTTTTTCAAGTGTTGATTGATTTTTTTGACAAAACCGAATTGAGTTGGATAAGCTTGTTGGGGTTTGCACTGATGATGCTCCAGCCATGGTTGGTGCAAACTCGGGATTGGTTTTCCTGGTAAAGCAGAAAAATCCAGCAATTCAAGGAACGCATTGCATGATTCACAAAGCAGCACTCGTTTCCAAAACCATTCCGATAAGAGACTTTACGAGCATTTGTCTATTGTAATTAAAGTTGTTAAAAATGTGAAAAGTCCAGTCCTCAACACTCGCCTCTTCAGCAAGCTTTGCAAAGATATGGATGCAAATCATACCGCACTTTTATATCACACTCAAGTTTGTTGGTTCTCAAAAGGAAACAAACTCTCTTGTATTTCGAACTAAGAGAAGAAGTCAAGTTGTTTTTGATTGCAAAACAAAAAATGATCTATTGTTAACATTTGGTGGAGTCGAATTTTCTACGTACTTAGCTTATCTTGCTGACATATTCGAAACATTAAATCAACTAAACAAGAAACTGCAAGGTCCAGGAAGTAATATAATTGTGCACACTGATGCCATCAATGCGTTTGTGGCAACGCTGAAGCTTTGGAGCCAACAAGCAAATAATGATAATTTTGCATCATTTCACTGCTTGACTGAGATAACTGGGTATGATTTTGAACAAAATTTGAAGGAGGACATCATCAGCCACCTACAAAACTTGCAAAATGAGTTTGAACGATATTTTTCCGAGATAAATACTGTAGTTCTAGCATTTTGATGAAAGTAGCTAAAAATCTTTTTCTATGCACTGTAAAGTGGAAGATGTTTCTGAAGCAATTCAAGAATAATTTATAGAATTAACAAACGATTCTTTTGCAAAAGATGAATTTCGCACTTGCAACCTAGAAGAGTTTTGGGTTAAAATGCAACGTTGCTATCCACGGCTAGGTATTCATGCTCTGAATATTCTGGTTCCGTTTTCTTCATTTTACCTGTGTGAGTGCGGCTTTTCTGCGTTGCTTACTATCAAATCTAAAGTATGGAACCAACTTGACGTTAAATCTGAACATTCATTGTGCATTATCTACTACTTCACCAGACATTGAAAAGCTCATTGCCAAAAAACAAGGGCAGCAGTCACATTAAATAAGTATAACTGAAGTAATTTGTCAATTTCGTTTTTTAATAAATGAGCATCATTAAGTATATTGAGGGTAAATCTAGTAACCACTTTTTCTAAAGGGTGAATATGTAAAAAAAGGTTAAGAACCATTGCTCTTGGCCTAGTGTTGCTGTTGCAGCTACAGACAATCAATCTCAGCCAAGTTGTAGTGGTAAACCGTCAGTTTCTGTAGCTTGGTTTTGCCACTCTAATTGATTTATTAACTAGGTTAATTTTTGATTGTGATGTTATTTTTACTTTCTAGGTATTGTCATGCTTGTACATAAAGTGTTTTCTAACAAAACATGAAAAATTAATTAAAGCGAGCATTATATATCATTGGCTAGAAATAAAATAAGAAAAGAGATCTTCATAAAATTTAAGGTAAGTTTATTTGTTTGTAAATATGCAATAATTGTTAGGATCTTACATTGTACTTTCGTTTTGGTTTTTAATTATGCTTAAGTTATAAATCCTTTTTTGATTTTATTTTAATAACTAAAAGCTACCCAATCAAAATTCAATTTTACCAGCTTGGCTTATTATCTACTACAAGCCTGCACTTATTTGACTTTGGACGGAGTACATATCAATCAAATAACTTTTTTTTATACGTTAAAATACAAAGATAAAATGAGATGTGATCTTTACAAATAGCTTTTTTTATTTACAAATTTAAGCCTATAGACTCTGTTATGAGAAAGACCATAGACATGGCCAATTGATTGATTCGTATTCTTAAAGTAATTTTTCTACTTAATTTTTTTGTAATTATGTAGACCTGGTTTAATTCTTTTTTTGAGATTTTAGATTAGTTTTATTTACAAATAACTAACAAAGCAACATTTAGGTTTCAAACAGTGAAATATAATACTTTTTTCAATAGAAAAAAAATACAACAATTGTTAAAAATAATTATTCTACTACCATGGAAAATGCCTTCAAAAAAGTTATCTGGCCATGAATACAGAAAGAGATGCATTCAGCAAGAAGAATCAATCAAAAAATACCCAAAGCTTTCAAGTTTTTTAGTCCTTCTAGGTCAAGCAGTAGAAGCAATTAAGTTTTTACTTCTTCATCAGCTACATATGTCTATCCCAATTTACCATCTAATGATATTAAATCATAACCACTTATGATGCTATACTTTCTGAGGAAAATAGCAGTTGCATACATAAAGTAAAAGATCAGGATAATAACTTTTATAAAGTTTTAGACAATAATGTCACACTCACAGCAAAGAATACTCAAAATGTTGAAAGTATTTGAAACATCAAAATGCTGTTGACTACCATCATCAGCCCACGGGTCAAATGATTTAAAAAATGCTGAAAGAGACCATATTATTAAATGAACCACATTCTATCGATAAACACCACAATTTTTTAAAAAATGCAGATAAACGCAGTTTTTCTGTGATAATGATGTATAGGAAAATGAAAAGTGGTGAGAATTTTTTTAGAAGGTGGCTTATCTATTCACTAAGCACAAATAAAATATACTGTTTTTGTTGCACAATTTTTGGAATCTGGTCAAATAATCAATGTTAGGAAAATCTGAAAATAATTAGTGAAAGCATGCTCATGAAATCTTGCAGTCACATGAAAATTCAGCAGATCACCTCAAATGTTATAAGAAATGGCTTGAAAAATCACTACGGTTGCAGAATAATAAAATTATTGATAAGGAATTGCAGTCACAAGTGGAGAAAGAACGTAAACTTTGGTTCAAAGTTTTAGAACGCTTAATTAGCATCACTTAGTATTTAGCTGAACGCAATTTTATTGTCAGAGAGACTTCGGACACATTATCTACCACACATAATGGGAATTTTTTAGGTCTTGTAAAGTTACTTGGAAAATTTGATGTAACAATGAGTGAACATTTACGTAGGGCTGTGTTTACAAAAACTCATATTCATTATTGTGGAAAAATATTCAAAATAAATTAATCAATTTATTGGGAAATTGTGTTGAAAAAAATATACTTAACCGAGCCAGAATAGCCAAATATTTTAGTCTCATTTTACATTGTACACCAAATAAAAGTCATGTGGAACAACTTTTATTTACAATACGACTTCTAAGATATAGAAGACATCGAAATAAAGGAAAATTTTGTTAGCTGTAAACCTGTTATAAATAGTAAAGGCCGAGATTTATATGAAAGTATACTTGATTTTTTGCGAAAGTGCAATCTTGTCTTAGATAACTGTTAGAGTCAGGGCTACGATAATTGTTCAAATATGAAAGAAAAAAATAAAAGAGTTCAGGCACGGATCATAAAAAAAAATCCACGGGCATTTTCTAAGCCATGTGGATGTCATTGTCTTAATTTAGTAGTTGGTGACAGTGCAACAAATTGCCTAGAATATACTCTTCATTTTTTGGTACTGTGCAGCAAATATATACTTTTTTCTGCACATCTAGGGCAATGGCATACATTTAAAAACATGTTAACAGTCTCTGTAAAACCGATATGCGAGACTCGATGAGAGTGCAAAATAACATGTGCCAACGCCATTAAATATAAAACACAAAAATCATACAAGCTCCTTATGAGGTTGCAGAAACACCTTCTTTGGTTCCTGAACTGCGAAATTAAGCACAAACTCATGTGGCCCAAATAATGGATTGTAAATTTTTGTGATGATAACTGTTTGGTTTGATGTCTTAAGCAGACCACGTTGGTAAAACTATGCAGAACACCTCCGTGTAATTATCTACTGCAGTTTCACTAATGAACAATGTAACTGATTATCGCGCAAATGGATATGAAAGAGCACAAGAGCCAACAAAAGAATTTGCAGAAAGAAGAGGCTTTTTGAATATGAGTCCACTGACGAAGTTTCAAATGCATGTGAACCAGAAAAACATTTTAAAAAGAATGTTTTAAATGTAATATTGGACAGTGCAATTGATTTTTTTATCAGAACTATTTGAGCAGTTAAAAATATTTAATGACATATGGGGATTTTTAAAGAATCTAAAAGATTTTCCAGAGAAAAATCAATTCAAAGTAGCATTTTAAGGTGTGGAAAATGAGTCAAGGTACAGCGAAAATAGTGATATTAATTGCTGTAACCTCTGGTCTGAAATATGTATAGTCAAAAAATTGTTTTCTGATGATGTAAGGCTCCCAATAGAAAATGCCAAGTTCATAAGCACTTATAAATTTTAAGAAGTTATGCCGAATCTGTGGATTTTATTAAAAATAATGCTCACCATACCCATTACTGTTGCTGCCGGCAAGAGACGTTTTAGTACGCTAAAACTTGTAAAAACATTTTTACGGTTGTCCATGTGTGAAAATAGATCGAATTCTTTGGGAATTTTCTATATTAAAAATAAAATTACAAAAGAAATAAATATACAGTAGAAAGTGCAATAAATGATTTGCTGATTTAAAGGCAAGAGAAAAATATTTCGTGTAGGCTGATTTCCTGCACTGTCTCAAATCCAGGTTAAGACAAAAATATTATTTTTCATTGTTAAAAGCCAACTAAGATATTAAACTTATTTACATCATGTTATGTGTTTAAGTTTTTTCTTCTGAAAAGTTTATGAATGTGCACTGTGTAGAAACAATCTTGTTGTTCGCTGTTAAAAAAATAGGTTAATAACTGTATTAAAATTATTCAGTTTTTTGTCGTGTATTTTTTAATAATTGTACTTGGGACAAGGGCGTCAACTTTTCTTTTGCCCAGGGCACCAGCAACCCTAGAGCCGGCTCTGAAAATGATGCATGGAGATAAATACTCCTACTTGTAATTAATTGTATTTATTCAAAGTTAAAACTAAAAATTGCACTAAGCTGTTGCAAAACTCATTGGACGTTTCTTGAAAGTTTTTAAAACTAAACTTTTGCAACTCTATCCCAAAATTATGTGCATGTGAATTTCATTGTAATTGCATTAAGTGTTGATCTAAAATATTGCAAAAATTGAAAATTAATTATTGTTTTTGACAATAGGGGGCTTTTCTGTAATAAAATGAAGAGCTCTTGTTGGCAACGTGGTCTAGTGGTCAAACTGCTTTTCTGATAGCGGACATGATTGACACGGTTGCGCGTTTCAAACTTACACTTGTCATTCTGTTGTGTTTTTGGAAAAGACGCTTTATGGCACATTGCTCTGCTTCGTATTCTTAGAAAACAGCTCTAAATTTTAGTCATATATTGAAATAAAAACTAAAAAAAAAATAAAAAATTCTGAACCAGACAGTATTATTCTGCTGCATTATCTTACTGTCAGTAGCGGTTACTATTATCAGACCTTGCATTAAAAGTCGCTAGCCTCTTGATTTTATATAAAAAATCTTTATTATCACCGAAACTTTCACTTTTATGTGCATTTACTCGGACCTAACAACGCGCTACAGTTATATAATTTACGCGCAATAAAAATAGATTAATATTTGTATATGGTTTTGCATTAATTACGGTTGCCATATACTGTATGAATAGGAGGAATTTTTGACAGACATAGAAGTGCCAGCCAAAAAAATTTTTGATAAGGCCGACAAAATAAAATTGTCTGAGATTCTAGGATGAGTTAAAAAAAAGGTCTTCACTTAGACTGAGTCTCGAATTTTTTCAATTCTTGTCCCAAAATCAAATATACGAATTTCATGTCAAAGTTAAACCATTTAACTGCAAAATAATTTACTGGATTCTAAAATTTCGGACATTTGAATTTTTTTCCGAACATTTAAATTTTTTGATTAAAATCCGGACGGTATGGCAACCCTAGCATAAATAATTACTTCAGTTCAAATAAGCTAGTTTGCCTTGTTTGTCCTTTTAAGTTTATTTTTCTTTTTTTTATTTTTGTTTATTGTTTTTAAGATGCTGTAAATATGCAGATTATAATCCAATTTGCAATATCTGTACAATGTATCATTTGCTTGTTCAAGTGTATATCGTTTTTCACAGCTACATTTTGTCAGCCTTTGGGTAATATGTTTTTCTGCTGTGACTTTATTATTGCGGCAGAGAAATTAAAAGGAAATTTATACTCATATATAAAAATATAGAGAGATAACAACGACCTACAGTAAAACTTTATTATTTGATTTAATCCGATTTCTTAAAAGATTTTTTTAAAGCAGGAATGGTTTTACTAACAAGTTTGTTGGTTGTCTCCCGACTTGCTTTAAAAAATATGTAGTGACCGAGTCTATTGACAATTTAGAATTTAAAAAAGAGGCTCTGGAAAACAAATTTCTATTGTACTTAAATTATAAAAAGTTGTTTGGTAGATTTTATAAAAGTTTGAGTTGATGAAGACCGTATAATTTTTTTATAAATTTTTGTTAAAAATGTTAAAGATCGTTTGGTTTAGTTTCTATTTTCATTTAATTTAAAAGCAATCCATTGCACTTTGGGCTCTTTCTGCTCGTAAGCCTAAAAATGATTTGCTTTGAACCCTAAAAACGTGCAATTCACAACGCCAATGCTCAAGTCAAACATCTTTTATGATTTTACGTTTCATATCAGTAGGTTAACAATTATAGTCATCAGTAAAGATGCAAAAAGAAGGTAATTAATACTGCTAATAGCCTATTATCATACGTTAATACAAACGTGGTGTGTAGTACGGTTTTTTAGCAAATATGAACTTATAACAGTTTGAGGACTAACTTGTAAGAGTTTGCAAAATAAGATACATTTCAGACAGATTATGAAATACAGAAAAGATTTTATTTATTTCTTGATAAAGAAACACCGATTTTAATTTGAACGCGGAATAAGGAATATACAGCTAAAACACTGTGCAATCTGGCTTTATAAAGAGTCAAAAATAAACCTGGTTTGGTTTACATTATAAAAAAACAGCAAAATGATTCAAACTTTTATACAGAAAAGAATTGTTGAGGATGCCGATAAAAGCAAAGAAACCACTTCAATCTAAACCATCCCATGTATTTGGCATTCTGTAATACTGAGTTTAAATCTGTGGTTATTGAGCTTTAACTTAAAAATTGAGCTGCATGTTACTGCAAAGAACATGAACGCAGACGTAAAGATTTAAGTCAAAAGATTGTATACGGGGTGTATGTATGTATGTATGTATGTATGTATGTATGTATGTACTGTATGTATGTATGTATGTATAAGGCATGTTCGAATTTTAGGATAAACTTTATTGACCTTTAATCAGTTTGTAAAACGGAAAATTCGTGTTTACCCTGGAGTTCGAATAAAAGAGCTTACACTCTGACATGCGAGTGGAAGGGCGCGAGTTCAGTGCTCAGTCTATCTCAGTGCTTTTTATCGTGCAGTTCAAAATAATGGCATCGACAGCCAGAACTTGTATTATTTTACAACAATCAGTCAAATTTTCAATACTTAAAGTCGTCATAACCTATTATCGTTTGGTATTTGGACTATACATCCGGCCAAAAAATTGTCTTTATTTACGTATCCCTTAGTTCAAAAGCCCAAACTTGTTTTTATGCTTTTTCTACCATGTTCGTCAAGGCTCCTTAATTAGAATTTTTATACGTTTAAGACCCTTAATGTTAATCAAATCATTTTTTTTATGATTGTGTTGTGGTAAAAATATCCCCTTCGTACACGCCCCTTGAAGGAATTGAAAAAAAACTATTTTTTTGTTTTTATGAAAAGGGTATGGTCACCGATGCATGAAACAATTACTTTTTTGGATGTGACGTCATTCATATGCAAATTAATTGATGTGTACAATTGTACACAAATTTGTACAAACCCATGTATTTGATGCACTTTTTTGCTTTTTTAACAACATTTTCAGTGGTTGATGCACCATGTGTACAAATGATGACGCCGAAACTTAAAAAATTATTGCCACTTGTAAAACACTTTTTCATCCAAAAGGGAGCTCCCAAATGAAAATATTGCTCCTTTTGGACATATTTTCAACAAGCTATCTGATTTTTTCAACTTTTTATAGGGTGTATTAGAGATATAAAATGCACCCCTATTTTAGTACAAAATGTAACCCCAAACAGATCCTTAACCTTTAACGGGTAGAAATATTTTTCACGCATTAAAAGTCGAAGTGGGTCTTTTTGACCCAAGCCTTAAATTTTTCAAAATATTCAACATATGAATGTGCTTGCAATAGTGCTTTGGCTTAAAAAGTTTTTCGAAGTATTAAATGAATGAGAATCTTTCAAAATTTATTGAAATAAAAGTTTTGTTAGCAAAAGAACGAAAAAACAAACGAACAGAAAAGGAAAGGGAAAAATCTTATCCAGCAAGAGTTGTTTCAAAGGTTCATAAGTTGAAAGTTTTATTCTACGCAGTCTTTGCAGGTTGGAGGTGCTTGGTGCTCCTTACAGATTGGTTTGGTGCATTTGTAGCAATGTCATGTCATGTCATCGTTTGAAGGGCATCCACTCCAGGCATTTGTAGCAATAAGTTGAGGTCTTTCGATCGTTTCCTTTGCAATATGCACACTGAATTCTTCGTGCTTTTGTACGTACATCTTCTTGATTTTCCATAGAAACTGATGGAATATCGATACCCATGCTCGAAGCACAACGTTCAATGGTGTTTTGAAGAGCTCTTTGTATTCCAGTTCTGCTTTGCAAACGTAATTCAAGTTGTTCCCTCAAAAGTTCTTTTCCAAGACGCCTCAAAAATTCTCGCCGTGAACGGAGGCCATCTTCATCGTTGTTCCACACGTATATTACGAAGGAATTTAGGCAAACTTTATTGACCAGGGAATAAAACAAAGACATCGGCCAACGATTTGTTCTTCTAGAACAAGATGTAGCAGCACATTTTTTATCTGCAGTGTCTACTCCACCTTTTGTATGTCTACTCAATTTTCTGGTTTGTATGATCAGTAATTTTGGCAATCACTGCTGGAGTCATAAAAAAACTAAATATGTCCAAAGGAGTTTTAGCATTTTTTGCAGCACCAATTGGTCCAGGCTGTGTTGTTATTATGTTATTTGCACTACGCCTAACATTTGAACGAAAAGGAGTTTCTTGCCACGTAGCTCCAGTTTTGGCAAGTAGAATTCGTTTTACTGGAATTTCATCATCGTCGCTTTCGCCATTGTCATCAGAAAGTTCTTGCTCAGAGTCAGAATTGTGTTCTGTTTCTTCAATAATCTCCTCCTCGTAATCAGAATCACTGAATTCTTCTTCAAAATCACATGAGTCCGGATCATTTTCTAGCAATTCCAATACATGTATTGTATCTAGTACACGTTTAGACGCCATTATAGCTCTAAATAATCTAAAAATGCAAGCATAACTTTAGTAACTTAAAGAGTCGAAGCGGGTCAAAATGACCCAACAGATAAATAAATCACTGCTCATTAGAAAAATATCAACTGCAAAAAACTTTCAAATGTGCCACATGTCCGGCCCACTAATAGAGGCAGCTATAGAAAACAACAGCCAATTTAGGGCAGCAGGAACAGAATTAACAATCAATATGTAGCCTTATGGGTCAAAAAGACCCATTTCGACTTGTTAAAGGTTAAAAATCAAACTTTTAAAGAACAAATTAACAAATTTTTAATTTAGTAAGAGTGCTGGTAACCTTAACAACATGAAAAAATATTTACATGCTCTACTAAGCCAATAATTGCTCTGCTGAGTTAGATAAAACCCAACTAGTTTGCATGTGTACAATTGTACACAGTGTGTACGAAGGGGATATTGAATGCAATCAACTTTAATTGTAACGTCACTTACACAACACACATCGCATGAAATTTCAACCTAAAAAATCGGATCTCATACAAAAAAATTTCCGGTGGCTCACTGAAAATAGTGGTCAACTCATATATTTTTCAGAAACTCCCCTTCGTAACCGACTTGAACCGGAATGAGTCACATCTTTCCTAATGCGCGGCCGGTCATCCAATATTGAACAAAACGCCTGGCGCCATTAATAATGTATTTAATTGAATGGCTGAATTTAATTGCAAAAAATATTCGTTATGGGCAGGCTTATCATACGTCCCGATTTTTAGGGCTTTGTCCCGGCAAATTCTCCAGAAATCCCACCAAAAATCCAATACAGATTTGAAGTTAAGCCCTTCTTTTTTTGCTTTTTTGGACAACACTACATTTCAGGGACTTTTAAAAATTAAGAAATCAGCTACAGATTCAAAGTGAAGACCTTTTTTTAGGGTACACTGCTTTTTCAGGCACGAAAATTAAGAAATCAGAAACTGATGAAAAGTCATGACCTTTTTACTTTTTAAGAACGAATGTTTTTCTATTAACAAGCGTCCCCCGGTTTGCCCCTTCGGAAATATGGTGTGTCCAGTTATGGTGGACTTGTCAACCTAGGATGTCTCTCAGGTGGAAATATGGAAACGCGTTCATCTCGTTTCGGTAAACCTTTTCTGAAATACAGTGCAGCTCTCACGCCGACTCAAAAAACAGCGGACTTCATTTGGTGTGCAAAGAGAGAATGAACTAAACATAAGGTCACGATGATCAAATGGATGCGGTGAGAAAACTGTTTCTGCAGATGTAAGATTTTTATAACATAATAACAGAAATAACGTTCTTCGAGTATATAACTTCTAACCGATATATTTTTTCGACAAGTCCAAGCGAGGATTGCCGTTGAATTAAAAACCGAGCTTAAACAAACAAGACATGAATCAATCTTAAATGGATAAATGAAGCGTATATAATTATATGAAACTGATGAATAACCTAGAAAGCAAAACTGAAACTAAACAATGCTAACTAAAGGTGTAGTGCTGTTTAGGATTTAAGTTAGCTGCGCGTAACATAATGAAAACGCGCATGGTGAAAATTATATAACCCCTTCGAAACTTAATAAAAGCAAAATTCAAAAACAATATCTTATAAAGAGTACAAGTATAAATATAATTAAGTAAAAAAGTTCCGTTAGTTTATAGAAAAAGAAACATATTTAGGGTTCAAGCTCCATTTTAATATAAATAAACAATCAAAAGACAAAAATAAGTGGTAAAGCAAAAGAGACAAATAAAGTAAAGTTGATTTTGTTTTTGGTTTGCAACTAATCACAAATCAATTAAACACCAGCATGCAAATCTTGATAGGAACCGCTTGCAATTTGTTGTAATTTAGTTTAAGCAGCTGTCTAACTAGCAGTTACTGTAACGGATTAAGCTGGTAAAGAAAAAAGAAGAACATAAACCGGCGATTATTTAGTTATTTCGTGCATTTGCACCATGTCTTTCTTTATCTTTCCAACACCACTACCACCACCGCTGGTATTATCACTGCTGGAAACTTTATTGGTTTTGCTTGTGGTTGATGTGGACCAAATGTCACTTTTGAGTTTTATTAATGCTTCCCGTACGTCATTTCCACAGCAGTATATAATGAATATCAACACACCTTGAAGTCCATTGATGACAGCATTGATGTAGAGAAAAACTGTTGAAGTGGTTCCTGGTGCGTCTGCAAGTAAAAAAAAACATTTTTGAATAAAACTATCTTTTGACTTACTGAAAAAACAATTTCATAAAATGAATTTGTGTCGCATTCTAATCATAATTTTACAAGGATATTAAATAAAATATAGTTTGGAATCTTTACGTACTGGTAAAAAACATTAAAATCCAAGACAGTCCAAGTGTAGGACTGAGTACAATTATTGTTTTAAATCCAGATATAATCTGATCAACTTTTACAAAGTCTTGTTGGTTGTCTTTCAACACCAAGGATTTATTGTCGCTTTTCTTTAATCGAATAACAAATACAGCAGCGTGAATAGCAATGCTTATATTGGTTACAACCACAATGCCAAGAGGAATCAGAACAGATGTAACTCTTATTTGAGACTTTGTACTTAGCCAGCACATTTCAAAAATCGCTGTCGCATTTTGTAAGAAATCATTAGTATTTTCCTTTCTTGCCATATAAGTCGAATTATGAAACCCAACTGCAGCCGATATTGTAACAATGGTTAAAGGTATAAGCCATCCTACAAAATAACTGAGATATTTTATTTTATGACGGTGTCTTCCGTATAATCGTAGTCCTTTTCGAGAAAGTTTTAATCGCAGATTAACTCCTTCCATTAGCATCCAACAACCTAAAATACATTTATCATTTGTGTGTCAGTTTCAAGGAAATAGGTGCGCTACTTAACCAACCAACTACTTACTGTACTTTGTTTAATAAAGAACATCAGCTCAATACAGGGGCACCGGAAAATGTTTAGTTGGAATTGAAAAAATTTGAAAAAAGACACTTTTTTAGTTGAAAAGGCGCTGTGAACAAATCCAAGTTTTTATGTAGGCTTATTAAAAAAATCTTACTAAAACTTGGTTTAGACCAAGGCTGGGCAAACTTCGATTCGTAACGAAGTTTTGTGCGGCCCACAAAAGCCTCAGATAAATAAATTTACTCTCTCTTCACTTTAAATTTTGGTAATCTTTAAAAATAAAAATCATCAGTTTTAATCAATATTCATATTTTGGACATTGATTGAAAGTGATAACTTTTTTTAAAGATCATTACTTTTTTAAAGAAATTTTGTTCTCCAAAATCTCTATTTTCGTCCCAAAAACGTAGTGATTTTTAAAAAAAGGTCATCACTTTCAATCAATTTCATATTTATTTACATTTTAAATACTAATGTGGCCCTCAATCAAAATCATCTTCTGAATGCGGCCCTCGAGTTAAAAATTTTCCCACTCCTGGTGTAGACAAAAAAAAAGTTTTTACTTGTACAAATAAGCCAGGTCGTTTTAATTAATTGGCTAGCAATTGCTTTTGACAAGCGAATATGGCTAATTTCTCGAAAAGATTGAACGTTTCTTGGGCAAAGTAGTTGTTTTTTAGTCTTTAATTTATACTAAAGAAGACTTTTAACTTCCATATACTAAGAAAACTTTTTTGTTTTTTACCAAATTTATAGTAAGAGTTTTCTCCATAACACTACTGGTATATGAGGCAAAGTCGGACGTGGGGCAAAATCTGAATATGTCAATTTGTTTTGTTTTATTAGGCCTACTTTTGGCAGCCTCTAACTTGCAGAAGTTATGCCGAATTTTTTTAACGTTGCTCCACGACATTTGTCACAAGAAAAGCGGCAAATGTTAATATAAGACAAGATTTTTTCCCAACTATTTATTAATACTTTTGTGATGTTTATAAATTTGAAAAAATGAAGTTTGGGGCAAAGTTAAGTGAAGGCTCATTTCTGAGTAGTCTTCGTGTGATTAAGTAGCAAATAATATTTTTATAGCTTAAACGTAATTTACAAACTTTATTACAGTTTGCTACATATGATGTTGAATCATTTTAGTTTGTTTAGGCAAAACCGGAAAAATGTATGTCTTTGCCTCGTTGCCCTAAAACATGCGTTTAATTAACTATATGTTTATTTTTATAAAAATTTCAAACTGGCAATTTAAATTTTTTTTTTTAAATTTTTATCTCTATATTTATCCTCCTGACTCGCAGAAAAGCGACGGAGGCGCTAATACTTAGGGTAAGCCATTACCCCGAACTGCTTCTGGAGACGCCAAGATATTGCTGTCCGCTAGTAATTTATTAGAGATATTATTGCAATTTAGAACTGCTTGCCAAGACCACCAAGCAGGGGAAAGTGCCGTAAAGTGTCTTTCCCAAGAACACAACAGAATGGTGCGAGTGGGTTTTGAACCGAGACCATGTTGATCATCAGCCCGGTGCTTTAACTACTCGACCACACTGCCGATTTCTACCTGGTTAAGACTTGAAAGTTAATTACATGTATTATAGAAACATACTTCCAAACAATATTATATTTTTGAGCTTAAGACTGTCATACTCGTATATCTACGATTTTTTAATTCGGAAAAATAAATTTAACATTATGCTCAAAAATGTTTTTTATTTTGAAAACTGTACTTTTGGTTAGACTATATAAAAGTTATGCTTATAAAAAATGTATAAATGATTGGGCGTATATAATTAGGCCTGGATATAACTTATGGATTGCATAAAATCCATATTAGCACGCCTAAGCATTTTTTAAATCGTTTTATTTTAAAACTACAAGTTTTAATTTATTATACAAATTACAGCTTTGATGACGCAGCAGTTTGAGTTGTGTCGCCAAATGTTAATAGGTTGTAAGTTTAAAAACTTTGACCTGAACCTCATTAAAACAAAAAAAAATATACCGTTGTGCGTTTTAGTTAACATTAAAATGCTATTAATCAAACAGCAACATTCATAAATATTCGATCATCAATGAATTATAATTTTTTTTACAAGCAAACTCTCATTATGATTTAGTAATTGATAGGCATTAAGAAAAAAGTATTTTGATTAAGTAAAAATATAAGCCTACCAGTTACAAGAACGAAATAATGTAGAGACACTGCTGCAACTTGACAACTTTTTGAGTTTTGCAGAGCAAGTTCATGGAAGAGACTGGTTATATGAAGAAAGAGGAGTCCGCAAATCAGGTTCAACTGTAGGTAAAGCCGTTGATTTTTTACTCTTTTCCTCACGGAAACAAGAAGGAAAATAGATAAAACCAGAAAAAAGACAGCTACGGACTCAGTAACATAAGAAACAATCTAAAGCACAAATATATTTATCAAATGTAAAAAATTTAATTATTTATTTGATATCAACAGCGACAACATATCGGCCGACGCGCGGTCGAAAATATCGAGCGTTGTTTATATGATTAGAATTTGTATCGGTTCAGCTATTGTTCTTGTCACATTTTTAAAAAGAGACTTTATTTCAATTTTTTCAGCTGGTTAGATTTTTTAAAGCTTGCAACTTCATAAAATAAAAACCACTTCTAATAGCACAGTTTCTTTACCCAAAACTGTGTGCCATGGCACAATGCTGCAGCAGAAAGAGAGGCATCTGGAGCCCATATGCATCTCAAAAACTTTTTATAAAAGGATAAGACAGCTTTAGAGTGGGAATTTAGTTTGCGGGCATTTTGCATCCTACCCGCTACTCTTAATTAACAGCATGACCACCATGATTTTGGAACTTGTGATATTGGCGTGCCCATTGCACAAAACAATCTTTTTTAGTGCAGCAATGTACCGTTAAGAGGCGTTCTTTTTTCGGTAGGGCAATGTATCATAAAGACGATTATCGACCACGATTATCTTAAATCTCTCAACACTAACAGCAAACTTATGTTTGATTTCAGAATAAAAAGTATAGCCAATATATTTTATTAAGGACGTTTCGGAATTAGAACTCATTCCATTATCAACTGTATAAAACGCTACGCAGTTGATAACGAAATTAATTCTAATGTCAAAACGTCCTTAACAAAATAATGTTTTAAAATACATTGGATATACTTTTTATTCTGAAATATGTTTTATTTGTTACTTCAAACGAACTTCATCAATTATTGGATTGATTTGAAAACCATAACATAAAAAAATTTGTATAGCCTTATAATTGTTACAGTAAAGCTGTAAAATTAATAATTTTATGAAATCCCTAAAAATGTTGAGAATTTTATGAAATAACTAAACCATCATTTCAGCAATTTCATGAAATCCCAAGATACTTCATGAAATCACCAGTTTACCAGATTTATTGTAACATATTTCCTATTGCTATGACTACGAATAGTAGTACATTTTTTGTAATTAAATGTTGTACTATCTCTCATGCTTTTATAAACAAAGATCTGCAGCAAGTTTTGTGTAAAGAACTTTTGTTTTTATTGAATTGTAGTTTGTAGGTCTATTGTTGAAATAACATAAACATTTGATGATATTTCTACAACACCTAATATTGCTTTTTCGTTTTCTCGTTATATTTGCTTTTTTCTTGCCGCTTCTTTAATCATGCATTTAAAAAATTTTTGATAGAATCCAATTATGAATATTAATATTTTATGCCTTTCTGGCAAACTTTTAAAATATGAAACTAACTAACTTGATTGTCAATATAGGAAAAAAACTAAATTGAAATTTAAAATATTAAAAAACGCGTAAAATATCTCACCTGAACACTCTTTGGTACAGTTGTTAATGAAACCGATAGAATAATTGTAAACATGGTGGCATGGTTACAATCACAGGTTATATTGTTTGAAAAAGTTGAAAATTTGCTTTTACAACCATTTTCTGAAAAAACATTGTTTTTTGTATCCACAAACACACATATCAAACTAACGTTTTGAACATAAGTTGTTTTTTGTTCTTTTAAATTTGTATTTGTAATTGCTTGAACAGTTTCAGAAACAACTTGACTGTCAGTAAATGTTTTGTTAAATTGTACTGAAAGATTCAAATTTTGCTTTGTATCATAATCGAATCCAAACACGCTGTAAAATGTTGTATTTGGAGAAAGAAACTTGTATAAAGTTTGAATTCCGTTTTCTTGCGTGATGTTGTTAGGAAGCAGTGAGGTAAGATTCTCAGATGATAAGATCAACGGAACTACATCCACAATGGTATCTTGAAAAATTTCATGAGAATAACTGTTGAATTTAACTGCAAAAATTGTTTCGTAAAATTGAAAACTCTTTGTAATTCTAGAACAATTATCATTTGGAAATGAAAAGTTTTTGCATGAAATAAATAGATCGTCCTTGTTGCAGAATCTTGATTTAAAACGATCATCTCTTGCATGTGTAATTATTTCACCTTCAAGCTCATCGAAATAATTGAAATTCTTCTCAAAAATAAACGGTACTGAGAGACTAGATTTGAAAGGGTTTTGCTCTGACAGAAAAAAAGTTTCAAAATCAGTTAAAAATTTGCAATATAGGCAACATCATATTTTGACATTATATCAAAGTATTTGCCTCAAACCATCATTAAGCTATACGTTTCCTAATGGTTTTTTCAGTTTAAAAAGGAAACATGTGGACAATGTAAATTTAGCACGACTGTCTGCATCTTTATGGCTTTTAAAATTTTTTACTAATTACATTTATAGTTGTAGGTTAGTTTAAAAATTCATGTTTCATTGCCCTTTATAAAGAAATATAAATAACACTGTAGAACTAAAAAAACTTTTTTATGTAGCTGGCACAGTTTTACTGGGGAATAAAAAAAAAAGCAGTTTAAATAGATAACCAAAATAACTGCGCTGAAGTAAAGCTGTGTTTAATTTTATTTATTCCGGCTCAAAAAGTAGTTTGCCGCAAAATTGAATTGTTTTAAGCCGTAGGTTCTGGCTCAGAACCTATTGATTCGCTAAAGACTTCTCTCCACTGTTAAAAGAAACAATAATTTCCAACTATAAAAAACATATTTACAAAATTTACAAAAACTTGATGGATTCGCGTAGAGCTTGGCTTTCAAGCTTACCTAAATTTCAAAACAATTTACAGCACCATCAACAGTGAATAATCAATTCATCAACGTTTTACTAGCAAGCTGTAATGAGTTAGCACCCCGATGGCTAATATTAAACTTAATAGTTTATCTGCTCACAAGTCAAAAATTCTATCTCTTTATAAAATTACGTAATTTCCAAAACATCAACTGACCTTTAAAAAACTACGGCCAAATAGGCTAAACAACGCAAATTGAACTTAGCAATCAAATGGAATAATTTGAAAACAAAATGCCGACTATTTTCATGATCACGTCACATTACGCCAGATTATAATAGAAACTTCAAGATTATCGTAAAAAATTAACCAATTAAGTATTTAATTAAGTTTTCAATGGTCACAGTTTACAACAACCAATCAGAAGATTGCCCAGCAAACGGATTATATAATTTGAAGTCTTGCATCAATTGAAAAAATTCCATTCATCTTTTTGAAAGCGTCAGAAAGAAAAGAAAATGCCAGACATTCTAAAGTCACATGATCTTAATCCACTTGACGAGTGCTCAAAATTTAAAACGACAAAACGAACAATTATAACACTTACCAGACAGCTCGCAAATACTGTAAATTAAATTAATTTAAATAAGGGGTTGTAAATCGATTATACAATCACTACTTGATATACTGATGTCCATAAAGTTCATGCGCACTTAAAAAAATGTAACTTTATTTGTATTGGCGATAGAAATAATCTCTAAAAATTTGTATAAAGTTTCATGTAACTAGTTTTAAGTATATAGTTATTGAATAATTCTTCACCATAAAATTTGCAACAATTTTTGGATAAGTAAAAAAATAGTTTCATTTTTTTCAGAATCGCTTTGATCCCCATGGATTCCACGTTTGCCAGATTTGACCCTATTAGATTTTTTTTACGAGGATATTTGAAAACAATTGTGTATGCAACCAAACCTAGTTCATTAGAAAATTTGAAAGCTAAAATAACTAATGTGATTTTAGGCATACTATAAATCAGTTGGCCAATTTTTTTCGTGAATTGAAATCGTATTATCTTTTGTATTGCTAATGATGGAGAACATGTGGAAACTTAAATAAAATTTCAAAAAAAAACTTAAAAAATGTAGATTTACTTCTTTCTAATCCTTTTTACAGATTATTTTTATCGAAAATACAAATAAAGTTATAAATTTTTTAAAATGCACACGGATTTATGGACACCCTGTATAAAAGATTACGTTATATCAGCGTTTCCCAAACTTTTTTGGCGGCGGAACATGTAAGGTTATTTAAATTAACATAAAACCCCACCACAAAAAGCAAAAATAAAATGTTTTTTTATCTTAATACTTTAATGGTTGTTATTTAGAGATCGTGACGAAAAACAAATTCAAAAGTAATAAAATACTAATAAAGATTTTAACAAACCAAAATCATATCTTAACGGGATGAATGCACTCGCTTTCTTAAATGCATCAGAACTGAAAAGTTTGGCTAGATATTTGGCAGTTGAATTTTCATATCTGATGTAGCGTCCAATCAGGCGCAATACTTGGTTTTCGTTTTGCGTATATCGCGAAAAACAAAACGGTAATAGCACTTGTGTTGGTTTTTTAATAAATTCTCATAGTTTTAATTAAACATTCCCACAAAAAAATGGAACTTCTGCAAATTGAGCTTTTAGGAAACTATTAGATGTAAGTTTAATTGAGTTTTCATAGTTCAATGCTGGTAACTTTATGGGCATTTCCTTAATCTTAAAAAGATTTGTACAGAGTAATTTTTTTGGTATACAAATTTGGAAAGTGCTCCTGTAAGGATTTAGTCAAGCTTCTAAGGTAATTTTAAATGTCACCAAAAATGGTATCTGGAAGGTCTTTTCCAGATTTTTCTATTAGTTCACTAAGACATGTAATGTTTTTTTCCCAACATCTGACGACCAAAACTGTAGCTTTCGCGATAAAGATATTATTTTATCTTGCGCTTGAAAAAAAGATAATTCTTTACCTAGCAAAGATGCACGAGTTTCATTTAGTTTAGAAAAGATATTAGCTAGGTAAGCAAGCCTTGAAAGCTAGTCTGGATTTTTCAGTCTGTTTGGTAAATGAAATGTGCTGTCTCTGAAATAGAACATCAATTCTCTTCTCAGTTTAAATATTCTAGCCAAGATCGTTCCTCTTGAGAGCCAAATAATTTCTGAATGCAGCAATAGGGTTTTTTGTTCACTGCCCATGGACTCACACAACTGCTTAAAAATACAATACTGCAATGGCCGAGATTTTATGAAATTATTAATTTGAACTGCTTCATCCAAAACCTTATTTTAGTGAGGGTAACATCTTTTTTGATAAAAAAGCCTATTTTTGGATGATGCAAAGAAAATTTTTGCAGTTTTTGCTATAGTTTTTATTTTAGTTTGATTACCATTTATTTATCACTATTTCATCACAATTTATACGGACAATAGGTGTAATTGGTATATTGTTTTATAATATAGTTGATTGCAAACAGAAAAAATAAAGATCAGGCTTTTTTAAACCGAAAACCAAGCACTGCACCAGGTAAATTTACTTCACAAGCAAAATGTTTAAAAAATTAAAAAAAGCAGTTTTTATTTGCAAAAACAACTGGAATCGGAGTTATTTTTTTGGAAGCCGCAGATGCAGTTAATTGTTTGAAGATGGAATCAAAGTTGTGTGATTTTGACTTAAACACCATAACCCTTCGGACCTAATCAGTGTACCTAACCGAGCCTAACCGTGGAAAGCATCCTTATCTCACCTTACTCAGTTAGATTAATGACCCAATTTTTGACTTTTCAAATGAAGAATTTTACTTTTTTTATGAGCATAACCGGTCTGCCGTATGCGTTAAGTATTCGATACATCTCGTCGTCGTCGTCGTTTGAAGGGTATCCACTCCAGGTCAGACACAACAGGACTGGGGCCGAGGGTTTATCCTTTTAATACCCCAGACTGCTGCACTGCCTGGGTCAAATGCTGGCAGTGATGTCATTAAGCCCGCATCGAGTTTCGTCATCCAAAACCGTCAGACCTCGTGCTCCATGTGGTGCCCGATGTATAGGGCACGCTGTTAGTACATGGTCTGCGGTTTGCTCAGAAGCGCCGCACTCGCAATTCGGTGAAGGAGGGAGACCCCATTTGTGCATGGACAAATGGAATCGCCCAACACCAGTCCGCAGGCGGTTGAGCTTAACCCAAGCTACTCGGGGTAAGTCCATCCCAACAGGCCTGGCACCGGTCTCGGGCACAAAAGCACGGAGCCTGGAAGCACCTTCACAGTACTCCGTTTTCTATTTGTGATTTGTCCATTCAGAGGCGCGGATGCCAAGTCTGGCAAGGTTGTCCAAAAGATTCCGCGCACCTGGCACAAACGAGCGTCTGGATCTTAGTCTTACTTGGAGAGTATCTAAGGACCCACTTAATAGACCATGCAAAATATGATCGGGGTCCAGAGATCCATGATGAGCCAAGGAGAGTGTCGCTCCCATTCGGCGAAGCTCAGCTGGCTGGATGCCTGAAAGTACAGGTAGGTGGTCCGTTGGTGTGGGACGCAGACATCCAGTAACTATGCGCAAGGCGTCATTCAAGACACTGTCGATGAGGCGAGTGTGAGCACTGCGACACCAGACTGGCGCACAGTACTCAGCTGTTGAGTAGACTAGAGATAAGGTGGCTATGCGTTGTGTTTTAGCACCAGCACCCCATCCCGAGCCCACGAGTTGCCTCAGCATTGTGACGCGCGAAGATATTTTTTTGCGCAATGCCACTAAATGGTGACGAAACGTGAGCGATCTGTCTAGTTTTACCCCAAGATAAGTAGGGGTTGGACAGAACGGTAAAAGTCTACCGTTGTTGTAGACCTTCAGCTCACGCTTGGCCTCTCGGTTATTTAAATGAAAGGCTGCCGTCACCGTCTTAGTGTGACTGAGCTTCAACCTCCAAGTCTGGAGATACGCTGAAAGTGTGGACATGTCTTGACTTAGAGTCCCCTCCAAGTCCTTCCAGTTTCCAGAAGAATGCAACAATGCTAGATCATCAGCATAAGCAAACTTTCTGGAAATCGTGGAAGGAAGATTGTACGTGTAGATGTTAAATAGGAGGGGAGCCAAGACCGATCCCTGAGGAACGCCGTTTTTAAGACGGCGTAGCCTGCTTTGCTTGCTGTCACCGGTGGTAAGGGTGAAACTTCGATTTCGGACAAGCTCCATGATCATTTTGACCATGTGCTTATCCGGAAGTAGTCTCAGCAGCTTGCAGGTAAGGCCACGGTGCCAGACAGTGTCATAAGCAGCTGTCAGATTGATAAATACGGCACCGGCCTTCTTTTTAGCCTTGAAAGAATCCTCGATGTTCTGGGTTAGCAGAACAACTTGATCTACGGTTGACTTCCCGCGTCGGAACCCAGTCTGCTCTTTAGGGAGCAGTGGATCGATTAATGGTTCAACGCGGGCGTAGATAAGACTCTCGAGGATCTTGTAGGGGACACAGAGCAGAGATATTGGTCGATAACTCTTTGGGTCCCCCACGGGCTTTCCTGGTTTTGGGATCGCGACCACAAGCGCTCTTCTCCAGATCTTGGGAATTTTGAGTCGGCGCAAACAGGAAGAAAGGAAGTCACGTAACCAGGACTTCAAAGCAGCTCCGGCATGGAGTATAAGCTCGGGGCAGATGGAATCAGGTCCCGGAGCTTTACCTGGTTTTAAATGTTGAAGGGCAGCAGTAAATTCTCTCTGTGAAAAATTGTCAGAGATATTTACTGCGTCTGGTGTTGTGGCCCTCCAAAGGTCAGACACTTCTTGAAAGACAAGTCGAGATGACTTGCGATCAACAGCCTCGTATTTCCCATTTCTAACCAGCTGAGATGCAATAGCATTGGCTGAAACGGGACAGTGACGAGGAGAGTGTCGTGACCTACCAGTAAGGTTGTTCAAAATACTCCACGCTTTTCGACTAGAGTGTGAAAAGTCAATGCTCCGAATTGCCTTGGGCCATCAATCCCTCCGCTTTCTGTCAAGCCTGGCAAGCAGAGCTGTAGCAGCCAAACTTGAGTCGTCTCCCTGAGGAGACTGCAGAAAGGTTTTATAGAGGGATTCACACTCTGCATCCCAACACGGAATATAGTTATTTCGATACCCGCGTGGGATAGTCTTTTTGGCTGCTTTCTTAATGGTGTTACAGAAGTCCTGGTAAGCCGCATCCACATCAAGTGAATCAGGCGGCAACAAAGTCTTTGCGAATTTATTCGTCAAAGCAATGTAGTGACTTCATTTGGCCTTGCGGAAATTCCATCGCTTAACAGGCATGCTTGGCACTGCCATAGCAAACCTTGGTGATGTAATAAGCGAGGGTCGATGTTGTGACCTGGGAAACTTGTCAAGGACACGTCTATCCGGTAAGCGACTGTTTGGACCTACGCTAGCGAAAGCTAGATCCGGATTGGTGCCAGTGTTCCAGCGGCCGGAATAAAAACTGGCAGCGTCCTTGGCATTATATAGGAGGGCAAGACAATTAATACTTGCCCATCCAGCCAAGCACTCACCGTCCGGACTGTTGTCGTCGTAGCCCCAGTCAGCATGGCGACGGTTAAAATCGCCAGCGTACAGACAGGGGTGAGGATACACTGGAGATCCAGGGTTTGCAAACGCGTTGGCGGTGGTTTGTAGACGTTGACTATTTTATAACCATCAATGTCCACACACAACCACTCGATCCCCGATGTCGGTGGAGATTGGTCCAAAAGCGTGTATCTCAGTCGCTCGTGGACAAACGTGGCAAGGCCATGCTTCCTGCTTAAAGAAGACCCAGCTAGTTGGTAGTGTGTAGCACCAACTTCTCTGCATCAGTGCAGTGAGTCTCCTGCAGTAGGATGACGAGTGCCTCAGACTGCATAGGGAGGTGATGAAGAACATTCATCTTGCTTGCAGTGAGGCCTTCGATGTTGAGCTGAAAAATAGTGGGTCTTCGGAACTTGTTGGCAATGTGCCCTGAAAAGGGCAGTTTTATCCTAGCATTACCCCGTCCTGAAAAGGACGTTTGCCGATTAGCAGACCCACACTGAACATCGGAATGGGTGGATACCCTTCAGTTTTGGTAGGTTCGGTTTCGGTCTGTCATTTTAAAATGTCAGGATGTCATTTTAAAATGTCATTTTAAAATGTTCGATACATCTGTTAGGCTAGCACTGTGTCATCATAGTATTTTCCGTACGAATAGTTCCATTGTCACGTAAATTGTTTATTGATTAACTCATAGTGCTAACTCATTCGTAAAAAAAAGCTTTTATCGTTGCTTTTGCTTGCGATGATTTGCATAAACAATGAATAGGGGACTACTTAGAACGCTAGTTTAGAGCATATGCCTGAAAAAAAGTTATTACTTGCAGTTATAGAATGCAACGACAAAAATATTTACCAGTTTTTGCTTTTAAACTAGAATACCTTGTTGTAGTAGCTCATGAATCCCTTTGCTGTTTTTAATTGAACCCACTTTGGGAAACGTTGCGGTCTACTAAAACTTAGCAGAACTACAGTAAAAAATTGAAAATTAACTATAGATTTATAAAGTTAAGATTACGTTTTGAATAAAATGTGACAGTAGCTTAGACTCCTTTTCGTGGTACTGAATATATTGTGAATACTGGGTTCAAATCTGTATTTAGTGTTTTTTTATACATTGTCAGCAATTATAGATACAACCAATGATGGCTTTAATATAGTGCGAACGGAGCCGCCGCATCGCGGTCTCACTAACCCTTTCACTACCAAAAGTTTTTTTTTTTTGAGAAATTGGGTTTATTTCATCTTAGTCCCTTGCAAAACAGACAGACAAGTAAAAAAAGTTGATTTTATTTTTTATAACGTCTAAAACGAAATGTATGGGGCAAAATATTTTGGGACATATAATCCCAATGGTATTTTTTATTGGGATTATATGTCCCAATGGTATTTAACCTACAAATATTGGGATTATATTTCCCAATGGCATTCAACAACATATATAACGAAAAACAGAAACAAAGAGTCGAACTACTCCAAATCAAAACAAGAAACATAGTCAATGAGTTCAGTCATATTGGTAAACTTCGTAAATCAGTTCAATTATGATAGGGTGTAAAGCATGATTGGCACAGCGGGACCTGACAAGCCGCACATACGAGTATAAACTTTGTACGCCTGTCAGTCTTTGTTTGCGCACATCTTGCGCATCGTCGTCTTCCTTGGCTTTCAACCGGCAAGTGGTCTCCTACATTGAAAAATGCCTTTGCTCGTTTGGAGCGTGGTCCAGCAATACTAAATGGTTTTGCGTTTCACGCGAGCAGTTTTACGCCCGGTCAGAACAAGCTGCTCCGCCAAGTTCACAAAATACTTTAGTAACAAAGTTTTTCTTTTGGTTTTAGCTTGATGGAGAATGTGGGCATTGATTGCAGCAGACATTTTTATTTTATAGAAAACTTTCTTCCACCATTTCGTGGATTTTCTGTTGAAATCATAAACATTGACCTTTTGATCGGAAAGATCAACCCCTCCCATAATTTCGTTGTTCAAAGCAATTGCGTTGGGGCATTGAAACTGCTTTCTTGTTCCATCCTTTTCTTTCCTGCTTATGGAAGTCGTTTCTGGTAATGAGCAATTGCTGATAACGACAACTTCTTTTGAATCTATCCACCTTGAAGCAACAACACCTGAGCTTGTTACCAAAAATTCAGACCCTCCTTTATCCAATTCCTTTGCAAACTTGGGAACATTTTTTCGTGACTTTATCACTGTGCCTACCGCTGAAAATGGCAAGGTGTGAATTAGGTTGATACTAGTGAAAAATCTGTCGAAAGACATCACCACATCAGAAATTTTTATCGTTGAACATAATTTATTTACAACCTTCTCTCCAAGAGTTCCTTCAGAAAATTCTTCATTTTCAATTTTTCCCGAGTATACATTTAGGTCAAAAATATACCCAGTTTTTGCATCACATCTTTGCCACACTTTGACTCCCCTTTTTATTAGTTTCAATGGTAAGTATTGTTTTAGTACTGAACGCCCTTTGAATTTGACCATCGACTCATCAATGCTCTGATGAGAGCTTTCACACATCGAATTTGAAAAAGTCTGCTTCATGCAATTTACAAGCTCTTCTACATAATACAGCTTTGCTGCACTGTCAGGCTTTTCAGGATGGTTGCAGTACAACTTGGACATCAGGAACTAAAATCTATTTCTTGAGATTGCATTTTTGATAAATTGGTTTCCTAACGAAGAATTGTTGGACCAATAATCACTAAGATTAGGGACTCGGTTATAACACATTACAAACATGACCCCTAAAAAAATCATCACTTCACCTTCATTTGTATGGGGAATCATAGTATTTTTTTTGATGTTATGCAAGTAGATTCTTTCGTTTGTACACTGTGCAATGAATATACACAAACTTTTTGTAAAGAAAACTTTGAAGGAGTCAATTTTGTGTAGTGTAGATGGTAATTCAACTGTAGGTTTGCATGGGATGTAATCATGAGTGGGAAACTTGGGCATAAAAGAAGCTGTAGGTTGATGCCAGATAATAGAATTAGGTGCCGCATCATCATCACTTTCCGGCGAAGTATCCTCACTTCCACTTGAACTTGTTTCGCTGCAGTCCTCGCTATCGGGTGAATACGATGACTCTGAGCACGTATCAATATCTGAGCACGTATCATCATCATCACTGCTGCTCTCAAATACAAAATTACTAGCTTTACTTAGCTCTATTCATCTAGCCAACTAAAAAATCCAAAAGAAAAGCTTATTCATTTTGTGCCAAAAAATACCATTGGGACATATCGTCCCACAATGAAATACCATTAGGACAATATGTCCCAATTATATAAAATGAAACTAATAAGTAAAAAATATATAATCGTAAGTGCTACCAATCAATTACAATTGAGACAGTTGCCTTGAGTATTGTACAATAAAATAACTCACTGCATATTAGCAACTAAACTCACCAAGCCTAAACAATGAAGACTGATTTTTGAGTACATCAAAGAAAAAGGCAACAATTCCAAGAATGATGCAATCACGTGAAATTTTTATCACGTGTCAAGAAGCATAGTGCCTAGTTATACCACTGGGATACAAAGCCGTTAAATTTAAATGAGTTTTTATCCCAATAGTAAATTCAAAAAAATTTTTGGGACCTATTGTCCCAATGGTAGTGAAAGGGCTAAAGTATATCAAAAAGTGGGGCCCCCATACACAAGATATTGCTCTATTTCTTCGTAGCAGCACCAGGACATTGGTGGCATGTCTAAAATAAAGATTCTTTTTTTAGAGATAATTTTTTGAGACGCTAGAAAGTGGCCCCTTCTAAAATGATAACATTGTTTAGAGACTACACTGTTTTGAAACAGTTAACAGTAATCCCTCATGAAATAAAGACAATTTTTTTAAAATCACTTTGTTTTGATATATTAAAAAGTGGCTCCCCCTGTGACAATCACCTTTTTTCTAGAGATTGATTTGCCTTAGAACATTTAAATGGTACCCCCCTTATTTTTCTTTTACCGGTCCCCCCTTTTTGTAAGGCCATCACTGGATGCAACAATACAAGTTATATCTTTAGGATGATTGCTTGCTCTATGTATTAGCGCCTCCGTCAGGAGGATAAATACATAGATAAAATAAAATGAGAAATGAAAATGAGCTGTGACATTGGTAAAACAAGAAAAAATATTTAATCAGTTTAGTAGAAGTTAAATCATTAATGGGAAAAATATAATACACAAGTAAATAGTTCACTGCCCTAACAAAAAATACTAAGTTTATTGTTTTTTTTACACGCTTTGCACTCCATGATATTTTGCTTCACTTTGTTAACTGTAAAAATCAACAGTAGTCTACTGTAAAAATCAATGCTGGCATTACATTTTTTTTATAGAGTGTTTTTACAACTGTATTGTCGGGTAAAATCTTTTGCTGTGTTCATCACTCAAAGCATTTTTTGGAGAAAAATGCGCGGTGCAAATGCAAGAAATAATACTTAAACTTATTCTACTACCAAGACATCTGAGTGTTTTTATCATGTCCCCAAATTTCGATGTAATTTTTAGCTTTTAAAAAAAGCTTTTTGCATCCAATTTAAATGTGTTCCAAGCTTTCAATTCTGTAATCTGTCTCTGTCATTATCATTTTTTATTTCATTTTTATACTTATCCTCTGACTCACAGGTAAACATTGCAGGCTCAATACATAAAACAACTGTCAAGCTTATGGATATGCCAAGATATTGCTATTCAGTTAAAATTTTTTTTTGGTTTTATTAAGCTAAAATTGAAATTTAGAAATGCTTGCTAAGTCTATCAACCAGAGAAAGTTCTCTAAAGTGTCTTTCCGAAAGACACAACAGAATAGAGCAAGTAAGTTTTGAACCAAGACCATGTCAATCACAAACACGACGCTGTTACACGCGCGACCACGCTGCCGACAACTTTTGTATCATATTATAAATCGACATTCTATTTACTTGTGGAATAAATTGGCTTATGGGAGTAAGAAATCTTACTGACAAAATTGCTCTTATTTCGGTTTTTGTGTTATCTCAGCCTGTAAAATTTAGAATAGTTGATTAGAAAGCCGCATTTAATTGTTTTAGCCTAATCAGTAGCCGCTATGATTATTTTTTGAAGAGTTTAATCTTGCGTTAATTTTACATTTAATTTTTTTATTAAATGTTAGAAAGCACAATGCCTTCTGAAGGCCCTTGCAGACCTTGCATTGCATTGCTGGCTTGTCTATATCACAAAGAAAATTGTTAAAGGAACAAAGTATTGAACAGCGAGCGTATAGACTATATTTTGGAATGGACATTGACGATCGGGACAAGTCCTGGGTTCACACATATAGTTTGTAGTAGTTGTCGATCTTTTATTAAAAGATGGTTGAAGATGTTGTTGATGCAGTCTAGGAATAATGCCAAAAATTATGTTGGCCTCGGTGTTACGTAAATTAAGTTGTTCAACTTTGTCAAAAATTATGTTTTCAGCGGCACTTAGAGACCATCAGACACTATGTGGTGCTGAGTTCGCTGCCAAAACTGTAACTTAATTGTTCTCTTGATTAGAAAGGGAATCTTCTATCCTAAGGAAGTCTTTTTGATAGGTCGTTAGATGATTTTCTCCGATCTTAGCTCTAACTACAATTCACCAAATCAGATTTAAATAAAACAAAGTATTTATTTAAATGTTATCACTACAAATCACAGGTTCATAGAGCATAGGATTTTTGACGGAAATTTTCTCCTGTTCAACAAAAATTCAAATCTATATAACGATTGCACTTTAATTAACGAATAACGATTTTACCCGGCAATTCAAAGAACTTAGAATCTCCTATATAAAATAACAGCGCTGAGCAGCCCCTCCGAACGATAGGTCTGATTGCGTTTTTATGCTAAGCTTTGTAAGTTATAGAAGCATAAAGTGGACATAACCATAAAGCACGTGGCGATTGAAAATAAAGGATTTGACTATCAGTAACGTGGATGCATTTTGCAATCCTTGCAATAACTATGCTTTTCTAATTAGTTTACAGAGTGCTACAAAAATATAAAATAAACAAAATAAGATTTCAACCAAATAGCACAATCTAAATCAAATTTAAATGGTCTGAGCTCGAACAAAAAAGAGATAGTGACTTTATCAGAAACAATAATTAATTACAAAATTGTAACGTCAAGAAAGGGCCGATTGCAAAACAACCGAAAGGTTTTGGTAAAGTTATATTAGTAGTATACCAGGGTACTTTTCGTTGATGTTGTGACGTCATCACAGGCGCAGGCGCACTGACGTCATCGCAGGCGCGGTGGTGAAGGGTGGCGCTAGAGAGCAGTGGCGGATCCGGATCCTATTCCTACTCCTATTTCAAATCCTAATCCTATTTCGAATCTTACTCCTATTCCTACTCCTATTCTAATCCTACTCCTATTCTTAATTTTACTCCTAATCCTACTCCTACTTCTAATCCTAACCCTTTCCTAATCCTAATCCTACTCCTATTCCTAATCCTACTCCTATTCCTAATCCTACTCCTATTCTAATCCTATTCCTATTCCTAATCCTACTCCTATTCCTTTTAATCGTAATCCTACTTCTAATCCTACTCCTATTCCTAATCCTACTTCTATTCCTAATCCTACTCCTATTTCTAATCCTACTCCTATTCCTAATCCTACTCCTATTCCTAATCCTACTCCTACTTCTACTCCTACTCCTATTCCTATTCTTACTCCTATTCCTAATCCAATCCTATTCCTAATCCTACTCCTATTTCTAATCCTACTCCTATTCCTAATCCTACTCCTATTCCTAATCCTACTCCTATTCCTACTCCTACTCCTATTCCTAATCCTACTCCTATTCCTAATCCTATTCCTATTCCTAATCCTACTCCTATTCCTAATCCTACTCCTATTCCTAATCCTACTCCTATTCCTAATCCTACTCCTATTCCTAATCCTATTCCTATTCCTAATCCTACTCCTATTCCTAATCCTACTCCTATTCCTAATCTTATTCCTATTCTTATTTCTATTCCTAAGAAAGACGATGATCCTGAGTTCACTTCTTAGCCAAGACAATATAAAACCTAAACCTAAGACAGACAGTGGTCCTGAGTTTGACTCCCAACCAAGACAGCGAAGCTGTAAATCCTAATTTTAAGAAAGGTCCTGAGCTTGATTCCTACCCAAGACAGTATAAATCCTAGCCCTAAGAAAACCAATGGTCCTGAGTTGGATTCCTACCCAAGATAATATAAAACCAAACTCTAGGAAAGGCAGAAGCCCTGAGTTGGATTCCTACCCAAGACAGTATAAACCCTTACTCTAATAAAGGTTCTGAGTTCAATTCTTATCTAAGTTAGTACTGTATAAATCCTAGCCCTAAGAAAACCAGTAATCTTGAGTTTGATCCCCAACCAAGATAATATATATTTAAATCTTAAGAAAGGCAGAAGTCCTGAGTTAGATTCCCACCCAAGATAGTTTAAACTCTAACCTTAAGAAAGTCAGTGGTCTTGAGTTTGTTTCTTGTCCAAGACAATATAAATCCTAAACCTAAGAAAATTATTAGTCTTGAGTTTGATTCCCAACCAATATAATATTGATTTTAATCCTAAGAGAGACGGTGGTCCTAAGTTTGACTCCGACCCAAGATAATATTAAACCAAACCCTAAGAACAGCAGTAGTCCTGAGTTCGTTTCTTGTCCAAGACAGGTGTAAGATTTCAAGCCTAACTCTATAAAAGTGGGTAATCCCGAATTCGATTTCTACCCAAGACTTCAAAACAAGACATAAGATTATTCCAAGACATTCTGCAAGATTTTAAAGCAATAAAGTCAAAACTTTTCCTGTTTTTAAGCACTCCATAGAAAAAAACCTATCAAAATATGTTCTGCAAGGGTAAGTTTGGACACGTTAGGTCAATACACAATTTTCCCATGGGGAATTCCCTAGGTTTTTACCAGGATTGTTTGTATAGGTTTCTTTGTGCATTGCAAAACTTTGTCTTGATTGTTTGTTATTTTTATGTTCAATTTCTCAATTTTTCCCTAAAAAAAGTTTGGTTTTTAGATACTTTATTTAATTTTAAATCTTTTTCTCTAAAAAACCTTAATTTTTGTTACACATTTGTTTAATTCTTCAAACATTTTCTTAGTCAACCGTGATTTTTAGATACCTATTTTAATTTTTTTTTTTCTAAACAAGTTTGATTTTTGCTATACCCTTGTTGAATTTTTAAAAGTTTATCTTGATTTTGTCATTCCTATCTTCAATTTCTTCTAAACAACTTTGTTTTTTGTCAAACCTTTGCTTAATTTTTCCTAGGCAACCTTGGTTTTTGTCACACCGAGCTTCAATTTTTTTCTAGATAAATTCGATTTTTTGTTATACCTTTGTTCATTTTTAAAACATTTTCTCTAAACAACCTCGATTTTGTTATACCGCTGTTTAACTTTTCTTGAAAAAACTTAATTTTTTTATAACTATCTTCAATTTTTTTTCCTCGGCAATCTTGATTTTGCTATATCTACGTTTAATTTTTACTTGGTAACCTTGATTTTTCTCATAACTTTGTTCAATTTTTCTTGGTTACCTCGATTTTTGTCACACCTATCTTTAATTTTTCTTATCAATCTTAATTTTTGTCATACCTAAACTCAATTTCTTTCTAAATAACCTTGATTTTCGTCATAACTATCTTCAATTTTTTCTTAACAACCTCGATTTTTGTCATAACTTTGTTTAATTTTTCTTGGTAACCTTGATTTTTGTCATACCTAACCTCAATTTCTTCCGTAAAAACTTGATTTTGTTATACCTTTGCTTAATTTTTTCTTGATAATTTTGATTTTTACTATACTTATCTTGCATTTTTTTCGAAACTGCCTTGTTTTTGTTATACCTAATTTCAAATTTTTTCTTGACGTTCTCAATTTTCCCTATAACTTTATTTAATTTTTTCTCAGTAACCTCGATTTTTGTCATATCTTTGTTTAATTTTTCTTGGTAACTTTGATTTTTATCATTCCTAATCTCAATTTCTTCTAGAGAAACTTGGTTTTTGTTATATTTTGCTCAATTATTTCTAAACAACCTTGTTTTTTGTCAAACCTTTGCCTAATTTTTCCTAAACAACCTTGATTTTTGTCACATCTACCTTCAATTTTTCTTGGTAACCTTGATTTTTGTCATATCTAACCTCAATTTCTTCTAGACAAATTTGATTTTTGTTGCACCCACCTTCAATTTTTTTTCTAAACAACCTTGGTTTTTGTTATAACTATCTTCAATTTTTTCTTAACAACCTCGATTTTGTTATACTTTTGTTTAACTTTTCTTGAAAAACTTAATTTTTTTATAACTATCTTCAATTTTTTTTTCCTCGGCAATCTCAATTTTGCTATAGCTACGTTTAATTTTTACTTAGTAACCTTGATTTTTCTCATAACTTTGTTTAATTTTTTCTTGTCAACCTCGATTTTTGCCACATTTATCTTTAATTTTTCTTAACAATTTTAATTTTTTGTCATACCTAAACTCAAATTTCTTTCTAAATAACCTTGATTTTTGTCATAACTATCTTCAATTTTTTCTTAACAACCTCGATTTTTGTCACACCTATCTTTAATTTTCTTAACAATTTTAATTTTTTGACATACCTGAACTCAAATTTCTTTCTAAATAACCTTGATTTTTGTCATAACTATCTTAAATAAAAAAATAATAATAATTTTGGAAAATAAAAAACAAGAAACCTTTTAAAATTGCCAAAAAAATTAAAAAAATTAAACAAAAGCTAAAAACAGACACGTGAACGTCAAAAAAAAATAAACAAAATAGTTATGAAATTATGGGTTGGTGATGATGACATGGAGCAAAAAACACAAGAAAATAATCAAAAATGACAAAGATAGTGTTGAAAACGAAAATAACAGAAAGAAGAAGAACTGTGATTATGACGCAAAGTTCAACAGTTGACTTGAGAAATAGGTTTATTGCTGTAATGATACAAAAAACTTGGTAAAATAGACAACACTGTGGTTTAAATAAAACTTTTCATGATGATCTGTGTATTTTTCATGGTTTGTGCATGAACTTTTGTTTTCAAAAGCAATAAAAACACTATTATAAAAATTTTTCAACTTGTAACTTTTATCTAATATCTTACCATCAAACGAACTTATAAATGATGATAAAAGAAAATTTTTTAGCAAATTGTGATAATTTTTTTATAACTAAAGACAACAATACGTAAAGTCGAGAGAATTTTTTAAAATAAAAATCTAACAGACCAGTTGAAAACATAGAAATTGATATGCTCTACAATTTACATGCATAATAGATTAAGAAAGTTTAGGTTTATAAATCAAAATACACAAGTTGTGACTTCAAATTGAAAAATAAAAAAAATTTCTTGGCTTTTACTTTTGAAACAACAAACTTAGCTGTTGAAACGTGAACAAAGTAAAATGTAGGTTTGTTTCACTAGAATCGAAAAGTTTGCTTGTAAAAAGGCGGAATTAAATCATGTTGAAACGTAATGTTTCTGATTTTTTGAGGCACAAACGGTTTCAACTAGTTAAAATTTGTGAGGTTGGCTGATTTTTTATCAAAAAATTAATTTAAAAGCATCACATTTAGGTTACATAATGAATAAACAGTTGCTAAAAACAGATATTGATTTGCAAATCGAACAACTTTTAACGCCGAATTTGCTATTTTTCAGTCAAGGCGGTTTCAACTTGAGAAAATCCCGTGAAATTTTATGATGCTAGACACCTTTTTAACGCAAAGTAGATTGAAAACGTTTAGGATACAAGGTGAAAAAACTTTTTAAGTCAAAAATTGATGTCTTTTCATGAGTCTAATAAACTTGACTAGTCAACTTTTTGTTAGTTTACTTTGAAATGTTTGTGTTGTTGCTTAGTATTTAAAACAAATGAATTGATATTTTTAGTTAAAGGTTTTAATGCGACTCTTTTTACTTTGGAAAGAAAAAACTAAGTAGAACGAGAACCGTGCAAAAGTCGAAATATTTGCCTCTGTGCAACAATTATACAAAGAGTTTGACAAAATTACAACATTTGCGCAATTAAGAAAACAATTGTGATAAAAAATTTAAGATTGAATTGTTGCTATGCATTGAAAAAATGGCAAAAATCTAACACAAAGTAGAATTTTTTAGGATTTGGTTCTAAAAATTAAACTTCTGCAACGAAGAAACGTACACTTTTCAGGAAAAATTTTTTTAGATTTTTTAAGCTAATGTTTCCGTAACTTTAAAATGTAAGACACTTGAAAGAAAGCTAGCCCTTTCAAAAAGGTAAATTTTTTCACGTAAAAGGAATCTAGTGTTTCCATACTACAACCTTTACAATGTGAGACTCTTGAGGAAATTTTTAAATGGTGATAATTTTAAGAACCTGACCGCAAAACCTCCGTCTGAAAAAATGTATAAAATTATATTCGTGGATCAATTTTTAATATCAATTAATGAAGTTTTTGGTTAAAACATTTATTTGGGTTAAAGAAAAACTAAAATATTTTTGGCTAAACTAGTGCAATAATTTAAAACTTGACCACAAAACATTGTTGCGGAAAATGAAATTTAAAAGTTTAATTTTTAATACCCGTATACGCTTTCTTTGACATGGTTGATGTCCACACCTTTTTCTTAGAGGTTAGCAACGTTCAAGATAAAAGAGTAAATTTATTGGTTTCTTTATTTGTGTTTGTTACCCCAAGCAAAACCGTATCCTGAAAGCAAAGTTTTAGGTATTTTTTTTAAAAAATCCTGCTTTTTGAAGAGTTTATTTTTAGATTTCGAACTAGTCAATAAGTTAATTAAATAATTTCAGCTTGGTTTGTTTTCATTTAGACATAAGAACTATCTGTGATAGGACTTGATAGAATAAATCTTAATATATTTTCAAAATACAACTGATTTTTCTTGGAATTGATCTTACTTATACAAAACTTTTTAAACTTACGTTGGTCTTATTTGATTTCAAATTTTATGTTAAGTTCAAGAACTTCTAAATCAAGGACATGCAGGCGCTAGTTTCAGATAATCCTAGCGAAGGCGATTGTTTTTTCTATTAATTTGCACAGCCGATAAAAGCTTATTGTTACATCATAGGGTAGACTTTGTGATCTACAATGCTAACTATGGTAGGTTCATTTACGAAAATTTAAATGTGTGTTACCGAGGCAGTTTAATCCTAGTAAGGTGTACTCAAGTTTCATTATAATTAAAAAGAATAATAAGAAATACCGTTTAATGATTTTTAAAATTAAATAAGAACAGCATTAAAATTTATAGCAAATTGAGGAAAGTTAGGTGGAGTGTCAAAACTGGTTGGCATAGGGATAGGCGAGTGTTAGGTAATAGGTAGGCCTATTTAGGCCTGTTTAAGATAATAGGCTATTTTAGTGACCCGGCGACACCATGCTCCGGTTGGCCGGCAGATAAACGCATTGTTCTGATTGGTAATTGACTGTTTTTTAAGGGTTGTTACTTGTCAAATCAACGGCGTCGCTGCAAGTGGTCGTAAAATGTAGTCAGGTAGTGTTACTTCAAAGCTATCAAAATTTCAGAAAATTTAGGTGACCTCCTCAATCAATCATTGTTTTATTTTAAGTGTAGAACGCACAGTAAATACGAGCTTACATAAAGAAGATAAAGTTGAGTCGTAGGCCTAGGGCTCTAGGGCCTACTACTACTAGAAAAAGATATTCAACTGTCGAGGGCTCAACTTTTTCCCATCATTCTGAATAAATGACAAGTGAATTTTCCATGCATATTGACCACTTTTTACAATTTTTTCAAACTTACTCACACTAAGAAATCGGGTTCAAATGGAGAGTCGGCCGTGATGAAAATTTTTTTGTAATTAAAGCTATCTCCTGACTTCCTAACCCTCACCCTAACTTACTGTATACCTTTACACCCACTATACCTTTACCTCCTAACCCTCACCCTTATAGGGGTGAGGGTTAGGAGGTCAAAGAATAGGTTAGATTTAACTACGCTGCGGTACTAAATTTTCATTACGGCCGACATGGTAAATTTTCATCACGGACGACTCTCCATTTCAAAAATCGCGTTGTTAAATAACTTTAGAAACAAAACAATCCATAAAATTGTTTTAAATGATATACTTTGTAATGTCAAAAAACAAAAGGTTTCGACCGGTTTTTTACCGGCCGGTCAGACCGGTCAAGGTTTGTGAGTAATATTGATAATTATTTTTCTCTTTTTTCGAAGAGCATTAATTTACGTAATTATGCCGAATAAATGTGGAATTGTGAATTGTAGAGGAAACTACGACCTTTTATCAAAACGTAGAATATTCAAATTGCCCAGGCTTGATCCTGAGAGGCAGAGGTGGCTGGCTGTGATTCCTCCTCGCAAAGACTTTAATGTTGCAAATGCTAAATCTTTTTTTATTTGTGAGAAGCATTGGCCACAAAATCCTCCAATGAAGAAACTGCCAGGTCGAACAACAAGACCAGCTGTTGCACCTAGCATTTTTGATGTACCTGCTTCATGTCTGCCGACCCCCCAAATCCCTCCTCGCCCTGCAAAGCAAGTAGACAAACAACTTGACGTTTTTATGGCCAGAGACAGGATCAAGTCGTTCAGTGAATTTCTACCTGACAAGAAACTTCACAAGGAATATAACAATGTTGTGATTACCCGAAGATCTGACAGGTGTGCTTTCCTTTTTATGTCGTCTGACTTTCGTGAATGCGAAATGACTGTTCTGGTTGAAAACAAGTCAACGCTATGTTCTCCTCTTACGTGTTTTGCATACAAGAGTGGAATTCGCGTACCCCTAGGAACTATATTGAACCCCAATAATGGCCTCAGTTCCTATTCACAGTTTTATGCTGTTGTGCATACTTGCTTTAACTATAAAATTCCTCTGGATAAAGTGTTGAAGAAAGTAGTTACTGTGCTTCAGGCTCAAGAAACTGAAGACAAAAAAAAAGGCAAAAAAATCGATTTTATTATCAATAATTTGAAGCTTCTAGTCAACAAAAATTTTACTGTAAAAGACTACTGCTTTGCTGTGGGATCTTTTCCACACTGCAATTATGAAGTACTCCGTGAGTATCTAGTTTTGCCAAGTAGAAGAAAATTGCAAGCTGTCGTCTCTTCAGTGAATGTGAAGGACATTTTATCAAAGACGTTTGCCAAACTTCAAAAGCCTCAACAGAAAAATGTAGTTCTCTTAGTTGACGAGATGAAGATTCGGCCAACAGTAGCCTTCTCCGGAGGAGTCCTCAGTGGCATGGCCAAGAATGACCACAACGCAAAAGCCACTTCAATGCTTTGCGTCATGTCCAAGTGTCTTCATCGAGGCCCCAGCATCATGGTATCTGTTACACCTGTCCATAAATTAACAGCTTCTTTTCAATTTGAGGTGGTGAAGCAGGCTGCCATGGTTGTAGAACAGGCTGGAGGCACTGTTCTTGGGTCCATCACAGACAACCACAAGATCAACCAGCTTTACTGCAAGATGTTCGATCGTCCATCAGAGTCGGATTACCCTGCCACTGCTACTCATCCTTTAGATAACACACGGAGTTGGTACCTACTGTTTGACACAGTGCATCTATTGAAGTGCATAAGAAACAACTGGATATCAGGTGAGTCTACACTATTTTTGATTTGCTGTATGTAACATTTTAATACAAATTTTGAAAAAAAGCTTGAAAGAAAATTATTTTGTTTTAAATGAAAATCTTTGATTATAACTGGAACTTAATTGACGAATAAAAAGAATAACAATTCCGTGATTTTTTTATTTAATTTTTAATTGTGTTGGTATTCATGGATTCGACTGCGTTTTGCTGTATTTCGACATTTCTGTTTGTGAGAGTTTTTTTGCGCAATAAGTGGATTTGTCAATTTTGATTGCTCTTAATAAGAAATTTAAATATTATTATCTATGCAAAGACTTCGTATCTATTATAAAAATATGATTTGCAAAAAAATTTAAGTACCAACAGCGAACAATTATTACTCGTGATTTTACTTAAAATAGCCTAAGAAAAAGCACTTACAAAATAATTATATCTTCATGTAGTTCTTACGTGAAAAAGTTTTGTTTAATCAGTGACAGAAAAAAAAAATGAAATGAATACTGCAGCACCACAACAAAAAATGCCAGCATGAGATGATTTTACTGTTTGTTCCTTTTGTTTCAGAGGCTTGCCAAAAGATGACTTTCGACAACTAAGTCACTGGTTCCTTCAACGACGTCAGAAAGCTACACGATGCTGAGAAGGCAAACCTTTTGAAAACATCTCCCCTGACAGATGCTGCTGTTCGACCTTCAAAACTTCAACTGCAGAATGTCCAGCACGTGTTGAAAGTTTTCAACGACAAAGTTGAAGCTGCCCTCAGGCTCCAGAAGTGTGGCGACACAGCCGACTTTATTCAATTTGTGCTTAATTGGTGGAATGTTGTGAATGTGTCATCAAAACATCAAGAAGTGAGGCTAAATGATCCCCACCGGCATGTTCAGGACCACACCACTACCAACTTGTCCGATTATCTACAGATTTTCCAGAAAGCCCCTTCTGGGCACGGAAAAGGCAGAAAGCAGTATGTAACCCATGACACTAAGAAAGCACTTGTGCAGACCATGCAAGGCCTGACTTCCATTTGTGCACACCTCCTGACCCATGCTGGCTTCCAGTATGTACTTCTTCGTGAGCTGCAGAGTGACAGGATAGAGGGTGAATTTTCTGTGTACAGGCAATCGACTGGTGCAAATGCTTTTATGACTTCTGGGGATGTCTTAACTGCCTGCAAAAAACGCCTGGCTAGACATGCCGCTTCTTATCTGGAGACCTTGGACGTAAATGGGGAAACCATGGCTCACACGTGTGTTACTAGTGCCATCGATGCTGAGGACGCCACTTTCATTGAGGACTGCACTGAGCCTTCACTCTCTATCCATGAGGAAAGCAGTGCAGCCTATGTGGCAGGGTGGCTGGAGAAAAAGTGTGAGGAACACCTGATCTTCAATGAGGAGGATGAACTAGTCTCAACAGAAGTCAGTGCCTTTATCTCCGAAGTTTCACGAGGCTCCCTAAAAATCCCCCACCAAACCACTTTTGACCTTGTGCGATGTGGACTTGCCTTTATCACCAAAGCCAGACACAGGGCCTGCTGCTGCAGGAGACTCATGATGATTCTGCAAGTGATGGAGGACTACAATAACCTGAACACTAGTGACAAGCTCAGACGATACGTGGCAAATGTACTTTTGAAAGGTCTGCATAACTTGGAAAAGGATCAGCAAAAGAACGCCGTCCTCCTCCAGACATCAATCAAGAAAGCGCGCTTGTCCGATTAAGTTTATTAGCAATTGAAAAGTTTTTTTTATTTATAACTGTAATTTTTATGTGTGAAAGTTTTTATGTCATATTAAATATTTATGTCTATTTAGCGCTGTATATGGCAGGTTTCAGGTATTTCACTCAAGGGTAGTTCTGTGGGCATGGTATCACATATTTGGGTATTTATCCCTCAATATGCGTTTAAACGTTTTAATGCTTTTGTCTGAAGCAATTACGGACCAATCATTAATTGATTTCAGTAATACATTAGCACTTATACAGTAAAGATGATCGCCTTCGCTAGCAAAGTCTGGACATAGACAATGCATGTCCTTGATTTAGAAGTTCTTGGTTAAGTTTAGAAAATTTAGTTGGTAAAATGAATTAAAATGTTCAGTTTATGATGAATTTTCTTATTAAAAGTGAAAAAATGTAAAACTTTATAACATAAACGGTTGCAATTGATTGGGGATCAAACTAAGCGGTGTTTTGAAATCAAATTTTTTGGGACAAGCTTGTAATAAATTTTCCTTTCACAAAATGTTTTTAAAAACTATAAAAATCAAGGTGTATTATAAAAATTTTCGCTTACTCTATTTTTACTCTGGAAATTAAGGTAACCAGATTTTCAAACTCCGATTATGAATATGTAAGGAAACGAAATACGCTATGAACAGGATACGGCCAGCTTCTGTGTAAGAGAGAGAATTTGACGCAATTATCAAAAGCATATGGTCACGCTTGCAGAGATTACGGGTAGCTTTTTTATTATTAAAAGTTTATAAAAATGACCAAAAGATTAAACACATTTAAAACTGAATTCATTTTTGAAACAATTAAAATATTAACACTAGAAAGCGAATTCGTACTCCATAAAAATAATAACTATGTTTGAATTTGATTACAAAAGTGGAAAAAAGACAAATTTTTTATTTTGAAACATCTGCTTATTGAACACGAAGAACCTATCAATAAAAATTTTTATTTAAAACTTTTAAGAATTACTTTGACTGCGAATAAAAATCGAGGTTGTCAAGAAAAAAATTCAACAAGGGTTTAACAAAAAATCAAGCTTGTCTAGAAAAAATTGAAGATAAGTATAATAAAAATCAAGGTTGTCAAGAAAAAATTGAGGTTAAGTATAACAAAAATCGAGGTTACCAAGAAAAAAATTAAGCATAGATATAATAAAATCGAGAAAAAAATTGAGGATAGGTATGACAAAAATCAAGATTACCAAGAAAAATTAAACAAAGTTATGACAAAAATCGAGGTTGTTAAGAAAAAATTGAAGATAGTTATGACAAAAATCAAGGTTATTTAGAAAGAAATTTGAGTTCAGGTATGTCAAAAAATTAAAATTGTTAAGAAAATTAAAGATAGGTGTGACAAAAATCGAGGTTGTTAAGAAAAAATTGAAGATAGTTATGACAAAAATCAAGGTTATTTAGAAAGAAATTTGAGTTTAGGTATGACAAAAAATTAAAATTGTTAAGAAAAATTAAAGATAAATGTGGCAAAAATCGAGGTTGACAAGAAAAAATTAAACAAAGTTATGAGAAAAATCAAGGTTACTAAGTAAAAATTAAACGTAGCTATAGCAAAATTGAGATTGCCGAGGAAAAAAAAATTGAAGATAGTTATAAAAAAATTAAGTTTTTCAAGAAAAGTTAAACAAAAGTATAACAAAATCGAGGTTGTTAAGAAAAAATTGAAGATAGTTATAACAAAAACCAAGGTTGTTTAGAAAAAAAATTGAAGGTGGGTGCAACAAAAATCAAATTTGTCTAGAAGAAATTGAGGTTAGATATGACAAAAATCAAGGTTACCAAGAAAAATTGAAGGTAGATGTGACAAAAATCAAGGTTGTTTAGGAAAAATTAGGCAAAGGTTTGACAAAAAACAAGGTTGTTTAGAAATAATTGAGCAAAATATAACAAAAACCAAGTTTCTCTAGAAGAAATTGAGATTAGGAATGATAAAAATCAAAGTTACCAAGAAAAATTAAACAAAGATATGACAAAAATCGAGGTTACTGAGAAAAAATTAAATAAAGTTATAGGGAAAATTGAGAATGTCAAGAAAAAATTTGAAATTAGGTATAACAAAAACAAGGCAGTTTCGAAAAAAATGCAAGATAAGTATAGTAAAAATCAAAATTATCAAGAAAAAATTAAGCAAAGGTATAACAAAATCAAGCTTTTACGGAAGAAATTGAGGTTAGGTATGACAAAAATCAAGGTTACCAAGAAAAATTAAACAAAGTTATGACAAAAATCGAGGTTGTTAAGAAAAAATTGAAGATAGTTATGACGAAAATCAAGGTTATTTAGAAAGAAATTGAGTTTAGGTATGACAAAAATTAAGATTGATAAGAAAAATTAAAGATAGGTGTGACAAAAATCGAGGTAACCAAGAAAAATTGAACAAAGTTATGAGAAAAATCAAGGTTACCAAGTAAAAATTAAACGTAGATATAGCAAAATCAAGATTGCCGAGGAAAAAAAATTGAAGATAGTTATAAAAAAATTAAGTTTTTTCAAGAAAAGTTAAACAGCGGTATAACAAAATCGAGGTTGTTTAGAGAAAATGTTTAAAAATGAACAAAGGTATAACAAAAAATCGAATTAATCTAGAAAAAAATTGAAGCTCGGTGTGACAAAAACCAAGGTTGCCTAGGAAAAATTAAGCAAAGGTTTGACAAAAAACAAAGTTGTTTAGAAGAAATTGAAGATAGGAATGACAAAATCAAGATAAACTTTTAAAAATTCAACAAGGGTATAGCAAAAATCAAACTTGTTTAGAAAAAAAAAAATTAAAATAGGTATCTAAAAATCACGGTTGACTAAGAAAAGGTTTGAAGAATTAAACAAATGTGTAACAAAAATTAAGGTTTTTTAGAGAAAAAGATTTAAAATTAAATAAAGTATCTAAAAACCAAACTTTTTTTAGGGAAAAATTGAGAAATTGAACATAAAAATAACAAACAATCAAGACAAAGTTTTGCAATGCACAAAGAAACCTATACAAACAATCCTGGTAAAAACCTAGGGAATTCCCCATGGGAAAATTGTGTATTGACCTAACGTGTCCAAACTTACCCTTGCAGAACATATTTTGATAGGTTTTTTTCTATGGAGTGCTTAAAAACAGGAAAAGTTTTGACTTTATTGCTTTAAAATCTTGCAGAATGTCTTGGAATAATCTTATGTCTTGTTTTGAAGTCTTGGGTAGAAATCGAATTCGGGATTACCCACTTTTATAGAGTTAGGCTTGAAATCTTACACCTGTCTTGGACAAGAAACGAACTCAGGACTACTGCTGTTCTTAGGGTTTGGTTTAATATTATCTTGGGTCGGAGTCAAACTTAGGACCACCGTCTCTCTTAGGATTAAAATCAATATTATATTGGTTGGGAATCAAACTCAAGACTAATAATTTTCTTAGGTTTAGGATTTATATTGTCTTGGACAAGAAACAAACTCAAGACCACTGACTTTCTTAAGGTTAGAGTTTAAACTATCTTGGGTGGGAATCTAACTCAGGACTTCTGCCTTTCTTAAGATTTAAATATATATTATCTTGGTTGGGGATCAAACTCAAGATTACTGGTTTTCTTAGGGCTAGGATTTATACAGTACTAACTTAGATAAGAATTGAACTCAGAACCTTTATTAGAGTAAGGGTTTATACTGTCTTGGGTAGGAATCCAACTCAGGGCTTCTGCCTTTCCTAGAGTTTGGTTTTATATTATCTTGGGTAGGAATCCAACTCAGGACCATTGGTTTTCTTAGGGCTAGGATTTATACTGTCTTGGGTAGGAATCAAGCTCAGGACCTTTCTTAAAATTAGGATTTACAGCTTCGCTGTCTTGGCTGGAAGTCAAACTCAGGACCACTGTCTGTCTTAGGTTTAGGTTTTATATTGTCTTGGCTGCTCTCTAGCGCCACCCTTCACCACCGCGCCTGCGATGACGTCAGTGCGCCTGCGCCTGTGATGACGTCACAACACCAACGAAAAGTACCCTGGTATACTACTTATATTATTAGCAGTTTTTAGAATTTTAAGAGCACCCCTATACATCATTATCATTGCTATTTTAGCACGATAAACATTTTGAGATAACGAAAGTTCTGCGGAAGAAAAACTATGACATATCCAAGCATACCTTAAACCATTTATGAACTATGACATATCCAAGCACCTGCTTCTTTCAGTAAAAACGACCAAGTTTAAACCCACAAACAAACGTGAGTTTTTTTCTGTCAAACACTACTAATATTACTTTTGACGAACACCAATTTATTGTTATGAGACTGGATCCAATTTCTGTAACCTAAGTATTTGTTCTTCATCTTCTCAGGTGGAAATGTATTTTAGTGAAGACTCCGCAACAACAAGTGAAAATGCAGACACTGATACAAAATTTACACCAACAACAAGTTTAGAACCTCATTTTCCGACCAAAGAAATTGGATCATTTAATACGTGATCTAGGTCTTGCAAAATATATGGCAAAGTTATGAACATCCAGATTGAATGAACGGAAGTGTGACAATGACTGTAAGAGTATTGCCTATAAAAATAGGTATTTAAAGTTTTCTGTCTACTTTGATGTTACAAAAGACTTTTGCTACTGCAAAGTTGTGGAAGCCTTGTTTTGCTGTTGAAAAAGATCATGTTTCTACTCAGCAGATGCTTTTCATTGACAACAGTGTTACTGCAAACCGTCAATTCCATTTGACTTTCAGATGAAAAAAAATTAAGAAAATATTGAGTAACTATTCATAAAAATTAATTATACTCAGAGTAAGTGGTATGTTTGTGGTGAGTTCAATATCCAAGAATTTGTGCTGGGTTTGCAAAGTTGATACACAAAGTACTATTACTTTTTGTATAAGCAGTATTGGATATTCGAAATTACAAAGGGGCAAATTCTAATCAGAAGGTCCCAAAAAATACAAACCAAGACTTCGACCACGGTTTTAACAATTTTATCAAAGGTTGCCGGCCATATATTAAAAAAAACTTAATGCAGACACCACATTTGGAATGACGTAAATCTGTTTTTACTAGTAAAATTATAAAAAGACTATGAAGCTCGAAAAAAGTTTAGTATGTAGCGATTAATTGGACAGCCCAAATATTTTCACACGAAATACAACTTTAATTATTATCGGAGTTATAGAATTTAGTTCAAAACGTTGGATTTAACTTTCACATGCTCTATTTTATGCAATTTCGAAATTCACATCCTGCCGTTCCATATCGTATGATCACGTGGTAATACGCCCACTTCTATACAGCGACGTGGCTTAGTCACAAATTGAAATAAAATGAGTTGCTCTCCGGCAGATATCGGTTAGATGAGTAACTTCTGTCATGGTAATGCTATACTAAATTGTTTCTATTATTGTAATTATTTGTTTTAATTTTTATTTTGTTTTTAATTCTATTTGAATAAGTGAATAAATGTGCTGTAAATAGAATCAAGTAGTGGTTAACCTTCTGAATTTGAACTGCACCAATTTAACTTGAACACAACGCTCTTAACCACGACATTGGTGACCCCGACGTGATTTGAACACGCAACCTTTCTATTTGAATAAGGTGTAAATAATTGTAAATAATGTAAATATTTGTAAATAATTTAACGACATTGGTGACCCCGACAAAGCAAAACCCGACGGGGTCACATTGGTGACCCCCGATCAAAAGAAAACCCGTCAAAAGAAAACCCCGATCAAAAGAAAACCCCGATCAAAAGAAAACCCGTCAAAAGAAAACCCCGATCAAAAGAAAACCCGACGCACTCTCATTGGTACCCCGCCTTTGGAAAAATTGAAACCCAACGGCGTGAATAACATCGACGAAAGCAAACCTGACGAAGCAAAAGTCGCGGCGACGAAAAAAAACTTCAAAGCCAACGTAGAAAAAATCCTACGAAAGAAAATTTTACAACCAAAAGTAATTCTCGTCGGTGAGTTCACTATTTTATTACCGCTGTTGTCTAAACCTGGAGCTAGCCAAAAAAATCGTTTTTTCCCCAGTGGCAACTAGAACAAGGAGTAAAACAATGACTACTACCAGTGAGTCTCAAAAAATAAGTGTTCAGAATGACTCCAAGCAATCTTCTAGCAAAGCCGAATCAGCTGTCGAAGTTTCATTTTCGAATGTTACTGTTCAACCACTTTTACATGCTCCCAAAATGTGGAATAATGATAGTTTGTTGCCCGCCTATTTCGTGACCTTGGAAAGGTATTTCGAAATTAATAACATAAGTGACGAAAATATGCGTTTTATTTGTTTGTCAAATGTAATGTCGCCTAGTCAAGCTGAAGCGCATGGTTTAGCTTTAAGCAGAGCTTCCGAAAATATTGAACCATACACAGCTTTAAAAAATTTATTTTATCGTCTGTTTCGTTAGAATGTAACACTGACTGGATAGATGTATTAAGCAAAATTGAATATGCAAATGTGCAAGAAAACCTTCTACTTTAATGTCGCGTATAATTGCTGCATGTCGTAATAATCCTGATAATGATCAAGGAACTCGTGATTTTTGTGAAAAAATTTTTATGCGTTTACAACCTGAGAATATTCAACAAATATTAAAGGCTCAAAATTTTAACTTGTTAAATGAACTAGGAAATTTTACAAATCGATTTCATAGTTAAATAGTCGCTCAATATTTTGACCAAAATAGGACAACGACTAGCGAATTTAAATATTTGGCAGATAAAGTTGACGAGTTAAGCACTGAATTATGTAATGTCAAAAAGCAATCACAGTTTCAAAAGCCGCATAATTCACTATCACGCTAAGTTTGGTAATCGCGCCTTTAAATGTAAAAGTCCTTGCACCTTTCGCTCTTTTAAAAATCACTTTGTAACTACTATAACAAAAACTGTTCCCTTGACGCAATCTATGATTCTTCCCAAAGTCTATGATAAACTTTCAAAACAAATGTTTTTAATTGATAGCGGTGCTTGTGGTAATTTTTTACCGGTTTCTGATGACCAAGCCGAAGAAGTAGAAAGTCACTTTTATGACGCATCCGGTAATCCTATCAAATGCTTTGGTAACGTGACTTTAGATGTTGATATTGGCTTTGGCAAAATGTCTGACGTATTTTGCATATGTGCTATTGAACAACCGATTTTGGGTTTTGAGTTTTTGCGAAATCACAAAATTACTCTTGATGCTTCTACTTGCTCTCTAAAATGTGAAGATTCTAAGAAACAAGTCAATACATTACAAGGACCGATAAATTCTTATTATTTTTTCCTTGCACATGAAATTACTGTAAATGCACAAATCTCCTACAAAATATCCTGGTTTTCCAGCTACCGAAAAAATTAAAGCAATTCGCAATTTCAAGCGACCAAAAAGTGTTAAAAGTTTACGCCGTTTACTGGCATTGGCTCAGTTTTATGCTCCATCAATACCAAATTTATTTCGTAAGTTAGTGCCCCTATATGACATGATTAAAGGAAAACGGAGTTCACAGTCATTGTTAAAATGGACCCCTGAGTTAGTTAAAAGTTTTGAAGGTGCAAAAGATTGTTTAGCAAACTACACGGCACTTGCTTTTCCTGCTCCACACGCAAACATTTCACTTGTTACCGACGCAAGTAATGACGCAGCTGGCGCTGTACTTCAACAGGAAATAGATGGCGTCGTTCAACCGCTTGTTTTTTTCTCCCGCATATTTTCTCGTATTGCACAAAAATACGCAGCTTTTGACAAAGAGCTCACTGCGATTGTAATGGCTCTAAAACATTTTTGCTACTTTTTAGCATTGCGAAATTTCACAATATATACTGATCACAAACCAATTGTTGCTGCTTTAAATTCTGAATCCGACCGTGAGAACGCCAGACAAGCACGTCAACTCGCTTACATTAGCGAATTCACCACTGATGTTCGAGATTTACCAGGCACTTCAAACATAGTTGCTGATACACTTTCTTTATAATATTCCAGCAATTGATTCCGCGAAGTCAGAATGCTTGAATTCGGATGCTATATGCGGTTCTCATAATTCTTATTTTCTCTTACTACTGCCAGCTAGAAAAGCAGCTACTACTTGAACGTGCGACAAGCACGACAACACTGCGAAATTATACGCTGCTCACTTACAGGACCTCGAGGATAATTTAATAGACTCGATTAAACGCCTTGAAGCGTCTCATAATTACTTACAGTGCAAAATACTATGCAATCTAAGTTGTATTCTCAAAAAAAAAAAATTTGAATGCACTATTAGGCACTACGGGCCGCGGCTATAGAAGGTGACGTCATTAGCAAATTATCTTGCTCACCTCTGAAAGTGCGGTTAAAGAGGAATCTGATTCATGGCAATTTTATGCTACTAGACCATTGTTCGAACCAGTGCAGACCGGCCATCTCACGAACTCGTTTCCACGTGTCTTTCAATTGAATCAAAGATTTATACCTCTCCGATACAGTGTTTTTCCTCGAGTCGTATGGTCCTCATCGAGTTTTTTCGTTTTAAAATTGACAAATCGTTTTACTTATTAATTATACGCTAGCTGGTATTGCTCACGATATAGCAAAAAAAAAAACTTTCTTCTACTCTTTCTCCAATAAATGAAATAATTAAATGGAGAGATTACATTGTTGATTCTTTCTTAATAGGCTACGAGCCAATAGTAGACCGCAACTTAAACGCAATATTTGCAACTTCGGCGACAACAAGTCGTTGCACCGAAAGCATTCAAGCATTTCTTGATAGCCAGTCAAATTGCCTATCTATTTCGTCTGCCGATATTCATTTCTCTGACGTAACACATTTGCTGCACAATAGTTTTTTACTTTTGCTCTCAAGCATTTCTATCCCTTTTTTCAACGCTGTTTTATCACTTCTTACTGTTTTAGCGTTGGTTTGGGGTTTAATCCTGAATGTCTATACAATTGCAAACATTATTAAAAATCTCAAAAATACGCTTACTCCTTTTGTGGCATCTAAACTGAACCGTTTTCGAAAAGAAGAGAATACTAATGAATCTTCCTCCTCCATAATTAATCCCAATTCGGATCCTTTAATTGATAGCGCCACAACTCATGTGTAGAATTATACAATTGTTATTATCGTTTTCGAATATTTAACGATCTTTCACAAAAAAAAAAAAGAATTATTAGTCCTATTTTGTTGTGTTTTATTGAATCTTTAATCAAGATATAATTATTAACCAGATTTGTTATTTAAAAAAAAAAAAAAAAATTTGTTCTTTTGCGTATTCAATATTGATTGTGGCTATTGTACTATAATATTTTCGAACATGTACTGCTGTTAGTTTCTTTTAACAGATGCAGCACTATAAACGGCACAATGACGACATCACGCGACAGAACAGATCGTTGACTACTTCCTCTACAAAAGAAGCATAACGAAACTTACTGAAGTGTTTACTGCTCCATGTAGACATCGCAGCGATTATATTCGGATACATCGCAAAAGTTTCTTAATTAGTCAACGAACTAAAAAAAAAAAAAAAAAAAAAAAGAAGAAACATAACATTGTTTTTAAGTCGCGCTATAATCATCTTTTTCTGTATTTACATGTATGCCCTTTTTCACCGTCGTGTCGTCGTACTGCAAATTGCATTTTTGAGAATTTCTGCTATATTTAGAAATTGTTTTATTTTCTTATCCGCCGGGGGGGTATCTGTAGCGATTAATTGGACAGCCCAAATATTTTCACACGAAATACAACTTTAATTATTATCGGAGTTATAGAATTTAGTTCAAAACGTTGGATTTAACTTTCACATGCTCTATTTTATGCAATTTCGAAATTCACATCCTGCCGTTCCATATCGTATGATCACGTGGTAATACGCCCACTTCTATACAGCGACGTGGCTTAGTCACAAATTGAAATAAAATGAGTTGCTCTCCGGCAGATATCGGTTAGATGAGTAACTTCTGTCATGGTAATGCTATACTAAATTGTTTCTATTATTGTAATTATTTGTTTTAATTTTTATTTTGTTTTTAATTCTATTTGAATAAGTGAATAAATGTGCTGTAAATAGAATCAAGTAGTGGTTAACCTTCTGAATTTGAACTGCACCAATTTAACTTGAACACAACGCTCTTAACCACGACAAGTATAACAAAGAACAAGAACTCAACACGACTTTTGTTAACATACGAGTATGTAAACTGCATTTAGTGTTATGATAGTTTTTGTTGTGTATAAAGCATTTGCTGATTGTTGTATTTATAATATGTGTTTAAATTTTTTCCGTTTTTTCAATCATTATTTTGTCCCAATTGCACAAAAGGATTAATGCGTAGTCTACACATAAATGTAGTCTACAAATGTACGTACACAGTGATTCTCAACCTTTTCGCTACTGCATACCACCTGGCAATTTTTTGTTACACCTGCGTACCACTGAATTCAATAAGAAATATATTTATTCAAATTAACTTAAATAAAAATGACAGTATCATTTAATGTGATGGTTGCATCTGTTTTTGCACAAGCTGATTTATGCGGAGAGCCACAGTGCTTACTGCACATCGGAAGTCGTCAGAGGTCAAAATAAGACGATTCCTGCTTTTACTTTTAGTACTCATCATGGCAGAAAAGCCCTGCTTACATTCCCATGTACTGGGGAATACTAGAAACTGAGAAATAGCTTTTTGAGCCAGAGTAGGGTATATAGAGGACATCATTAGCCAGAAATTTATAGGAAAGCATTCTTTATGCTTTATTTTAGCTGTCTCATCAGACGGAATATCAATGATTTCCTCTTGTTCTCCTGTTCCAATAGATAGAACGGATGGATCCACAAAGAACGGATTTGAAACATACGGACGATTTTCATAAAATTAACAATCTTGACGATTTGCTGTAAGCATGAAAGTAGTTTAGGAGGTAACACCTTGGCACAAAGTGCGAATCTGTGAATGAAACAGTAAGTAAAAATGATCTCGGATGAAACAGCTTTTACGTAAGACTGAAATCCTGATTTTCTCCCAAGCATAGCTGGAGCACTTTCGGTTGTACAGCCAACCAATTTTGACCATTCTAAATCATTTTTCTTGAAGAATTCATCCACAATGTTAAAAATATTTTTGCCCTTTGTTGTACCTGAGACCTCCTTACTCATAAGCAGTTCAGTTTTAACTATGTTATTTTTCTTTGAACCTGACATAGACAAGCAATTGACCGCAGTTGGTGACATCGGTCGACTCATCGAGTTGCATGGCGAACCCGTATTTTGAAGCTTTTACCGCGGTAGTCACTTCATCAGAAATGTCGTCGGACATGTCATGGATCCGACGTTTTACCGTATCATTAGAAAGCGACACAGAATTCAACTTTTCAACCTCCTTTTCTCCAATTAAATTCCGAACAAGTATTTTTGCTGCTGGTAGAACAAGATTTTCGGCAATAGTGTGAGCTTTCGTATTTTTGGCAATTAGTAAAGATATTTCATAAGAAGCATGGAGAATCCCAGCACTCTTCTGGTAGCTCTGGCCCGTCTGGTCCAAACGCTGTCTCTTCACGTTTTCACCTAATTTTTGAAAGTAACTTTTATCTCGATCTTTCTTGTCTGAGTGATTTGACTCAAGGAGATGCTTGAGAAGACTGGATTTCATTGCTGAATTAGACAGAGTTTTCATGCAGATCACACACTGAGGAAGGCATTCTCCTCTGTGTTGTGCAGAAACAAAACCATATTTTATGCGTTCCGTATTATACTTTCTCTTCGACATGTTTACACAGCTAAAATTTATAAAAATTTATAAAAAATGCTTTTTGGAAAATAGTAAAATACATTTTAAAAATTACAACTTAGGTAGAGAAGTAACTTTTTTTATCCATATTATAATTAAGCTTAGCAGCACAACTGCATTCATTTAGCAAAAATTTTTTATTAACAAAAAAATCATTAAAGTGAACGTTTTCGGCTAACATAAGCTCTACATAACAAAATGCATGACAAGCAATAACTAACTTTTTAATATTACAGGGCTAGGCTAGGCAGGCTAACAAATTTTTCAAAATTACAAGAGAATATATGCCCTGATTATGACGAAATAAGTTAATGGAAATAATTACACTCTGATTTTAAAATTAAATTTTTAAATATACCAATTTTAAAATTAAGTTTTTGTTAAATGAATGCAGTTGTGCAACTAAGCTTAATTATAATTTTTAAAAACTAACAGTTGAACAAATGTCTTGCGTACCACCAAAAATAGCTTCGCGTACCACAGGTTGAGAACCACTATATTAATCTCATGGAATGTTTTTATCAATTAGAAAAATTAAATTTTTTTTATTAAGCAAATTTTTAGTTGTAGCAAATTTTTTTGTTAAGCAAATTTTTGGCTGTTAAATTACAAACAATTTTGAATAACTATTGTAGCAATTCGAAAACTGTTAAAAAAATTAACTTTATGCAATTGTTGTGCAACATTAAAAATAGAGTAGAGTATAATCTAGGCTACTATTGTTTGCAATTTAAAGGGTTCTCAATTTATTTGAACTGCTTTTATAAGCTTTCATGGTGCTACTATAAAGAGGGGAGCAATATTTTGTTTAGGGAGGAACTTTTATAACGTTATTCGGGGGCAGATACGGCCGCTCCGTTTAATCCATACTAAAGCCATCACTGGACGTACTAAATATTATTTTAACTAGTTTACTTTTAAAACTTTTTTAAAATTAGTAGAGCAAGTTTAAATGCATTTTGCCAGGCTAATTTTTGTGTTTTTGCTTATTTTTTTTTGTTTGGGAATCCCGGGATCAGGTAAGATTTTCCCGATTTTTTCAAAGCTAAAAAAGTAAAAACCCTAGTTCTAATTGCATTATACAAAAATATTCGATTATTTCAGAGGGAATAAAACACATATTTTGTATTGCCCAACAACAGTCCTAAAATAATAAATAAAACTTTTAATTCGCTACAAATCTTCCAATAATATTTAAGGTACTGAAGATCGTTTAGCATAAGCTTCATTGCCTGCTAAGTTTCTTTTAGTTATTTTGCAGGCTGCGTGGGCTACAGGCATAGACGAGTAAGTTTTATTATTATTATTATTATGCAAAAGCACAGCTTTTCGATTTGCTTTGCTACTATAGAATCAATAAATAGTCTTTAAACCATCAATGTCATTGCAGAAGCAAATGCTATTGTGAGAGTAAAGAATGAACTGAATTTGAATTTAATTTAAGTTTTTCGTTGCGATGACGAAACAGTAAAATTTTAGTTTTTTCTTCCAGTAAGTTCCTTTGTTTTAAGCGGGACAAAAATTTTCAACTACCCGTATATATTTTGCAATAATAGCTCTCCAAAAAGACCGGTCAACATACCGTATTTATCTAATTGTAAACCGCTCTTGAAAGTATATTGCACGAAATGGTAATTGGGAATTCTTATAAGCCGCTCTTAAAAGTAAGCCGTACCTACAACTGTAAAACTTAAGTTGTATAACTTATCACTAGAAGCACCGAAAAATTACGCTACCTAGAAGGACCAGAGCGGTCATTTTTGACCGGTTATGCAAATACGCGTTTATCCATTGTTAATTGTGCTACAATATTTTGACAAACTTTAACAAAGTGGTGATGTTTACAGAGCCAGACACAGGGTAGGTTATATGGCTCCAGATTCACCCTTGAATTTTACGATAGGGTAACAGTTTTGAGAATAATGGGGCAAAACTTTGTAAAGTATTAACCTTATGATACACTTCAAAGAAAAACAGTCTGTACGCAATTAGATTTGATACAGCTTGATGTTTTTAGTAAGGAAGGTATTTCTTTTGAGCAAAGATTTTTAAATTAGGGAGAACTCAGTACTTTTGAAACAAATTGCACAGTTTTGCTTTCACAAAATTGCTTTCATTGTTTATCTTCACAAAAACAAAGAACGAAGGTAACAAGATTATGAAAATGTTATGAAAACAAGAAATATGAAGTAGAGGTAGAAGTCAGATGCTCGTTTATTAGCAAAAGAATCCTCAAAATGTCTTGCTACCTATAAGGACGACTGCGGTTGTTTTTACAAATATTCTGTGGCTGACAAATACAAAGAAACCGGTTTATTGACACTCATTCAGCACAATTTTTGCATGTCACAATTGTTACTTTTGAGGATGTGTGTTTACCACAACAGACTTTCTTGCAGTTCTGGCAGAAGGAGCTAGACTTGTTTCCACGTGACACAAACTGGCACTCCTTCCTTTTTCGTGCTTGGTGTGCTTCAGCAGTGTTTGCTGGCAATGCATTCCTGGACATTTGAATTACTATTGAACAGTAAGTTGCAGATCCCACTCCATCTTTTGGCTTGCAAAGTTCTTTTATGAGCTCGAGCAGAAACTGCCTCCTTGACAACTTTACTTTTGTTGCACTGCAGTAAACGATTAATGCAGGCAATTTATTCAGGCACAGTCGAGGATGTTGAAAAACACAGCCACCGGTCACCGTCTACTGGAGCATATCTAGCCATCTGGTCCAGTGTGTCGACACCCACCTTGGATTTGTTGTAATACTGTATCGTCTCTGGCAGTTTTTTTTTGCGGCCTTGATCGATATTTACGTTTCTGTGCATTGAACTCAGAATGCATACAACTTTCTTTTTCTTAGCCTTGTATATTGTCAAGCTGCAACCGGATTGTGAAGAATATATCTCAGAAGTATGTAATGAATTGTCTTTCATTACGAGATCAGTGTTTGGCACCTCTCGCCGTTGTTTTCGTATAGTGCCTAAGATCGTTGTTTTACTTTGCTTGAGTTCTTCCGCTAGCTTTAGGCTGGTAAAATAGTTGTCAGTTGTGATATTGTAACTCTTTTTGAAATAAGGCTGTAAAAGAGTCATGCACACATCACCCGGAAGATCGATAGATCTGCCTCGACTAGAATCTTTTCCTAAATATGGTTTGCCGTTGCACAGGTATTTTGACTGAGCATCCGCTAAAAGCCAGAACTTTATTCCAAATTTGTGTGCTTGTTAGCCATATACTGTGTAAAAGGTCATTTGGTTTTGCATGGGAAAAGTTGTTCATCAACAGTCAAGTCGAAGCTTGGTATGTAGCACTTCTTACAATTTTCTATAAAATAATCCCACACCTCCGAAATCAAGCAAAATTTGTTAGTTTGTCTCCTTTGCCTCCGACTAAGAAAGTCATCGAAACTCAGATGTTTCATAATTTTCTAATACCTATTACAGCCCATGGTATTTCCAAAGATTGGATGCCCCATTCCTTGCTCCAAAGTTGCTTTATTGGCGTATTGTTCCCAGCCAATACGCCTCGAGCGATTTGGAAATCTATAAAACTCTCCAACTCATCAAGGTGTAAATCAAAATCATCATCATCATCATCCTTCTTTCCGTGGTTGTTAGTGTTCTTCTAAATGCACCTGAGCATATGTTCATCTATAAACGGATGAAAAGTACTGTACGGGCTGCCTTGCATTACAGCTCTATGACAATAAGACGTTGGGCTAGGACGTTCCAAAAACAATTAGCTGCAGAAGCTCTTCCCATACCTTGGCTACCAGTTATGTTTTTTCACACAGTTCTATTTCGTGCTTTCAACTCCCCGACAGTATTTTGAGATGAAGAATTATCAGAAGGAGTAGCTCCAGAAGCAGCAGCTGAGTCATGCTCATCTTCACTGCTGTCTGTATCACTGTCAGAACTTTCAACTTTAGCATTACGAGTAGGAATAATATTCTCATCTTGCAGTTTAGTTTTTTTTATCTTCATCACAAGAGTCATCAAACTGATCAGTTTGCAACCGCTGAAGTATTTGTTGGACAGTATAATTGTTGCCACAAATCATGATAGGAAAAACAGTCTCAAAATTGATAACAAACTTTTTACAGGAATAGTCTACATAAGCTGCATAGCTAGCCTTCAAGTCTATAAAACAAAAACCAAATAAAAAAATTATAAATAAATAAAAATTAAATAAATAAAAAATTATCTAACAAAAACCAAAGTTTTAAAAGCATGTCAATACTCTGCAGTACCACCTATTCCAGCTACATACACAATTACTAAACTCTGGGTTACTAAGAAAGACATTAGAACTACCACCTAGCTACCAGCAACGCTGTGAGACATTGCACTAAGTCTGACTCTCAGTAAAGCCTGCAAGACTGCTAATTATCATTCTATCCCCACTTTTCTGAAGCCCATTGTATTATCAGGTCAGCTGCACTGTTGCGTGAATGCATTGTTAGTAGCAAAAAGAACGTTTCTCACACTTCTATTCACCGCTTGAGAGATGCATAATGCTCTCATCATGCACCGGTCATTTTTGACCGGTTGGGGCTTGTAGGTAAATGTGTGAAATGCTCAATTTACGAAAGCTCGAAAAGAAAAATTCTTGCAGCTAATAAAATTTCATTAAAAGTTAGGAAAACTCACGAAGTACAACAAAGCAAATAGCACGAACACAAGAAATACGAATTGAATTGACTTCGAATTGACTTTGTTTATTTCGCCAGTTTGTAAGATCAAATCAAAACAAATACACGCTACAAGATCAAATAAATGGTAAACGATTACATAACACGTGCAAAAAAATAAATAAATAAAAAAAAGCAGCATGGAGACTGCGAAGTGACCAAAAACAATTGGTCTTCAAGTCAAGCAGCCACCAGATGATAAAAGTAGAATGAGTAATCAGGTATCGTAACTATAACAATGACTCAGCGCAAACAAAGATGCATGAAAATAAGAGAATAAAAAAAAGATAAAATAAAGACCATCATTCATACGATTGTAAAATGTATTGTTTGTATTTCAGAGCAAAGTTTTTGAGTGAGCAGCAATTCGTTTTAATGTGAAAAGGGATTTCATACGCCAACGTTCCAAAACGGTCAATAATGACCGGCGTGGCTTCTCGCGTTATAACTGTCTGTGATACAACAAGAATGAAAATAAAAATTAAGTCAAAAAAACGCGTAAAAAAAGTTTCGGTTATTATTCGTATATTATAAGACAATCTTTACAATAGCTTTCCACTTTTCAAACACCTTACTCTTTCACTATCAAGCAGCTAGCATCGACTGCTTCCTCGTTTTCTTTTAGCCACATTTTGGTCGGTGATAAGCCGATTTGTGCTGCTACTTCCAGTCCAGATACCGGTACTATTATTTAGAAGTCTATGCTCAAACAATAAAAACTATTGGTAATTAACCTATTTTTTGGATGGTAGTTACGCTTCAATAGTTCTCAATTCGTAGCGAGTGTTTAGAAGGTTCATTTCTGCGGTCGTTACATTTTGTATTATTCTTATTTTCACTGAAGTACTGCGATGAAAAAGTTGTTAACCGCCCTTGATTGTAGACTGCCCTTGAAAGTAAGCCATACAAAATGAAAACAGAAAACAATGTAAGCTGCGGCTTACAATTGGATAAATACGGTATTTATAAAAACTTGAGTGTTGAGTTAGCCGCCATAAGTTTAAAATAACTTAAAGCTGGAGCTTTTCTGGTTGGATTGAAGAATCAATTGGGGTTTAAACACTTCTGAAGGAAACACTTTGAGAATTGAAATGTCAGTACAAGGCAAGCTGGCAAATTAGATGAAGCATTTTAAATTTTTTAAAATTCTTTAATATCAGTTAAACAAAAATAGCAACCTGTAATATGCTCAGATGGCTCATGCCAAATCATGGAAACTTAAAAAGAATTTTGTTTTGTTTACCAGCAACCCGCCGGAATAGCTGAGTGTTGCAAAAATTATAGCAAGTATAAAGAGCCAATTTTTTGTTCTGGTCTCCAACTTAGCAACTGAAGTAGTACTTATTTGCAGTTTTCATTTTATGTGATGTGCTGGCAACATACTCGTATATTTTCCTCTAACATAGCAAAAATTATTGGGGTTTATTTTAGATTTCCGTCTACTCGCCATTTTGCGAAAATAAAAAAAAATAGTGGAGATTTTTTCTAAAACAAATATGCATTTAAATTAGTGATTTTTTTAGCAACATCAGTTTTAGCCTGCAGTTTATAGGAACTTTGAACAAAACATCAAAATATCACAAAAAGTATAAGAAATGCAGTAGCAATCTTATCTAATATTCTTGTATTTCAGTGTTAAAGTTTCTGACATAAACTAAAGATATTTTCTCTGATCGAACATTATCTGTACATCCGTGAGGATCGAATCATACATTAAAAAATTCTGAGGCTACTTTGTTCATCTACTTAGAAACCTTTCCATGCTCAAATTTTTGCTGATCAGAAACCAAAAGCTTTTAGTCTTTCTACTATACCACTATAACAGGCACGCAATTTACTTCAGTAAATCAAATATTGCTTGAACGTGGGACATCTATGGCAAGAATACAAATAAAGAATCACATTGAAAAAAGTACGGAAGTAAGTTGCGTTGGTTTCAAAGGATTGTTACTACTTTTTCGCATCCAACTAACAAAGTACTAAGTTGACAATTTTAGGTTTTTAACCTTATGATGCTCATTATAAAAATTTAGATTCCAGAGAGAAAGGAAAATCCTAGACGTTTAAAGGTCACGTGCTTTTAAGCTGCTTAACATGTGCTTAAGATTACAAACGATAAAATAACAATTATGGCAACTATAAAGCAACTTGAAAATGAATTAAATTAATTCAAATTAAGTGGGGTTTACCAGTTTTGCAATCACTACTTGATATGAAAAAGGTTACGTTACACTAAAATTTAAAACTACGAAAAAATTGAAAATTAACAACAGATTTATGTGGTTAAGATTAAGTTGTGAATGAAGCGTGACTTCATCTTTATTATTTTCTAATGTTAGATAATGTTTACCTTGAAAAAAACAAATATCATCAAGTTGTTATTATTATTATTATTTGAAAATTAATCAGATATTGCAATTTACGTCAAATCAATAAAAAAATTAAATTTGTCCTCATTTCACCTGCGTTCCACAAACAGTCTGCTGTTACAAGTTGTTCTTCTGCCAAGAACTATTTTTTACCCCGGCTTTAATTTTATTTTCATGTCAAACCGAAGGAGTTTTTCACCAGGGCAGATGAAGATAGACAGGGCTATTTTTGTATTCTGAACCGCAAACCACTTGCTTAAACATTGTTTAATATAGCAAAAAAGTTTTACACTTTTATTCAATAACCAAGATTTTATCTCGGCTCTGAAATTTTAACATCGCTGTGCGCGTCATTTTGTTGCTTACATGCAATTTTCCATACAATTTACGGCTTTAATAGCAGTTTATTCGCTATAATCGTAGTTTACCCATGTTTAGCGGGGTACTATGACAGTTGATCAAACGACAGTTGGTCGAAGCGACACTTGATTGAAACCACATTTGATCGAAACGACTGTTGATTGAAATGACGGTTGATAAAAAAAAGATTTACTTTTGTATGATTCTGCGATTAAACAATCTCTTTGTTATTGTAAATTAAATTAATAAAAAGCAGATGCCTCCAGTAAGAACGTAGTTTGTATTTATTTTTTATAATTTTTTTGCCAATGTCAAGGTCAGGGTTTGCAAACAAGGTCCCTGGGTAAAGCATTTTTGGGGGGCAATAAGTAGATCTCTTGTCATGGTTACGTTTTGTTAGATGCCTATTGTCGCAATTTTTGGCATTCTTTTTAAATTGTAGTCAGTAGCATATTTACGGGAGGGCATTGTGCCATGGCCCACCTTGGAGACCCCTTGGAGGAATCAGAGACAGCTTCAAAGAGAAGACCTTTTTTTGTGATTACTATGTTTTTGGAACAAAAAATCGACAAAATTGGGACAGATTCAACGTAAAAATCTTTTTCTTTCTTTAGCTAACATTTAAAAAAAATCTCCACTACGCAGATTCGATTTCAGTTGTGTGCCCCCCATTAGAAAATTCTCAGTACCCACTGATTGTAGTTATAAAGATTTTAATGTTTAGAAAGCAGCATAAGATAAATCATAGTTCTATATAACACATTAAGCAGTTTTAATTAAACTTTGCCTTTTTTTTGATTAAGCTGCTTCCTTTGTAAAATGTAATTTTTCATCCGTGCTATCGCTCTTTTCGCTGGCCCGACAGAATTTTTCAGTCGCAAATATTTATAAAAATTACAAAACAAAGAGTTTTTCGCAAAGAAAATCAAGATGGCTTTGCAATGTTTTGTTGTAATTTTTTTTTTCATTATTTGATCAAGTTTCGTTTTAATCAACTGTCGTTTTGATCAAATGTCGTTTCGACCAGATTTTATTTGGACCAAGTGTCGCTTCGATCAAGTGTCGTTTCGACCAAGTATTGTTTTGATTACGTGTCCTTTAATGAACTCTCCTTTGATCAACTGTCGGGTCACGGTTTAGTGGGCACCCAATTCTAAAAGTTAAGGTGACTGGTGCTGAACTGAAAATTTGAATACTCATAAAATTGTTGTTGCAAAATTTAAACAACGGATCAACCAAAAGAATCTTGCTTTAGTAAATTTTCTGGGGTCATTCTCTATTTTACAAAAGTTTAATCTAAAAAGGTGATGGCGCCATACTTTATCAAATCTTTTGATATTATTTGTAAATGTACATTTTGCATGTTCGAGTTATTGACATAATTGAATCGCATGTTTAAATTGGTTTACAACAGTGCTCCCAACCTTTTTTGTGGCGACCCAAATGCTGAGCGGAAATAGAGAGCAGAGATTGGCAACCCAATCTTTTTTACAAAATTTATTCTTAGTACAAAAAGTGAACTAAACACAATACAATTTAACCTTCTGTCTCGGATTTCTCAATTTTTGTCCCTAAAAATAGCGATCTCTAACAAAATCTTCACTTTGAATTTGTCTCGGATTTCTTGATTTTGTTTCTAAAAAGTAGTGATCACTAAAAAATGGTCTTTACTTTGAATCTGTCTAGCATCTCTAAATCAGTGAAACCACCATCAAATCACAACAAAAATGATTTAAATTTTACATAATTAGAGTCGTCAGCAACCGATGCAAATTTAACGGGGACCAACTTTTGGGTCGCGAATCAGGGGTTGAGAAGCACTGCTTCATAAAGTCAAAAATATAACTTGAAAAATTTTGTGGTACGTCGGGTTCCATTTTACAGTATTTTGAGAACAGGCTTGTTTGATTTATATCAGGCTTCCTGGTTAAAAGTTCAATTTTGGTTAAAAAGAATCGTGATTAAGTTGTCTAAAGAGAATCTGGCTCGTCCGCAAATTCAACAAAATTTGATTGTTTTCTACGTCCTTGTAGTGCTGAACTGTTTGGATAAGGTCAGCAAAATCCCCCCAAGTCTAGCAACTATCTTTATATTTAAAAATGCCTATATGACGTCCTTAAAGAAAAAACTACAGTTGTAGACTGAAATCGAGATTGGATTTAGTTTTTATCTGCAGTCAAATACGAGCACCGCAACATTGTTCGAACTTGTTCATTCAGCACAATAAAGGCCATTTGATCATTCAGCTAATTACGGTCACTGTTTCTTCAACGAAGTTTTAGTCACTGGCTGACGTGAGCGATGCCTTATTTTTATAACAAAGTTAAATCGGCCCACGTGTTTTAAACGACAAACTTTTGAAGTATATTGATTTGACGCATACGTAGAAATCACTGACCGAAGCGAGGTCGCATCTGTATTTTTTCAACTAGAAAGATGCATTTGCATTTAATCACAACGGGACAACTCATTACATCTGGATTACACAATTTACAAATAGATCAATCATTTGAAAATGTCAAAAAACCATAAAATTCCATGTTATTAGCCAGCTGCAACTTTTTTCATGACGCTAATTTAATCTTTGTCGGAAAGGCAATTTCTATTACAAAACACTTACCTTCTGACAATGTGCACAGCTTAGAAATTTCTGTACAGTTTTGGTGAAAAGAAATGTCAGAAAAGTCTAAATTTTCCAAGTTACAGTCTTTTTTTTCTTCACATTCTTCACAAAAAATTTCCCGAAATGCTTTATTTTTCCAAATCGAAGAGAAGAAACTGAAAAAATACAACATGGAGTTATTTGTTCACGCAAATTTTTTTAAAATCTTATTTGAAAAGACGCACATATCCATTGGAAATACAAATATTTCTAACACCAAGCGGCAACCCACATTGTATCGGTTCATTTAAAGACGTTATATGTACAGCAGAAAAAAAGTTTTATTTATTTAGTGATAAAAAATTAATAACAAACTTTTTGCTTTACTTGCAATTACAGAACTATGTAGGTCCACTTCTTTTACTTTTCTAAACTTATTTTGTGTAATATTTTTATCAATTTTTCTTGGTTTGAGTCTGTTGCTTTGGTTGGAAAAATATATAGCTAAAAAAACAAAGGCAAAAGAAAAAAACCCGCATATTATATTTGATTGAACTATTTTCAAATGTAAATTGGCATTGTTGCGTTTGGATGCGTAGAATGCAAAAGTGGCATAGTCGTAAGCAAACTTTTCAGATAAAAAGCCACAATTCATCTTTTAAAAAATCGAACTACTATTTATAACTTTAAGACAAAGGAAAAGTTGCTACAAATCAAGCTTTTTCAATTGCAAAAGAAAAAACAAAACCCTTGTTATTTCTTTCTGCATAACGGAAGGAACGTAAGCTTTTTCTCTTTTACTTTTGGCGGGCCGAATAAAACCGTACTTTCCACCACTGTGCTAGAATATTACCTTAGAAACCTTCAAAGTTACGTTAGTTGTGTCGAGAAAACACTTGACTGCTTTAATTTTAACTTACAGATTGTTTTCTAAATCAGTTATTGATCAATTTTTTTACAAACGTTGTTTGTGGCAACAGTGTAAAGTAGAAACACAAAACTAACTTACTGTCCATCAGATTTTATTCTTGCTTTTTGTGTCTGAGTAGGATTGCTTGTAATTGGTTCACCTGACAGTAAGAAGCAAAAAAATATTCATGACTTCAAAGGTTATGTCAGCTGTTTCACCAAATGTAATGAAGTAATAAGGCGATTGCGGGCAAGCTACTTCCTGGTGTTTACAATTGTTGAATGCTGAAAATATTAATGACAAAAAAACGCGTCATGCGACCTATAGTCGTTGCAATTATTTTCGTGTATGTTTCTTAGCTTTTGACAAACAAAACGATTCGGTTTTTTTTTTGGGATGCACTTGTACAGGAACAGGAGCCGTTTTTGTTTTTTTAATCGAAAGTAATATTTGCCTTAAATCTCTCTTCATGAAAACATGGAAATGGTACTTTATGTATTAAAATTGGACTGTCAAAAGCTTTTATAAGTCGCAGCCAGAATACTATTTTCTGTTTTTTAATAAAACTAAGTTTTAACTGTAAGCTGCATAACACGTTCATTTTAAGTGCAAAAACTGGACCCGAAAATGAAACTTTTAGGTGTCTTCCATTCTTGGAGATACGCGAAAATAGTTTAAACAAAAGGTTTCTTTTTTTAAGCACAACAAGGTAAGGTGGACAGTATTGAATCGAGAACATTCAATTACAATAACGGCTCTTTTTCTTATTTGATTTACGACCTTTAGGACATCATGCTTGACCACGTTTCCAGGAGAAATTATATAATGGGAAAAAGTAAAAAAGAAGTATATGATTTCATATAACAACTTTTTTTATCTCTATATTTATACTTCTGGTTTACAGGAATACGTAGGAAGCGTTATATATAAAGCAATAATCCAGCAATGATCCCGACCTGTTTCTGAAGATGCCAAGATGTTGCTGTTTGATTGAAACTTTTAATTTTGGTTTTTAATTTTTATTTAGAGATTTGATTGAAATTTAGGGATACTTGCTAAAACCGCTAAGCAGAGGAAAGTGCGGTAAAGTATCTTTTCCAAGGCCACAACAAAATGAGAACTTTTTGAACTGCGACGGTATCGATTACGTGCGCAAACAAAACCGCGCTCTTAATTACTGAACCACATTGCAAACTAATTCTTTTAAAACGATGTACGAAATTTAACGTTTTGAGAAATTTTACTTACGGCATTTACGATTGTTTTGAGGATTTTCTTCACGATTGCAGTTATTTGAATAGCAGCAAAAGTGGCAAGCGTTATTTGGTGATGCAACACATTGCGATTGATCCAAAGCGGATTTCCCAAAATTCTGCTTGAAGTTGACTTCACAAGAATGTTTTTCCTTGCAACGTTTGGTGATTAGTTTTCTAACACCGTCGAATCTTATTACATTTTGACAAACCTAAAAAAATCGCTTTGCTATTAAACATTTGCAAATATTATTTTAGGCAGTATAGCTACTCTGGATAATATTTGCTTTTATAGCTTAATAATGAGCCAAAGCTTTGTCTAGTTCAAGGTTCTCAACTAGAGGGAATTCTCACTAAAGGCGAATTTTGTATTTGCGGGGCTAATTTGATTTTAATGTGATTGAACATTTATTTATGAACTGTAATAATTTATAATTTTTTTTATAAAGAACATTTCAAAAATTCAATTTGTTTTGCTAAAGCTTTTTTTGAGATTACTATGATTCTGGGACAAAAATTGAGATATCAGAGACATATTCCAAATTAAGACCTTTTTTTAACGGGGCAAATTTAGTTTTGAGTATCGGTTGAACGGGTCCATGAAATCAAAAGGTTGAAAACCACTGGTCTAGTTCATCTTTTTGTACCTATATTGTTGTCACGCAGATTTTTGTTAAATACAAAAGTGTTTTGTCACCGTTCATATTTGCATTAATAAGCGATCAAAACATGGAACTAAATTAATAAGACAAAATTTTTGAAATCAATATCGAAGTAACACGATAAAACCAAAATTTTAATAGCAAGCACTTTTACTTTACAGTAAATTATATCACTTAAAAAAATACATTAATATTTGTTTGTAAAATTAATCTACCGTTGATCAATTGAACGTTTTAGCACAGAGACGGGAAGTCGGTTGCGGTTTACAATTTTCTGTCCTGCACTTTCTCTTCTTTTCGCTGTTTTTTCTCCAAATATTGTAATGTCAGATTGAAGGCTTGTTTCCACTATGAGCGTGTAAAGAAGTATTCTCTTTTTCTTTTATTGATTTTTTGCTTCGCTTAGCGCTTAAGCGCGGAGAAAAGTAAAAAATCAATGAAACAAACAAATAAATGCTCCATTTCACGCTTGTATTGGAAACGAGCCCTTAGTATTTGTTTGATTCGTTCTGGCCAAATAAAGCAGTGACTTTATTTGAGTCTCTATTTGATTTTGAAACATAATTTTGACTTAGAAAAACCTTAAAACCTTCTGTAGATAACAGATTTTTTCAAAAGGCCTTTTTAAGAAAAAGATCGTTCGTCTTGCCCTAGTAGATTGATTGTATGCAGATTAAAGTTGATTCTGGCACAGGTTAAAAGAAAACATTTAAATTGTGACACGCCGTATACTCCCCTACTTCAAATAAGCAGTATTTAAAAACAGATTGAAGAAAATCGAAACTTAGGTTGGACACCCAAATTCTTATTCAATGCTGACCCACTGTAAGACCGAAAACAATAGGTCACTCGTCTCTTTTGCTTACGTTCGAGTTTCGATTAAATTTAGACCCAAAAATAAAGTTTACTCTCAAATCTGTTACTTTTGGTATGAAAATAAATTAAACGAGTCGTTTTTATGATGATAGTGAAATCAAACAGCAACACGTTTTACCAACCTCTCCCGGGTCACATGCTTCAAAACCTTTTTCGTTACATTCTTCGTTTGATTGGGCATTGTCGCAACTGTAGCAACTCAGTCTTTCAGCTTCTGTGCCTAAACCATTAAAACGTCAGTCTCTTTATAAAATGAATATGTTTTTTGTGGTGTGAAACAAAAAACGTGTACTCGGAGCAATCAGATATGAGAGAAAAGAGCTTTAAAAATGATCTAAAACGGTTTTTGTTGCTTGCATAATGTATGAAATCTTTTTCTAATGTTTTTAATAAGTATATAATCATTTAAAAGTAAAAAAATATAAAACAAACTATAATTTGGATTTAATACAGCGTTTATTTAAATTGATTATCACATAAACTCAGTAACGACTTCGGAACTCGAGCCCGAGTCATAAAATTAAAGCTTGCAATGTTCAATTTGAATTCGTTAAAGTCAACAATGATTCTACAATACTCAAGTTCATTACAAGTGTTCATTACAATATCATTGCACGTACAAACTTTATACGATGTCAGACTATCATACAGTAAGTACGCTATGCAGTAGCAGTCGTTCTTTCTGCTCAGCTTTTATGCTGAACTGCGGCTACAGAGATATAACCCTAGTTACAGGATAGGGCAAGCAGCGATTTACAAGTACGCGTAGACGGTCGATTTGCTTAACATTTATATTGAACTCGTGCTTCAGAGAAATAGTATAGATTAGCACAAAGAAAGAGAAAAGAGAAATTTTCAAGTGCGTATAGACTGTCAAATTACACACACACTTCTTTGCTTAATTTTTGTGTTCAACTCGGGCTGTAAAGAAATAACCGTAGACTAAAATCAGAGAAACTGTTTTGCATTGTAAATATTGTGACGCAACAAGCATTAGTGGTTGGGTAATCACGGGCAGGGACCTTGAACAGAATTTGTTTACTGTTAAGGCAGTGTTTCCCAAACTTTTATGTTGCAGGCCATTTTTTCTCGAAATTTTGACAAACGGGCCAAAATAGCACAAACAAGATATTTAATTAATATAAACACTGTTACCAGGGATATTACTTATTCTAAAATTCATTTGTTCTTCTGGTAAAATCAGAGGTAAGTAAAACTTCAACAAATATAAAAGGCGTAATATTTATTAAAGAAGAACTCAACGACTGTTACATCGGGCGGACTTCATCAGGTAAAAGCAGAACACAACGCGCACCGTATTTAAAAACCAAGAAGTTAAAAACACAAACCAACAAACACAAGGTGAGAAGCGAACATACATAACAATTCAATAATTACTTGGTGCAAAAGAAACAAATTTTACTGGTTGAAAACCCACATTAGTTGAGATTTTTTATAGTGCTGTATATTTTTAGAAAAACATTACGATCTTTATCATTTATTGAGTTTTTTGTATTATTAATATAAAACGATTCTAAAAATTTTCTTTTATCATAGTCAATGTTATAATCCAATATTTCAAAATTACCAAAATCAATCCTATGTTCACAATTAAAACAATGCTTAACCAATGCAGTTTTTTTATTCAAATCGTCTTCTTTTAATTTAGCCAAATTAATCGGTTTTAAATCACGTTTATGTTCCGATAAGCGAGTATTAAAACATCTGCCCGTTTCACCAACATATACATTTGAACAATCTTTACACGGAATTTTATAAATTGCACCACGCTTATATATATCATCCACAGAGTCTTTTATTTTTGGTAAAATATTTCCAATTATTTTATAAGGGTAAGTATACACATTAATATTAAATTTTCTCAAAATTCTAGCCATTTCATCACTTAAACCTTTAATATATGGTAAACCGACATAGTTAGATATTTTTTCACTCATGCAAACACTTTTATTAAATTTTTTATGTTTAATTTCTTTTTTCATTTTATTCAATAACCAATATGGATAATCATTCTCACGTAAAGCATTACAAACAAATTTAACTTCATTGATTTTATCTCGATAATTTGTAATTAATTTAGAATTAGCGCGAAACAATAATGTTTTAACCAAATCAACTTTTTGAGAAAAACTATGACATGAATTAAAATTTAAGTATCTGGTTGTATGTGTAGGTTTTCTATAGGCTTTTGTAGTTAGTTGACCATTGTTACGAACTATTAACACATCTAAAAACGGAATAGCATTATCAATTTCTTGTTCGACCGTAAATTTAATACTTTCTTTAATATTGTTTATAAATTTATGAAAAGATACCACCTCGGTTTTTTTTTAGCACAACAAAAGTATCATCAATGTAACGTAAACAAATGCGAGGTGGGGAAGCAAAATCTTTTAGCATTTTATTCTCAATAGATTCCATAACTAAATTAGCAACAATGACGGAGATAGGTGAACCCATCGCAACACCAAAAATTTGACGATAAAATTTCTTACGAAAACATAAATAAGTATTGTCTAAACATATATCTAAAGCATTCATAATTTCCTTGATATTTAATTTACATCTAATTTTTAATTCGCTATCACATTTCAAACGATCAAAAATAACTGATTTAGCTACATGTACAGGAATTTTAGTAAATAAAGACACAACATCGAAAGAAAGCATCAAATCGTTATCATTAATTTTAAAGTTAGATATTTTATCGATCAGTTCAAATGAATTTTTTATTGATAAATTATTAGAATTTATTAAAGGTGTTAATATTTTCGCCATAAATTTGGAAAGATTATATAAAGGTAAATTAATAAAAGAAACAATCGGTCGAAGAGGCCAGTCTGGTTTATGAATCTTTGGTAAACCATAAATGCGTGGCGCAATAGCATCAGTACTTCGCAAATAAAAATATTCTTTTTGAGATAAACGATCAATTTTGTATAAGTCAAAAATAAATTTATTTAGTTTTCGTTCAATATTTTTCGTTAAATCATTTTTTATTAAAACATACGTATCTTTATCGTTTAACAATTTAAAAATTTTTTCTTTGTATTTATCTTTATCAATAATAACTGTACAGTTACCTTTATCTGCTTTTGTAATCACAATATTTGTATCATCTCGTAAATTTTTTAATAATGCCTTTTTCTCTTTAGTAGATAAATTTGGAATACTCTTGTGTTTCTTGTTCAATATATCCACAACTTTGCTTCTTATTATAGAAGATGTATTATCAGGTAAGTTCTTTATACCTTTTTCAATATTAGCCAATATTTCAGTTTTTGGAATATCATCCTGTGAGACCGAAAAATTTAAACCTAATAATAACACTTTTCTTTCATCTTCTGATAAATTTTTATTGGAAAGGTT